>OU565298.1:18214133-18879889 GCA_913789915.3 Sphecodes monilicornis | reverse complement strand
CAAATTATAGAGAGATAGAAAGCGAGGAAATTTATTCTGCTGATAGCAATATAAAGAATAACCTAAGAGCTACTGCAACTTAGCATAACTTTACCAAAAGTTTATCATGTACCAAATGTATCTTCTTATTCAATCATTTTGAATAAAGCGACTAAAAGGATAGTGGGGGAGGCGTTTAGAAAAGATAGTTTATATTTTGTGATAGCGGAATGTGTGAATAATATACCAATTATTTCAGAGAAAGAAACACACGTTGTTAGTAATACACAAGCGAGCGAAAGCGAGAAATGGCATCGGAGATTCTGTCATGTAGGTATATCAAACATAAAAGAATTGTCAGCGAAAAACTTAGTCAGAGGGTTAGAGAATACAAATATTCAAAGCATATATTGTGATGGATGTAGTATTGGAAAATCTACAAAAGCTACATGTAAATAGATGAAAGGTAGACAATCGAGAGCATTAATAGAACTAATCCACTCTGATCTGTGTGGTCCTATGCCTGTAGATTCAATTGGGGGATCCAAATACTTTCTCACGCTTACAGATGATTATTCGCGAAAAAGTACAATTTATTGCATTAGATATAAGAATGAAGTTGCGAGTTATATAAAAAAATATATAGCTAGGGTTGAACGCGAGACGGAGAGAAAAGTTAAACGAATTAGAACAGATAACGGCTTGGAATTTTGTAACAGTGAACTTAAATCTTTATTTGAAAATGTAGGTATAAAACATGAAAGGACAAATACTTGTATGCCACAGATGAATGGGATAGCTGAGAGAATAAATCGCACATTATTGGATCTAGTGCGTTCAATGTTGACAACAGCGTCGTTACCGTAAAAATTTTGGGCCGAGGCATTGTTGACAGCGTGTTATGTTAAAAAATAGAGTAATTCATTCAGCGATCGAGGATGGAGTCCCAGAAAAGATTTGGACAGGGGACGCATCAAGCGTAAAACATTTAAGAACATTTAGATGCTTAGCGTATGCTCATGTAGCGAAAAATAGTAGGCACAAGCTTGATCCGAAAGCGAGAGTATGTGTATTAGTAGGATATTCTAATCAGACGAAAGGTTATTATGAGAATGCATTCTTTTGCCGCATCATGTAAGTTCAAGCGTCGCGCGCGTGCGGTCTGAATCGTCGTCTGTCGGGCGTTGTCGGTTGTCGTCGCGAGCTGTATGAGAGCGTGTTGTGTTTCGAAATGTAGCGTCGTGTGGTTTTTGTTCAAAATATGATGTACTTGTGTGATCTCGCTGCGTCTCACACACATATATATATATATATATTATTATTATTATTAACTATTTCCATATTATATTAAATAAACGTATTATATTCATTTATCATATAAATACCTGCGACCACGCCATTATTTTCAATCATAACCTAACAGTTATAGATTGTGGGATCCAGTAATAGATGATGTAGTACAAACAAAACATTTAGATTTTGTAGAGGATGTATGTGGTTACGAACATATTCGTGATAAGAAAACGTATAATATTCCAAACGACGACGAACTGACTGCAAACGAAACGAAAATTGAAAATGTAGAAAACATAAAGGTAACTGAAGAGCAAAATATAGATACAGATAAGACAGTCAGGGAAACGAGAAACTCGCGTAAGGAATATGTAAATAGAGATAGTGTAGTCCACAACACAAAACCGAAAAAGGTAGTAAGGAATCCGTGGGGTAGAGCGGGTAAGCCTAAAGATATCCAAATAAATTTGACCGAAGTAATTGAACCCACGACATTTGAACAAGCAATGGCATCTCCCCAGTGCAATGAATGGAGGGCGGCCATGGATGAAGAGCTTCATAGTTTAGAAGGTAGAAATACGTGGGAAATAGTGAGTATGACGAAAAGTACGCAATGCATTGGTAGTAGATGGGTGTACAAAGTAAAAACGGATGCAACCGGGAAAATAATTAAATATAAGGCTAGGTTAGTTGCGCAAGGCTACAGCCAAAAGAAAGACATAGATTATTTCGAGTCGTATGCGCCAGTTGCGAGTATTTCAACAATTCGAATGTTATTAGCTATATCCGTATCTAAGGGTTGGGAAGTACACCATTTAGATATAAAGTGTGCATACTTATACGGGAAATTGTCAGAAGATATTTATATGAAACTACCACCAGGATGTACAGAATTAGAAGATAAAGTAGCAAAATTAAAGAAGCCGATTTACGGATTAAAACAGTCAGGCAGAAATTGGAATAATGCAATAGATACATTTCTAATTAAAAGGGGATTTCAAAGACTGAAAAGCAATAATTAGACTCGCGCGCGGTCCGGTGCGAAGATGCGTATGGTGGGGGCAACGAAGACGCGAGACATGCGCGATCGCGAGGAAGACGCGCCTGCATTGAAGAGAGGTTGGTGGGAGAAGCAAGCGTTTGAGGGGCTCCACCCGTGCCCACCTCTGCTGTATACCATAGATACCATTTTATGTAATTCGTTTATATTTGATCTTAAGTAATGGCATGCGTTTGTTCATTAAATTAATTTTATTTACTCCAACTATGGATTTTAACTAAACAAGAGCCAATTAGTGGGCCAGAAAAAACTGTTGAAATAGATGAAGCTAAAATAGGCAAAAAAAAATACAACAGAGGACGCATATTACGGGGACAATGGGTTCTTGGTGGTATTGAGCGTAACACCAAAAAAGTTTTTGTTTTGTCAGTACCAAACCGAACTACTGAAACACTGTAACCGATCATTCGAAAACATATTGTTGTCGGTTCAATCATTCATACGGATAATTGGCGTGCATATAATGATCTGGCGAATGAAAATTATACACATAAAACAGTGAATCATTCGACTAATTTTGTTGATCCTCAAACTGGAGTTCATACACAAAATATTGAAAGATTGTGGAGGGATCAGAGAGCAAGCATCCCCGCTACGGCATACGTGACTATCATTACACTTATACTGCCGAATTTTTATTTAAAAGAATGTACAATTATGATGAACGCATTGATGCTTTTTTCGAAATAATGAATTCTATGTATTCATTAGACCATTTAAACACTGAATAGAATTCTCATTTTGAGATTGTTAAAATTCATTAAAAATATTGCAGTATTTTATTTCCATTGGTGACTGAGAGACTCTGGTTATATAGTATAAGCCGAGCTTTCAAGTTTGAAATGTAGATATTTAACAAATTTCAGTATGTTATAGATTTCGACATTTTGAACTTTTTCCCTTTCCAATATAGCGAGGACGCTTTTAGTTTTAGTTTAGTTTTCGATTTTTAAAATCAATTATGCTTACCTTTAATGCATAATTTAATTCAAAATGTGTAACTATAATTTCATAATTTATCAGATTTGCATATGGACACATATCCAGTAATCTAATTGCAGCTTTCATTATCAATAATAATTAGGGATGTGCGGGCCCGATCGTAGACAGTCGGGTGGGCTCGATTCGGGCGCGCGATACTTCACGACACATCGGGCTACCCGAGAGTTTCGGGCGGCCCGAGAGTGACTCGACTTCGTCGTGCGGGATGGACAAGAATCGGACAAGTTCGGGCGAGCGATTTATCGCGATAATCGAGATTCAATTTTGCGGTTTATGAAATAGATAATAGTAATTATGGTATTACTTTCATAACTATAAAGATAATTTTTAATATACTAGTATTTCTTTTATAATTACATTAGGTTTATTTGGCCATCATGTGCACAATCTCTATTTGTATTAACATTTGCAATAATGTACGGTTACACGTGAAAAACTTAAATACAACGTTTCTGGTAGTCTGACGAATTTGTTACGAATGAAGTTGCATATGTATCGATAATATGGGGATGACCCACTTGGACGCTATCCGATTGGACGCGTTCCTTTTGGACGCCGTGCCGATTGGACTCGTCGTTCGGACGCCATTGCGGTTGGATTTCTGACATTTGGGCGCCGTGCCGTTTGGATTCGTGACATTTGGGTGCCGTAAATTTTATAATCATTGCTTTTCGAATTCTAAATATGGTGATATTTTATTGTGTAATGTACGGTTAGGTCTGGGTTAGTTCTGGGTTAGTTCTGGGGGGGGGGGTGACGCCCCCCCCCCCCTAGTCGAGGGCGGATAGTTGGAAGATGGTGTTTCCGGCAGTGGGCGTGAGGGGCTGCCCACTGCCGGAGTCTGGGGGGAGGACGGGGCCATCCGCCCTCCCCCCCTGGGGTAGTTACGGACCGGGGGGCCGCGGCGAGGAGCCCTCACCTCTTTAATCCTCGCCCCGACACCCCGGCCTGGCCTGCGGGAAAACGGAGAGCGGGGGCCCGTGGAAATAGGGCCTCCCTCTCCGTCGCGTATTGGAGGTGCTCGCCCTAGGCTCCAACTAGGGGCGAGACCTCCAGAGGCCGCGGGCGACACGCCTTGGGGGGCGTGTCGTCCAGACGGTCCCCGGGATGGGGCGCATTGCGCGGGTGACCAGCGCAATGCCCTGGTAGATGTAATTTGGGGGGTCATGTCCCCCCCCCCCCGTGAATGGGGCGGCGGCTCGCCGCCGCCATAGCGGGGGAGTAGTCCAGTAGTGTTCGTTCCGAGTTCCTGGCCACTCGAAAACCGCTTAGGCAGGTCTCCGGAGGGTTTTAGTGGGTATACCCCCCTTCTCTTTCCATCCAGGAAGGGGGGAGTCCCACATATCCCCGTCACTCCCCCAAGGGGGACGGGGAATGCGTAAAGCATTTCCCTGCGTTAAAAAAAAAGAGGTATGGGTTATGTCCAACCGGTATGGAGTCCAATCGGCATGAAATCGTCACGTAGTCCAAAAGGAACGCGTCCAATTGGGACGCGATAATATCATTAAAATATCCTTACGGAGTTACATACACGTAGAAGGTATATGTTAGATATTATGAATCGCGACTCTGCTCTTTCAGGGTTCTGGGGTAAGAGCTGAGCGGTCTAACGCAGTCCTCTTACCAGAAGACACCCGTGCCTTCCCCACTCCGTGGTCAGCTCCTTCAGGGCAGAGTCCCAATCCTTGTGCAACGCACTCATCGCTCTCTCTCTCTCTCTCTCTCTCTCTCTCTCTCTCTCTCTCTCTCTCTCTCTCTCTCTCTCTCTCTCTCTCTCATAAAGTCATTCCAAACTTTCACTCATCTGTTTCACATAAACATCCCCGTGACGGCCGATAGCCGGAAGACCCAGCGCGGTCGCCTGCCATCGTCCATCGACGGTTCTGTTTAGTCTCAAGCATCCCTCTTTAAGGCCTCACGCAGGCCAAGATCCTGCCATAAATCCTTCCAGGCCTAAGAGTCGCCACGATACAAACCCTTAACCTGGCTTAAAACACATTGTCGCTAACATATAAATATTATTGTAAATTTCGAAGGCCTGTCATTTCTAAGAAATTCGAAGCAGGCAAAATGATGACTTAACCCCACCATAATTTCACATGGTCTACAACATATTTCATTCAGAACAAAATCGACGATGGTGCCTACGAAAAATGATTGATTTGGCATTGAATGACCCTTACGGTCTTCGTTGATCGCCGTTTCTGTTCTTTTGCACGTGGTGTCCGGCTGTTTTATGATAGGGTCTCGGTGATCCTAAAGAAATGTAGAAATTGCGGAAACTTCGGAACCAGTCCGTACGATTCCTGCGCCTGCTATCCGGTTGTAAACCGCGCGGTCTAAGTCGCTGTACGGATGTTTCGGACGTCTTTTTTACTGCTGTTGCGATTTGCAGAAGTAGCATAGCCCCAGAGGCCCGATAATTTATATGTCCCCAAAAATATACGTGGGAGTCAGTGTCTTCCCTAGATTTTACGTATTTCGTTTGTGGGCGTAGCTTCATTTTAGAAAACGCCCTAAAATATAATTATTGGCTAAAACCCCACCATTCTACATTTTGGTGGAGGAAATGTTCACCCCCGGGAGGTTTTGTTTTCTTTGTGACTTCGTTGGAAGATCAGTCTCAGAATACCACAGTTATGTGTGAGAACGAAAATATGGACGTCGTGGTCGCAGGATGTAGTAACGTGGATAGTGGTGCTGTGTGTAGTAAATCTAAAAGTGATGTCTGGCAGCAATTTCTAAAAATTAGTCGTGAAGAAGCACAATGTCAAATTTGTGACAAAAGATTTAGATTAAAATACGGTAATACAAGTTCACTATTCCGCCATTTGAGAGCTGTGCATAGTACTGTAATAAAGACCACGATCACGCCAACCGAAGCTGGATCTAGTAGAGATCAAAGTGCGACATTCTTCGATAAAAATTCAACGAGATCCAAGCAGCTTACGGAAGGAATTGCACGAATAATTGCATTGGATTTACAACCATACTCCATAGTCGACGACATTGGATTTCGGTCTTTCGTACAAATTGCAAAACCGAGGTACGAAATTCCTTCACGGACAACGTTTTCACGGAGGATCATACCCAGATTGTATGAAGATTTACAAGCGAAAATAAGAAACGAAATTTCTATAGGTATATATGTAAAGAAAATGTATTTTCTTTAATTTAAATCGAGCGCGCTTTGCATGCTCAGCTCACTCAAGGAACTGTTCCTACATTCGAGATAGATAGAGAGAGATGGAGAGAGGAGAAAGAGAAAAAGAATATAGAGAGCACACGTGCATAAAAGATTAAATAATAAGTTAGCGATATAAAGTTAGTGTGAATAAAGAGAGTGAACAATAGACTCTAATTGTCGTTTCTTTATTTACAGGTGAGTTTGTAAATAGTTGTAAAAAAAGTGTAAATTAACAAGGACTTAATAAAACATAATCTTTATTTACAGAGAAACAAATTTAGTCTGTTGTTTAATCATTAACCCAGGAAAGTATAGTACCATTTTAGATATATATTAATTTTTTAATATTCTTTTCATGATTGTCGTTCAAATTTGGATATGTCGTAGTCTTCAGTGACTTATGAACGAATTTCATAGGATTTATCGACATCTTAAAAATTGGTGACTTTACAGACGCGGGAAAAAATGTCACCCTCTTTTTTATTAAGTAATAAGACTAGAACTAACAAGTCTATGAAAATGAGTTCTGACTTTCGTTCGGACCGTCATCGAGGATAGACGTGTTTTCGAGTGCTCCGTATATTTGTGTTTACGTGTGATAGTGTGCACATTAGCCTGTGTTTGTGCGGTGTCCGACTTCTGGTACTTAGTGTTTACCTTTCTGAGAGAGAGGTCATCCCTCTCTCTCTCTTTCTCACAAACTACAGTAAAGGAACGGAGCCTCTGATTCCAGGAGCTCCGCGACTTCTTTCTCCTTCTACATCATGGATTCAACAACAATGAACAACACACCTACGGTTTCATATGCGCAAATAGCACAGAAATTTTCATTCCCCACTAAGGATCAAGCGATAATTATTGATTCAGTTGATGGAATTATGTACGATTCATGACTACACGGTGGCTATAGCTAAATTAGTAGGCCCTAACAATATAAGATTCGTATCAAGAATCTCTCAGGGCCGGGTATGTTTATACCTGAGCAGTAAAGAGATTGCAGACAATCTGACGGATGCTCGTAGTAAGATTATTATTGGTTCGCACTCGTTAACCATAAGACCGCTTGTCACAAGAGCTAAAAAGATAATTCTTTCCAACATGTGCCCTATTATACCGCACGAGGTCATAGTAAAGGAACTTGCCAAGGTTAACATTAAACCGGTTTCACCTATCAGTTTTATTAAAGCAGGAATTCACGAAAAATAATATTGTGGCGGCAATGTTCCTTTCAGTAATAGAATCAAAACCAAATTTAGAAATAATCGATCACAAATTTTTAGTCCCTGGTAATACGAATATGGAATGCGATATAGACCATGCTATTATAGAACGAGCTAAAAAAATGTGGTGTCAAGATCGACCATCCAAGAGATTGGTATCAGTTGGTCAGAAATGCCAAACGTTGCAATCCGTTTGATGTTGTACCCATGACACAAGAAGATTTTACAAAATTTGACTCGCTGTTAAAAGAACATTTAGTCGTACGACATAAAAATATCGTTGGTCACCGTTTTATATGGCAAAATGTAAAATGGCTAAGATATACCAAAGAATATGGTATTATATCATATAAAGAATGCTTAGAAGAGCAAGAGACCTTCCTCAAATTAGATTTAAGGAGAACAAAAAAATTCACCGGATGCCTAAGTCAGAACTTAAAATTGTTGTATGCAGGCCCTCTAAGAATATCCGATGAAAAGAAAAGAGATTTATTAAGTATGTTACCACTTATTGATCCGGATGTTAGATCATTTTATAGTCATCTATTAACAGCAAAAGATGTACCAAACAATTATCCAGATATCGATTTATTAGAGATTGATTCAATTAGCACCAATGAAGTAATAGAATGTAAAAGATTCAAGAAAGCGTTAGAAATAAATGAAGAAAAATGATTGTTTTTTTTTCTTTCTCTGTTGTAAAATAAAAATATAGAATATACTTAATTATTGCGATTTTATTTTACACAAAATAAATTTAGTATAAGCAGATTAATAAACAGCAATCACACCGAAAAGATACGAATAATTGTCGTAATCCCAAAATATTGAGGAATTATGTTGTTTTGCCTTATGCGTATGAATCGAACGTAGGACATCGGTTAAATTGCATTCATTTTTTGAGCCTTTCGAATTTGTTTTCTTGACTTTTTTTCTGGTAAATACGTAAATCATATACTCTAAAGCTAAATTAACGCATAAACTCAAATTTTTTGAAATTGTGACTTGTGTCGTTTTTCCTGGCAGCCACAGATATTACCGTTAAATTGTATATTTAAATACTGCGTGGTCGAGAAACATGAAATTGTGTGGGGGCCATAAACGTTTCTCGCAATCACTTTGATTTTGGGATTCTCCCTCGCGGAAACGTGGAAGCCGTCGCACAATCTTCTTGAATATTTGCAATTCATGTAATTTGTCAAGTCCTAATGTTTTCACGCCAGTTTAAAAAAGGAGCTTAAATACATATATTGTAGGAGTGGTGTGTACAATGTGCGTGAGTGTGCGTGTGTACGTGCGTGCGTGCGTGCGTGTGTGTGTGTGTGTGTGTGTGTGTGTGTGTGTGTGAGAGAGAGAGAGAGAGAGAGAGGGAGAGAGAGAGACGCGGCATGACTGTGCGTTGGTATGTTTGAAGCCACGTGCAGGGTGGCGGGCTAACCTGCGAGTGGTCAACCGTGTTACATACTTTTACACTTAGGTTTTCCAGGCGGGCCAGATAAACTGGCGCGCCAAGATAAACTGGCGCCCCGAGACGAACATTCCTCCCTAAGGGCAGGTGCCCTCCGATAAGCACCCCCTCCTAGCACTAAGAACCAGGGTCCTAAGATGATTGGCTCTTCCTAGGACCCCAAAATCTGTATAAATACTGGCCCAAAGAGCCCAATAAAACAGTTGTCCTTCTGCTACGGAACCTGTCTGTCTATTTTCCTTTTCGGAATCCTAACAGAGATAAGCGGTTTATAACGAAGTCTTATAATACCGAACCTCTCGCCAAAGAGTTAGGAAACCGATTGTTTTCCCAATACAATAGTCTTTTTTTAAACTTTTTAAACAACTCATCATTCAAACATTGTTGCGCACCGTGACATTTTGGCGATCCTGCCAGGATAACGCGTTGTTCCGTCTCCGGTAGTGAACCTCAACTTGAAGAACCTCACCCACGGGAGAGACCATCACAAGGGCCACGGCTGAGAATCACCACCACGGACAACAAAGACAGAAGGTATTCCTTTTTTCGCTACAGAAACCCTACTCCAATCTACGGATCCGAGTCAGATTCCAGCAGCGAAACAGAGGAAATCAGAATGACAACTCCAAGTACAACAGTAGCACTTCAAGCCATCATGGAAAAACTGACAAATCTCGAAACTACGGTCCGGAATTTGCAGAATACCAACGAGGCTTTGCAGAAGAATTTGAGAACCATCCAGATTCTGGAGAAGGAAAACTTCAACAGAAGCAAAGAATTGAGGGATCTAGCTACCAAAATGCAGCTAGAATTCCAAACTTCAAGGACTGAAGCGTCTACGAATGCTTCAACCACCACATACGATACGGCAGTACGACCTTTACCAGTGGATCCGAGGTACGCCAATCCACAGCGTCGAGGCGACGTGCTGACCGACGACGAATCGGAAACACGAGAAGGTGAAAATAATAGGGTAAGAACGAACGATTCCTCTCTCTACCCCGCGACAGAAATTATTAGAACTATTAAAACGCTGAACGGGAAAGACGACAACGGAATCGAAGATTTTATTGCGGACGTGAAACAAGCAAGAAGTTCATGTTCCAACCGCGAATTCTTGCTTAAATTAATACTTTCCGAAAAAATAACGGGACAAGCTGAAAGGGCAATCTGTTTTATGAGAATCGGAACGTATGAAGAACTATATCAAGCATTACGTCAGAACGTTGACAGCCCTGTCACCGTGGGAACCGCTCGTCACCGACTCGAGACTCTGACAACAAGGATTTAGCGAGAGCATACAATCCTACAATCTGAGGTTTCGTCAACAATTAAACGAACTCAGGTATGCTGTACAAAACAAGCACGACAGACCGATTGCCAGAAGAATCGCGCTGGAGGAAGAAGAAGAAAACGCCATCACTCTGTACACGCAGAATCTTCGCTACGAATTAGGAAGACTAGTGATACCTAGCAAACCGAAGACCCTTGCAGAAGCTCAGACAATGTCAGCCGACATGGAACTGTGGCTCAAGGATGCTCAACAATCACAGCAACGTGCAACACGAACGCAACCGGTCCATAAACCTCAACCACCTCCCCTCCGTAACCCTACCGGCATACCCCGACCTCAATTTTCACGTAACCCTCCTAAGTGTGAAAAATGCGGACGCATTGAACATACTAAAGAAAGGTGTTTTACCGGTCTAAATTTTCCGATCACTCAGCCTCGCCAGCCGGCACGAACTCATATCACCAGAGAAGAGTCATGTATCGAAACGAACACAAACCCAGTGGAAATCCCCGAACCCCCTCCAAAGGAAGAACTCCCAGTTCAACCTCCGATCCATCTATTCCCCGAGTACATACCACCACCGGACGACTCCGACACATATTTGTTAAACTACATGGAGCCAACAAGCCAACAAGATTACTACTGGACACCGGAGCAGGACTCAATCTAATCAAACATTCCTGCATCGACCCCAAAAATATTGTACAGACTAACAAAAAATTCTCCACCGGTACTCAAATCCACACAACTAACCGATCCATTTTATTACAAAATCACTTATTTCACATCATACCAGATTCGTTTAAATTATTGGAGGACGGAATAATAGACTTACCATTTCTAGAAAAATATCAGTATAATATAAATCAACATTTTCTGTCCTTAGGGAATCGACGAATCTCACTACGATCAGAACACGAGATACCTGCCAATACCTGCAAAGTGCTACCAGCCATTCTGAACGAGGAAATTACGAAAGTGTGTTATATCAACCCAGGTAACGAACTAATTAATTCAGTTGAAATTGAAGAACCATCATTTACTGAACGAATGAACAATATCAAGGAAAAAATACGGTTAGATCATATCGAATCAGAACTTAGAGATCCAATTTCAAGAATCATTAATAGTGACTCAGACGTCTTTTCGTTAGAAACTGAACCACTTCCTCATTCTCCCACCACCCAGCACGAAATTACCTTAAAAGAAAACAAAATAATAAACCTTAAATCCTATAGACCTCCCGAATGCCACAAAGTAGAAATTCAGAAACAAATTCAGGAAATGCTAGACAAAGAAATCATTGAGCCAAGTAACTCCCCTTACAACGCTCCTATCTGGGTCGTTCCTAAGAAACGTGACGCTTCCGGAAAACAGAAGTGGAGAATAGTAATCGACTTTCGAAAATTGAACGAATTGACGGACCAAGACGCCTACCCCCTCCCCGTGATAGAAGACATACTCGACCACCTTGGCAAAGCAAAATTCTTTTCCGCGCTCGACCTATCCGCTGGATTCCATCAAATTCTTTTACACCCCGATTCCAAGAAATATACAGGGTTCTCTACCGCAGACGGTCATTTCCATTATAAACGCATGCCGTTTGGTTTAAAGAACGCCCCCGCCACCTTCCAACGTATGATGGACAAATCACTTCATGGACTCATAGGGAAATATTGTTTCGTTTACATGGACGACATTATAATATTCGGCTCAACAATACAAGAGCACAATAAGAATCTTGCAATAGTATTTGAAAGACTCAGACAATGTGGACTGAAACTCCAACCAGACAAGTGTGAATTCTTAAAACCAGAATTGGAATATTTAGGACACTTAATAACTAAAGACGGCATAAAACCCAATCCCGCTAAATTAAAAGCAGTCAAAGACTTCAAACAGCCCACTAATCCGACGGAAGTAAAATCATTTCTTGGCTTAGCAGGATATTACAGAAAATTTATTCGCAACTTCTCTAAAATAGCTATACCTCTCACGGATCTGACCAAGAAAGACGTTCCTTTCCACTGGACAGACGCACAACAGATTAGTTTTAACGAATTGAAAACAAAATTAACTTCTAGCCCAGTTTTACAATATCCTGATTATACCAAAGCTTTCGTTTTGACCACAGACGCTTCAAATGAAGGCTTAGGCGCGATACTATCCCAAGACGGACACCCCTGTTGTTTCATTTCTAGAACTCTCAATCCAGCCGAAAAAAATTACACAACCACTGAGAAAGAATTACTGGCGATAGTTTGGAGTATTAAACGTTTGAGACAATACTTACTAGGACGACGATTTACGATACGTACTGACCACCAGGCTCTTAAATGGTTACAAAACGTTAAAGATCCCTCTTCGCGTTTGATGAGATGGAGATTAAAATTAGAAGAATACACATATGACATAGAGTATACTAAAGGAAAAGACAATCCCGCAGCCGATGCCCTCTCTAGAATCCACATGACACAAGACGAGCTTGACGATTTAATAGCTGAAACCTTAAACGACATAGACGAACAAGACTTGCAAACATTTAACGACATTACAAGTTCACCAAGAATCGACTCAACTATCTTGGATCCGATTCCCTCCACCTCAACCGGTATAACTCACCAACCATCCCCACCTATGGTACAAAAACCTCTAGATAAAATAACCTTATCCTACAATGATTACCTCTCATGGAAACAAAACCCTGGTACAACCTCCATAACCAAGAAACCAAACGCGAAACATTGGACACAAATCACGAAAGAAACACTAGGTAAATTTAACGAAGAAAATTGGTTGAATATTTTACACAATATAGTTATAGATTCTCCTTATCCAAAAATTGGTATGAACGACAAAACTTTCTCAGGACTCGACATGGTATACATTCAACTCATTCTCACGTATTTACAATCCAAATACCCTGGTAAAAGCATATCTTTCTCACAATTTCCTCCTAGAGATTACACAGAAGAAGACAAGCTCGAAATCATCAAAGACGCACACAACGCTTTCACTACGCAACATTTCGGAGAAAATAAAACTATCGCTCGTATTAGACAGAATCACTCTTGGGTCCATTTAGATAACGACGTAAAGGAATTTATTAACCATTGTGAAACCTGCCAAACTGAGAAGCTAACGCGCATTAGACAAAAAGAATTAGCAGTAATCCCCGACACACCTTTAGAGCCAAACGACAAAATAGCTATGGATATTTTCGGACCATTACCCAAAACGAAAAACAAGAATCAATATATACTATCAAGACATGTTGACAAAATATTTGATACTTATACCTCTCCCAAACACAAAAGCCACCACAATAATACCTCAGTTAATTGACAATTACATCTATATATTTTCCTCACCTAAGCATATCCTAACAGACAGAGGATCTAACTTTTTATGTGAACTCATGCAACAATTTGAAGAACACTTTAACATAAAACATTGCAAAACCACAGCTTTTCACCCACAATCAAACGGTAGTTTAGAGAGAACACATGCGGTAGTCAAAGATTTAATCCGAACTTGTACTAACGATAAGAAAAACGAATGGGATGAAGTATTGAAAACAATATGCATGGGTTATAACACCGCGGTACACGAAGGAACCGGGTTCACTCCCTTCGATCTCACATTTGGACACCTAGCCAATCTTCCCTCCACGGTAGCCAACACTCCTTCTCTCACCAAAGACGAACTGTTTAAACTATGGAAAATAAAGCATAAAAATTACCTAGAAATGGCTCATAAAATTATCCAGAACAATAAAGAGAAATACAAGAAACAGCAAGATAAACGAATTATTCGACTATATTCAACGTTTAACGTGAATGACAAGGTTCTCATCTACAATAACCACAAAAGTAATAAATTAGATTCTGAATGGCTGGGACCAGGTATAATTACTCAATTGTCTCCTCCTACTTATTCTGTTCTCTATAGAAACAAAATTTATAAGATTCATGGTAACAGGTTAAAATTATTCCGTGTTTCAGGACAATGAATTCGAAGATCACCATCCTCATCCTAATTTTCCTAACTAACCACGCTTATACGGATGAACAATCGGAAGAATACAAGCTAGAACCCGCGCCAAATCAAACAGTTCTCATAGAAAAATTAGGTGAAAGTTCAATTTATCATAATTCTCTCAAGTTAGTAATTATAATAGATTTCTCGGAACAATTAGATACCACTAACCAGATCGGACAAGTTTATAAATCGTTAAAATCTACATGTGATAAAATACAATGCAAAATCTCACCGAAATGAACACTATACGATCCAGATACTTAAAACTTGAGACTAATTAACTACTAATACTCGACTTGAAACTAATTAATGAAAACTTTGACAAGTTGTACGAAGCTAACAACAACATCATACAAGTAGTTCACAATCAGACAGCCATGATCAAGTATGTACTCAATACCACTAACACCCGCGTATTCGATAAACTAAACAGCGAATTACATGAAAGTAATGTAGAAGCACAAATCCTAGGTAGACTTATGTACTGTGACGTGGCAAGTGTTGCCTACGTCCCTCCGAACGCTTTCCCGAGGACCGGACCGCCCTCTGGCTAGACCGATAAGAACTCGGTCATCGTGAGCGATTCTCCGGGAGACGATCCGCATCGGATTGGTCACCCATTTCACGATTTGAGCGTCGCGCCACTTCGGCGCGGCGTGATTCCACAGGACCGGAGCCCGGGTCCAAGGGCCCGGGTTCATCAACTCTCTCCCCGCTGACGGAGTACCCGAGGGCACAGCCACCAATAGGAAGGCCCGAAGAAAGCGGACCGCGACGAGGACTGCGAGGGATAGGGCGAACACGGGCCGAACAACCCGGAGGCGCCAACGAGGGATTTGGCCGAGCAGGAGCGACCATCGTCTCCCCCTCGCTGCCGCCTCGCCCGGAGGAATGGCCAGAAGTCAGATCCGGAGCGGCTCGCACCGTCCCGCACCTCGTCCGGAAGATTCAGCGAGACCCGCGGGGAATGCGCCGATCCCCGATAAAAACCGTAGGGCCGGGAACCGATCCTTAAGGATCCGCCCGTGCCGCGCGCTTAGCGTTAGGGGTGCCGCGGGGAAAACCGGGGAGGAGAGAGCGTAGGGAAGTGGGGGACGCCTTGCTCCCCCGTTACCGAGTCGTCGACGATCGACCGTCGATCACTCTGTCGTTGGCTTTTGGCGAAGGTTATCATAGCGTCTTCGATTGTACTTTATAACCGCGAGTGTTGTATCGCTGCTGCCGACCACGAGGGGCTAGGGTGAACATCGCTGCCGACGGTAAGCTACCTCCGTAAATTGTTAGCGATTTCGTTTCGTGAGGGCTCGGTAACGATTTGGCGTGGTCCGGGATAGCGTCGCGTTTTTGGCGAATCGTACGCGCCGCCGGAAAATCGCGCCGAGATTAGGGACGCGTGGCCGCGTGTACGATATATTTTGGCGACCGTACGCCGCTTAGATATCGCGATCGAGACGATCGCGAGGCCGCGTACGGGTTTTATTGGCGAGAAGTGACCGCGCGACAATAGAGACGTCTCCGCGTGGGACGCCGCGGTAGGATCGCGGAAACGCGGAAGAAATGGTCGTGCCGTAACGCTCGTGCTACGCTGCCGATAGTTTGTAAAGTAAAGACCGCGGGCGGTTCGAATCCGCCGCATATTTCTTTGCCGGTCTGCCGGACAGAGTCAGGGAGAGGAAACGCGTGCGTGCCGAATATCCGCCGCGATATCATTTGTGACGCGTTCGGCTATCATAACCGCCGCGGGTCGAACCCGCGCCTGTAGAATCTCGATGTTGAATAAAAGATCTGATAGCCGCTAAATTGCATCTGTAATTTTCCCGAGATCCATTCCCGCCGCGGGGAACGCCCCACGTCCCTCCGCGTAGAACCCTGTGCCCGCGCTCTCGAGCTATTCACTCAGGCCGGTTCTCTCAGGCTTATTTCGCGTTGCCGAATTTTGTGTGACACCTCGTGTGTCTGGCGCCCGAGAAATAGACCGAACCGGTAATTTTGCCGATCTCGTAAGCCTGAGAGAAACCGTTTTGTCCCGGGTGGACTACGGCTCGCGCGGCCGCCCGTAGCCCGGTCGAAAGGCCTGTAAAAACCCGGTGCCGTTGCCGAAGCCGATCGCGGCCGAAAGCAACGCGCGTGACAGTACTTAGAAAGCATGATTACCGAAACAAGTGACACTTTGAATTTAATTCTCAAGGCAATATTGATAGGAAGATCAGGAACACTCCATCCCGAATTGTTAGATTTAACAGAATTTTTACAACACCTAGTCCAACTACAGAAGGATACAAAAACATATGCTGCCCTTGAACTCAACGAAAAGAACCTTCCAGAACTAGTCAGTATTAGTAAAGCCAACATCCTCACTCGCGAGAACACCTTGATATATCACCTCGAAGTACCTATGTTAGAAGACGGGAACTGGAAAATTCACAAACTATATGCGTTACCGCAGAAACACGGACGAACCTTTGTAGGATTATCGTTAGATAATGACTTAATACTGACTAAAAACATGGAATATATCTCAGTAGGTCGCCAATATTTAGAAACACATTGTACAAAGTACCACGGGCATTACATTTGCAAAAGAAACGGATCCAACCATAGCTCTACAAACACACACAATTGTAAAGCCTCACTTTTCCATAATAAGCTTAATAAAGATTGTAAATTCGGTATTTTTCTTATTAACGACGTATCTTATGTACCCCTAGGCGATTCTAACAAATATATTGTAATACCCGAGGCACCCATCACCCTTAATATCTATTGTAAAACCGCTACCTCTAGAAAAATCGAAGTACCGCACATATTCTACTCTGCCACGCCGTGTACTGTAACTGCACCACACACTACAATGAAATTTAGTGGACAACCTAAACCATTCGAATAACGAACTAGATTCATAAACCTAACAGAAACATTTAATATTGTAAATCTCGACGACATTCGAGACGCTCTACCACAAGCACCTACTCTCACACAAACATACGCCGACTTTGAAACCTCGTTAGACAGTTTAGACGGCAAAATCAATAAGTTCCAAAACATGAGACGCATCGTGAACTGGACAGCAACTGGATGGTCCATACTCCAATGGGCAGGGTATACCGCTATTGCAGTTTGCTCAATTTACGGACTCAACAAATGTGGGGTCTTCCACCTGCTCAAGACCTGCGGAGGAGTGACCCTAAACATCTGCTGCGTCTCTAGCAAAGCCACCATCGAAGGCGACAGACGACATGTGACATTCTCAACCGCCCCACCAGAAGACGAAGACTTCCAAGCCCTCTACAAAACCCCTACAGTCAGCCACCAGGAACCAGAAATACGATTGATCGAAAGGCCTAGTAGAATTCGTTTTACAGGGGTAAAACAGGTCTAACAAGGGGGGAATGTTACATACTTTTACACTTAGGTTTTCCAGGCGGGCCAGATAAACTGGCGCGCCAAGATAAACTGGCGCCCCGAGATAAGCCGGCGCCCCGAGACGAACATTCCTCCCTAAGGGCAGGTGCCCTCCGATAAGCACCCCGTCCTAGCACTAAGAACCAGGGTCCTAAGATGATTGGCTCTTCCTAGGACCCCAAAATCTGTATAAATACTGGCCCAAAGAGCCCAATAAAACAGTTGTCCTTCTGCTACGGAACCTGTCTGTCTATTTTCCTTTTCGGAATCCTAACAGAGATAAGCGGTTTATAACGAAGTCCTATAATACCGAACCTCTCGCCAAAGAGTTAGGAAACCGATTGTTTTCCCAATACAATAGTCTTTTTTTAAACTTTTTAAACAACTCATCATTCAAACATTGTTGCGCACCGTGACAACCGGCGTGGCGGTGTGATTGAAACGCGGTACGTTTGAGATTCGGCATGATTAAAGTCGCGTGCGAAGGAGCGACTGAATGCGATCGAATGGTGGTGTTATTGGGGTGCGGGGTGCGGAAGGTCCGCTTTCGGCTAAAAGTATAAGAAGGCATCGCGGAAGCCTGCGTGAGTCATTCTGGCGGATAAGCTCTGCGTGAGCGAACGTGCGAGACGCCACATTGTATAAGTTCTGCGACAGCGAAAGTGTATATTGAAAATAAAGGACCCGGTCATTGAAGTTCAATACATTCGTTTCTTTTCTCGTCGCGATCCAGGAATTCTATTCCCACAGATTTGGGGGCTCGTCCGGGATTAATAGAGCATCGCGTTTCGAGGGGAAACCGTTAGTGAGACTTGTGTGTTGCCAGTGCAAATCGTTAGTGAGACTTGTGAGAAAACGGCTTGTTGCGATCATTAAACAGTGGGGATAGTGTGCAGCGTGCGAGATCGAATTCCGCGGACTATTTTTATTTTTCTTTTTTAATCCCTTTTGAAAAAAAAGAAAAAAAGAATCACAAATAGTGTAAGTTTCGTATAAATAGTGAGGAACGATGAATGCCGGTAAAAACCCAAACGAGTCCACGATATCACCGTTGAAAGACACCTTGTGGGCGAGGGGTCTTGATTGTGTCGGACCGAGGCATGGACTAATCAACCATGGGGTGACACGCATTTGCCTCTGTATAAAGCAGCAATGGCTAAAAATCGGTTTCGCGCCATCAATAGGACTATTCGTTTTGATAACGGCAATACCTGCGCAGCAAGGCTACTTGAAAGTAAGACGGCCGCTATAGATGATATATGGACAATGATGATGGCTAATTTGGAAAGGGCGTATACACCACACGTCTCAATGACTGTTGACGAACAATTGTTCCCCTATCGCTGCCGAACTCGCTTCACCCAATACATGCCATCAAAGCCTGCAAAATATGTGTAGGATCTTAGGAAAAATGAGGAATTCCGCGCCGGGAATCGAACCCGGGACCCTCGCGGTTGTAGCTGATCAACTCTTACACATACCCACGGAACCCTCCTACTTTTCCTAATCTCCATACAGTATTTGGTCTGGGGGGTCCTGATCCCACATATGGTATAAAAGTGTGGTGGCTCTGCGATTCAAAATCATATTACCCATTGAAGGGTGTGATTTATAGCGGAAAGCAGCCTGGCGAAGACCGTGAAGTGAATCAAGGACAACGAATTGTCTTGAATTTGGTGCAGCGGTATGAGAGAAGCGGACGTACCATTTATGCAGACAATTTTTTTACAACGTTGGAATTAGCATTATATTTGATATCAAAAGAATTGGCTTTTGTTGGCACTGTACGCAGCAACAAAACATTCGTGCCACCTTCTTTTCTAAAACACAAATCACGAGAAGTATACAGTACACTATTCGGATTTTATCAGGGAGATGTTTCACTGTGCTCCTACGTACCAAAAAAGAATAAGGCTGTTTTGTAGTTGTCAACTCAGCATTATACAACCAGAGTTGGCGACGCCAACACGAAGAAGAAACCAGAAACCATTCTCGACTACAATATCAATAAATGCGGTGTCGACACGATGGACCAAATGTTAGGCACATATTCGTGTAAACGTGCAACAAAACGGTGGCCATTAGCCATGTTTTACAACATCGTTGACATTGCTGGATTGGCATCATTTATTATCCATGATGAATTGATCACCACTCCTCGGTCAAACAAACGACGTTTATTTTTGAAGATTTTGAGTAGGCAATTAGTTATGCCTAATATTGAAGAACGGGCTACGAATACGCACATTACCTGTTATCGGAAGATACGCGCGGCAATGAAAGCATTCGGAGTAATTGTAAGTTACCATAAAACAATACAAACTGATCCATTTGCTTGATTAGCTCATCTGTTTTCTTTCTTGCCGGGACAGATAACACCGCCGAACACAGACACCGCACCACCATTGGCACCACGCGGTAATCGTTTTTCTTGCCGTTTGTGCCGTCAAGAATCGAATAAACAACGCAAGACTGCTTATATCTGCTTTGTTTGTCGAAATCCTGTGTGTGTTGAACATTCCACTGTTTTAAAAAAATGTGAAACTTGTAGCGCTACAGAGGCCGCCGAAGCAGTACTATGAAATTAAATAAAATATTTTTATTATTTTATTCTAATCTGCCGAAATATAAATATATCCATACACATTCTGCAACAAACCTAGGGACACAACAAAATTGTAATAATACCATTAGAATTAAAAAAAGAACTATTATACGCATCACACGCCATATTAATAGGAAAGGTCCCTGGGGACCTTGTCGGGCTCTGACCGTTGAAAAAGTTGTTGGCCATCGGAGGGTTAATGTCGTGGATGTTTCGCATGTTCCGAACTGTCACAAACCCGTATTGAAAGCCCTGGTGGAAAATTACGAACCGAAGAAAATACGCGAGTCGGATGTAGAGATGACGTTAATCTTACACGACGAAGAGCCGGTGTATCAGCGAGCGAGAAGGTTGTCGTCGGTAGAAAGGGACATGGTTAACGAGCAAATCCAGGAATGGTTGTGAGATGGAATCGTGCAACCCTCTCTCTCGGAATATGCGAGCCCAGTAGTATTGGTAAAAAAAAAAACGGAACGACGAGATTGTGCGTGGACTTCCGCGCGCTGAATAAAAAAAATTAAGGATAGGTATCCGCTCCCCCTTATAGAGGATCAATTAGACATGTTGCAGGGGGCGAAAATCTATAGCACGCTCGATCTCAAGAACGGGTTCTTTCACGTGAAAGTGAATAAAAACAGTAGGAAGTATACTTCTTTCATTGTACCGGATGGGCAGTACGAGTTTCTGAGAGTTCCATTTGGACTCTGCAACTCGCCAGCCGTGTTTCAACGCTTTATCAATGCTACATTTAGGGAGTTGATCTCAAAAAGAATGGTTTTAGTTTATATAGACGATTTCATTATTCCGGCGGTGGATTACGAAAGTGGAGTAAAACGTTTGAAGGCCGTATTGGGCGTCGCGAGCGAGGCGGGGCTTCTAATAAATTGGGAGAAATGTAGATTGATGCAAACCGAAGTAGAATATTTGGGCACATAGTGAGAGAGGGCGCAGTACATCCGTCAGAACACAAGACTGAGGCGGTGGCGCGATTCCCGGAACCGAAAAATTTTAAACAAACCCAGAGCTTCCTGGGCCTTGCCGGGTATTTCCGAAAATTTGTCCATTATTACTCCCTAATCGCCCGACCGTTTACGAACTTACTGAAATCCGAAGAAAATTCCAGTTCGGCAGCGAGGAAAAACTCGCGTTTGAACGGTTAAAAAACGTTCTGATTAACAAACCGGTTTTGAAACTATATCGTGTTGGCGCGGAAACCGAGCTGCACACGGACGCGTCAAAATTCGGATATGGAGCGATTATGCTTCAAAGGGACGAGAGTGACGGAGCACTCCATCCTGTCTATTTCGCGAGCGGGGATACAACACCCTCCGAGGAACGGTATTGCAGCTATGAACTGGAAGTGCTGGCGATTATAAAATCTTTAAAAAAATTTCGCGTTTATTTGTTAGGCATACCGTTCAAAATAGTTACGGATTGTCGGGCACTCACACTGACAATGTGCAAAAGGGACCTCTGCGTTCGCGTCGCACGTTGGGCCCTGTTATTAGAGGAATTCGAGTACGTGATCGAACACCGTCCGGGTAAGACCCTCGGGCATGTGGAAGCGTTGAGCCGCAACCCGCTCCCATCGTGTATGAAGATAGGAGAGAGCGAGGATAGCCTCAGTCAGAGGTTGAAGCAAGCACAGCGGAATGATACGGAACTTAGGAAAATATTAGAGTCGGTAGAGGCGGGACAGATCGAGGGTTACGCGACTAGGGGTGGCATCCTGTTTAAGGAAATCGGCGGCGAAATGCGTCTCGTGGTGCCGAAATCAATGCAATCACAAATAATTAAACGCGCGCACGAGAAAGGTCATTTTGCGGCAGAGAAAACGGAATCGTTTATTAAAAAAAATTATTGGTTTCGCAATATGAGGGAGAGAGTGGATAGGGTATTGCATAATTGTATCGACTGCATCCTGGCGGAGAAGAAACAGGGTAGATCGGAGGGCTTTTTACACGCGATAAATAAAGGCGAGGTGCCGCTAGATACATTCCATATACACCACCTGGGACCGCTTCCCTCCACGAAGGAAAGATATAAATACATACTCGTGGTAATAGACGAATTTTCGAAATTCGTTTGGCTCTACGGTACCAGAACTTGCAATGCGAGCGAAGTGCTGGAACGACTGAAAAAACAAGCGGCTCTGTTTGGGAACCCTCGAAGGTTGATATCGGACCGAGGCACTGCGTTTACGTCGGCCGCCTTCGAGGACTACTGCAAGGGCGAGGGCATCGAGCATGTTCTGACCACGACGGGTATACCGCGTGCGAACGGACAGGTGGAAAGGGTGAACCGAACGTTGATACCACTGTTGACCAAATTGTCGGCACCAAATCCCGACGAATGGCATAAATATATAGATCGTTGTCAAATGTGCTTTAACGTTACCCCGAGTCGTAGCACGAAGACATCGCCGTTCAGAGTGCTATTCGGCGTGGACGCGAAGTATAAGGATGACCCCGAAATTATCGAGTTGCTGGAGTACGAATGGGCGAGCGTATTCCAGCAAAATCGTAATGAGCTACGCGAAGAGGCGCGAAATAACATCCTTAAGATACAGCAGGAGAACAGAAAAGGGTTTAACAAAAAAAGAATCGAGGGAAGGAAGTACCGTGAGGGAGATCTCGTCGCGATTAAAAGAACGCAGCAAGGCCCGGGGTTAAAATTCGCGGCGAATACTTCGGTCCCTACGAAGTAATCCGGGCATTACGAAACGATAGATACGTGGTCGCGAAAATAGGCGAGCATGAAGGACCGAGACAAACGTCAACGGCGGTAGAGTGTGTAAAACCGTGAGTGAGCGAAGATAGCGAGTCTTCCAACAGCGACGCCGAGGACGATGAAGCGAGGGAAGACCGCAATATCTGAGGCCAGGTATCATTTTTGGGGAGGGGGTTGAGTGTAGGATACGAATGGTGTGTACAATGTGCGTGTGTGTGTGTGTGTGTGTGTGTGTGTGTGTGTGTGTGTGTGTGTGTGTGTGTGTGAGAGAGAGAGAGAGAGAGAGAGAGAGAGAGAGAGAGAGAGAGAGAGAGAGAGAGAGAGAGAGAGAGAGACGCGGCATGACTGTACGTTGGTATGTTTGAAGCCACGTGCAGGGTGGCGGGCTAATGGCGAGTGGTCAACCGGCGTGGCGGTGTGATTGAGACGCGGTACTTTTGAGATTCGGCATGATTGAAGTCGCGTGCGAAGGAGCGACTGAATGCGATTGAATGGTGGTGTTATTGGGGTGCGGGGTGCGGAAGGTCCGCTTTCGGCTAAAAGTATAAGAAGGCATCGCGGAAGCCTGCGTGAGTCATTCTGACGGATAAGCTCTGCGTGAGCGAACATGCGAAACGCCACATTGTATAAGTTCTGCGATAGCGAAAGTGTATATTGAAAATAAAGGACCCGGTCATTGAAGTTCAATACATTCGTTTCTTTCCTCGTCGCGATCCAGGAATTCTGTTCCCACAATATATATGTATTTGCACACACATGTTTTATCGCTGTTTTATACTATTTATTTTATTATTTAGGTATTATTTATTTATTGTCATACACGGATATTTCATTAGAGGCCTTATTCCGCCAGTTCATTTTAAATCTAATTAGTATTTCCATACTGTTATTTTATTGAAACCAATCGATCCTCGATAAAATCAGAGAAGAAGAGGACCTATTGAAAACGGCAAATTTCATTGAGATAGATGAAATAAAATTAACCGTACAAAGGGTCTTTTCTTCAGATTTGTTTATGTGAGCAATGGGTGTGATTGGTCACACGGCGATGTCCGGACGACGCCATGCGATTGGCGGGACTCGGGGAGTCGCTTTGCGAACGCGCCCTTCTGGCGCCGTGTCGCGCCGCCCTCTGACGGGCGGCCTTCTTCTTGTACTTCTACGCTAACGTTGTACATCGCGACTCAGTCTTTTCTAAATATATTCACTTTGTGTATCGTTATTATCACTCGTATTCTTTTATACTGCGTTTACCAACTAACGGGTTATGGGCCCAGTCCGAAAGAATTAAGAAACGAGTGTCGAAAATACGGTAAAACACGCGAAACGTGGGATCGAACCGAGAGAGGTTAGAATCGATCGTGATCGAGTGCGCGTCGAAGTCACACGTGGTGTATCGAAGGCTAAAAGATGAGTGCGCCAAACTTTGTCCGAATCGAGACATTGAACAAAGACAATTTTGACACGTGGAAAATGCAAATGGAAGCGCTGCTCGTCAAAAACGACGCGTGGGTCTACGCAAACGGCGAATTCAAGAAACCAACGCCGGTAGCAGGAGACGCGGAATCGGAAAATGCGGTCAAAACATGGACGAACAACGACAAGAAAGCGAAATCCGATATAATTCTAGCAATAAGTCCAGCCGAATTAAAACAAATAAAAGGCTGCAATACGTCTTAAAGCTAGAAAGCATATATCAATCGAAAGGCCCTGCTCGGAAGGCCACATTGTTAAAACAATTGACGCTGCATCGAATGGACGACAATGGCGACGTGCGAGAACACGTTCGAAAGTTCTTCGACACGATAGACAAACTCAGCGAAATGGAAGTAGAGATAAATCCGGATCTACTGGCAATCATGTTGCTGTACAGTCTACCACCGACTTTCGAGAACTTTCGTTGCGCCATCGAATCACGAGACGAATTGCCATCGCCGGAAGTGCTTCGCATAAAAATTATCGAAGAGAACGAAGCTCGAAAAAACGACACGCGCGCCACGTTGCAGAACGCGATGATCGCGAGTAGAAGTCGATATTCGAACAAACAGAAACCGACAAATGGCAAGTCCGAGGATAAAGGCGATTTTCAATTTCGGTGTCATCGATGCAAGAAAAAGGGATACAAAAGCGCGGATTGCAAAAGCAAGAAACCAGGCGATTCACAAACAGCGAACAACGCGGAAAGTGTGGCATTGAGCGCGACGGAAGTGTTTCTCGAAAAACAAGACGCGCTACACGTAAAAGAAAGTGCGTTCGCGGCGACGCGGTGCTTGGACAGCGGTGCAACCTCGCACATGTGCGGACAGTTACGCGATTTTGCCGAGGTAGACTTTGCATTGGTAGTGCACAATGAACAGAAAAACGTGAAGTTGAGTGACGTACTTCACGTGCCGAATCTTCGCGCGAATTTAATATCGGTAGCCAAGATTACGGACAGAGATTTTGAGGTTATCTTCAAGAAAAACCGCACGGAGGTGATCGACCGAGATGGTGCGGTGAAGTTGCACGCGAATCGAATCGGTAATCTTTACCACGTGCATGAACGCGAGCAAGCCGAATACAGCGCCATCTCTGAACGAGAAGAAGACGGAAAGACACCGAGCTTGCTGGAAGCGTGGCATCGTCGCCTGGGCCATCTGAACGTGCAGGATATGAAGAGGGCCGAACGAGACCAGGCAATACGAGGACTGAAACTCGGAAAATGCCGGGACAAGCTGGATTGCGAGGTATGCATACGAGGAAAAATGACAATGTTTTCTTGGCAGGTACGCATTTTCCGTAATGTACAATTTAACATGGCTCTAAATCAATAGTATAAGGTAATGGTAATCGCAATGTTTTTTTCCGTAGGTATGTTTCTCGATGTGCGGTTCAACATAGTATTGAATCAAGATCAAATTGTACGAGCTAAAAATCATCTTGCAAATACTTGGGAATATAAGCAAAAACTGCATAAAGAATATGCGTTATCATTTAATGATACAGTAAGTACTTCAACTCCAGCCGAAGATGAAGTTGAAGTGGACAGTGTTGAAAAAATGTTACGAGATTTAGAGCGTACTAAAAGTGTAGTTGCAATAATAACACCATACATATTATGAATATATTGGGGAGATTTGAAGAGTATCCACGATTGGACTCTAAGGAGAAGATTTTGGATTTTTGGTATAACCAAAAAACCCAAATACCAGAGATATATTCACTGGCAGAAATTGCTTTAGCAGTACCACAAACACAAGTCAGTGTTGAAAGATAGTTTTCATCTCTGAATGACTTGTTAATGACTGTTAAAAATCGAGAAAATTTAGTTTAGTGTGACTGTTTAGTGTTACTGTACAGTGCAAGCGTGGTAAGTGAAGCGTCGGTATGGGACAGAAAGATTTTGGCTCTCACTCGAGACGGCACGAGGTGACCTGCGCGAAGGAAAACATTGTATATACCACATGTAATTATACTCTACGTTATTAAACTTAAATGTCTCAAGATTTCCTTATGCAAACAACCTATTAATTCAACAATGACATATTAATACTTAGAAATAATAAAAATGTAAATTTACAAGTTGATAGATAAGTTGATGGAAAAGAAATCGCGTCTAAATTTTAACCTATCATGTTTACCTTTACTATTTGCTTTAGCAGTATCACCAACACAAGTTAGTGTTAAAGATTGTTTTCTTCTTTAAAATATGTATCATCACCATTGTTCCGTCGCGAGGGACCATTTATGACAGTCTCACGATTCATTTGTGATGCATTCGTTCGTTCGTTTTACAGCGAGTCATAGATTTCCATTATCCAAGTGACCCGAACTCTAACGAGAGATACGGTCTTCGGATTTCTGGGAATTCGCTCGACTGTTTTTTGTCTTTCTGTCTCTCTTCTTCCACCCGAAGGCTGCTCGAGTCAGCCGTGGAAGATGGAGAGTCATCAAGGATGTGTTGAGCGGGAAATGCAGCGTTCGGCAATACCCAATCAACACATCGCCTTGCGTTTATCAATGGACGTCATTGAAACCAGCCCATATTCGGATGTGGAGCCATCTTCACAACGAAGAAGGTCCCCCCAAAAGAATAAAAAAACAAATGGTCCCTCCGAAAACAAAAGTTCCTCCCGAGAAACAATTTCCAGCTGTTTTGGAGAAAATCGATATTCGTTCGTGCTGTCGTAGCAAACGAATGTACGTTTTGTCGCTAATCGTAGCCGGACAATTTTTACTAAAAAATTAATTAAGGATACGTCGCGCCATCCTTCGCGTATAAGACAGGGTCTGCTAGATAGCCTTACCGACGAATCCTTTAGCAGACCTGGGATGAAACGCTGATCGTAAGAATTAACACGTAACCCTAATCATTTGAACTACTTACCCAATATTAATTTGGCGGGTAAAACAAGTGGTGATCTCGAGATTGACGCGCCCATACGATTGGGCTTGAGATTTACAACCTCAAGCGGTCACGAGTCAACCGCGCGTCGAGCTCGAGAATCGCACCGTACGAACAACCATTGTGCTATAACTTATCCGATGATATTATTAACGATATGTTAATACATAGAAATAATAAAAATGTAAATTTATAAATTGGTAGTTTCTACATATATTGTTATTGTTCGATTCGAAAATAAAATCGCGTCTTAGTTTTAAATTATCATGTTTACCTTTACTAGCGTAATACTGGCAGCCAAAGTATATCGGTTTAAAATTGTAAGTCTCTAAATGCAATAAAAATTATATTGTACCGCGTACAATAAACGAAAAGTGCCTGCACGCTCTGTCCCGGACTCTCGGTCGTGCGCTAGATGACTACACGCACACGACACACGAGCACGAGCCGCGCCATGAGCTCACGCGCACTGTGACAGCTCAGTTATACAGGGTGAGGCACTAACTATGTCCAGTTTGAATATTGCCGTTATTTGTAATAATATGAAAAAATGGTATATAGAAAACTTACACGGTATAGAGGGGGACATATTGTGACGCAAACATTTTCTGCGTGGGTGGAGGCATAGAGGAGATTTCAAGGTCAACTCTATTTTTTTAAATAGAATGCTATGTTTTTTTATCACGATGTGATAGCCAGTGTTGAGACGAATTCAGCGAGTTATCATTGAAGGTCATGCAAGGTCAAATATGGTAGTAAAATAAACTTTATTACATTACGGGAGATGCTTGAATTGATGACTGTTTGCGTCAATGCAAAGTTGCAATCTTCGTATCATATAATTTTTTGCACAATCTTCCAAATGTTCGCTGCGAAGGATGTGTACGGTTTGGATATCGTTCAGCATACAAGGATTGAGCTTTTATCGAATTTTGTCGCATTTCTCCATAAACGAGGACCATATCCACTTGTCCTTCGAAAGAAAACTTCATTTTGATGATCACGCAGCTACTTGACGTAACAATCGACCGAGACTGACTGACCGATTCATGTTAATGTTACGAACTGGTGAGATGTTTACATTACGAGCTGATGAGATGTTTGCATTTCTAGCTATACGCGATGTATTGCCACAACATAAAAAATGTTACAAAACTTTTCATTCCTTCGTCGTACGAACCCGGAACCCGACTGAGCCGGCTATCCTAGTTCCTCCTAGGCATCCGTCACAAACTAATTAGCGACCATAAACCCCTCGAAGTTATATTCGGGCCTAATTCTAGACCGTGCGCCAGAATTGACCGATGGGTTTTACGACTCCAGTCATATAATTATAGAGTAGTATACCGTCCTGGTAAAACTAACATTGCCGACCCTTTGTCGCGATTATGCGCAAATGCAGAACCTTGCCCATTCGATGACGACGATAATTACTTAAACCTTATAATCGACCAGTCTTGTCCAATAGCCGTACCCTTAAAAAACGTAAAAAACGCGAGCGAATTAGATGAGGAACTAAAAATGGTTAGAGGGGCCCTACATAATAGAAACTGGAGTCACGACATTAACAATTACAAGCTTTTCGAAACCGAACTTTGTAACCAAGATAGCATTGTACTGCGAGGAACTAAAATTGTGATACCTACAAAACTACGTGCCCGAGTACTGGCAGCTGCCCACGAAGGACACCCGGGAATAGTAGCTATGAAATCCAGGCTACGCTCAAAAGTATGGTAGCCTAAGATCGACAAAGATGCTGAAAATTATGCAAAGGCTTGCAAGGGTTGTAGCCTTGTCTCAGCACCTAATCCACCAAACCCCATGAAAAGGCGCACCTTACCAATACAGGCATGGGTGACATTGCGGTTGATTTTCTTGGACCGCTTCCTAGTGGGCATTACCTTTTTGTAATAATAGATTATTTTAGTAGGTATAAACAGATAAAAATAACAAAGGCTATAGACGCAATAAAAACAATTGACATGTTAAAAGAGATATTTTCGAGAATAGGTATAATTTTGGTCAGCATACACAACGGATAACGGTAGGCAATTTACAAGCGACGATTTCAAAAGGTTCTGTGTCGAATATGGTATAACCTTACATCATACAATCCCTTACTGGCCGCAACAAAACAGGGAGGTCGAAAGACAAAATCGCGACATATTGAAAACACTCAAAATTAGCCAGAGCAAAAAATCAAACTCGAAAAATGACCTTCTCAATTACCTGATGATGTACAATAGTACACCCCATTCAATCACCGGGAAGACTCCATCCGAGTTGTTCTATAAGAGACAGTTTAGAGACAAACTGCCTTCAATCTTAGATATCGAGAGCTCGGAAATCGACTTAGAGGTAAAGGAAAGAGATTTTGAAATGGAAGAAAAAGGGAAGGAACAGGAGGATCGGAATAGAAGAGCTGAGGAAAGTAGCATAGAAGTTGGGGAAAAAGTTTATGTAAAAAATATGATTAAGGATAATAAACTTACAATAGAATTTAATGGGGTACCACACAAGGTACTCAATAAGACAGTGAATGATGTCGACATAAGGAACGAAGAAACAGGACAGCAGTACAGAAGAAATATAATTCATCTGAAAAGGGTTGAAGGACAGTGGACAGTTCACGGAAATGACAAGAAGATGGAATCAGGGGGTAAGGACGGCGGCCAAGCAGTACAACCCAGCCATCCTGTCAGCACGGCATGCCGTCCCCTATCCATCACGTAATTATTATACCGCGGGGGGGGGGGTGTCGATGGTGCGGTGGTGGGGGACCTGAGGACCCGTGGCCGCTGTGTTGGGGAGTCAGTCAAACACAGGATCGGGAAGAGAACGCACCGCGCGGACAGGTATAAGCAAGAGCTGTGGTGTTATTTGTAAACTTCCTAACCTTGCCTCTCCCCTGGGGTCGAAAAATATCAAATCAGCCCCTGGTATTGATGGCATTGACTTTGAAATCCTAAAACGACTATCGATTAAATACAACACTCTTATTAGATATTTTTAACCTCATGTTTTCCACGAACAATTTTCCACTCACAAGAAGACTTCGGCAACTGAGAACGCCAGACCGCAACGCATTTTTGTGTGGACATAGCTTAGGCACCCTCATGAACTATCCAATTAGTTTCAGCTGCCAACGCGAATCCCTTTTTCGAGAAAATCGATTTTGAAATGCGAAATGTGCGTTATATTCTATGAGTGAAAGTCTCTTGTCACAGCGGTCGGTGGCCGAGCGGGTTGAGCGAATGTCTACCACGAGTTTGTCCGGAGTTCGTGTCCCGCAGGCAGTTATAGTTTGGCGTCCATAGTGTGCACTAACGAGTGATTCTGTTCAATCTTAACCCCTTAACCTACGATTTAGATTCGAAGATGTTGGGCCGAAATTGTATACAAGCTCGCGCAGCGTTCGGGACATTTGCACGACTTGTTTATTTAGGTCTGGCCCGACCATCGTACGCGGGCTATGCCCGTAAAATTTAGGTTTGGCCCGACCATCGTACGCGGGCTATGACCGTAAAATTTAGGTTTGGCCCGACCATCGTACGCGGGCTATGCCCGTCATTGTAGATTAAGGGGTTAAAGGTAGAATCAGTGCAGTTAAACCACCCGCTGGCCAGCGAGTAAGTGCCAGGCTGGGTAGGAAATCTACAAGCATCGTGCTGTGATATCAATATTAACCACAACACTAACATTTTATCAAAAATCCTGGAAAATCCAAGTGTAAAAACTGATAGGTTAGGTTCGCCAGCATCGGACCCAACGTTAAACGCGCATGCGCAGGACGAGCGGACCCGATCACCACGCTACGCAGACCCCACTCCCGGCAGCCGGCCGAACTCGGCCGCGCGGGAAACGGGGCGAGACAATCCCTCAGAGATGAAAACGGACCCAAACAACAGTTCGCCCAATCTGGCATCCATACCTTCTATACCAGTGTCATTTATTCTGCGCTAAATCGCGAGTTGCGCCGCTCAAGACGGTGACCATTCCACGATTAGAGTTATGCGGCGCGTTATTGTTGACCTGGCTATACCGTGAGGCGAGCGACGCGCTTGATATCTCGCCTGATAAGGTGATGTTTTGGTCCGACTCGACCGTGGTTCTACATTGGATTCGAACGGCACCGCATCGACTAAAAATGTATGCGGCCACGCGAGTCGCGGAAATTCAATCAATTACCGGTGATCATACCTGGCGACACGTCCGCTCGGAGTACAATCCGACAGACGCATTATCCCGAGGCCAATTACCACACGCGTTTCTAGAGAATCGTGCATGGTTCGTCGGTCCGTCGTGGCTGACTAAAAACTCGGACGAATGGCCTGACGAAGTGCTGCAAACCATCGAGATTCCCGACCTCAAGGCGGTCACTTGTTTCGTCGCGAACACGAACACGATCGATCTATTCACGCGTTGCTCGTCATATACCACATTACGAAGGGTAATCGCATATTGTTTACGGTTCCGGCCACGTGGCCCGCGCGGCGGTTCGCTGAGCGCCCAAGAAATTCAGTTGGCCGAGACTCGAATTATCCGAAACGTGCAGACATCGCAATTCGGAAACGAAATTAAGTGTCTACAATCCAAAAATACGACATCGAAAAGCCGAATCGCGAGCATCAATCCGTTCCTGGACGACGACGCTGTGCTACGGATCGGTGGGCGCCTGCAAAAATCAGATCTGCCCTATGCTCAAAAACATCCGATCTTATTACCGAGTCGGCATCGGCTAACCGATCTAATAATCCGGGAAACGCACGAAAAACACCATTACACGGGCATACAAACCACTTTACACATACTCCGGCAAAGATTTTGGTTGCTTGACGGACGCAACCAAGTACGTCAGATAATACGTTCGTGCTCACGGTGTTTCCGTTTCAACGCAACTAGCACCGAATATAGAATGGGCAATCTACCGGCGGTTCGAGTACGCGAGGCGACACCCTTCGAAAACACTGGCGTGGATTTCTGCGGACCCTTTTTCATAAAGGAACGCAAGCATCGAAATAGGACGCGAATTAAAACGTACGTGTGCGTGTTTGTGTGTATGGCCGTGAAGGCGATACATCTAGAAGTCGTTAGCGACCTGTCCTCCGAGGGGTTCCTCGCAGCTTTGCGACGGTTCGCGGCGCGACGGGGTTTACCTGCTCATATATTCTCCGATAACGGCACAAATTTTGTGGGCGCGAGTAGTCAACTAAGGGAATTATACGCGTTGCTCCAATCGGGTACGCACCGAGAACGCGTTCAAAGATTTGCCAGTGACCATCGGATCACGTGGCATTTTAATCCACCAGCGGCCCCCCATTTCGGCGGTTTGTGGGAGTCGATGGTGAAACTATTTAAACATCACCTTCGGCGGGTTGTCGGCGATTCACTTTTTACCTTCGAAGAGCTCAATACGCTCTGCATAGAGATTGAGGGCATCCTGAATTCCCGACCCATAACACCGCTATCGTCCGACCCGAACTATTTGAACGCAATTACGCCAGCGCATTTTTTAATTGGGAAATCATTAACCACCCTTCCCGAGGGTAACAAGTTCCAGCACATCACCTATCCGCCTGACAGCACTTTACGAAGGTCCGCCAAGACTTCTGGACACGCTGGAATAAAGAGTATTTGAACGAGCTACAAAAACGGCAGAAATGGGCTAAGGACAGCCCAAACATCGAGGTCGGTACCGCCGTGCTGCTCAAGGATAAAAATCAACCCTGTTCGCAGTGGGCGCTAGGCAGGATCACGGCCCTACATCCTGGTGAGGACGGAGTAGCGCGAGCAGCCACGGTAAAAACAGCAAACGGGGAATTCAAACGGACCACACAAATCATGTGTCCGTTACCTTCCGAATGAACTCTCCACGACCGTTTCGTAAACCTCAATCGTTAGCAAATTACCGACTTATGCATTATATATACCACCGACTCCATATAGACATTGTACACTTCTGAGTCACGATTAAAGGCGCAATAGTTGATCGTACCCTCTCAACGGGGAGAGTATGTCGCGTCGCGACACTTCAAAGTGCCGACGATAAATTATAACGCCGTCGAACGGGCCCAACAGCCAAACAAGGCGAAGGCCGCGTCCCGCCTACAATATATACCTTCATGAGAACAAGCATATGGTGAAGATCGAGTTCCACCTAGCTTGTATAAATATCGACATAAACAATAAGGTGAAGATCACGTTCCACCTGCAGTGTGCACACTTATACGAATTAGCGTCGGGTGAAGAACGAGTTCCGCCTGTAACGTCTATATAAATACACGATCATACGAAATGCGATTAAACACGATTTGGCTCACTCTGAGACAGCGGTCGGCCGCCTTTAGGCAATCGGAGACCCACCTTACGGGTTTTCGGCATTACATTGTAGCGTAGTTTATGACCCCGAGGAGATATGCGTTCTTTCGAGTCAATGCACGTGGCCGATGGCTCGACGTCATAAAACAGTTGAACGAAGACCTGGTCACGGAGTGGGGAGAGCCGAGGTCCACCGGCAAGAGGGCCGTGCCCAAAAGGTTAGTTACCCCAGAACTTTATAGACGGGCGTATCGTGAATCAAATTCTGTAAATCTCTGTATAACTGCATCACCACGACAAATCGATTAATAAACATACCGTAGTTTCAAAGAGTGTTCTTTATCCGATCACGCGAAGCGAAACCACGGAGCGTGCGGGATCGCTCCGACGTGTAGGAGTTCCTACATACAAAACCCCATCATCGAGAGACAACCAAATAGTAGAATTTACAATAATCAGGATTAACCAAAAACACAACAATCACCTCTACCTAATAGCAATATATGCCAACAACCAAGATAAATCCATATTCACGCACGAACTAAACACATTATTTGAAAAACTGAAGCTAGACCAAATAAATCACTCGTACATCATAGCAGGTGATTTTAACTCCAGGCACGTCTCCTGGGGTGACAGAACAACAAGCAAGAAATGAGCTATGCTCAAAAATTGGGAATCGACCACAGCAGCCATACTCTACAGGGCCAAAATAATTCCGCCGGACTCCCCAACCTTCCCCAGCGCTAACACCTACCTCGACTTATGCATCGTCGACGAAAGAGTAAATATCACATATTTGAATAACAACAGAATAACCACAGCACACTACAATAACGACCAGAGAGCCCTAACATTTACAATAAGTCTCACGGATACGTTAGAAGCAGGCCCAACAGAAGAAAGATACAAATATATCTACAAAAAAACAAAATGGAAAAGATTCACCAAAATACTAGCCAGGAACTACAGGGTTTTCCAACAAGAGCGGGTCGATGTTGACAGTCTGTAGCGGTCATGTTGTTTAGCCGACGTCTGGCAAATCTGGTGTTTGTAATTCAGTCAGTAATGCCAAATCAACATGGCAAGTTACACGATTGAGCAGCACGTCCAAATGATAAAACTTTATTATCAAAATAAGTGTTCGTTATTGCAAACGTTGCGCGCGTTGCGCCCATTTTACGGCAGACGCGGTGGCCCTTCAAAGTCGACTCTGCAACGTTTGGTGGCCAAATTCGAGACGACCGGTTCAGTAAGCAAACAGCCAATACCCGTACGTCAAAGGAACGCCAGATCGGACGAGAACATCGCCGCTGTCCGTGAAAGTGTGCAGGAGAACCCGAGGCAGTCAATTCCTCGCCACAAGAACTCGGCCTTTCGCGGACATCAACTTGGCGAATTTTGCGTCAGGACTTGGGCCTGCACCCGTACAAGATCCAACTGACCCAGGAGCTTAAAGTTAATGATCATAGACAACGCCTTTTGTTCGCTGACTGGGCTTCGGAGCGTTTGGAAGAGAATCCCCATTTTGGCCGAAAAATCATCTTTAGCGACGAGGCGCATTTTTGGATGAATGGCTATGTGAACAAGCAAAATTGCCGTATATGGGACGACGCCAACCCACACAAGGTTCACCAGGTGGCAATGCATCCACAAAAAGTTACTGTTTGGTGCGGATTTTGGGCCGGCGGCGTCATTGGTCCGTACTTTTTCCAAAACGACGTTGGTGAGGCTATCACCGTCAACGGCGAGCGCTACAGATCGATGATAACCAATTTCTTTTGGCCCGAATTGAACGATATGGGTGTGGACGACTTGTGGTTCCAGCAGGACGGCGCTACGAGCCACACAGCGAACGCCACGATGGACATTCTGAATGAACAATTTGAGGGTATGGTTATCTCTCGCGGAGGTGACGTGAATTGGGCACCAAGATCGCGCGATTTGACCCCGCTAGACTTTTTCTTGTGGGGTTTTCTGAAGTCGCAGGTCTATGCAAATAAGCCGCAATCGACCAATGCCCTCAAAGTCAACATAGCCCAGGCCATCGCTCAAATTCAGCCGGATCTATGCGGCAGAGTCATTGAAAATTGGAACTCTCGGATCCGTTCCACGGTGCGAAGCCGAGGCGGACATTTGAACATGATATTCCATACATAATGGCATAAATGGGGCTTCCAAATAAAAAAAAAATTTCGTTAATACCTCACACACAGTTTATTTTATTCCATTTCAACATCGACCCGCTCTTATTGGAAAACCCTGTACAATAAGGACACGCCATACAACAAAAATCGCTCAATAGAAGAAATCGACACACACCTTGCAGACATAAATTCAACAATTCAAGCCACCATAAAACAGGTAGTCTCAAGCAGGGATCCTAACCGTAACCGTAATAACCGGGTTCGGTTCTTGTAACCCAGGCGCAACCCGCGTAACCGGGTTACTGAAAAAACCGTTGTACGGTTAACCCGGTTAACCCGCTCTTACAAAGCCGGTTACTTTTGCCGGTACCTGGGCATGGCCAGATTGGTGGCACAAGGTTTCACCCAAGAAAAGGGGGTTGATTACCACGAAACCTATGCACCAGTAGCTAGTTTTTCAATAATAAGGTTGTTATTAGCAATTTCAGGTATTTTCGGTTGGCACACTAGGCAGTTGGATATAAAATGCGCATACCTTTATGGAAAGCTTGAGGAGGAGATATTTATGAAGCTACCTCCGTCGAGCAAATGTGAGGAAGCAAGGATTGTAAAATTAGACAAGCCCATTTATGGACTCAAACAGTCAGGCAGAAATTGGAATGCTGAACTGAATAGATTTTTCACGGAACAAAGGTTTGAGAGATTACGTTCTTCCAATTGAGTTTACATTAAAGGATACTGGACCATAGCCGTAATTTATGTAGACGATATTTTTATATTTGCGAAAGAACTAACGTCGATAGAAAATTTTGTTAAACTTATTAGTGAGAAATACGAAACCAAAGAACTCGGAGAAATAAATCATGCCATAGGTGTTAAGATAGAGAGAAACGATAAATCCATAATACTTAGTCAAACACCATATTTAGAATCCTTGTTACGCAAGTACAACATGAAAGATTGTAGGGGCGCGGCAACCCCATTAGAACCCGGTTTAAAACTTTTAAAGAGTTTATTATCAGATCGGTTAAATGATAACGGAATAACAGCATATCGAGAGTTAATAGGATCGTTAATGTACATAGCCTTGCGAAGTAGACCAGATATTCTGTTTGCCGTGACAAAATTGTCACAGTTCAACTCATGTCCGAGCGAAATACACTGGACTCAGGCTAAGGATATCTTGCGTTATTTATATAAAACCGAAAAATACGTTATGCGTTATGATACAGACTGTTCCATCGCAAGGGAACACGCGCACGGGGAGTTCGCGTCAACAGGGTTTATGACACGGACGTGACGAAAAGGCTATTTTTGAGATTAAGACCTTTTTCACATTTGGGTACCACTCGAAGTCCAACTTTCGTTTCCGTCCTTCCTCAATAGCCGTGACGTGTCATAAACCAATAATTCCCGAAGAGTCGTCCTTTACCGAGGGTTACTTCGAGGAATTCCGACGACGCAGTCGAAGGTCCAAAGGACTCCACGGTCTTGCAAGTATCATCCCCACTCTACCCAAGACAACGCACGCTCAGGGCGTAACGGAAGGGTGGTGATGATCCGTAAAGAATGCGCCGATTGGGAAAATGCATCGGCAAGAACCAATTGGCGTATTTCTACTCAGCGACACCGAAAACCTCCGAAAACAGAGGAACGCCTACAAGTACGAAGGCAGCCTAGGCGCTCCTCAACTTCCGAAAGAACTCCACTCTACATTCAGACAGCAGTCGCAGAACATCGTTCAACAACGCAATCAAAGTCTCACGCAACCATCGCACCTCACTACGAATCCAGTCACCCAAAATTAGTTTGGCGGGTGATAAGTCGGTGACCCACATATCGAAACGCGTCCAATCGGGATCTCGAGATTTACAACCTCGAGTGAGTTTACGGTCGACAAAAACCGCGCGTTAATATAGTTCGGTCGCATCGCAACACAGACGAAAAGCCCGAAATTAAAATGTTTTGCGACGCAGATTGGGCAGGCGATATGGGCGATCGGCATTCGTTTACAGGTATGGTTGTAATGATAGGATCCAATCCTGTACAATGGATGTCATCCAAACAAAAATGTATATCCATGTCAACCATGGAAGCCGAGTATGTCGCATTAGCGTCTGCTGCAAAGGAAGCAATATGGTTAAGAATGTTCTTATGCGAACTCGAACTTTACGAATTCTTCTCAGGAATTAGCAATATATACTGTGATAACAAATCAGCAATAGAGTTCTCAAAGAGTCGTATTGAAAACCGACGAACTAAACACATAGATATAGCGCACCATGTTATAAGAGAGGAAGTCGAAAAGAAATCAGTCGCATTGTCATACGTCGCCTCCAACGAAAATTTAGCGGACGTAATGACGAAGGGCCTAAAATGTGTGGCTCATAAAGCCTGTACCAAAGATTTAAAATTAGGAACAGCAAAAGTGGGGGATTGAAGCAGTTTGCTATTCCCGCTATGCATATAGTTGCGTGCGCAGTCTAGCGGCTGTCTCTGTGTGTCACGTAATCCGTACGTTTAGGCGAGCGCATCGTTGTGTACAGAACCGTTGGTTTATCCTCTATTTTACTAAATATATATATATATATATATATATATATATATATATATATATATATATATGTCGGGGCGAGGCGCAGCGACGCAGCCCGATGGCAACGACGTGTAATGCTCGTTGTAATATTCTTTTGTAACATTTGTTTTATTGTTCTATTTCTTTGCGCGTTGCGGAAAGAGAGATGCGAGATAGGGTTCCGTGGAAATATGGCCTGGAGCCCTGTTGAACGTGACCACGGGTGGCGGAATAGCGTCTTTGTATTTTTGAAAATAGTTTCTGTATTTTGTTGTCGTGTACATCTCTGTACACGCTCCTGATAGCCTGAGCGAATTTCAGTCGTAACAGGCCATGCTCTGTTTCCAGAGCAATATCAAGAGGCGATCGACTTTGCGTTGTTTTTATGCTCGTGACATTCTTCTCGTAACCTCGTACGGAGTCGCATCGCATTTTTGGAGTCAGATACGCATCGAAGAAGCATAAACGCGGATACGTAGCTATTCTGAGTGACCCGTGGACTCGTTAACGTGTCTCTCAGTCCTTTGTGAGATTGTGTATTGTGCAGGGTGTGATCGAGTTGTGCTTGCGCGGCGGAATTTGTCTGTTGTATGATTGTGAACTGATCGTGTGTGCAGAGCAATGAGCGAGCCGCTTGAAGGTACTTTCGGTCAACCTCCGACATATATATATATTATAACTTCTGTCTATTATTATAATAAACGGCTGTGCACTCCACGGACTACTCCCGATTATTATCCAACATAAAGTGAGTATTTAGATATTTTTGTTTGCTTTAATATTGTATTGTATTATTATTTTGTATATGTTTGTATATGTTTTTTGCAAAGTATTTATATATAATATTTTTGTGTTTTTTAATATTATATTATAGTATTTTTTGTATCTATTATATATTCAGTTCATACACGCTAAATATTGCATTTTCATTTTTTACAATTTCATACTATTTTTCTGCATTTCCAGCCCTAGATACGTAGTAACCCACTTCTTGTAACCGGGTACGGTTGAAGGTGCGTAACCCGCTCTGGTTGCTACGCGGGAACCGCTCCTTCAGGGTTACTGCGGGTTACAGTAGCCGAGCTTGGTAACCGGGTTACGGTTCGGGTTAGGCGTTGGTTAGGATCCCTGATTTTAATGCAACGCAAAGCGGATCACAAATTTCATCCAGTTTTTTTACTTCTCCAAAAGAACTACACCAACTGAGGCAAATTATCATTCGTTCGAACTTGAAACTTTAGCCATCATTTATGCTTTACGACGGTTTCGAGTCTATTTGATTGGCACTGCGTTCAAAATTATTACGGACTGTCGAGCGTTAAGCATGACGCTGAATAAAAAAGATACGAATCCTCGGATTTCAAGATGGGCACTCGAGATGCAGTGGTACGATTATACGCTCGATCATAGATTAGGCACGCGAATGGCTCGCGTCGATGCGTTGGGCAGACAAATACTCGTGGTAGAAGACAATTCATTTGATAAGAATCTTGCTTTACGCCAGGACGAAGACGACATTATTGCAAACTTACTAAATTCATTGGAGCAATCGGAACATAAGCACTACGAATTACGAAGTGGTCTAGTATACCGGAAATATCATGACCAACTCTTATTTTATGTACCATCCTCCATGGAATCTAGCGCCATGCTCCGGTATCGCAGCGAATTTGGCCATGCGGGAGTTGATAAGACGCTCCAAAACATTATGAGCAGTTACTGGTTTCCGAATATGAAAAACAAAATTAACAATCGTATCATAGCCTATTTAAAATGTATCGCGTTTTCGCCGAATTCCGGGAAGCCCGAGGGTACACTGCATTGCGTCCCAAAAGGAGACAAACCGCTCAACACGTTACACATTGACCATTTAGGCCCGTTATCAAAATCAAGTAACGCGAAGAAACGTTTTATTTTTGTCATTATAGACGTATTTACGAAATACATTAAATTGTACGCGACAAAGACGACCAATGCGATGGAAGTCATAAATTGTTTAAAATCCTACTTTGCCACTTTTAGTGAACCACTACAGATTGTATCCGATCGTGGAAGTTGTTTTACGTCGCGTGATTTCCAAAATTTGATGGACGATTATGGCGTGAAACACGTTAAAATTGTCACCGCATCTCAGCACGCGAACGGACAAGCCGAGCGCATGAATTGAACTATCATTCCGATGATAGCTAAATTGAGTGACGAAAGGAAAGTTCACTGGTTTGATGTACCGAGCGAAGTAGAATTTGTGTGTAATAACACTGTAAATAGATCGACAGGAGAATGTCCGAGCGTGCTTTTATATGGGATGAAACAACGCGGTAAAGTAAACGATAGTGTGCGAGATTATTTAGAGTCGACCGGGCTTATAAACGAGAACCGGGAGTTAAAAGAATTGAGACAGAAGGTCGAAAAGAGAATCCAAATGTGGCAAGCAAAAAATTGTGACTATTATGACAATAAACATCGGGTCTCATCAAAATACGCGGAGGGCGATAAAATTATGATTCGAAATTTTGATAATACGCACGGTGTATGTACAAAACTGACGCCTCAGTACAAAGGTCCGTATGTATGTAGTGTCCAAGGTGCTCCGAAATGACCGTTACGTAATTAAGGACGTCGACGGACACCAAATTTCGCAAATTCCGTACCGGGGAACTTGGGAGGCTGCGAACATGCGACGATGGCTTCTCTCCTTAGTCGATACACGTTAGAGTAAGCTATTGTCATTCTTAAATTACGGCATCATATATGTGTGTATGTGTGTCCGGATGGAGTGTGCGAAATTCTGTATATACAGTCGTGGACAAAATTCAGTGGACAGAACATAAATTCTGAATAATCTCTATTTTCATTAATTGTGTTATAAATTTATTGCAGATGTTTAACATGAAAAATGTTTATACACAACGAAAGAATTTATTTAGTATGTAAAAGCATAAATATAATGTTTCTGTTAATATTTATGCATATTTGTTTGTATGGGTGTCTTTGAGACCGTGGACAAAATTAAGTGGACGCCGAGGACATTCTGTGTTGGGACGGAAAAAATGTAAACAAACGTTTGACTCTCGCATTGTGCGGTGTCATTCGTCCTCGGTAGGCATTGAACTTTTGTTTAAACAAGATTAGAAATATAAACCGAGCATGTCTAAGAGACGAGAAGAATTTCCCGTGCACCTGCGAAAGTTAATTGTTTCAGAGTGCAAAAATAAACTAAGTTATCGTAAAATGGCTGAAAAATACAAAGTTTCTAAGAGTACAGTGCATACAATTTATCACAAGTATTTACAGTATGATACTGTTGAAAATTGAATCGGTCGAGGACGAGAACGTAGCACAAATTCATACGATGATAGACAAATTGTAAGAGAAACTCAACGTATTCCATCGATAACATCACGAAATATTGTTGAAACTCTACAATTAAATATTTCTTCAAGAACTGTGAGACAAAGATTAAAAGAAGTTAATCTGAAGAGTTGTTTAACTAGACGCAAGCCACACATTAGTAAACTTCATAAAAAGAGACGTTTAGCTTTCGCAAAAAAATATGTGAATAAGCCATTATTATTTTGGAAAAAAATTATATGGAGTGACGAGAGCAAATTTGAGTCATTAAATTAAAAAAAAGAGAACACGCGTATGGAGAAAACCGAATGAAGCTCTCAAAAAGCAGTATGTGTTGCCTACCATCAAACGTGGAGGGGGATCCATAATGGTATGGGGATGTTTTTCTTGGTATGGGTTGGAAATTTAGCACCCATCCATGGCATCGTGAATGCAGATATGTTTGTTGAAATTTTAAATGAAAATATGGAATAGTCAACCCTAAAAATGGATTTCGATGAGGGATGGATGCTACAACGGGATAATGATCATAAGCATACGGCGAAGAAAACCAAAAAATTTTTATAAGATTGTGGGATAGATGTTCTCTATTGGCCTCCACAAAGTGCAGATCTTAATCCTATAGAAAATTTATGGAGCTCATTAGATTCGGAAATACCATTAGGAAGACGTCATAATAAAACAGTATTTTTAAACGAATTCCAAATAAAATTTCAACAAATTGATCGAAGTTACCTCCAAAAACTTGTGGATTAGAAGCAGTAATTAAAGCAAGAGGTTACAATACCAAATACTAATTGCTTATTTTCGAAATATTTATAAAGTGTCCACTTAATTTTGACCACCAAAAATTGTACACAATTTTGATTAATGATAATATATTCTATTATATTAACTTTTATTATTGATATTGTTGTTTATTTCATTAAAGTACACTTTGTTAACTTAAATGTACCGTACAATTCTAGTTTATTAAAATTATGTTTTAAATTGCGTTGATTTTTTGTTGATCATTAGACCTGTCCACTTAATTTTGTCCACGACTGTAGATTCATCTTAATCGCGACGATTAATTGTCAGACTGGCCGAATTGTAGGAACGCTCCAGAACGATCCGCAATCCAGAACGTTCGACGGCCGCCGCATGTTCAGGCGTTGTCAAGACGACGGTAAATCGCGCGGGAAATCGTCCGAGCCTTATATAGACATTTATTCATTTATGACCATATAATAGACGATCGCGAATTAGAGGAGAAGACTCCTGTTATAAGGCGTGCGGCCACTCGCCGCCAGTGTTGGGATATGGTCCATCTTTTCTCGCGCATGCGCGGTGATTTTGGCCTCAGTAAAGTAAGATTCTCGATAAAATGGGCTACCTTGAGCACCCAGCAGAATTTTAAGAAATTGGTATGATTTGATTCCGAAAAATCAATTCTGGAGTATCTTTTTGCGAATCTCCAGCAAGGAGATTTATTTCAATCTTAACTAAAGAAAAATCAGGTTGTTTGGCTTATTTTTTAAAAAGTTATACAAAAATCATTTTAGAACAGCTTTTAATCCATCATTTACTTATTTATTATAATCTATATTGTACAATATATTTTACATCTACTATATTCTATAACAAATGCTTACTAAAAATTAGTTTAAAAATATTTTCAACACGAATAAAAAAAATACAGTAGCAGTTAGTGGGTATTCATCGCTACATACTTAGATATAGAAAAAAATCAGATCAATAGAAGACCAGCGTAAACGGGGCGCGAACTGGGTACAAAATTACTATGTGTGGAGGTTAAAGTAGTTTTATATACATTGGAGATGTGCGGATAGATGGCGCGGCGGTAAAATGTGTGTGTGTGTGTGGAATGTAGGTGTGTGAGAGAATTGCGGGGAATATTGCGGGATTGTGCGCATGCGGGAATTAAGTTTATATTAAATCGTTTAAGCACTAAGTACTATTATACTAAGCATTATATTAATCACGTTATAATAAACAGTTTCTTTTTCTATATTAAATACAACCTCACACTATGTATAATGTATGTTGCGATTCCACAGTCGAAATTAAACTGCTCCGCCAATCGGGCTGTTGAACGTATTGTTAATCTTTTAAACGTAATGCACACGACCGTTTTTTGTTGACCGAGCTGATTTGGTTTTTCGATTATTTTTATGAAATGAGAAGCGTTTTGCGTTACCCAACATATTCAAAGTATAAATGACATATAGAACTATTACGTTAATTTTTCATAGAAAAAAAATGTTGAAAATATCGGTTTTTAATTTTTTTTAATAACAACGCACCTCTAAAAATTTTAGAAAAAATTAGAGCACTATTTATGACATAATTGTAATTTCTATCGATCGAAATATGAATTATTTGTTAGAGAATATGTTATTGGCGCAAGGTTCGATCTATTTATGACAACTGTAGAAATGTAAATGATATCGCACTCAATCTTCAAAACGAAACCTGTATTTTTTCGATGTTTATTGTTTTTCATTTTTTTAACCAGGGGTTTCAGCTTAACGATCAGGAACGAATTGCAAAGTATATTTTTTATTTATATACATATATATAATGTATATGCCTACTTAATATGTATATATTGCCTACTTAATGGCGAAGAAAATAATCCAGAAACTGATTTTTTAGTTTATCTCGTCGGTCTTTTAATCGAATGCATGGGCTCTTTTAATAAAATATATATATGGGCTCGTTTAACTTGTTTATCCGACTATACTCCATGTTATAGGCACGCAACACGGTTCGGAAGGTAAATTAAGATATGGGCAACAAAGACTATCAGCGCACTACGTATGGTTCAGCAAACCACGGCCTACTTTTTCGCAATGAAAAGTAGCCGTGACAGTTTACACCTATAAAAGGAATCGCTTTAAAAACCACTTGTGAAACAGATAATAAAGTCACTGTACGGGGCATTTAAATATAGGTCACGATTCCTTTTTTAACGCGTAATAGTGTAATGCGCATAAAAATAACACAAAAATAAATGCTAACGAAATTTGAGATTTACTAAAATCTTTTAATATATGCTCCGTCCGTAATCACGCGTTTGCATTTTATCGTGAAAATAGTAAGTTATGCGATGGTAAAATATATCACAAGTCAGTGAGAATCAAAATTTTCAACGTATAGTCCGTAAAAATATTTAATTAGTCTTTTGCTTTTTGGCAGTATTTAGCTTAGACATAGGTGCTGTGCTAATCGGCATTAATTTTTATAACGAAAAACAATGTTTTGTTCATTTTTAGCTTTCTCCAAATATCTATGTAAATATATTTAGTGTACGTATATCGTTTCGCGCTTCTTCGGTTCCTCGGCTAACGAATAGATCGCTTCTTCACGTCTGGGCGTTGCGATCGTCTCTCTACCTCGCGTTAATCCCAATCAGTGATGGAAACTCCGTGAGCGCTGGCCGAAAATGCTACCACCACTCTGACGTACCGTCTTGCCCTACTTTGCTTCTACCGCGCACGCGCTACACACAAGCGTACCTCTACTCTGTCCGTGTAGAGTAGAAGTACGTTGTGTGTAGCGCGTGCGCGGTAGAAGCAAAGTAGGGGAAGACGGTACGTCAGAGTGGTGGTAGTATTTTCGCCCAGCGCCCACGGAGTTCCCATCACTGATCCCAATGTTGCTAGATTAAGACTCGTCTCCCACTCTACCTTACCCTTTCTACGTTGCCATTCCCCCATTCCCGGGCGGCAAGTATCCCCACGCATCCACCACAAACCGGTCACATGACATGATGCGCGCATAGAATTTGCGGTGCTTCTGCGTCATGACTACCCGGTATTGACAAGGAGAGGGGTAACTGTATTCCTCTGAATTTCCCCTGTCTGGCGACACTGCTTAGCGCTGGGCGGTTTTGGTCTTGGCATTAGGCAATTCCGACCGTCGCGCGGAGGTTGTTGCCGTTATAATAATATACATGCATGCATACGTGATCTTGTAAAGTCTTATCAACAATCAAGAAATTATTGAGAACTACCAAACACTTATTAATAATTACCAAACACGAAATGCAAATAGTTTATATTGCCTTATAAAAATCACAAAATTTTACATTTATTCAGATTCTGTTATAATATGCTGCAGAAACAAAAGAAGCAGAATAAAAAGTTTGAAACCCGTCGCTTTATCGGAACTAGTATTTTTAAGGTTGTGAATCCTACGTATCATGAAGCGCCTTAACTCGGTATAATATATAATAAATGATGTTCTTTGCTTTGGTAGGTGAAAGCAAAAAATAAATATTTAATTGAAAATAACATACAACAAGATTCTCATACGGGATATAGAACGCGGCGCGGCTTCAAGAAGTCGTCACCGTAAAATAATGAAAAGTTGAAAATTTATTACTTTTGAGTTCGCAAAATAATATTTAGCTCTTCTCTTCGTAATAAATCTTCACCAATCTTCAATCTTCACACCATTATAAGTGTTTATAAAATACGACTCGTAAACCTGTATAGTTTTAATGTCATTAGATCACACGTAAGCTTCCAGTAAGAATTCAGCGTCTTCGACAGCCGACATTATCACTGATCAACTATCGGTTCAAATAGTACAATGCAATGAACTGTTACGTACCTTTTGTTTTGGAGATTCGGGTGGTTGGGTAATCCCTTCTTCTTCAGTCTCCGTTGTTCTATTTACAGCGGGTCGGCTCGGAGAGGATCCTAACAAAAGTGACACGATGCATTAGAGTGAGGTAAGAGAAATCACTTACTATTGATTTTAAACATTTACTAAATTATACTGTCACATTTTAGGTTCACCTTCAATTGTACAAATTTGGGATATTATTCCGAAAGGCACCGGTGGCCGATCGGTATGAAAGGGCCTAGCCGAATAAGATGGTCAAAAGTCCCTTAGAGGTTTTCCAATGACTATTGAACCATTCGAAAGCTGACCAAGAAAAACCCCTCTGAGTAAAATTTCAGCCCCCTAGCTTGCCCGTGAGGGTAGATACAGGGTAAATTAGATTTCGCGCTTTTCCACGCATTTTCCGCTCTTCGATGCTTTCTAAAATTCTGAAAAAAATGTGACGTATTTTGGGTCTTCAGGCGCATTTTTGAGAATTTTTTCAGATTTTCTTGTTTTAAACTGTACCCGTAAAAAATGGAAAACGCTCAAAACGTCGGAAAAATGCAGGTTTCTCGAAAATATGAAAACATGCTGTTTTGCTGTTTAGCTCCTCGACATAGTACCATTACCGCCAGTGTCGTCAACTTTTTTTACATTTTTTCTTATGGGGGATCATTGTTAAAAACAATGAAATCCAAATTGCTTCGACGTTTTTGCTGTGAGGAGGAAAGTTACACTTGTTGGTTTTACCGCAGGTGTATATTAAGCAATTTTTAACGTTATTACATCTAAACAAGCAATTATTTTACGTAGGAAATGTGATTTAAGAGAATGAAAAATTGTCTAGTGGGCGATATGTACCAAAATGTACGTAACGCTTTCAACATCGCTGGTTGGCAGATTGGTTAAGGCGTCCGACTACGGAGCGGATACACTAGGGTTCGAATCCTGTCGGTGGGAACGTTCTTTTTCCATATGTTTAAATATCGCGTTAGTCTGAAACGTGCTTGAATTTCGCGATTATCGCGATCTATATCCGTTGGTGACCTCCTCGATGTTATTCTTCCGAGGAGCCCAATAACCAACAATAGCGATCGGTTGATCACCGTGCAAACCGTTCAAATCAAACTCGCGTCGCGAAGGTATAGCGAGACAAAGAGAACATACAAACATACGTTGAACAGAGACAGGCGAATAAAAGAGAGACAGCGCCGCGTAGCGGATCAGCTGACACTCTCGCGACGCTTCGTCGCCGCCGAACAGTTCGCGTAGTCACTTGCTCACGAGACGTGCGAGGTGTAAGTCGCTCATGAATCGTGCTAGCGAGCAGTTGCTATTGAAGCGCACTAGCGAACGCTTGTCATACGAGTCTTCGCAGCTGTAAAAGTTCTCCAGTCGCGCTGTCGGATACTTGTAACAAGTCTTTGACGGCGACGCTATTGGCAACGACTGTGCGAAAGGAACTGGTCTCGTGCTCGAGATCGTTTCGTCCGCTAAGAGAACCGACAAGCCCTAGCGAGGTTTATTAAACTCTGGATATTCCGAGTTTTGATAAATAATCTGTCACATACTCTTCAGTCGCGCTGTTGGAGGCTTGTAACGAGTCTTTGACGGCGACGATATTGGCAACGACTGTACGAACGGAACTGGTCTCGTGCTCGAGATCGTTCCACCCGTTACAAGAGAATTGACAAGCACGAACGAGATATCGAACTCCGGATTTTCCGAGTTCTCGATAATCGAACGTGATATATTCACTGCCGTACGACCTTTACGAGCTCGCGACAGGATATTCGAAAAGAGACGTACAGGCAATAGTGACCACGACCGAGCACCGGTATTGACCGTGCTTCGATCACATAAAAAGTGCATGGTTGTTATTTCACCGCACAAGTGTATTTCGGTGTGGTTGACGCGAGTTTCGTGTTCGTTCCCCGAATTCACTGCCCGCCGTTCAAGAGAAACTCTTGATTAACACGCTTACGTTATACGCCGCTTCTATTGTACGCAGATAGTCGATCTTGTGCAGGTAAGCGTTCAAGAGAAACTCTTGGAAGGAATCGTGTTTCCGATTCCGTACGGCCACCCGTGTAACACAGGGGACACTCTTTTCGAGTCCTGTACCTGCAATAAGCCCTGCCATACGCTTTGACGTCCCAGCGCAGCAGATACCGGAGACTCGAATTGTGACGGTCAATTTCCCATACACCCTCGCCTTTTCTACAGAACTGGTATATTATTCAGTGCCGGAATTGACTGGTCCAGCCACAGGTCTTGACTTGTAAGTCCTAGCTGCGCCCCCCTCCTCACAGTGAGAGAGCGCGACAAAGATCTTGGCAGGCATGACCCGTTCAACCAATATAGTCGCTCCATCCGTATACGCCGTCGTCATTACGTCTGAGCTAAGATTACGAGTGGGAATAGTGAATGGTTGAACACGCTTACATTATACGCCGCTTCTATTGTGCGCAGATAGTCGATCTTGTGCGTGTAAGTGGTGAGTTGGACCACGTCTTCCACCGAGATTCCTATAACCGCGTGACGTATTGAGTCACGCACGAGCTTTGAATCAAGGTTGTTGAAGCACGGGTTAATTCGGCTAGATTATCGAACTTGGAGCCTTACGACCTCCTTGTAAGATTAACCGCCGCCTTTACGCTGACGCCCACGCAGTAGAATCGGTTTAACCGTGACTACGCCAGTGCGAGCGGACGGATTCTCGATTATCGAGATACGTCAAAAATATACAGTATACTAACTCTGCGTTCTGAGCAGTTTGGCTGTACTCCCCCTCCTTCGATAGCGATTATCGCAGTCAGGAGCATACGGGAAACAGCGTCACGAACGGATACGTATCGCATCGAATAGGTGGTTTCACACCTTCGTTCGTAATTATTAATTTTCAGACGCCAACGTCGCGAGACGTCCAAGGGACAACCCGGAGGAGACGGAGGAGTCGCGAACCGCCATCTTCAACGGGGATTATTTTGATTAAAATAAACGGCCCATCCTTAGGTGGGTCACTATCAATATAACCTCGCTGTACAAAAATTTACTTTCCCTCACACTCCTATCTCCTCATATTCGAGCCACCGTTGAAAAGTTGTTGGATCGTATTATACAGTCCACCTTTTTAACAGCTGGTGTTCAGGATTCAAGCCATGGAATTCGGCGGCTATTGTTCTCCCGTCGACAATGTCGTCAAACGGTTAACGTCCGTGTTTAGATACGCAGTTCAAACCGCGTGTTGTCGTTGCTCGACCGCCTAGCAACAGCAAGGTGTTGTCCCGGCCGAATTCCACGGCTTGAATCCTTCAAACTGTAACGAATCAGAAGGATCATCCGATTCCCTCTGAGCCAATCGCGACACATTCCGCGCGCCGGGGAAACGCTATTTAAGGTCTTTCCCTGGGCGACGCGCTCTCTTCTTCGGCGTGCTTTTCTGCGTATCTTCTGTGCGATTAAAATGACTCTTCTTCTGCGTGCTTCTCTGCGTATCGTCTGTGCGATTAAAGTGACTCTTCTTCGCGACTGGCCTTCGTGGTCTTTCTTCGCGCTCGCAGTCCGTTGCGTTCTTTCCGTCGCGTTGGCCTCGGGCTCGCTCCGATCTCGCGGTCGCGCCCACTCTGTCGCGGCAAAATCTCCGTCGTCGCGGGCAAGATTTCCGTCGCGGGCGGCACGCGTTCACGTGCCGTCGCAAGATCTCCGTCGCGGCCCCTGAGAGAAGATTTCCGTCTCTCGCGGCGGAGCGAGTCCGGTTTTCGGAACAGTGTACCGTTGTAACCCGACTCTAATAAACTCAGTTGCAATCGGAGTCCACCCACCCTCGTTTCTATCCTCACACCACCTCTCCTTCCGCGCGCGTTCTTCCTAGGGCGGATCCGGTGTCAGGCGCCTCCGACTTCGCGTTCGGTCGCCAACAGCTGGAATTAGCTACTTCGATGAAGTTGATACAAATTTCGTCCAGGATTGAAAGAGCAACTAACGGTATATAAATTTAATTGGTAGACAATCGTTCTAGACGAACATATCTCTTGTACAGGGTGTCATAAAATTATACAGGGTGTCCCAAAAATGTGTGAGATCCTTCAAAGGGGAGGTTCCTGAGGCCACTTGAAGCGACATTTTCCTTTGCAAAAATGGCCATTTCGGCTCCGTTAAAAAGTTATTAACGAAAAACCCGGACCAATCAGAGCGCGACCTAGATGCGTATTGGCAAAGACGGCCGCGCGCGACAACCGAACATTTCAAGTACCATTTCGGATAGTTCAAATTTGAATATGTTGTAGTCCTTAGTAACCTATGAACGAATCTCGAAGGATTTTTCGAAATCTTAAAAAATGTTAGATTTACAGACGTGTAAAGATAGTGTCAACTTTTTTCATTAAATTATGAGACTAGAACTAACATACCGAGGAAAATGAGTTTTTAGGAGCTTATAGTGAACACATAAAGAGTATCTACTCATTAGGCACTATTATTACAATGCTCCCAGTAATTAGTATCATTGACACACAGTGAGTTTTACCAGTATGTATTGACGGTGTTAGAGTTAATAGCTGTTCATGCTGCGCGCCGTCCGGGCCGTTCGTGACTGTAATATCGCGATGCAGCGTTCGCTTTAAATAATTTTAATTCCGTCAATTTTAAAGTGTCTGCCTTTTTAAAAATGGGTCCGTAAAGAGGAGACTTGGAGCTGTCACTTCATTTTTCGTATTTTTAAAGAAGTCCCGGCTATACAAAAATTACATTTGTTTAAAACATTTGTAAAATAAATGGTGAAAAAACCATTTTCACCAAATCTAAATATTATCAATAGATACGCTTTACGTGTTCATTATAAGCTCCTAAAAACTCATTTTCCTAGGTATGTTAGTTCTAGTCTTATAATTTAATGAAAAAAAGTCCTTTACACGTCTGTAAGACCAACATTTTTTAAGATTTCGAAAAATCCTTCAAGATTCGTTCATAGGTTACTAAAGACTACAACATATTCAAATTTGAACTGTCCGACATAGGACTCGAAAAATATTCTTCTCTTGTTTGATCCCTGCTTTCGTCCGCGATGTATCACCATCGCTCGACTGCTGTCGCGCGCGGCCGTCTTTGCCAATACGCGTCTAGGTCGCGCTCTGATTGTCAGTGGGTCCGTGGGTCCAGATAGGTCCGTGTTTTTCGTTGATAACTCCTTAACGAAGCCAAAATGGCCATTTTTGCAAAGGAAAATGTCGCTTAAAATGGCCTCAGGAACCTTCCTTTGAAGGAACTCACACATTTTTGGGACACCCTGTATATTGCGCACACCATAGCGCGAGTCGAAACGCCCCGATTAAGTCGAAAATGACATAAGGAACGCCTCGCTAACCCACACCTTGATCGTGAAAAACAGGGTAAAAAAACAACAAATTTTTTTTTAATCGTGTTCTACCGGTTGAAGTTCCAAAACCGGTCAAATCGGAGTGAGCTGAAATTTTGTACATAGACTCGTGTTGCATTAAAAGCGTGATTCTCGAAAAGATTTTTGGCGACTCGCAACAGAAAACGTTATAATTATCTACCTTATCGACACAACATTTTTTACCTTACCAGCATAAAATTTTCTACTTTTTATCAAAACACGCAACTCATTTAAACAAAATAACTTTCAGGCTGGAATTAGTACAAGCTGTCACTGAACAGTAATTAAGATATACAGAATGATATACAGGATCTCAAATAGAAGGTATAGTCCAAGTTGGTTTGGAGTTAGGTCGAGGAGGCTCGGGCTCTCCTGCCCATTCTGGGAGAATGGTGCGGGAGGCGCATTCGGTTCACCTACAGGTCACCCACATGCTCTCCAGGCATGGATGCTTCGAGGAGTATCTGTGGTGGATCCGTAAGGAACCGACGACGGAGTGCCACCATTGTGACGATGACTCGGAAACGGCGCTGCAGACACTGGAGCAATGCCCAGCATAGTCGGCACAGCGTCGTGTCCTTAGGAGTCGGATTGGGTGGGATCTCTCGCAACCGCGGTCATGGTCGACCACATGACTTAATGTTCGACATGACCGTCATTTTGACGGTTCTCGGGTGGGGCACTGCGTGGGTAACCTGCACGTGGGGTTTTAGTGGGTAGTCCCTTCGGCCGATTATATCCAGGGGGAGTCCAGTAACGCATTTCCCCATGTAAAAAAAAAAAAGAAAAAATGTCATCGAGGGGGCGGAGAGGGCAGGCCGTTAGGTCGGCCCGACTACGCTTACACTGCTCTGTGTTCGGTCGTAACCGTCGGCTGCTGTCGACAACAGCGAGGGCAACGGCCGGACGACCGAAAGTACCGCCACGCCAAAGCATCGGCTCGGCACGACCGCCAAGCGAACGCGCGCAACGGCGGGTTTCGATCTGAAACTTGCCCGAAACCGCCGAAATCGTCGGCTACCGTCACCGTCGATACCTCCCTCTCCAGTGGCGGGAGGTATCAATATATATCCCCGCGCTCCGATGCGCGGGTCTTGTATTATCAAGTCGTGAAATTCGAAGAGAACAATAAACCTGTCCACGGACCCCTCAGCAACCTTTGCTCGTTAATTTACGCCCAGCGTACTCTCTTCTCCCTGCTACCACCGGCAAAATTCTGTTCCGACCTCTCCGGAACATTCTGCATTTTCATTTCATACATATGTTATTACTTCACACGTATGTACGTTGCCGGCCGGTTTACCAAACCTAGGACAGACCAACATGCTTACATACGTCCAATTGAGTTATGACTGCTATAAGTTATAACAGGCAATTCTATCAGTCGCACATATATGCAGTTGTGCACATTGTTTTACTGTACCAAATGACTTTTTTCCTTAATAGTTGATCCATTTCCACGAACATATGTACTTGTATTAGTCGTTTTAGCATTCAATACTTACAATAGCTGCTATATTTTTCAAACTTTTTTAAAAACAAAATATAACGGAATTTGCAAAACGAAAAATTAACTTTGGAATAATGCAGGACATATCACATTCTTAATTCTCTCAATTCACGGTTTGAACTCAATCCGAAATCGAAATTCACAACAGAATATACAATAAGAACATCATGAATATAATCATTTTCTTCGTCCATCGCGCGTCAGCAATAACAGGTTCAGAAACCACACCTAATCCAAGCCACAGGCTTAAGACTACTACAGACATTGCATCTTATAGACTTTTCTGTCAAGGCCTTGCGGGCCACAGTGGCCCCCGTACAATTTCGGTGTCGCGTTCAATACTGCCGATAGTTCACGAATTTAGCCGTATTAGCAAGAACTGAATATTCCGTATACTTTATTTTTACTACGGGTGTTTAATATGATTTGGAGGCTTCGAATACATACGGCGCGTGTATTTGAACGGTGAAAATAATATTTATGCTACAATAAGAATGTATTACAAAAATACGAATTATAGTAAAATTAATTTGGGTTCTATGCTCGTGTCACTAATGAATATATATTATAATAGTTTTTACACTTTAAACCAATGGTTTACTTTCTTTACACTTGATATCAATACAAATTCTATGCAGTTGATGAGTGCGTACACATTACACATATGTATTGTAAGCAGCCTTTATGTTTGTAAACAGCCTCTACATTAGTTACGTGCTGTGCCGCTTAGGGAGCGGAGAGCGTAGTTGTTCACGAGCAGTCGTTTTCGGTTAGTTAGTCGAGTTAGTTAAGCTTAGCCCTTAGTTATTTAGCCTTTAGTCTATATTAAATGTATCTCTACCTAACTGTAACATACTTGTAAATACCTATATTATCCTAGCAATAAACACCTTAAATATCTTACAGTTTTTATCAGAAGTGGGATAAAGAGGCCGCGTGTGTACTTTGAAGGTTATGAAAACCACGTGTTGAAGCTAGTTACGTTGAAAATTTTTTTTCCGCCGTTTAAGTGAATTTGGTTTAGTTTGTGCAGTGAACATTTACTGGAAATTTGAACGCTTCTATTGAAAAAAAAGATGAACCAAAACGATTTTACTGTGACGCAGTTGAGAAGCGTGGCAAAGCGTTTGGGCATTTCTGCCTCGGGCAATAAAGCTGAATTGCTATTAAGATTGGACGCTGCTTTTCCCGACAACGTATGGATGGAGAGAGTACCTGAAGTTGGTCCCGACGTATCAGGCCTGAATCTGGATGGAAATCCGCCAGGTCCGAAAGATCCTCTGGTTGAAATGACCAGAGAGATGGATTTGTTGTGACGAGAAGCGGATCTGATGAGAAGAGAGCTGGCTCTTGTCAATCGAGAGAATGAAATTTTGAGAAATCCTTCCCCATTTGGGAGAAACAAGTAACGTTACTACGCACTACCTACGATTTGGATGATAACACGACTAAGGTACCGATTGGTACCAAGTTACGAGGCAAAGCGTTGCGATGGTTCCATTCGAAAGCGGAACATATTCAAATGGACCTTGAAGCACTGATGGCGGAGCTGAAGAAAATGTTTGACCATCAACCCAACAAGTTATTGTTGAGAAAGAAATTTGAGGATAGAATGTGGCGGATGAATGAAAGCTACAGCGAATACCATCACGAGAAGATTATTATGGCCAACCGTGTACCGGTGGCAGAGGATGATCCGTAACGATCCGTTACTGCGAAATCAGGCAAGGATGCAGTGTTTTAAGACCCTGTCAGAATTGTTAACTGCATTCGATAAAATTAGCATACGACCTGACATCAAGAGGAACGTGTCTATAAATTTTCCACCAAGAGATAGACATAATTCCAGTACCTTGGAGAGCACACGTGCAAAAACAACGAAGTGCTTCAATTGCAACCAGGAAGGACATTTGTCGTCGTCTTGCCCTAAACCAAGACGACAGAAGGGCTCCTGTTTTTCGTGTGGAATGATGGGTCACACTTTCCAAAATTGTCCTAGAACGACCGCTTTTGTCGACCAGCCCAATGGACTATCAGCTGGAGAATTATCCGGCGTTCCCGAACAGAGTAGAGGATCAACCAGGACCCCGCTGAAGAAAACAACTCATGGATGCTGCGTGCTGGTAGCCGAAGCATTAGAGAGTGATTATTTTATCGAAGCACTAGTAGATACGGGCCGTGCAATTAATATGGTTACAGAGAGCACTTATTTAGAATATTTTAGTAGCTATACGTTGATACGAGAAAAATGCGGAACTAATTATGGGGGGCTGAATAAGTCACCTTTGGTTGTACATGGGTACATTATTCCAAATATTCGTATCAAATCAATATTCGACCATACTTTTACGGTGTAACTTGCTGTTGTACCTGACGCGACTATGACGTACGCCCTTTTGTTGCGCCGAGAATTTATTTTTCAACCAGGACTGACCCTTACTGTTGATGAAACTGACTCTTTAAAATTAGGATATGACGAACCTGTTGCTGATATCTTAAATATAGAAGTTACTGGACGCAATAACGAACTAGATTTAGTTGCAGATAGCCTAGATTCTTTACTTTCTTACGAAACCAAAGATGAGCTATTGACGCTACTAGACTCTTTTATTCATACCAAAAATGGCACTGGCAATGTCAATTACGAATTTAGTATTAGTCTTGTAGATACGGGTAAGCCATTCTACTTTACTCCTAGACGTTTATGGTGGTACGAGAGAGGTGAAATGAAGAAATGATTGACGAGCTCCTAAGCAGGGGAATAATCAAACCAAGCAACTCTAACTTTAGTAGTCCGATAGTTTTAATGAAAAAGAAAGATAATAGTCACCGATTGTGTGTCGACTATCGCGCGCTAAATAAAATAACAATTAAAGATAGATTTCCTCTTCCGCTGATTGAAGACCAAATCGCTCGCTTAGCCAGTAGTTCCTATTTTACTAGTCTTGATCTTAAAGATGGATTTCATCAGGTAACGGTAGCTGAGAATTCAGTCAAATTTACATCTTTTGTCACGCCGGATGGACAGTTTGAATATCTCAAGATGCCATTTGGACTGGCTAATGCGCCAGCCGCTTTTCAAAGATTTATCAATCTAGTCTTCAAACCTTTATTAGATGCAGGGAAAATTCTTTTATACATGGACGACATTTTTATTGCCACTGGCACTGTTAGGGAGAACTTAGATATTCTTCGTGAAGTTTTACAATTGTTATCGAAATACGATTTGAAATTAAATTTTCGGAAATTTCACTTTTTGAGACAGAATATTGAGTACTTGGGTTACAATATTTCAGAAAATGGGGTAACACCGAATAAGTCTAACGTCGAAGCCACTCAATCTTTTCGGCAACCCACCACTGCTAGAGAAGTGCAGCGTTTCCTTGGCTTAACTAGCTATTTCGTAAATTCGTGCCAGACTTTGCTTTAATTGCTAAACCCCTTTAAAGCCTTATCAGGTCGCATGTATCTTTTAAATTCGGTACAGCGGAGTTGAATGCATTTGAAACACTTCGATACCGGTTAGTGAGCACGCCGGTGTTAGCTTTCTACAATCCGACGGCAAAAACTGAATTGCACACTGATGCAAGTTTTTATGGTTATGGTGCCACTTTATTGCAACAACAGAAAGACTTGCAGACGCACCCTGTTTTGTATTTAGCAAACGAACGACGCAGAGAGAAAGCCGATACCATAGCTATGAGCTTGAGATGATGGTAATCATCTATGCATTAGTGTTTAAATATCGCGTTAGTTTGAAACGTGCTTGAATTTCGCGATTATCGCGATCTATATTCGTTGGTGACCTCCTCGATGTTATTCTTCCGAGGAGCCAAATAACCAACAATAGTTCAAGTAAAAACGGCGTGACTTTCCGGTTACCGGCTAATGTCAGCCGATAAACACGGCGATCGGTAGATCAACGTGCAAAACGCTCAAATCAAACTCGTGTCGCGAAAGTATAGAGAGACAAAGAGAACAACATACAAACATACGTTGAACAGAGACAGGCGAATAAGAGAGAGACAGCGCCGCGTAGCGGGTCAGCTGACACTCTCGCGACGCTTCGTCGCCGCCGGCAGTTCGCGTTCACTTGCTCACGAGACGTGCGAGGAGTAACTCGCTCACGAATCGTGCTGGCGAGCACTTGCTATTGAGGAGCGCTAGCGATCACTTGCCTTACAAGTCTTCGCAGCGGACAAAGTTCTCCAGTCGAGCTGTTGGATACTTGTATCAAGTATTTGACGGCGAGCTTTGATACGACTGTGCGACCGGAACCGATCTCGTTTACGACGCTATTGGCAACGACTGTATGAACGGAACTGGTCTCGTGCTCAAGATCGTTCCACCCGTTACAAGAGAATTGACAAACACGAACGAGATATCGAACTCCGGATTTTCCGAGTTCTCGATAATCGAACGTGATATATTCACTGCCGTACGACCTTTCCGGCCGAGCGACGCTCCCTTTATGAGCTCGCGACAGGATATTCGACTAGAGACGTACAGGCAATAGTGACCACGATCGAGCACCGGTATTGACCGTGCTTCGGTCAATTAAAAAGTGCATGGTTATTGTCTAACGCACTACAAGTGTATTTCGGTGTGGTTGACGCGAGATTCGTGTTCATTCCCCGAAGTCACTGTTCGCCGGGAATCGTGTTTTCCGATTCCGTACGGCCACCCGTGTAACACGGAGTTCACTCTTTCCGAGTTCTGTTCTTGCAATTCGCCCTGGCATACGCTTTGACGTCCCAGCGCAGCAAACACAGAGACTCGGATTGCGAAGGTCAATTTCCCTTACGCCCTTGCCTTTTCTACGGAATTCGCATATTATACGGTGTCGGAATTGGCTGGTCCAGCCACAGGTCCTGCAGGTAAGGCCTAGCGCGTCCCCCCTCCTCTGAGTGAGCGAGCGCGGCACAGCTAGGCAGGCTTGACCCTGTTCAACCGATATAGTCGCACCTGCCATATACGCCGTCGTCCATACGACGGAGATAGTATTCCGAGTGGGGATAGTGACTGGCTTGAACACGCTTACAATACGCCCCCTCTATATATCTCTACATATAGTCGCTTTTGTGCAAGTAAGTGGTGAGTTGGACCACGTCTTCCACCGAGATTCCTATAGCAGCGTGACGTATTGGGTCACGCACGAGCTTTGGATCAAGGTTGTTGAAGCACGGGTTAATTCGGCTGGATTATCGAACTTGGAGCCTTACAACCTCCCTGTAAGATTAACAGCCACCTTTACGCTGATGCCCACGCAGTAGAATCGGTTTAACCGTGACTACGCCAGTGCGAGCGGACGGATTCTCGATTATCGAGATACGTCAAAAATATACAGTCCACTAACTCTGCGTTCTGAGCAGTTTAGCTGTACTCCCCCTCCTTCGATAGCGATTATCGCAGTCAGGAGCATACGGGAAACAGCGTCACGAACGGATACGTATCGCATCGAATAGGTGGTTTCACACCTTCGTTCGTAATTATTAATTTTCAGACGCCAACGTCGCGAGACGTCCAAGGGACAACCCGGAGGAGACGGAGGAGTCGCGAACCGCCATCTTCCACGGGGATTATTTTGATTAAAATAAACGGCCCACCCTTAGGTGGGTCACTATCAATATAACCTCGCTGTACAAAAATTTACTTTCCCTCACACTCCTATCTCTTCATATTCGAGCCACCGTTGAAAAGTCGTTGGACTGTATTATACAGTCCACCTTTTTAACAATTAGAGAGATTCCGAGATTATTTGCAGGAAATGAGCTTTACTATTGTAACCGATTGTAGTGCCGTCAAATTAGCCCTTAGTAGAAAGGATATCAACCCATGTATTAGCCGTTGTGCGATGATTTTGCAGAACTATTACTTTGAGATCATACATCGAACATCCGATCGTATGCGTCATGTAGACGCACTAAGTAGGAACGTACTGTTCATCGAACCATTATCCTTCGATCAAATTTTAGTTTATAAGCAACTGCAAGATCTTGTGATAAAGACTATTCATAGAGAGTTAGAAATTAAGGAGAACGATAGATTCGAATTGAGAAACCGTGTTGTATATAGAAAATACGGTAAAAATATTTTATTTTATGTCCCTGAGTCGATGACCCGCGATGTCATAAAAAAATGTCATGACGATGTTGGACATGTAGGGTTAGAGAAGGCCGTCAGCCTGATTATTAAAAGTTATTGGTTTTCAAGTATGCGCGCGTACAGGTGAAGGAGCATATTGAGAATTGCTTCAAATGTTTAACGTACTCTGTTCCTACTGGAAAACTTGAAGGCCAATTGCACATTTATGACAAAGGTGTCTGACCTTTCGATACTATTCATGTGGACCATTATGGCCCATTAGAGAAAACGAACCGAGGCTTTAAGCATATTTTCATTGTTATAGACGCTTTTACTAAATTTGTTGTAATGTATCCGGTTAGGTCAACTGCTGTTAAAGAACTAATCTCTTCGTTGAAACAATACTTTCATCATTTTGGCAATTGTAAGCGAATTATCTCTGACAGAGGCAGCTCATACACATCCAGTGAATTTTCAGATTTGTTATCCGAATTGGAAATTGAACACGTTAAAATAGCTAGTGCGACCCCCAGAGCAAATGGCCAGGTCGAACGAGTCAATCGATTTTTACGGTCAATATTGTCCAAGATGAGTGCGGACGAGACCTAGCATAAAGCTCTGATTGAGGCTCAGTTTTCCATAAACAATACTTACCATAAAGCTATTGATGCCACACCCAGCTCATTACTGTTTGGCTGTGAGCAGTATGGTCTCATTGATAGTGATTTACGTGATTATTTGCAGACGATCACTGACACAGACATAAATCGTGATGAAGTTAGAAATAATGCTATTTTACAAAACAGACGGTTACAAGACTATAATAAGTATATGTACGACAAAAAGCGAAAAATACCACGAGTCTATGCTATAGGCGATTATATAATGATAAGGAATATTGTAGCCACTCCGGGTGTAAACCGTAAATTATTACCTAAGTTCGAGGGTCCATATGAGGTAAAGAAAGTACTCGATAAGGACAGATACATTATTGGCGATATCGCCGGATTTAAATTAAGCAACAAGCCGTTTACGGGAACCTTTAGTCCCGATAGGATGAAGCCATGTATCAAATACGGCAACCCCGATCCCGGGATAGATGAATAAAACATGATTTGGGATGGTGTGCATGGTCGAGCCGACCATGAGGTCAGGAAGGCCGAGCTGTAAGCAGCCATTACGTTAGTTACGTGCTGTTCCGCTTAGGGCGCGGAGAGCGTAGTTGTTCACGAGCAGTCGTTTTCGGTTAGTTAGTCGAGTTAGTTAAGCTTAGCCCTTAGTTATTTAGCCTTTAGTCTATATTAAATGTATCTCTACCTAACTGTAACATACTTGTAAATACCTATATTATCCTGGCAATAAACACCTTAAATATCTTACAGTATATTAACTATTCTTGTGTTTTCTTGTTTCTAAAATAAGTACATGCATTCTTTTCATCTGTAGAGAAATAAGAATTCATTCAAATTCATTAAATTCATTAAATAAAAATTTTCGTCATAATATTTTCAATCAATATGTAAAGCAATTCAAATTTTCTGTTGTATTAGTTTAATTCTAGAGTGTCCAAAGAGACATCGCTTTATTATACAATATGTAGAAAAACAATATATTTGACTGAAAAGATATAAATTTTTGTTTTCATGACATGCGTCATTAATTCTTGCAAAAATTTTATCAACGTGATTTATTATTTCTATTTACGTCTCTTTGCGGCTCAGCGTCCAGGTTTATTCGATTATACATATACATATTTATCTACGATGATTCTTGTGTGCAACAACAAATGCTGTGTGCAACAGTGGTCACGTACAAGCACGACCACATAGCTCGAGACTTTTGAAATTCCGTCGGCTTCTGTAGATAGATTTTGTCGTCGGAAATGTTTCGCATGTAGTTTTCAGTGCAATGCATGCTATACGAAATTCCGATTTATGCCGTGTTTGGGATTATTTTGACCAGAAAAACATTTTCAATCGATAGGTGATTTTACCATTATGATAATGTTAATAATAAATAAAATTGGATTTATCTATAGTAAATGCCAATACATTGTGTGCTACAATGTTGCCTCTGAGGCTGTATCACGCCCATATCGTACGTCGACGCTTCGCGTACCTCCTGAGGACAACAGTGTAAAGGTTTCACTAACGCGTATTAATAACAATAAAATGTTTATTATGGTTCATAATTCTGCCATGGAAACATTATGAGTCGATTGCACATTGCTTTTTTTTATGAAAATAAGTCTAAACAAGCCACAAAGTTTTCTTCGAAGTTCAGGAAAGAATTTTATTTGAGGCTTTCGACGACGTACTCTAATCTGCATAATTTTTAATATATGAATATCAGTTTACACATGCTCGTGTACACTGCAACAATTATCACTCCGCGAATGTTTATACATTTCTTAATATTTTCATATCGGAAAACAATAGCTTTCGTGTTAAAATTCAAATTATTTATTTTGATAAGTTAACATTTGTTAATAATATAAAAATGATGAAAATAATATTAAAACTACACGTGTGTTCTGCAAATTGCTTTGGTGAACATGGTTCTTATCCATATCATCAGGTGTACATATATGTAATAAAAAAACCACGAATTGAAAATTTCAAACTTTTTAACAATTTTATATTGGCATAAAAAATTTAAAAAAAATGATAATGATTTTTGAAGTCACCGGAATATTCAAATGATCGTTCAACAAAATTGTGGTTTATCTCATCGCTTGTGATAGAAACCGTTCGAACGCTTTCGATGCTCGCATCGATAGTTTCTTGGACGATCGTAATACGGCAACATTGCACTTTTGAAGCTGACAACGCTGTAAAATCGAGCCTCCTCAGCCGTACAATTTATGTGTTACAGCGTCATGTAGTTCACCAGCTGACCGTTCCATTTCGATAGAGTCCGCTATCGTACTAGGGTATTTTCTACAGAGTCGGTAATTCAGAACCGTAGACAGAAAAATGCATTGCATGCAATGTCTGTAGGTATCTTAAGTCTGTGGTGATAGATCTATATACATATAAGAAATTATGTAACTATTTTAAACTACATTTTTCAAAGAAAGATTTCTCAGACCTATCAAAAGTTACGAAGACCTCTTCGTAACAGTTGTGATTTTCTGTTGACTTTAGGCATCAGTCACAAGAAAACGAAAGCAAATATTAAAAAACGGAGTTTACCATAATGTAATACAATTCATTCTCTATCGAGTAACATGATTTTTTTCATATTTGAAGTATCACGAAAATCGATTTTTGATCGCCGTCAAGTCGTTTTCCACTGTGCGACGGTGGTCAAGGTGAAGTACGGTAGCTAGATCTTAGGCGCGTATAATACTGTTACGCGAGCGACCGCGTAATTTAGGCATACTTAATAAAAGATCGTTATAAAAAGGTAATTAATCTCTTTATTAAAAGAGGAAGGGAATTGCACGTCCGACCGGTACGACGTTCGTGAAGCGACTCTGTCCTTTGTCCTTGTTACATCGTCGTTTAGGCAACGACGATATAACGGGAGTACCTCTTGTGCCATATTCGTAACAATACAATATTCCCAAAACAATTTGGCTGGGAACGGGTTAGCCTACGACATCTTATCGGCAGCGTACGCGACTATTGCGCCGAAACTATGATACACTGAGCTTCGTTACGGGAGATACTACAAATTATCATGATGAAATAGGCAATTTATATTTCGCGCTCCTTTTGTTATCGTGTGAATACATGACAAGACTACGCGGGTCAGGTAAACATCCGCGAACGTCTCGCGTTCTCTCTCTGGCTGCCGTGCACACAGCCGATCAGTGAGGTCTGAGTTGTTGCCCGAGTAACTTCTATTTGTTGTGTCTGTGCTCGAAATAAAACCTTGTATTGCCACGTGCAAACGATATCAGAGTTAATCGTTCTTTATTCCTTGAATCACAATATATCAAACGGCACCTTACGCTTGAAATCATTACGTTGCAGTCCACACTAGATTGTCCTACTCCTACGTCGCACTTCCCCGCGAACGTCTATAGCAAGAACGGCAGCGAACGAATTACACGAAATGGAAATGATCGCGACTTATCGCGGAACGAAACCACAAAACGAGGACCGGCAGCGATTCCTCCAGGACCCACAAAAAGTTACTCGAGCCATGGGAATAATGTTGGCCAGTTTACCCTAAATTTGAGCCTATCCGCTTCGCTTCAGCCAGCACCCACCCGAACAGTAACTCGCCGATTTCCGCAATCCGGTACGCGGAAGTAAAGCATCCTCTCACTTTCCTGATCTTTTCTCTCCCCGAACTGCTTCCCCGTGCGCTACAACAGCAGTAGCGTTCTAACCTGTCAAACGCGCTTGAAATCGAGCAACTTTACTCGAATATAACTTTTTTTTCAAAATCTTTTCACTCGCCTCGGCTCGTTTGCATGATTATTTCGCGATATAATTTCTTGCGATGGTTCTTGCCCGATACACCGGAGAATCAGCATAAGAACTATCAGCCGCGATAGTTTTTGTGTCTCGCACCAAGCTCAGCTGCTCGCGCTAGGTGTCGAAAAACCACGGTGAACGACCGCAATCGTAAACCGCTCGCCCGAGCGTGTTTATATATCGAATGTAACTGTCTCGCGGGCCATCGTTCCTATAGCTTACATTTCAAATTCACTGCCCATTTTCCATTGTTTCCTTAGACGCACCGGCTGTCAGGGCATTGTCCTCATGCGCTAACGAACTGTCGGTGCGTTCGTACCTGCAATTTCAAACTTCCCACTCCTTATCCTTTCCTAACCGATGGCCCAAAAGCAGTATAAATAGGCCGACGACAAGCGCTCGCTCTCCTTGTCTTGTACAAATCGATCGACTGATCACACGCTTTATATACATACGTTATTCTAAACTTCTGTGGGCTCCACAGAAGTGTTTTTTTGTTCATCCTTCTCTCTTCTCATTTCTGTTCGTTCCTTTCGCGTCTATCTACCGATTTCTCTGTCTATTTCACTTTCTGCTTTGTATATATCTCTGGTTTAATATAGTATTTATTTTCGTACATCTCTCGCTACACCTTTCTTCACCCGACAGTTACGTACCTCAATCTACCTTTCTCTATCTACCTAATTCTCTGTTCTTCTCTTCCTAATCTCTCTCCGTTTCCACGACTTGGAAACTTCCTACAAACACACGGCTAGGTATCTCACACTTTTGAACCAATGAACTCCGCTTGAATTCCTAGCACTATAATTTAAAATTCTATAATTTTTACGTCGAATTGTATAATATTACATTGAGAAAACCTAAAAATACTTGGTCCACTTAGCGAGAGTTTAACCCAATTGATTGTTAGAGCTCTCGATATCTTATTTAGAATTTGAATTTATAACGCTTTTCATCGTACAACATTTAAATACTGAAGATTGAGTAAAAGACAGTAGTAATGTAATTAGATGGATGAACTTACCAACAAAAGTTTGATAAAACTGTGAAAGGTAGGTTAAAATTGATAATCGGTCTGGGACAGAACAGGACGCCATGTCTTCTGCATCCAATAATGCTGGAATTCCCAAATATTGCTCCGCTGTTCTGAAAGCCAGCTCATTGTTTCGATATACGTCGTTCTTATCTAGACTGTCGAAATCGCTACAATCAAAAACAAAAGCAACATTATTGTTTAAATTATTATTATTACACTTATAAACTTTTATTTTATATCTACAACGCATAATTATCCACAAGGTATTTATCTCACAACCGGGTTATCTATCATTCACCGTCAATCATTTCGCCGACAATGTTTATACACCGACACGTAAAATTCGGATTTAGCCACTGGTCTAGCATGGTGGACAGCTACAGGAATATGAAAACGGTTTCCTTTTGGACAGGTTCCAAGGAAAATAATCATCAATTCAAGGAATTCTACATAATCACCTATTGGTTGCTTCTGTTTTGTGGTATTTAAGCAGAAGTGCAATTTTGATTCTATCTTCTGGAGCTTTCCACGAACATAATTATCTTCTAAACTTGACTGAAAAGGCGTTGATTCAAAATCGGCCAAAATTACCCAAGACCAATTTTCCTGAAACTTTGCATATTGGTAGCCCTTTGGGTCTAACATTGATTCCGTGCAAAAACTTTTTCCCAGAACTTCACAGGACGTCAAAGTACGTATTTTGCGAAATCTATTATGTGCTGTAACTTTTAATAAAAATACGATATCGACCCGGCACTGATACCAAAAAATCATAAAAAATTCAAGCTTTCCAACGGTGTATAAGTTTATGTAATTTATTTATTTCTAACATAATTTTTTCACGTTTTCCGTGTTTTTCGAGACGTAAAAAATTCAGAAAAATTTCAATTCCCAAAAAAAGTATCGCCTGATTCTAACCAAAAACGCTGCATTAATAGTACATTTCATGCCCTTTCGAATGATGTTTGTCATACCTTGGGGAAATTATTCGATTTTGAGTTATAAAGTAAAATGTGCGTAGAAGTTGAGGCGCGCGGTCAACTACTCGACCGATATATTCATTTCAAACGTGGAAGAAACGCTTCCTGTGATTATATACAGGGTGGCCCACATAACTCTGAACAGCTCAATATCTCGAAAACTATGCCATCGATTTTAAAGTTCTTAGTCTTAAATTGCATGGAACTGAAGGGCCTTTCTGACTACATAAACGTGAAGTGGCCTCCCTTCCCCTTTAACGGGGGAGGGGAGGTACTTTTGTAATTTTAAATGGAACCCCCTATAAAATGTTACATATTTAGATTGTACAGGAAAAAACAAGTCAATTTTGTCTGAAACATTTTTTTGTCAGATACTTCCACGATGAGATATAACAGTTTGAAGTTTCGAGTTGTAGGTACTTGAAGCTCTCGGAAATAGCGTTATGGAATTATTCGCGCTTGAGTCCATTGCTTATTCATGAAGAAACACAAACAATAATATTTACAATTCTTGAGTTTGAATCACTTATCTCTGAAAACGTTTTCAGTTTAGAGCTGTTATTCAAGCAGTAACATTGTGATTATGGCTACTTTTGACACAGAAGTGAATATGTTATTAACGTTAGGTGAATGCCAAAAAAATTATCGGCGTACAGCAGTGATGTTTTTTGAACGTTATGGGATCAAAAAATGTCATGCAACATTTCATAATTTAGAAAAGCGGCTTCGCGAGCACGGTGAATTGTGTAAAAAAACTCGCAATAAACCTAAAGCTGTCACTAATGAAAATAATAGTGCCAGTATTCTTGCTGTAATTACATTAAATCCTCATATTAGTCAACGTACACTTGCACAAACATCACATATTAGTCGTTCATCGATTCAACGAATTTTGAAACGGCAAAAGTATCATCCATATCACATGGTTTTATCACAAGAGCTTTCGATAGCAGATTACGATCACCGCGTAAGATTTTGTGAGTGGCTGCAGGGTGTTGTGGAAAATGACTTTTTGTGCAAAATACTTTTTTTCCAACGAGGCCACTTTTATGAATTCAGGGCATGTAAATAGACATAATCTGCATTATTGGGCCGTGAAAAACCCAAATTGGATGCGACGTGTTCCCTTTCAACATCGATGGTCTTTAAATGTTTGGTGTGGCTTAATAGGAGATTTTGTGATTGGACCTTATTTTTTTCAAGAAACTGTAACATCTGCAAGTTATTGTGATTTATTAAAAAATCATTTGCCTGCGCTTTTGGAAGATGTGCCACCGCACGTTAGAAGAGAAATGTGGTTCCAACAAGACGGCGCTCCTCCACATTTTGCAATCATCACCAGGCAATTTTTGAACGAAAAATTTGGGAACAAATGGATAGGTCGTGGGGGACCTCGTCAATGGCCTCCTCGATCCCCCGATCTAACACCATTAGATTTTTTCTTATGGGGATATGTAAAGGACAAAGTTATGTTTGAACCACCGACGACAAAAGAGGATATGAAACAAAGAATACGTGACGCTTGCGCTTCAGTGACTCCCGAAATGTTAAAAAATGTTAGAACAACTTTGATGTTTCGAGTAAATAAATGTTTACAAGCCCGTGGTGGACATTTTGAACATTTAATTTAAAGTACATTTTATTTCTTCACGAATAAGCAAAGGACTCAAGCGCGAATAATTCCATAACGCTATTTCCGAGCGCTTCAAGTACCTACAACTCGAAACTTCAAACTGTTATATCTCATCATGGAAGTATCTGACAAAAAAATGTTTCAGACAAAATTGACTTGTTTTTTCCTGTAGAATCTAAATATGTAACATTTTATAGGGGGTTCCATTTAAAATTACAAAGGTACCTCCCCTCCCCCGTTAAAGGGGAAGGGAGGCCACTTCACGTTTATGTAGTCAGAAAGGCCCTTCAGTTCCATGCAATTTAAGACTAAGAACTTTAAAATCGATGGCATAGTTTTCGAGATATTGAGCTGTTCAGAGTTATGTGGGCCACCCTGTATATATACTGTACATAACACAGTTATGCTATTGTTATCAATTCTATTGTTTTGAAACAATGAAACAACATATTTTACAATAATTATACCAGAATGCAGATATTGCTTATTTCATTTTATATCTTATTATACAATTATCAGGTAGCGTATCTTCTTCAGTTTGTTTCGATTTATATTCACGACAGTATTTAATAATCTCAATCGAAACATGCAGTGTTTTATAATTTTCCGAAACGGAACTATTCACTCTTTCATCGATACCCAGAATCAAAGAACTAAAAGAAACAATCATTTTCTTCGGACGCAACCCTCTAGAATTTCGAGAGAGAAATCAAGTATTGACGAGATGTGTTCATTTTTTCACGTTTCGCACTTTGAGATTAGTGCTGTCGTGGTAGTCATCTATGCATTTCTTTTAACTAGACCAAAGACAAATCATCAGTTTCATTTTCGTTGACGTGTCGTAAAGGTCCATCGTCTGTAAAAGAATTTTGTATGTGCGCAACATTTCGTTAGAATATAGGATTATTTTAATTTTCTTTTATTAATAGCGGTGTAGTGTATAAGTTACATAGTGTAGTGCATATTCTAAATAACAGTATTTCTGACAGTACATGTGACTAATAGTAAACGTGATTAGTGCAATAACTGAAAGAAATAAATGTGAGTTCTAACAAATGCGAAAAATGTGGCATTTTTTTTTTAAACCGAAGAAGGAAAGAAAGTTAAATCAAATCAAGTGTTTTGTAAAAAATGTTTTTTGGAATCTCTATTTTCAAATATTGATGACCAAGAAGCTGAAAGAAGCTTCCAAGATGTAATATCACCTTCAGTACCAGTAGAGAGAGGCAGGGACACTGAATCTTCCGCCACTTTACCAATAAAAGCAGCGCCTTGTGTCATTCGAAGTGCATCTTTGGTCGTAGAGGTGTTGAAGAAAAAAATCTTACTTTTATTAATAAAAAATTAAGGACAGAAATATTGATAAATGACCATATTATAATCCACGAACGAAATGTATGTTGGAAAAGGCATATCACAAACGATAGTATAGAGCAGCGTTGGACTTTATTTGCTCGCGAGGACCGTTTTCCGAGGGCTACGCCTCCTCGACCCGGCCGCGCGTCTCGCTCCCCGTGGTCGTCTACGTGCTCGGACGGGCTCAGGCGCGGTCATAACAGACAAATGAACGTGGCGCATAAGGGGCGACACTCGTTTCAATAGGTTTCCACATTACCATCGAGGTACTATTGCCAATGCGTTTTTTTTTATTAGTGGTATCCCCTGTAGACCTATTCCACTATGTCACACGATAAATTCGGACAATAGCTGTAGAAAATTAATTAAAAAAATAAATTCATAAGATAAATTTTAAAAATAGTTTTTAATTCTATTGTTTAAATTTTAATACGGTCCGGAACAACTTGATCTTCGTGCACGTTTAGACGTGCTTGGCAAATTGTTAAGGTCTATGGAAAGTTTGGAATTGGATATTCGCATCGCCGACGCAAGCGAAGAATCATTTAAACGTGTACGGTGATCCGATTTAATATAGCGCATTGTTGAAAATGAGCTTTCGCACAAATATGTTGATCCAAACATTCAGAATATTCGGGTCGCAAAATTTCGAAGAATAGGGTACTTTGATTCTTCCAGCGTTTTGAAGAATTCGGCTCGTTTTTCTTCCCTCGTTTTCAGAGAGATGTCGTGCTGAAGATCGCACAGTTCTCGTTGAAACTCGAGGGCTTGATCTGCAATTTTGACAATGAGGGGATTCTCGAAGAGAATTAGATCATTTCTAAACGAGTCGAAGTCGCTGAAACGCGTATCGAATTGATCTATTATCGATTGAAGAATGTATAAGTGATTATCAACATCGCAGTTAGTGCCGAATTCTTCGAAAATTAGTTGACACGAGGGAAAGAAGATCCAAATTTTTGGTTCAGAGTGCAAATGTGTTTTAAAAAGTGCAAGCTGCTCACGGAAAGAATCGACTTGGCTGCATAATTCCGAAATACTTTGCTTGGGGCCTTGTAATTTTAAATTTAAAGAATTTAAATGATTCGTTAAATCGACTACAAATGAAAGTTCGCAAAGGAAACTTACATCTTTTAAGAAGGAGGAATATTCTTCTAAGCTGATTTTTGGATTTTCTTGTAGAAAAAGGGAGATCTCTTTTCTTACAATAAAAAACAGCGTTAAACATTTCGCTGCACTGAGCCAACGCACCTCACAGTGCAACGACACATCCGTGTAAGAAGCGTTATGCGTTTCCAGAAAATTTACAAATTTTCTGTGTGATAAAAATTTATTTCCACCTTTAATCTAAACGTGCACGAAGATCAAGTTGTTCCGGACCGTATTAAAATTTAAACAATAGAATTAAAAACTATTTTTAAAATTTATCTTATGAATTTAATTTTTTAATTAATTTTCTACAGCTATTGTCCGAAATTATCGTGTGACATAGTGGAATAGGTCTACAGGGGATACCACTAATAAAAAAAAACGCATTGGCAATAGTACCTCGATGGTAATGTGGAAACCTATTGAAACGAGTGTCGCCCCTTATGCGCCACGTTCATTTGTCTGTTGTGACCGCGCCTGAGCCCGTCCGAGCACGTAGACGACCACGGGGAGCGAGACGCGCGGCCGGGTCGAGGAGGCGTAGCCCTCGGAAACCGGTCCTCGCGAGCAAATAAAGTCCAACGCTGGTATAGAGCAATCTTCGATACTTGCACTACAGGACAATCTACAAAACGAAACAACGTTATCAATAAATTAAATTGTAAATATTATTGATCAGTTACGGAACTTCAACGAAAATAAACCACATGAATGTAATTCTTCTGATAAATTACACTGACCTTAAAAAAAAGAACCTGGAGTGGCTTAAAAAAAAGCGAACTACAAAACTTAACTGAATACTGTTTCAATGGAAGTGAGGGCACTAACTCAATATACAAGGTGGCAATTTATTTAATGCATTTATATCGTGGTTCGTCTCAAAAAGACATTGGAGCTGTGATAAATAAGTCACAACCTACGGTATGTAGAATAATTTCAGAAGTGCGAGATATTATTATGTCTAAGTTTGTTCCTCATTTTGTGGGGAACATAACAAGAGAGAAAATAAAACAAGAGACATCAAATATAACTCGTCATTTAAACAAAATTCAGGAAAATGAAGATAATATATTTACCGTTTGGGACGGAACATGTGTATATTTAAATAAAAGTACGAACTATCGCTTCCAAAGAGTATATATAACCACAGGAAGTATTTTTTCCACGTTTGAAATGAATATATTGGTCGAGTAGTTGACCGCGCGCCTCAACTTCTACTCACACTTTACTTTATAACTCAAAAACGAATAATTTCCCCAAGGTATGACAAACACCATTCGAAAGGGCATGAAATGTACTATTAATGCAGCGTTTTTGGTTACAATCAGGCGATTCTTTTTTTGGAAATTGAAATTTTTCTGAATTTTTTACGCCTTGAAAAACACGAAAATCGTGAAAAAATTATGTTAGCAATAAATAAATTACATAAACTTAGACACCGTTGGAAAGCTTGAATTTTTTATGATTTTTTGGTATCAGTGCCGGGTCGATATCGTATTTTTATTAAAAGTTACAGCACATAATAGATTTCGCAAAATACGTACTTTGACGTCCTGTGAAGTCCTGGGAAAAAGTTTTTGCACGGAATCAATGTTAGACCAAAAGGGCTACCAATATGCAAAGTTTCAGGAAAATTGGTCTTGGGTAATTTTGGCCGATTTTGAATCAACGCCTTTATGTGGTTAATTTTCGGCCAAGCTTCCCGAAACTTTTTAAAGATTCCTATTTCAGGAGCTGAAGATTTCGATATCTTTCCTTCGAACATACGTTTTAAAACTAACTCATACATTTGGTGACGACACGGGAAATACAATAAATTCCGTTCAACCATTTGCTCTAACGTAACGCAAGCATCTTGTAATCGCCCCATGTCTGTCGGTGTTGTGCCACAGCAAATCGCTTGCACTGTATAATTCTTCTAAAATAGCCGATCACAATCATATTCGAAATTGACGAGAAATCAAATTTTTGTTATTGATAAATATATGAAAAAATGTGTCAAACAAAAGTTGTATCGGTAGACGAAGTAAATATAATGCCAAAGAAAATTTCAAAGTTGCAGAATCATTTTTTACGATCACCTTCTACTTTATTTGCATATAGTTATAGAGCATGGAAAGAAATTTTCGGCTCCTATAGGTAAGGACCACCCTAATGCTCGTATACAGTGACTCACGAAACTATTTGAACATGGTTTGTCGTGTCAATGCTCAGACAGTATTTTGTGAGCCGCTGCGATACACGCCTCAAAGTGAGGTAAAATAAATAAGGAAATAATCTGGTTCGGATAACTTGTAACTTTAATAGAACAACAAGTATAAAAGACGGTATAAAATAGGGGGAACGCCTAAGTTAGGCATTCCTAACGTACATTGCCGTGCCATTGTACGTGGCCCTAATGGGGATGGCGGGACGCATGCCTAAGTTAGGTAAATTAACAACAGAATATTAAACTTCTCAGTCTTTTTTGTTAAATAAATTGCTTTGATTCGTAATAATTCTAAACATAATAATTCTCTAGATTATATGCATTTACAGTATTTCATCGATAAAAGTCCACAACACGGGTCTGCGCAGGGACGTTAATACGCGAGGGAAATCATTGTTTGAGGTTTGCCGAACGTAGAGAAGGACAGCCGAGCTCGAGAAGCCTCGGTCACCGAGAAATGTAAACATAACTAATCCAAATTTCCAACTTCTTTATTTTTCATTATTTTTTTATGTGACTCCAATGACCATATTTGTGGCATTTTTCTAATAACACTCATACCAAATATGATATAATTCCGATGATATTTACTTGTGTAATAGACAATTAAAGTTTCGGGCGCGAGGAAGGATAGCGTATGGGAAAGAAAGAGACGCGGAGAGTCGCAGTCGGCGGCACAGTTCAAAGGCTCGCGCGTCCTCACAATGTATTACCAAGGAATAACTTTTTTATTATTACTCATTTTTTTATGAGACTTTTGCTAATAGATTTGTGACATTGTTCTGATTAAAATGATACCAAACACGATATAATTCGGATCATATATAGGTGTATGGTCATTATGTATAGGTCAGGTACATAACATCGGTGAGGCAACAACAATGCAATGACGACACTTTTTCATTTTTAATTAATCTTTCATGAGACTTTTACCATCATATTTGTAATATTTCTCTGACCAAAATTATTTTTTTAATTGACGATGGAGTAAATTTGGTGACAAACAAAGAGATTAAATGATAAAGACATTAAAGGCACATTCTCCTGACTGGGACATTTCGCGACTTTGAAAATAGGCAGAAGCTCAGCTACATCCATATGAACAGTCTTGTCTTCTGCGAATTGGTCGATCATACATAGTGAGAATTCAGAGCAGGGAAAACCTAAGAAAATCCAGAAAAACCAATGTCGAGGTTATAAATTGGGGACGGTTTATGACACGGTCACAGTTTAAATATCGCGTTAGTTTGAATATCTTGTTCGAATTTCGCGAATATCGCGATCTGTATTCGTTGGTGACCCCTCCGATGTTACTCGTCCGAGGAGTTCGTTAACCCACAATAAATCGAGCAAAAACGGTGTGACTTTCTGGTTACCGGTAAAAGTCAGCCGATAAACACGGTAAGCCATTGTGCACCGGTCAAACAATGTTCAAATTAAACTCGTTCGCGATGGTACGGTGAGAGAGAGAACAATGCATATATACAGACGTTGAACCGAGACAGACAGGCAAGAGAGAGACAGCGCCGCGTAGCGGTTCAGCTGACACTCGCGCGACGTTTGTCTAAGCCTGCCGGTTCTTCGTCACTTGCTGTCGAGACGTTCTAGCGGGCGCCTGCTCCCTAGTACTTCTGGCTGTCTCTGAACTCTTCGGTCGCGCTGTTGAATTCTTGTTTCAAGTCTTCGACGGCGAGCTGTTGCAACGACCGCTCGAAACGAACTGGCCTCGCTTACGAGATCGTTCCGCTCGTTAAAAGAGGAGAGATTAGCCTGGCGAGTCTTATCGAACTCTGGATTTTCCGAGTTTCGATAATTAAAAGTATTTTTATACATTTTTCACTGCCGTACGACCATTCGAACCGGGCTGAGCTCGCATACGAGTTCGCTCCAGGAAATTCGAACACCGTTGTACCGGCAATAGTGACACGATCAAGCCACGGCATCCCCCGGGCTTTGATAATATAAACAGTGCACGGTTGCGATAGCTGCTTAGACCTTTCTAACGTGGCTATTGTTTCCCCGCACGACAAGTGTATTTCGGAGTGATTGACGCGAGTTACGTGTTCGTTCCCCGAATTCACTGCATGCCAATCAAGAAATATTCTTGCAAGGAACCGTGATTACGCTTCCTTACGGCAACCCGTGTTTCACGGAGGACACTCTTTCAGAGAACGTTCTCTGCCATACGCCCTGGCATACGCTTTGACGTCCCAGCGCAGCAGACGGAAGTCATTGGCGGAATTGATCGGTCCATCCCAGGTCCTGAATCGTAAGGCCCAGACTAGTCACCCTCCATAGACTGAGAACGTGACGACGAGCTCGGCAGACTCGACCCGTTCAACCGACATAGTTGCACCTGCCATATACACCGTCGCTTGTACGACGGAGATAGTATTCCGAGTGGGGATCGCGACTGGTTGAACAACGCTTACGCTATACGCCGTTATTATTGTGCGCAGATAATAATTAGTGCGTGTAAGTGGTGAGTTGGACCACGTCTTCCACCGAGATTGACAGCCGCGTGACGTATTGAGTCACGCTCGTGCTTGAAATCGAGGTAGCCGGAGCACGGGGGTAATTCGGCTGGATTATCGAACTTGGAGCCTTACAACCTCCTTGTAAGATTGACCGCCACCCCTACGCTCATACACACGCAGTAGAATCGGTTTGACCGTGACTACACCAGTGCGAGCGGACGAATTCTCGATCATCGAGGTAAGTCAAAATGTACAGTCCACTAACTCTGCGTTTTGAGCAGATTGTCTGTATTCCCTCTCCACGACAGCGATTACCGCCGTCAGGAGAATACGGAGCAACTCTTGGAAGGAATCGTGTTTCCGATTCCGTACGGCCACCCGTGTAATACGGAGGACACTCTTTCCGAGTCCTGTACCTGCAATAAGCCCTGGCATACGCTTTGACGTCCCAGCGCAGCCGATACCGGAGACTCGAATTGTGACGGTAAATTTCCCATACACCCTCGCCTTTTCTACGGAACTGGTGTATTATTCGGTGCCGGAATTGACTGGTCCAGCCACAGGTCTTGACTTGTAAGTCCTAGCTGCGTCCCCCTCCTCAGTGAGAGAGCGCGACAAAGATCTCGGCAGGCTTGACCCGTTCAACCAATATAGTCGCTCCATCCGTATTGCGGAACAAATATTGGTTTACATTGTATATGTTGCGGCGAAGATTATGATTATAACCGATAGTGGTTTAGTTTGTATATGTTGTGGCGGAAATTCTTAGCTAATAAGACGAAATTGTATTTGATTTGTATCGGTCGATGTTACGGCGGTATGTGTTGTAAGTGTGAATACTATGATAATTGTGTGAATGCCAGGAGTAGCGTGGGGAGGTTGGAACGGAGAGTCTTAGAACAAAGAAACATCGTCGGCTGTAATGGAAAACGCACGAATCTCGTTGACCAGTAACATGCACCTTTGCAAAAGCGTAAGGTCGCATTTCAAGCCATAGCGTGTAAAGGAAGATGCAGCGCATCGACCTTAGGCCGCCAAACCTCGCAAGGGATATTATCTCCCGGGTTATGAAGGTTACTAACGTGCACGGGGAGACTGAAAGGTTGATCCCGGGCCGTCAGGCTACAGGAAGAGTCGCGAGATTCGGCGAATGGTAAGAAGGCATTCGGAAAATTCCAATGCGGGTAAGGATAATACACGCGTCACCAGTTCCCCCTTCTCCACGTTTCTTCCGCAGGTAGTAATTCAGCGAGAATGAGTATGAATGAGGGCGAGAGGTCTGTTTTAGGTGGCATTCCGGCTTGAACCACAGACAAATAGAGACCGCGTGTACAGGCGACTTCCGATACTTTGTACAAAAACACAAATAAGTTGATACTACCATAACAATCCGTATACGCCGTCGTCATTACGTCTGAGCTAAGATTACGAGTGGGAATAGTGACTGGTGAGAACACGCTTACATTATACGCCGCTTCTATTGTGCGCAGATAGTCGATCTTGTGCGTGTGAGTGGTGAGTTGGTCCACGTCTTCCACCGAGATTCCTATAACCGCGTGACGTATTGAGTCACGCACGAGCTTTGAATCAAGGTTGTTGAAGCACGGGTTAATTCGGCTAGATTATCGAACTTGGAGCCTTACAACCTCCTTGTAAGATTGACCGCCACCCCTACGCTCATACACACGCAGTAGAATCGGTTTGACCGTGACTACACCAGTGCGAGCGGACGAATTCTCGATCACCGAGATAAGCCAAAATGTACAGTCCACTAACTCTGCGTTTTGAGCAGATTGTCTGTATTCCCTCTCCACGACAGCGATTACCGCCGTCAGGAGAATCCGGGAAATAGCGTCTCGTACGGGTACGTTACGTATCGTATAGGTGTTTAACATCTTCGTTCGGTACTTTTGATTTTTCAGACGCCAACGTCGATAGACGCCACGGGACGACCCTCCAGGGAGAGCAAGACCACGCACGCGGATCGCGTGCCATCAAGGGTTTTTTTTTATTTAATAAACGGCCCACCATTAGGTGGGTCACTATCAATATAAAACCGGTGTACGAAGAATTACTTTCCCACACATTCCTATTTCCTCATATTCGAGCCACCGTTAAAAAGTCGTTGAATTGTATTATACAGTCCACCTTTTTAACAGTCACGGATTTACATTTTGGATTTAGGTACGTAGATACAATTTGCAAACGGAGGGCCGACAACTGTTGTATGGTGAATTTATGGGACTGAACATATTTTGCAATTGTTCATATTATCCAATATATTTTCAACGAAACGATGCGACTTGCAGTGCCCCTTTCTTTACTATTTACTTTCTTTGTCTGTCACTAAAACTTACTCCATCGTCAATTAAAAAAATAGATATGTATGTATAATTAGAAAAATTTTGGTCAGAGAAATATTACAAATATGATGGTAAAAGTCTCATAAAAGATTAACTAAAAATAAAAAAGTGTCATTATTGCATTACTGTTGTCTCACCGATGTTATGTACCTGACCTATACATAATGACCATGCACCCGTATATGATCCGAATTATATCATGTTTGGTATCATTTTAATCAGAACAATGTCACAAATCTATTAGCAAAAGAAATAAATATTTTGAATATTTCGTACGACTGCGTTTACAAGTATATTTTTGAATGATTTGAATTTCGCGGTTTTCAGGAATTATTTATTCGAGTGCCATCGTGTGAAGACCGTAGCAAACTTTTTATGTTTCTTTTCTTCGATTGTTTGTGATCGTTAAGCGTAGAAGTAACCGCACGTCGGAAATACTTGGTGTGTAATAAAGTTTTATGTTACGTTATTAAACCAATGTCTGATATTTATTTCTATCATATACTTTATTGACGAGGCTAAAGTAAGGCTCATTGAGCATGAATGCATATTTTAGCTCCATTAATTACATGCTTGCGTTATTCTGCTTGTCAAGTCGTTTACATAACTGGGTGATGTATCGTAAACGATAGCTTTACGAAATATTACGTATGAAATATTCAAAATGTTTCTTCCATTTCTGACTTTGTATGACTTTGTCATGTTGATGGTATGTGTCGCGTAGAAATTTTAGCGTGTGAATGTTGGCGTCATGTGCCGCATAGGGAACTTAGCGAGCATAGGTTAGATCAAGAATGCGCGCGCATAAGTAGGGGCGGAGGAAGAAAGCGGGGCAGTCCGTTACCGATAGCGAGAGAGAAAGTCCATGTCTGAAGAGGGGAATTCCGCAGTAATAGCTGCAATATATAATATTCTTTGTATGTGTATATCACGAGTGTGGTATGTTAAATATATTTTTGCTGTTCTACAAGCAGTGAGTTTTATTGTACGCGTTAGCACGCGGAGAAAAGATTCTCGCATTACGAAAAATCCAACACGTATCGATGACGGCAGCAGTCATCGGAAACAGATGTCAGCGCTCATAACGAAAGATGCGGGAACTATGAAACAGATTTTCTAGAGAACTTCTATTTACGCCTAAAATAAGTAAATAAATAACATAATAAACGTTTCATCGACAAAAAATCAATTAAAACAGCGTATGTAGCAAGTTTTGTTCACTGTTACTTTTACTACCAATTGCAAACAATGAGCAAAACAAGGTATTCGAACTCATTCCATGCATATACCTATTGTGATTACTATAATATACACAGACTTAAGACTACTACAGACATTGCATCTTATGGGATTTTCTGTCTAGGCCTCGGGGGCCACAGTGGCCCCCGTACCATTTCGGTGTCGCGCTCAATGTTGCCGATAGTTAACGAATTTAAGCGTATTAGCAAGAACTGCATATTCTATATACTTGATTTCTACTACAGGTCCTTAAGGGTGCGAACTCCTGTGCGCAGCGCTCCAAGCGGCCGCTAGGGGAAGCTCGAATGAGAATGTGTGGCACACACACTCCGCTAGATTAGCCTATACGTATACGAGCAGAGAGGAAACTCGTACGAGATTTCAAGCTATTTCAAGGTTCCGCGGCGCCCCTTTTCATGGCGAAAAAACGCAAAAGTAGGAGTTTTGAGTATACACGTCCACTAAATGAGAGATAAATCTAGTTAACTATAGAGACAGCCTACTTTTGCGATATTGAAGCGTACTTTGGGATATTCGGCAGCATGTTGCCCATCAGAAATCGTTGTAGGCCGCGTGACGTCACGACATGTTGAATCTTTAAGTATCTGGAGATTTAGGGTTCTTATAGAGACACCTGGATGCACGCCCGGTAGCGAGGGCACATACAATGTTGGTGAAACGTCTATTATGTTATTTATTTACGTATTTTAGGCGTAAAAAGTAGACTTTGAGAAAGGCATAGTTCCGGGATTTGTCGCTACGAGCGCTGATATCTGTTTTTGATGAGTGAGCCACCGACCAGTGATACTCTTGTCGATGCTGCTGCCGTCGTCGCCACAACGACGCGACAGATCAACATAGCGACGCAGTCGATAACGCAGGTAACATACGTGTACCTACAAGGATCGCAAGGGTCTCGGAAATTAGATACCACACATCGACAACGCAAAGATGTGAATCTTTAGACAGTACACGTGATGGATAAAACATCAATCTAGCGGACAGGATTCCTAAAACATCCTATTTTCCGTTTTCAAGAAACAGCAATATTCGCCAGCTTGTTGCCCGTCGAGAAGCTATGCAAGAAAGCGAGTCGCTGCCGTAGCTTCTCTCTCGACCAGCCTAGCCGTGCCGTGGTACACTCACACATCGCTCGGCCGGCGTGTACGTGTGCCAACGGCGATTGCAAGGGTCCGCGAGGATCCTAACTATGCCTAAAAAGAGCAAAAGAATGATCTGTTTGCAGTCAAACGCGCTGGATAAAGGGTAAATCTAGTGCGCTTGACTAGACAGAAGTCATACTTTTGCGTTCTTTAGCCGCAGTTTCGGATATTCGCCAGCCCGTTGAACGTCGAGAAGCTATGCAAGAAAGCGAGTCGCTGGCGTAGCTTCTCTCTCGGCCAGCCTAGCCGTGCCGTGGTACACTCACACCACTCGGCCGGCGTGTACGTGTGCCAACGGCGATTGCAAGGGTCCGCGAGGAAAAAGTTCCTCAATTCATTTGTAATACTTTTATGAAGGTGTATTTAAAAACGTGAAAGTTAAAATTTTCATTAGCACGTGATTCCCCATCTGCTTACATTGTATGCATTTAGCCAGTATCTGGGTCTCCAACGTTCGGCGTTCGGTTCTCTGCAGCGCGTTTATTCCAGCTGGTTAAAATTATTCCAAGGTTTATTCGAACCGTTCGAATAAAGATACAGACAAAAGACGAAGATTTTATTCAAAAGATTTAATCTTTTATTCGTTATTCGAAATCTTTATTTGGATAAACATTTTGCCCAAGTCTGGCTGGGGCATACGCACACCATGAACATGCACGTATGAACAAAATTCAATTCACATAGTACAGTAAATCCTCTATAAACGCATAAAAGCTGTAGCAGATAAACGCAGAAAATATATCCGAACCACTACTAATGCGACGCAGTCATCGGCACAATCCAAAGGCCCGTGCGTCATGACAATTTAACACCAATGTTTAATTTTTTTTTATTATTACTTATTTTTTTATGAAACTTTCATCGAAATATTCGTGGCATTTTTTTGATTAAAAAAAGACCAAACACGATATGATTTCAACTGTGTAAATACTGTTGTAGTATTTAGTGGTTTAAATGGCTATGAACGTTTCGGGCGCAAAGAGACGCGAAGAGTCGCAGTCGCGGGTCCAGTTCAAAGGACCGCGCGTGGTCTCGCTTTACACGCGCTGTCCTTCTCTACGTTCGGCGCGGCCTTAGAAGCTCAAAAAACAGCTACCCATCACAGATAAACGCATAACTATCCCGTTTATAGAAGATTTACTGTAGCATGTTTTCGCGTACCAAGTACTCTAAACAAATTGTAAATATTTTTTATGTTATTTTCTCAGACGTCACCAAGAGCATTAGAGGCGGTACCGGCAGAGGCCCACTCTGGCGCGTCAATGGTGAGTTATATCGATTTTACTAAAAATTGTTCGGAACATTTATAAAATAATTGTCATTTTTGGTGCGTGCTTTACCTATTTCTTATTTATGTATTGTAGAACTCGAAAATCATGCAGGCGGTGCGCCGCATGATTTACGGCCGCGGTGGTCGAAGAAACCGTCACCGTGGCCACAGAGATGGCTATCGCGGCGACCGCCGATGGACAGAGGGCGGCCGCGATGATCGCAGGCGGAGAGTGGGCGGCCGCGATCATCGCAGGCGCAGAGTGGGCGGCTGCAACGCCGAACGGTGGAGGAGCAGCCGCGACGCGGAACAGTGGAGAAGCAGCCGCGACGCGGAACGGAGGAGGGGCGACGGCGGCCGCCGCGATAACCGTAGGGGCGGCGGCGGACAGCCCCATAATGTATTTTACATATATTAAATTTATATATTTTTCTATATTATTCTATAATTTTTAATAAAAATTTAATATTTTATTATCAAAATGTAACTAGTCTACATTATTTGTTAACCACATCCTTGCAAAATCTTCCACCCTTGCAATCGCCGTTGTAACCGTATCGTTACATATAAAGATTCGGCGGCGCATCGAGCAATCGATATTCGCGGATATCGATCGCGTGTAGATGTACATACGTATATATAGATATATATATATATATATATATATATATATATATATATATATGTATGGGTATATATAGATATCTATACAGCAGACCCGCTGCGTACCGCTGCGCCCCACCATAGCGTAGACGCGCACAGGCTATCCTGTTCTAAGTGAGAGAGCACGTATTCCCCCACGCGGCTAAGATGCGCGCGCATCGATCCCCTCTCGTGCGATCGAAGGAGGTCGATGCAGGAGCGCGATCCGACACTCTACGTTTGGAATCGGTCGAGTCGACACGTCTCGCGAGCGGTCCGGTGGCGAAACACGGTAGATTCGTTAGAACAGGCAAACCGTCCTGAGATATTCTTGGCAAACCGTCCAAGATATCTTCGCGAACTACGCGCCTCAAACCGAGGAGTCGATAGTGCAAACCGCACTGTGGCACAGCTTGAATCGGAGCTCGAGACCGTTTTCTGGCTGTTCCACGTAGAGTCACGTAGATAAATATTAAATTTTTGAGAAAGTAAAACTGAATCTACCGTACGCCCGCTCACGAAACGTGTTTCGCGGAATTATAATATCATTTCAATTGAGAGTCTAACAGGTAATCAGAATTCAAAGTAGAACATTTATTTCCTATCACGGCTACCGAGCCGTTGTAAATATTACGCATCATATTTCTATTTGGAGGTCAATATTATCTGAAGAGGTAAGCATCGAGCCGTTACGTAACATAAATTCGAAATCGTCGTTTTGCATTTAGTCCGTATAAACTCGCATCCTCGTGCAGATATCGGAGGTGAAGACCCGGGCTAAGCTCTGCCTGATCCGAAGATGTTTCTGTGCGTGTTTGCGAGGTTCTGACGAGTAGACGGAAGTTGTTGCCACCCGGTTTACCGGCTGGGACGTTCGGCTGTTCCTACGTCGTTGGTCGTCGCGTCGAAAGTGATCGAAATCCTCGATCCATTATAACTCACATTCTCGTTGGGATATCGGAGGCGAGGACCAGGGCTACGCACTGCCTGACCCAAAGATGTTTCTCGACGAGCGTGTGAGCATCTGACGGCAGTCAGCGGTTGTTCTCACCCGGAGTAATTCGGCTGGGCCAATTTCTGTTACTGCTGTTGGCGCGCCGTACGTAAAACGATCGGATTTAGTACGATCAAGGTTGACCTACCGAACACCGGAGATCTTTCCAAGTCCACCTCGGTGCTGCGGTCTGAACTCTTAGGTGTCGCAGGTCGGTCGGGGTCTAGTACAGGTCGCCATTCTCGCAACCCTCTGAAACTCAGGCGATTGCGGGAGTGATGCTACCGGTCCTCAATCGTTCGTCCGCGTATCGACTCGATAAGAGCATCGCGCGCGGCTCGTCATGAATATAGGAATATCAGATACAGACTCATCCACAAATCAACATAGTGTCGCAAATAAGATTCCAAGGCCACACCAGCGTAGAGTCGTTCCTTGTTAGCGAACAAGGAGCTCGTTCGTCGTACTCGCGCGTTCCAAGCGTCGTTGTAATCCGCGTGTTTACATCGCGGCGACAAACGTTTTTCTAAACATTCCAAGCGTCGATCGTAGCTCGAATATAGGGCAAATACGTCGTCACGTATAGATGCGACGCTGTTTGTAGTTTCTGTCGATCTCGACATTTATATTATTTAACGGATAGTACGGTCCGTAAAGCATCCGGATAATTTCATTGTGCGAACGCTTAGGTCGTCCAGCAGTCTTGCAGCGCAAGACAGTACGCGTCCGTTCCGAGATAGCTCCGTTGGTTGCTCGTGACCACTCGCGAAGCCTCGTCGTTGTTGATGGCCACCGTAAACTTGTGATATCTAAGAGTGCGTATTGCGTACGCGGTGCGATACACGAGACTGTAATCGACAGCAGGTAAATAAATCTCGTGTCTACCAGATCATTGCTATTCGATTATTGAGTCTGCCCAAACCACCTCCGCTTTCCAGTGCCTGGAGGCACGAACCACCTTCGCGACTGCCGTTCGCGAAGAACACGAGGGGTAGTAACCGGCCCCATACATTAACCCTTTCGAGTCTCAGAGATTTCGTTTTTAAATAATTTCCGTGGAATCTACAGATTAATCCATTCGATACGTAGCATACGCGATCAACTTAAATATTTGCTTTCAAAACCGACTGGCGACCAGAACGCCAGTCGAACGGTTACACCGTTGGCACACGTACACGCCGACCGAGCGATTCGTGAGTGCGAGCAACATGCTTTCGAATATCCGAAACTGCGGCTAAAGAACGCAAAAGTATGACTTCTGTCTAGTCAAGCGCACTAGATTTACTCTTTATCCAGCGCGTTTGACTGCAAACAGATCATTCTTTTGCTTTATTTAGGCGTAGTTAGGATCCTCGCGGTCCCTTGCAATCGCCGTTGGCACACGTACACGCCGGCCGAGCGATGTGTGAGTGTACCACGGCACGGCTAGGCTGGCCGAGAGAGAAGCTACGCCAGCGACTCGCTTTCTTGCATAGCTTCTCGACGGGCAACAGGCTGACGAATATTACTGTTTCTTGAAAACGGAAAATAGGATGTTTTAGGAATCCTGTCCGCTAGATTGATGTTTTATCCATCACGTGTATTGTCTAAAGATTCACATCTTTGCGTTGTCGATGTGTGGTATCTAATTTCCGAGACCCTTGCGATCCTTGTAGGTACACGTATGTTACCTGCGTTATCGACTGCGTCGCTATGTTGATCTGTCGCGTCGTTGTGTCGACGACGGCAGCAGCATCGACAAGAGTAACACTGGTCGGTGGCAGCACTCATCGAATACAGATATCAGCGCTCGTAGCGACAAATGCCGGAACTATGTCTTTCTCAAAGTCTACTTTTTACGCCTAAAATACATAAATAAATAACATAATAGACGTTTCACCAACATTGCAGGTGTCTCTATAAGAACCCTAAATCTCCAGATACTTAAAGATTCAACATGTCGTGACGTCACGCGGCCTACAACGATTTCTGATGGACAACATGCTGCCGAATATCCCAAAGTACGCCTCAATATCGCAAAAGTAGGCTGTCTCTATAGTCAAGCGCACTAGATTTATCTTTCATTTAGTGGACGTGTATACTCAAAACTCCTACTTTTGCGTTTTCTCGCCGTCAAAAGCGGCGCCCCGGAACCTTGAAATAGCTTGAAATCTCGTACGAATTCCTCTCTGCTCGTATACGTATAGGCTAATCTAGCGGAATGTGTGTGTGCCACGCATTCTCATTCAAGCTTCCCCTAGCGGCCGCGTGGAACGCTTCGATCAGGAGTCCGCACCCTTAAGACTACTACAGACGTTGCATCTTATGGGCTTTTTTGTCTAGGCCTCGGGGGGCCACAGTGGCCCCCGTACCATTTCGGTGTCGCGCTCAATGTTACCGATAGTTAACGAATTTAAGCATATTAGCAAGAACTGTATATTTTATATACTTGATTTTTACTACAGCTTCTTAATATTATTTGGAGGCTACAAATATATATGGCGCGTATATTTGAACAGTGGAGATGAAGTATTTAGTATGATACTTATGAAATATAGTACTTGAGTGTATAACGCAGATTAATAACGTGAAGGTCATAAATATTTTTCGCATACTTATTTTATTTTTATGTATTAGACTATTTTTATTAATTACAAAATTACAAAAGATTTATTTGAAAAAATTTCATTTGTATAGTTTTTCATTTTGATGTAAATAATATTAGGATGTTATTTCTATGCAGTTATCCGACGTGTACGTAATTTATTACTTGCATTGTTATTTTTTTTAGCAAATCCCCTACAGCTTTATGGTGTTTACTTTGATTGTTTCTGCACACGTTCATACAAATTTTATTTGAATCGTAATACTTTTATAAATGTTGGTAAATAATTGAGATCTTTTACTTACATAGACTACATTTTCAAACATTACATTAAATTACGATGTATGGTTTTTAATTGTAAGTTAAAATATCAGTTACTAAATTGATATTTTTTGTAATTAAAACTTATGAAGCTACTGAAACTGTATTTAAGATATGATGATCATAGCAAATACGTTATAAAATGATACATATGTGTATACTGTTCTTTTATTTTATCATAATAAAGTTCTCTTATCGTTTTTGGTTTTGCTTTTATTGCAAAATACATTTTATGAAACTGTTTCAGTATTTCTTTACTGATAATGATGAAAAAGCTAAAACTATACTTAAAGATGTATAATTGTCTTACGAATTCCAGAATTATTTTGAAATCTATACAGAATTGGTGTAAGAACCAATTTAGAAATCATAACAGCAATTACAATACTTAAAAATGTTAGTTTCACGTAATAGCTATTTGGAATAAAAGTATTTCGTATCTGTTTGAAATGTCGAAATTGATGTCATAACTGTTTAAATTTTTTTCTTTAATCGTATATTTGTCTTTCCCGCAATGATTATACATCCTCTTCTCAATAGTTTTGTCTTTCTCGCAACTCCCTTACGTTTCTTGAGACAATGTTTTGTTTCTCACAGTGCAACGGTCTCGCGAATTTAAAGGTATCCTGAACGGCGCGAAGTGTATAGCAGTGCAGTATATTTTAAATAGTGACAGTGCTAGTGTGGCAGTATTTTGGAAAATGGACCGACAGGTAAGTAAAACACATCTTAGAAAATGTTATTACAGAAACTGTGGCGTTACAAATAGAAATACCATAGATGGTACATCGTTCTATGGATTTCCTGTAAAGGACCACGAACGATGTATCGCGTGGCTTGTTAATTGCGGCTTAGATGACTGGGTAGAGGAAAATGATTCATTTTTTAAAAACAAGTATATATGCAGTAAGCATTTTGATAAAAATTATATGTATGCTTCCGGTCGGCTTACGAAGACCGCTGTTCCGAATTTATACGATATTTGTCACGATGCTTCGGAAAGCATCGTTTCGCGTAATAATACAATTGACAATGAAACGTTGTTGAAAGAACATAATTGTTTGAAAGAACGGTTGTTGGAAGCCGAGAAGACGATAGAGCAAGAGAAAATTCGTTATAAGAATCTTCTCTTGCGATATCGAGCGAAGTGTAAGGCATTCGTGCGAGTAGAGGAAAAACTATCTTCAGGGAATCTCAATGATTTAAGCTTGAAGAAAGCTATCGCGAAACGCGTTCCAAAGAAGGTTTTGTCTTTTATTTTAATGCAAATTTTTCGAACGAAGCGTAGTTATACACCTAAGGAGAAGGAGCTTGTTCTATCAATGCATTACACTTCGCCAGCATTGTACAGAAAAATGAGATTGAATCTTGGCTTTCATCTTCCTAATCCGAGCACCACTTTTAGGTGGTTTTCTCATACAGACATTTGGCCTGGTATAAGCCAGGATTTATGTAATAACTTAGCTTTTAAAGTCAATAATATGGAACTTAGAGATAGAAATTGTGTTCTTTCAGTTGACGAAATGTCAATAAAAAAATGTTTCAATTTCCACGCTACAAAACAACTTATTGAAGGTTTCGAAGATTTAGGTAGTTGCGGTAGGTCGCCAACCGTGGGTACGCATGTACTGGTATTCATGGTTAGGGGATTGTTCCGTAATTGGAAACAACCGTTCGCGTATTTTATTTCGGGGGGTGTAACGAAAAAGACGCAACTGTCGCCAATGTTAGATAATGTTTTAGATGTTCTATTTTTAATCGGACTAAGAGTTCGAGCGATTGTTTCTGATCAAGGAACAAATTTCCAAAGCATATCTGAAGAAAGAGTATCGGCGCGAGTACCCTATTTTCTTATACATGGCCACAAAATTTTTTACCTCTTTGATTATTTACATTTATTTAAGAGCATCGGGAATAATCTATTAAAACATGATTTTTTAATTAATGGCTCTCGCGTTTCCTGGTGCGATGTTGTTTCGTTATGGAACCTTGAAAATTCTAAATTAACCAGAGCTGCTTCCTGTTTATCAGAAAAACATGTAAGGCCAAGTATTTTCGACCGAATGAAATGTAAGCTAGCTCTCCAAGTTTTTAGTAAACGCGTTTCTTCAGCTATGCTCACAGCATGTGCAATTGGAGCCGTTAATTCGAGTACCGTGCAAGACACGGCAATCTATTTCGAAATCTTAAATGATTTGTTTGACAATTTAAATAGTAAAGTTGTACGTGACCCTAATCCAAACAAGCGTGCTTTATCTGCTTCTACAGATTATATTGCAAATAATCTGGTGAAGCAGTTATACGATATAGAAAATTGGAAAGTAATTATTCCAAATGGACACAAAGTGCCACCTTGTTTTGTGGGGTTACGTCAATCTGTAGGTGCTACCGTGCAATTGTGGCGCGATTTACAAAACGGGGGCGTCCCGTTTTTGTTAACGTCCCGTTTAAATTCTGACGTAATAGAGACATTTTTTTCTATTTTGAATCGGGCTCAAACCATATATGTAAAATCAGTTGGCATCAGCTGATTGACGAACGACACGAACAAATCAAATAAAGAAAGTGAAAAGTTATCAATTTTGGAAGGCTATATATTCTTCATTCGCCTTTTCTCAATCCCATTTTCTGATCACTTCATCGATTCCTATCTTCCTCTGTCGCTTTCCATCATTTCACTATCATTATCTCCGTTAATTCCTGATTCCACATCTCACCAGCATTTGTCCTAACACACCCCTCAATTTAGTTTTTAGTGTTTTTAAATATCATACATTTAGCTGCGTTGATTCTTGTGTTCGAAAACAATTTTCATAAACAACAGTTAACACGTACGAACTACTACGTACATTCCTCGAGCTTGAGACATTTCAGTACAACGTATGCTATATTATTATTCGATTTATATTGTATTTGGGCTTATTTTGATCAGGAAAACATTATCAATCGACAGGTGATAGCATTATGATAGCATTATGATAAAGCCAATAACAAATATAATCGGATTTAGTTAGTAAATGCCAATATGCTTTGCGTTATCCGTTACAATGTTGCCTACACGCAGAATCACGACCGCATCGAATGTCGTGTGTCGTGTACCTCCGGAAGACAACAATGTAAGTAAGCGTTTCACTAACGCGTATTAATAATACTAAAATGTTTGTTATAATTCATAATTCTGCCATGAAAACATTATCAATCGATTGTAAATCGTTTTCTGATGAAAACAAGTCTAAACATACCACTAATCGGATAAGTTAAACTGTGTTAGTACGGAAACGTTTCCTTCGAAGTTGACAAATGAATTTTATTTGAGGCTTTCACTTTCGACGACATATTCTGATCTGCATCATTTTTAATATACGAATATTAGTTTACACACACACGTGAACACTGCAATAATTATCATGCCGCGGTCTTTTATACCTTCCTTAATATTTTCGTATCGGAAAATAATACCTTTCGTATTAAAATTCAAATTAATTATGTTGATAAGTTAACATTTGTTAATAATATACAAGTGACAAAAATAATATGAAAACTATTGCTTGGGTGAACGTGTATTTTATTTATATAATTAGGTATACATACATGTATTAAAAACCCAAGAATTAAAAACTGCAAAATTTTTAACAATTTTATATTCGCGTAAAAAAATTTTAAAAAATGTTAAAAATTTTTGAAGAAATCGGATATTCAAATGATCATTTAATAAAATTTTCAAAGATTGAAATTTTTGTGCTTTAGATTAAAAAGAAACGTGTCTCTGAATTTCGACAGCTCCGAAAAGCAGAACAAAACATATACCTCATCGCCTGTGATAGAAACCGTTCAAATGCTTTCGATGCTCGCATCGATAGTTTCTTGGACGATCGTAATACGGCAACATTGCACTTTTGAAGCTGACAACGCTGTAAAATCGAGCCTCCTCAGACATACAATTTATGTGTTCCAGCGTCATGTAGTTCACCAGCTGACCGTTCCATTTCGATAGAGTCCGCTATCGTACCAGGGCATTTTCTACAGAGTCGGTAATTCAGAACCGTGGACAGAAAAAAGCATTGCATGCAATGTCTGTAGGTATCTTAAGTCTGTGTATAAAATCTTACGTCGGTAAGGTAGAAAATGAGTACTAAAATAATAGCAATTTTTTTTCAGCTCCGCTCGTTAGATGACGCACGACGCGTTGTGAGCATAGAAATAACCGCCATTTTTAAGCGCATCATCACACGATATAAATATATGAGGTTGTTAAGTATGAAACTTGCCAAATGTTAATGTCGTTTATCAGGTCGTTAAGTATGAAACTTGCCAAATGTCAATGTCGTTTGTCGTTTGTGTTATATTTGTCAAATTTCATACTAATAGCAGTGGTATTGTTAGCGGTATTGTTTAATCATGAACATTTACAAATTAACAACTACTTGCCTGAAAGATAGGCAATCATGTTTAAACTGGTTGCAAGAAAAATCATTAATTTCAAGAGAGATGTATTGTCCGATTTGTTTGAGCCGATTCAAAAGGAAAAAAAATGAATTTCGATTCGTACGAGCTAGGGAGGTTTCGGTGTAGCACAGGACACCCTACGAAATCAATTAGTGCCGTTAAGAACACCTGGTTCGAAAACGTGAAAGTGTCGCCAGAAAAAGTTTTACTGCTGCTGTATGCGTTTTCTAATAAATTAAACATAGAGCAAGCTATACGAGAGACCTCGTTGACGGATACCACATCAAAAGCTACAGTGGTAGATTGGTATTCCTACTGTAGAGAGGTCTGCTTAGTTGCTTTAGATGAGTAATTTATAGAGGAAGGACCAATCGGCGGCGAAGGGAAAATCGTCGAGATCGACGAGTCATTAGTGGGGAAGAGAAAATATAATAGAGGACGCCCCAAAGAAGGAAACTGGATTTTGGGGATGATAGAGAAAGATGGTACTGGGTATAGAATAGAAATCTGTCCAGGTAATAAACGCGATACAGAAACCTTAAACAGTTTAATTACCAAGCATGTGGCACCGGGTACCGAAATATGGACAGACTGTTGGAAAGCTCATAACGATCTCGAAAAAATACCCGGTATGAATTATAAGCACAAAACAGTCAACCACAGCCAAATGGCCAGCGGCCGATTTGTGAATGAAGAGACGGGTGCAAACACCCAGAAGATTTAAGGCTCTTGGAAGCATTTGAAATACAATGTTACGAATGCAGGATACAGGAAAGAAAATCTTGCAGAGCACATGTGTGCCTACATGTGGCACAGAATTTTGCGAAAAAAAGGACTCGATCCATTTGAAAAATTAATACAGGATGTTAAAAATGTGTACCCAATTTCTAGCCATCTAATATAATAATCACATAAAAATAAACGATTAAATGACATTTGTGCAATCAAAAGTTTTTTACTTTGCTCCTTATAAAGATTTGAACCAGCCGCCGGAATGTGTGTGCAGGAACAGTACGTAAGCGGTAGCATCATGCCAACACATGGAGCCCCTCCACTGCCAGGGACGTGCACGCATACGTTAGATCCGATGCAGTAGCAGTAGCAGTTTTTTGCGAATATCTCGGTAACCTTTCGTTTCCTCAAAAAAATTATTTCGGTTTCATATTACCCCCCTCCCCCCTCCCCATATCCCCGTACCACCCGCCGCCCCGGGCGTTGTCACCATACTAAACTTCTGCTCATCTAATTTTATCCCTTCCGAATAACTCATCACGAATAAAGAATCGAATAAATCATCTGGCTAGATCGAGCTTCGAATAACATTTAAAGGTTAAGCAGGAACCGTTCGACGGAAATCTCACAGCTAAACTTCTGTGGCTAAATACTTATAGGTATAACCGTAAGATACTGGTGGCGCTGACTTCGACTCTCGAATAATGGTCAAAGATACGCTGTATCTTCTCAGCTATGCTGTCACGGATAACGCCTCTCGAAAACTTCTCGCCGCTAGAGGCGTCGAATACGTGTACGCGTAACTTCGAGGATCGAATACACTATGGGTGACGAATGAACCTTCTGTAATAATATCTTAAAGATGTAGAGTGTTGAATACGATCTGCACAAAAATGGGCACGAATAAAAGATAACTTTCGGTTATCTTATTTTAAAACTTTTAGATAATTTTTTGCCCATCACTGGTATGTATTACTATTCCTGCTACAAGCAACCAGTGAGCGGCTACTTTCAATTGCTGGTTGAAAACTAAGCTAAAATAAAGGACTAACTTCTCTACACGAAAATATGAAATAAATCACATCTATCACATATTATATTTGTTTACTATTTTCGGTCCATATTCTATTTCGTATAATTTTATAAATCCGAAGAATCCCAAAATTCTCGGATTTTGAAGATACTTTCGGGACCTGACCCGACTAGTAATCAGCGCTCATACCATTTTTATTTTTTGTTGTCTGCTAAACAATGTTCTTTGACTAAAATACTATTCTGTAAAATTTCAGATATCTGCTTATTCGGTTAAGGGTAATATAGGAGTGAAAAGCCTAAACGGTAATTATTTACATTACAACCCACCTAGTTACCGATTTTGATAATATGTTACAGATTTCGACATTTTGAACTACTTTTTCCTTTTCATATCATAGAGGGTCGCTACAAGTTATCGAGATATTTGCTAACAACGAGCTATAATCTGGATCCGTCATCCTTTACATTCGTTCGTTTTACAGGGAGTCATAGATTTTCCTTATCCAAGTGACCCGAACTCTAACGAGAAATATGGTCTTCGGATTTCTGGGAGTTCGCTCGACTGTTTTTTCTCTTTCTGTCTCTCTTTTTCCACCCGAAGGCTGCTCGAGGCAGCCGTGGAAGATAGAGAGTCATCAAGGGTGTGTTGAGCGGGAACTGCAGCGTTCGGCAATACCCAATCAACACATCGCCTTGCGTTTATCAATGGACGTCATTGAAACCAGCCCATATTCGGATGTGGAGCCATCTTCACAACGAAGAAGGTCCCCCCAAAAGAATAAAAAAACAAATGGTCCCTCCGAAAACAAAAGTTCCTCCCGAAAAACAATTTCCAGATGCTTGGAGAAAATCGATATTCTTATCCGTGCTATCGTACCAAACGAATGTTCGTTTTGTCGCTAATCGTAGCCGAACAATTTTTATTACAAATAAATTAGGGATACGTCGCGCCATCCTACGCGTATAAGGCAGGATATGCCAGTCAGCCTTACTGACGAGTCCTTCTGGTAGATTTGGGACGAAACGCAGCTTCGTACAATAATCCAAAACAAATTACCCAAAATTAATTTGGCGGGTGATCTACCGGTGAAATCGGCATGATAATCCGCGACGTCGTCAATTTTTATTCACGCCCGATATTCGCCCGAATTTTATCGACGATGGATCATTCGATAGGGCGCCAAGAAAAAACATACTGTGCAAAATTTCAACCCTGTATCTCGATCGGGAGGGTAGTTGTGGGGTAAAATCGAAAAATCAGTTTTTGGCCTATTTTCCCTAGTTAATGATGTTTAGAAATTCTGGTAAAAATCTGACACATGTCAAGAACCCAAATGCATACTTTGCAATTGCTTTCAGATTTTTAAATTGAAAATCGTGCTTGTACAAAATCAAAAACCTCAAAAAACTCGAAAAAATTCAGATTTCACATGGAAGTTCTATGTGTTTCCAACTCCGTGTTTCCAACAGCTCGAGTGGGTCAGCGCATTAGGCGCTCGACTGTGGACATGCTTATACTAGGTTCGCGCCCGTCATAAGTCTACTTTTTTTTATTTAATCAATTCTTTCTTTTTTTTCTAACTACGTAATAATCAATTGTGTTTTTCTAGAATTCTTTTAGAACCATTATTTAAATATTTAGAAAATATGTTAATGCATCCACTTAATTCTGGTAGTATTCAACATTTTCTGCGGTAAATCTATACGTGTCTTCAAGTTTTAAATAATCTGTTATAGAGAAAAGAAATAAATTCAAGTTCTAGAGATTGCCCAATTGTTATTCAATTCATTTGAGACTTTTGCTTTTTGTACCTCGTCTTTTATGTGGAAAAGCAATTGTGTATGAATCATCCAGATTCGTTAATGAAATATTTCACCCTCCTCTAACATTCAGTAAACTAAGCAGATGTTTCGATATCTATTAAAGTAAATTTATAAATCAATGAAAAAATACTTGGAAATATAAACTTCCCGTGTTTCATTAGCTTTAATTGTATATTCATAACAGTATCTTCTGGTCAGTTTAGTCACAAAACAAAATGCAACATGGAACAATAATGGACGATTGGGCTATATCGTCGACATGCTAGGACCTTTCTACGCAAAAAAACTGATGCAAAAATAATGCGGATCGTATTCGAGATCCAAATGATTTGCAAGTTCTTATGAAACCAAGAAATATATGTATGTATTATTGATAGAGGTTTTCGAGATGTTCAATCTCACTTGCAAGAACTTGGCTTTTGGAACTGACTACGGAAGAATCTAATGCTTCTCGCAAAGTAACCAAAGTTCGTTGGATAGTTAAGGAATTCTACAAAAATACCATTGATTATTACATAGTTAGAAAAGTTAGAACAAAAAGAATTGATTAAATAAAAAAAAAGTAGACTTATGCCGGGCGCGAACCTAGTATAAGCATGTCCACAGTCGAGCGCCTAATGCAGCGATGGGCAATTTCGCCTCAATTGAGGCAAAACCGTCCACACCGTAGCGCCATCTGTCCCCTTCCAGCAAGCGCGGTACAATGGGGCAACGAAGACACGAGACAGCGTACGCAACGAACGTGCGCGCTGCATGAAAGAGAGGTTGGTGGGAGAAGCAGGCGTTTGAGGGGTTCCACCTGTGCCCACCACTGGCCTAATGCGTTGACCCAATCGAGCTTTTGGAAACATGGTTAATATTTTCAGATGTTATGCACTGACATAGCTGACGTAGCAGAAATCAAGTTAATCGCATTTTTTAATTATTTCTGTGAAATGTTCAAGGTTTATCAGTGTCCAATACGCTTACAAAATAAATATTGGGTCTGGGAAAAAGTTCGTGGCGTTTTTTTAGTAAAATTCAACTGGTTTTCTTATAGTGTGAAAATGAATTTATTTAAACCAAATATGCTCCATTATTATCGACAATGTTTCGCCATTTGTGGATGATAAACTGGATCAAGTGGTTTTCACAGGCTTCTTTTGAAGGTAGCTAAATTCCATTGAGAGAGTTCTGTAGCGATCGAAATAAGTGATAGTCAGAGGGTCAGAATAATCAAAACTTCCCAACCAAGGTCTCGCAATTTTTGACGGGTCATCAAAGAAGTGTGTGGTCGGGCGTTGTCATGATGGAAGACAACACCTTTCCTATTACTCAATTCCGGCCGTTTTCTTTCAATTGCCTGGCGTAATCTCTCTAGTTGTCCACAGTAGAGTTGAGAATCAATCGTCTGACCAACTAGAAATAGCTCATAGTGGACGATTCCCTTCCAGTCCCACCACACACACAGCATCACCTTTTTTGGCGTCAATCCTGGCTTCGCGAAAACTTGAGACGGCTCACCATCCCTTGTCCACGATCTTTTTGTAGCCAGCTATGTGTAAATGGTTCAAAACAGTTTTGTAGTCAATGCCTAGCTCCATACCAATATCGACACTGCTAATATGCTTATCTTGCTGGACTTTTTCAAGAATTTCATCAGCTTTTTCAGTGATTGGACGACCCTAGCTTGACTTGTCTTTCACATAAAAAGTACCAGATCGAAAGCGGGCGAACCATTCCCGCGCAGCAGATTTTGATAAAGTACCTTCACCGTACACAGCACAAATTTTTTCACAAGCCTGCGCAGCGTTCTTCCCTTTGTCGTAATAATATTGCAAAATATAGCTCAATTTTTCATTACTTTTCTCCATTTTCAAACGCAGATAACATTCCAACCACTGCACCAATTTTGATGTTTATACACTCAAAGTAACACTCGAAGTGTCATCTTTCCAACGAGCGTTTAGTGGTATCGTTACGATCTGTGTTTCCTGAGTTATTTGCAATTGATGCCATCTATTGGGAAAAACGCCATGAACTTTTTCCCAGACCCAATAAAATGTTACTGTTGGAAATGGGTCTTAATGGGCGCGCAACGCTCCCTATGTTTAGTACACCGAACTAGACGTAACCTCTTTTCTTCTTCCTGTTGTGCACTCTTATGTGAAAAACGTGTTGTACTCTTCCAAGAACTCTTTTTGTATAATCTGCTGTTATCCGCCGTTATACAATAAATCTTCATTGTAAAATATCCTGTTTCAACAGTTACAATTTGAAGGTTAGCTTAGTTTTTCACGGAAAAACTGAAGAAAAAATCGGTTTTTATTTTTTTCAACAACGGCGCAAGAAACCGAAAAATGTGAAAAAATTCATATATAATACTTATAATATTAGAAACCAGTATGGGAGAGAGAGGTTTAAATAACAGGCTAGACGCTTGTATAAATGCAACTTAGGTGCAATATTAAAATGTAGCAGTTTATTCACTGTGACGATGGTTACACACAACACGTGGTAGACAAACGTTCTCTCTTACACAGCACGACCAAGTGAGAGCAATCCTCGACAACGCACACATTCGTCTACAACATACAACACAGTGGTACTCACTCAAGCCCCATTCACGCGTCTCATGCATACCTCGTTCACTGTATGCATTGACTTTTCTCAACATACCTCCCTCAATGTATACAGTGTATCGACAACAAAATAAAATAATTGCACTTTTTGGTTTACTTTAAACGCATTCATTCAACTTCCTTTAAACCCATCCCCTTACAGCAGAATACACGTTTCGGCTTGCATAAAGGTTTGGTTAACACATCTGCTATCATTTTCTCTGTTGATACGTATTCTAAACTAAACTCATTATTTTTAATTACATCTCTTACAAAATGATACCTTAGATCGATGTGTTTTGATCTCGCATGAAAAACAGCATCTCGCGTGTTAATATCTACTTTTAATTGAAGTTCTTTAAGGAAGTTCTTAATATGTATAGCTTCTTTGGCTGTTTCCGCTATTGCCATATACTCAGCCTCTGCCGATGATATCGCTAGAGTCTTTTGTTTCTGAGATTTCCACGAAATCGCAGCATTGCACATCATAAATACATATCCAGTGTATGATTTCCTATCTGTTACATCGGATCCCCAATCTGCATCAGCGTACCCATTTATTTCAAAGTTTCCTCTTTTATAAGTGTTGAATTTGGCGGTAATCAGCGCGTTAGCATGCGTATTCCACATATATATAGATGGCGCGTACGGGACCTGACCGCGTGCGTTAGTTTCACCGATTTCCGCGGCGGGTGATTGGGATATTGTGCTCTGACGAGCAACCACGTTTTCTTTCTCTCTTTTCCACACTAATGTAAGGCATTACTTTAATTATAATAAACTCTTTTACTTTTCAACATACAAACAATCATTTTCTACTCGGTCCACGATAAATAAATCCAACAGGTTATGGGCCCAGAACAAATAGTGATAGGAAAAGATTAAAATTAAACGAAGTGTGCAGTAAGGTTAGGGTCCCACGTGCAACGCCCACGCGGAAGACGAAAAGTAAAAATCCACAAAGACGAAATGAACGCAGGAAGAATAGAACAAATCCAAAAGCTAACCAGCACGAATTATGAAACGTGGAAGATACAAATGAAAAGTGTATTAAGGTTCAACGACTTGTGGAAATACGTTAGTGGACAGTTAGTGAAGCCTGAAGATGACGATGGCGAATGGGAAAGAAAAGATGAAAAGGCCATTGATTTAATGATACTAAGCATACAGCCGGACCAGTTTAACTACATTAAAAACGCTACTACCTCGACCGAAGTGTGGAACTCATTGAAAGACATATATGAGTCCAAAAATCCGATGAGACAGTGTATATTATTCAAGCAACTATTTAGATTAAGAAAGTCACAGAACGAAACCATGTCAGAATTCTTAAACGAATTTGTAAGGATTGGACAACAATTGGAACAATGTGACCTGAATTTACCGGAAAATCTACTGACAATTTGGTTGTTGAACGCGCTACCCGGTGAGTACGAAAATGTTTGCATAGCTTGTGACGTTGCAGATTTTGTGACGTCACTTTTCCATTATTTTGTGCGGCCGAAACGGCATTTCGAATGGACCGGACCGCCATCTAGCGTACCGAATCGACAGTCACGAATTTCGAGAGCGCTCAACGAGGAAATTCCGCGTTAATTACCGATCGGCGGCTAATTCAAACTGCGCGCGCCGAGTACGGCAAGTTTCAGGACGTGCCCCGTGCACCACCAGCCCTCTCAGGAAGCCTAAGGCGGCTCCCTTCGTGGGATCTCTTCTCGTGAACTACCGAAAACGTCTAGTGCACTGGTGAAGAAAAGGATCGCCAACACACACGGGCCGAACAACCCGGAGACGGCGCAAGCCTAGAACCCCACCAACATCGGACTTTCCTTCTGAGGAACTCCACCTAAAAGGCCTTGATGTCGTCTCATCCCGCAGGAAGAGGTTCCATACGCATGGGTGGTGTGGAAGCATCCTGGGTCGTCTTGGACACCCCGGTCGCCACACAGCGATCGTTATGGCAAATCCGGATGTTGCCTAAGGCCAAGGGCCATCCGTCGGAGACCCACAAAACTAATGATTTTGCGTGCGAGACCGACCAATTAGGCATTCCGAATAATGAGTAGGGTAGGGATCACCGGGTAGATCCTCGTTGCCGAACTCGCGAAGGATCACTGTCGTGTCGCCTAGCGTAACGTAAAGATTAGTAGCGAAAGTGTACCGTATCTCGTGCACCATCCTACCGAGACAGGATACCAGCTCCGGAAAACGGTAAGTCGAACAGTGATCCTTCCCTTTTAATTCGTGAATATGGGTTATCTTGATAATTTCGCATAAGGACGATCCGCTTCTCGTATCGTCTGGCGCGGGTGTAGCGTGCTGGCGCGAGCGAGCGAGAACAAAGATCGCGTGCCGTCGCACGCTCTCTCTCTCTCCGTTCCGTTCCGGGAATCGACAAGACAGTCAAATGTAATTGCGCCGTTCATCTGCGTTCGCGAGTTATTGTATCGATTATATCGAGTTAAATACCGATTTACCGTACCCTCGCGCTATTTAAAGAATTGACAAACCCGCGCTGCGAACGTCCACCTTTTCGCTAAACTTGTACGAAGAGCGCGGGCTCTCGGGTCGCGGCCACGTGGCCGCCAAAATTGTGATTATCTGACACCGATTAAATTAATCTCGAGACAAATCGAATTGTCATTTCTTGACCTGCGAGATCCGCTCTGCCGTAAAGGCCGTCCCCGTCCTTCCTGCGTCCGAACCTCTGACCCTTCGCGAATCGCGTAACGTAGCTCGAGACTTGGTATCGAAAATTCTCGATTCGCTTCTCTAAGTGTAGAAAACCGTCTCGCTTCACGTGGTATCTTTCCGATACCTGGCGCCCGAACATCGATCATTCGTATCGCTATCGAGTTTTCGAATCGCGTTTTGTGCCGGGAGGACTTCGTCCGTACGGCTGGCCGAGGCTCGGTCTCAGTGCCTGTAAAATCCCGGAGTTGCATCTCCTTTCGTCCGCGGAAAACGCGTCGAAAAAGAAGCAACGTCACAAGCTATTGAATCCAGGGAAAAAATGCCAAGCCTGGAAGAATTAAAAACGAAGCTCCTTGAGGAAGAAGCTAGAAGATGTCAGTATGACAGAGAGGAAGGGCCAAGCAAAGTCGAGGCGCTTCTATCAAAGAAAAATGGTGCGCTGAGATTGGAAAAACCAGAACAGAAAAACATGTAACGGTTCCGGTTTTCCGCGGAGTGTTCGATGTCTCGCGGCGGTGCTCCTCGCGCTGAACAAGCTCGTCGAACCAGGGTTCGTTCGGCGAAGAGGACGATCGGGAAGCGGAGAGGTTAGGTGTGCTAAATAAAGTACACGCAGTATTTACATTCTGCCGGGATAACTGCCGCTCGCGTTTCGCGTGTTTTACCGGTGCTGGTGCGCGGCGCGGGTATTGTTAAGGACCTGGTGCACGGCGGTTACGGGGCATGCGGTTGATCGTGGCCGAAGCCACAATCCCCTGCCGCGGGTCGGGACTTGCGGTCCCCGAGGTTGGCGAAGATGTCAGTTTCGGGGCCTCCCACGGCAGTTGACGGTAGTCGGGGTGGTTTCGGCCACCAGGACTCCGAGAACAGGTTTCGGCCTGTCTTCTACCGGTTTCGGCCGGCAGGGCTACAGGTTTCGGCCTATCTTCTACCGGTTTCGGCCTGTCTTCTACCGGTTTCGGCCGGCAGACTGGTCGTCGGATGCGGTGTGGTTCAGCCACACCGCCGGGATCGGGAACGGGCTAGGGTGTCTTAGCGTTGGGCGCGATACTCACGGTGCTCATGGTCTTCGGTTCGGTCTCGGTTCTTTAGTCGCGCCTACAGGACTAGCTAGGTTGACTCTATATTCAATTGCAAGCGGTTCGGTGTCTTCCTGGTGACTAGCCTTCGCTCGCGTTTGCATCGGCTTATATAGCCGATGCTTGGAGGTACGGGATATGGTGCGGCGCGGTGTGCTGCCGATTACCATGGCAACGCATCGCCGCGGTTTCGTGGCGATCGCGGCGCGGTGCGGTGCGTGGTCGGAGGATTTCGGCGCGGCGAGCCGGTACCGCGGCTCGGTATATTTCGGCGGTATTCGGTGGAGTTCGGCGTCTTGGTAACAGACCGTAAAACAGGTCTGTTACAAACACACATATAGAACGAGGTAAGAGACAAAACTATAAATGTTATACATGCAATAAAATTGGTCATATATCAAAATACTGCAAATCAAAACGTAAACAAAATAATGATTCTCAAAATAAAGATAATAAAGCTATGCAAGCTACGGCTTTGAAAGCAAATTTACAGAAACCAGGGATATGGTGTCTAGACAGTGGTGCCACAATGCGTATGTGCAACAACGAAAGAAAGTTCGAGACTTTAGATAAAGAGCAGACCACAAAAATATATACTGCAACGGAAAGTAATGTAGACTCCAAGGGAACAGGAGATGTACAAATAAAAGTTCGAACCTCAGGCGACAAGTCTGGAAACATCAGGTTAGAAAATGCAATACTCGTCCCAGATTTCAAAAGCAATTTATATAAGGTAATCTTCCATAAGAATTATGCAAACGTAGTCAAAGAAAATGGAAGAAGTGATGGTCCTGTATGCATGAAAGCAAAGAGGGAGAATGATTTGTATTTAGTTGAGGAAGCTTCTCCAAAACAATTCGCGCATATGGCAAAGATACACGATAATAATTTATTGAAGTGGCATCATAGGTTAGGACACTTAAATTTTAACGATTTAAAGAAAATTAAAAATATGGTAAAAGGATTGAATGGAAAAATGGATGGTCAAAACATAACTTGCGAGATATGCTGCAAAAGTAAGATCCACCAATTACCATATTCAAAGTCGACCACTAGAGAAAAGGAAATTTCAGGTATGGTTTACAGTGATATATGCGGACCAATGCAAATACCGTCGTTAGGGGGAGCAAGGTACTTTGCTGCCTTCATAGATGATAAAACACGGCATATAGAAGTTGCCATGTTAAAAGAAAGGTCTGAAGTATTTAAAACTTTTAAAGAATATAAAGCAAAGGCAGAAAAATCGACGGGTCATGAGATAAAAAAAATCCGCACAGATAACGCTAAGGTATATCTGTCTAAAAATTTCACTAATTTTCTTAAGAATGAGAGAATAACTAGACAGTTATCAGTTGAATACAACCCTCAACAAAACGGAGTCGCAGAGAGAGCGAACCGTACCTTGGTCGAGATGGCAAGATGTATGCTATTACAAGCTCAAGTGCCATTTAGTTTGTGGACAGAGGCAATTAACACGGCGGCATACATACGAAATCGTTGCCCAACAAAGGCCCTGGATGATGCGACGCCTCACGAAAAATGGAGTGGAAATAAACCATACATAGGTTATATGAGAATGTTTGGGAGTCGCTTGATTGCACTTCAGAAAAGGCATCAACGTAATAAATTCGCACCAAAGGGGAAAGAATATGTGTTGGTCGGATACTCCGACGAGGCAAAAGCTTATAGACTTTGGGAAAGAGGAACAAAAACCGTTGAAAAAGAAAGAGATGTCAAGTTCCTAGAAGATAAAACTCCATACATTCAAGAAGGCGAAGAAGAAATATTGTATGAGGTACCTTTAAACATACAAACAACAGATGAGCAAAATCAAATCTCCATCGAGGCAGAAGAAAATACAGTCAGATTAGAAGAAATCGCAAATCAAGGGGAAGATAATCCAGTTAGCGAATCAGATTCAGATGAGGAGATGTACAGTACTCCTACTGCTCCAGTTGCACAAGCAACACGGCTTCGTGGACGGCCGAGTCTTTCGAGAGATGGAAAACCCGGAAGGCCCAAAAAGATTTTCCACTACACTAACAAAGCCTCAAACCAAAATAGCGTACCGAATGGAGTACGAGAAGTCATCAGTAGTCCAGAAAAAACATTGTGACTACAAGAAATGCAGGCTGAATATGACACCCTTGTGAAAAACAATACGTGGAGTCTGGTAAGTAAACCAAAAGGAAAAACAGTCTTAGCTAATAAGTGGGTTTTTAGGATAAAAGAAAACCAGGACGGCCCCATAGATAAATACAAGGCTAGGTTGGTCGCACGAGGTGATCAACAAAACGAAGGAATCGATTACGACGAGGTATTCTCGCCAGTTGCCAGATACGAGACCATAAGGACGTTCTTAGCATGCTGTGTCGAAAAGGAAATGTATACATCAGATGGATGTAATCACGGCATACGTCCAAGGAGACCTAAGCGATGAAATATATATGGTACAACCAGAAATGTTTATCGAAAATAACCAAAAAGATAAGGTCTGTTAACTTAATAAGCCATTGTATGGTCTAAAACAATCGGGTAGGCAATGGTACCAAAAATTAGATAGCTATTTAACTAGTATTAACTTCGAGAAGATTGTCGCGTGTCCATGCGTGTATGTTGATAAAAATGTAAATAGCAACGCGGTAATCATAGTTTACATTGACGCTTTGTTAATCGGTTCGAAAAGTCTTAATAGAATACAAGAAATCAAAAGAATGTTAAAAGTAAAATTCAGTATGAAAGACCTAGGTAAAGTTAAGGATATATTAGGGATTCATATAGATAGAGAAGGCGATACAGGAGAAATGAAATTGTCTCAGCGGCGCTATGTTGAAAATTTGTTGAAAAGATTTAATATGGAAAATTGTAAACCAGCGGGAACACCGCTAGAAGCGAACGAAAAATTTATAAATCTAAATGAATGTGAGTCAGACGAGGAAATAGAAATGCAGAATAAACCGTATCGCGAATTAGTAGGTAGTTTTATATACTTAGCAAATGCAACACGACCAGACATCGCGTTTGCTGCAAGTGCTTTAAGTCGATTCTGCGAAAAACCGCGATTAAGTCATTGGCAAATCGGCAAACGTGTATTACGATACTTGCGAAAAACAATAGATTATGCGATTACGTACAAAAAGGTAAACACAAATTTAGAAGTCTACGTCGATTCGGACTGGGCCGGTGATGTGCAAGATAAACGTTCCTGCTTTGGATTCACCGTGATTTTAGCAGATGGTCCAGTTAGTTGGAGCACACGGAAACAAAAATGCGTGGCGCTTTCAACTATGGAAGCGGAACATATCGCTTTATCGGAAGCAGCTAAAGAGACAATTTACTTGAGGAGACTGCTACATCATATCAAATCGGGACATCTCGCGTCTGATCCCACGGACATCTTTTGCGATAAAAATAGCGTTCTTCATTCCAGGAGTAAACACATAGACATAAGGTATTATTGCTCGCGTGAAGCATTGGAAAATAACGAGATAAATGTAAAATACATAAGCACGAATGATATGGTAGCAGACATAATGACAAAAGCATTGCCAAAGACAAAACATGTAAGGTGTGTAATGTTGTTAAATTTATCCGATGAGAACATGAACGAGGATGATGACTCGTGATTAATCAACGGGAGTGTTGAATTTGGCGGTAATCAGCGCGTCAGCATGCGTATTCCACATATATATATAGATGGCGCGTACGGGACCTGACCGCGTGCGTTAGTTTCACCGATTTCCGCGGCGGGTGATTGGGATATTGTGCTCTGACGAGCAACCACGTTTTCTTTCTCTCTTTTCCGCACTAATGTAAGGCATTACTTTAATTATAATAAACTCTTTTACTTTTCACCATACAAACAATCATTTTCTACTAGGTCCACGATAAATAAATCCAACAATAAGTTAAACCTAAGTTAGACGTCTGTTTTACATATCGCAAAACTCTTTTTGCTGCAATCCAATGTGCTTTACTGTACGCTGATGTAAACTGAGCTAAGAAGACTACTCTATTCATTATATCCGGTCTCGACACTACGGCTAGATACATTAATACACCAATTAGTTCCCTGTATGGAACATCACAGTTATTTACCTCTGAATCAAACCTCTCATTAATATTAGCAGGCGTATCTATTCCTTTTGCATTTTCCATGTCGAATCTATTCAAAATATCTTTAATGTATTTTCTCTGAATTAATGTAATTTCGTTTTTCCTTTCGTACGATTTCAATACCCAGACAATATCTTGCTTCTCCCATATCTTTTATTTCAAATTCTACTTTCAGTCGTTTCTTAATTTCTGCAATCCTTTCGACATTATTTCCCGCAATCAAAATATCATCTACATAAACTAAGATTAATATTAATGTATCCTTATCGTTAATAAAATATATGCACGGATCAGAATTACTCTGTTTCAGACCCAAATCTTTTAATTTAGAATCCAATAACTTATTCCATTGACAACTTGCTTGTTTTAGACCATACAATCCCTTCTTTAATTTACAGCAATTTTGTTGTTTATTTCGCATATCCTTCAGCATATTAATGGCCTTGTTTCTAATATTACCCTTTTCTTTCTCTATTATATAATTTAGAAAACTTTCTAAAAACTCCGGCACTTCCATATATATTTCCTCATCTAATTTTCCATTTAAGAAAGCAGATGCTACATCCATCTGATGTATAATCAAATTATGTTGTACCGCTAAAGCCATCAATATTCTAAAAGACTCTAGTCTAGCAACAGGCGCAAAAGTTTGATCATAGTCGTATCCTTTTCTTTGATTGAAGCCTCTAGAAACTAACCTAGCTTTTCTCTTATAAATTTCACCGCTACTATTAACCTTGTTTGCTAACACTATTCTATAGTCAATAATATTTTTATTTTGTGGTCTTTCAACTACATCCCACGTATCATTCTTAATCAAACTTTTGAACTCATCTGCAATTGCTTCATACCAATTATCCTTATCTTTACCTTTAATTGCTTCATATAGATTTATCTCCGCATAATTCGCAATCGCATCTTCAAATACCTCATTATCATCGTCGCATGCGTCAATATCATCTGCTATATTATTTTCGTCGACTTCAATATTTGCAGTTGTTCTGTAGAATTTCTTCGGCCTCCCTGGTTTGCCAGTGCGAATTAACTTTGGTCTTCCTTGTAACCTTCTCTCCAAATTATCACTTCTTCCTTCATCCTCATCCATATTTTGGTTTTCATTTACACTGTGCTCATCAATTTCTTGATTTTCATTTACTTCTTCATTAATTGGAAATAATATGTCTATTTGTTCGCAATCCATATTTCTCTCTTCTTCAGTAATGTTCTCATTTGGACTTGCAATTACTAATTCATCTGCTTCATTTATGAATCTTACATCTCTTGATACAATGACCTTCTCGGTTTTTGGAATGTATGCTCTGTATCCCTTTGTCTGTTCAGAGTATCCTACTAGACTACCTTCTATTGACCTTTCTTCCAATTTTACTCTTGACACAGTTTTATTTACTACAAAGACTTTTGTTCGAAAAACCCGCAGATGATTTATATTGACCTTTCGATCAGACTAGAGCTCATATGGTATTTGACCTTCCAATGAATTCGTAGGGTATCTATTCCTTATATAATTTGCTGCCATCACAGCCTCTGCGCAAAAACCAGGTGACACTCCCGATCTTATCATCATACACCTTGCCATATCCAATAGCATTCTGTTTTTCCTTTCGGCAATTCCGTTCTGTTGCGGCGTATGTGGAGCAGTTAACCTCCTCTGTATTCCACAGTCCCTTAAAAATTGATCAAATTGATTATTACAATATTCTTTCCCATTATCTGTTTGTAAAAACTTAATCTTCCTTTCACATAGATTTTCTACCATCTCCTTGTATTCTAAGAACTTCTGAAATACGTCACTTTTGTGAATATACACTTACAATATCTGGAGTAATCACCAATGAATGCACAGTAATATCTTCCACCGCACATAGATTGTTGTTGGAATGGTCCACATATATCGCTATGAACTATTTCCAGTTTCTTCTTGGCCCTTTCGTGTGACGACTTAAATGGTAGTATTGTCTGTTTTCCAAATGCACATATACGACATTCTAATTTTTTAGTACTAAATCTTTTTCATTTAAATGACCCAAACGTTCGTGCCACAGACGTAATTTTAAATCACTTCCACCAACATTCTGAGCCATTTGTGCTTCTGGTTGTTTTATGAAGTACAAATTTCCAATCCTATTCGCCACCAACTTTACATTACCATCAATGTCTCTCACAGTGGCAACGTGTTTGTTAAAAACTACTTCATAATCTTTGTCGACTATCCGTGCAACTGACACCAAGTTTGTCCTCAAGTTTGAAACCAGAAGTGCATTGTCAAAATTTACAAACTTTTCATTGTTTTCATCTATCACTTTTACTCTGACTCTTCCTTTACCTTCAACATTCGTGGAGTTCTCATCAACCAGATGCAGGTTTTCATTTAACGGTTTCATTTCGTAAAACAATTCCCTATTTTTGCACAAATGAGCAGTGCAACCACTGTCCAAGCACCATCGCTCTTCCAGTTGTCTCTCTATTTTTATATTTGCAACTGCTGCGTAGTATGTTTCTTCCACCAGTTTTTCATTTCCTCTATTTCCACTACTATTCTCCTTTGATGTAATTTTTGAATAGCATTTTGCAGCGATATGCCCTTTCTAATTACATCTGAAACATGTTGTATCATATTTTAATTTAAATCCGCTTGACATACCTTTGCAGTCATTTCTGCTTTTATTCTCTTCAAAGTCCTTTCTCCTCTGGAATTTCTGTGTCCGATACTGATCCTTCTTTGCTGTTGCCCACATTGCATTTGAAGATCCGCTTGTATGGCAACTCTGCTTTCTTGCATCACTCTCCTCGAGTATTTTAATTTTCAAGGCTTCTGCCCCGGGCAAATTATCACAGGACTCTATGGCACACTGGAAGTTTTCATAACTTCCTGGCAGACTATATATAATAACATGATAGATAATAAATCAGGATTTATTTCCACATTCATTTCTTCAAGTTTGTCCACTGCATCAAAAAACTTATTGATGTGTTCTCTCACATCATCACTTTCCTGCATCTTTTGCAGCGTTAATTGCTTAAGCAATGTGGCCTTTCTCGCAGGCCCTTTTGAAGCATATATAGACAACAACTAACATATATACTCACAACCTTTCAACTGTTTTAATTCAGTTGGTCCAATACTTAATATTAAATCAGACTTGGCTTTCCTGTCGTCAGTTATCCACTTATTATAAGCCATCACCGAAGCCGCGTCACCTTCTATAATTTCTGGCTTCACTTTCTCACCAGATACATATTGCCAATAATCATTCTTCACCAATAGTGCCTCAGCTTGCATTCGCCACGTGTCATAATTATTTTTGTTTAAAGCCGCAACTCTTGCTAAATTTATATTCATTTTGGCTATTCGACACACGTGGCAAACCTAACCTCTCTCACAGAAATTTTTATTTTCCTTTCTTAATTTTTAGCCCTGGGCCCATAACATGTTAGAAACCAGTATGGAAGAGAGAGGTTTAAATAACAGGCTGGACGCTTGTATAAATGCAACTTAGGTGCAATATTAAAATGTAGCAAATTATTCACTGTGACGATGGTTACACACAACACGTGGTACACAAACGTTCTCTCTTACACAGCACGACCAAGCGACAGTGATGCCAGAAATGTCGGTGGCTCCCTCTAGTCGATGTTGAGACGTTCCCCCACTTTGCTTCCACTAGCCGCTACGCACACAAGGAACCTCTCCCCCATCGTGTCCGTGTGCGGTGGCTGGTCGGCCGGTTGGCCGTAGATTTCGAACGTACGGAACGTTCCTCAGCAATTCAGCTATTTCATCTTACCGGTGTTGCGAACGGGCGCATTCGATTCTCGGTGCGGAACGGCACTCGTTTTGTTATAACTTTTGGCCTAAAAAAGCTATCAAAGCAAAATTTGTATAAAAATTTTTTTAAAAAAGTCAGTTTAATACTGAAATATGTTTTGAATTTTTAAAATCATTTTTTCTTGTTCTTTTAAAGTATAGCTGGATAAGATGGCCAAAGGTTCCCCCAAACCAAATTGATTTTTAGTCGCACCATGCTTAACAAAAAATTATGAAAAAATTCGTGAATATTTTACCGAGTAGCATATATGACCGAGATTTTTTTCAGAATTTTTGGTTGCAAAATCGATATTTAAATAAATCAGAAGGCATAAAATCGCCGATTTTAAATCGAAGTTTTCAATTCACCACGTTTATATTATTATGTAAGCTGTGTCTCGTCGTGATTATATGCGTGTATTTTTTTCGATTTTTTTCGATTATGTGAACACGTTCAAATAAATTGAAAATCTCTAAAAATTCGAAAATATACGTATTTCCTATTGAAGTTTTGGAGATACCAGTTTTATAAAAATTCAGTAATGAAATATTGTTGAACGAATTGTTCTTAATTTTTTCAGAATTTTTGATGTTGTCCATTGTTGTAACCGAAAATAAAAATAAATTTTTTCGAGGCTTCTAATTTTTTTGTAGGTGTATCAAGTAATATTAAACATTTTTATATTCGGAAAAATAATGTACAAACTTAGAAATGAGATATCAAATATTTTATTTGCTTTATATTTCAATATTCCGATATATATATATATATATATATATATATATATATATATATATATATATATATATATATATATTGAATCTTTTAACAATGATTCTGCTTTGTTAAAAAATTCCGCTACAGTTGGCCCACACGCAATTGAAAGTGATACCCTGTCTTTCTGTAATAGAAGAAAAATACATAAACATGTAGTTATGGTCACGAATTGCAAAGTGCAGAATAAATTATTAATTTAACTGTACACTTATCTTTTGCTTCGTATGATTTTTCCTTGTTTTACCGATGAAAATGATTCCTAAATGATAAATGGCTAAATAAAATAAATAAAAAATACGATGATACAAACGTGCCTCATAATTCGAAAGTGTACCCACTGAGGCGAAGCAAGAGGAGGAATGAAATGACCGAGGGAGCTAGAATAAATTAGAATGATTTTGGGATGTTGAAAAACTCATGCAGTGTGAGCTGTTTGAAATTTTGCGATTTTGGCGCAACACTATATAAATGATCTCCCGACATAAGGGATAAATGCCTATCATCCATAGACATGGTGCGACTAGACTCTTGTCTAGCTTTCAGGGATGTGCGCACCACACAAATGGAATTCAGTAGGTCAGGGCCTATTTTATTCCCTTTTTTAGATTTTATGTCGGGAAGCAAAGAAAATATTCGTTCGGCTTCGGCATTGTAATGGGATAGACATCTAACCGTGTTTAGTACTGATGTGAGAAGGGGAAAGCGAAGAATTTGATTGGGGTCTTTTTGGTTACAGATGTCTACCCACATATCGTCAAACGACAAATTGGACCATTGGTCCCTCTGCAACCGGGAAGTGCAGTAGTACAAAAAGTCCCACTCTTTTTGTAGATATACGGCATTCCAATTCCCTAATTTATCAGCGACAGCTGCGAGATCCCGAAAAGTTAAATCTCTACCGCTGTTAAATAGGGAATTTGACGGTTGGAAAACCGTCAATTGTTTTAGGTAATCATTATCATGGGGAAGACGATTTCGTAATTCATTGCTTAAGGTCATATAAAACCTTAAACAATTTTTCCGGAAGGAGTGCACCTCAACTTCCGTCATTCCACCATTAATGGCCACTTCCAAAAATTGATGGCATTCGGAACCAAGATCCACTTGATTTAGTGGAACTTGATTTGATTTTAATGAAAAATCTATCTGCCTCACTGAATCGAGAAAATTGAGAAGCGGCGATTTTAAAAACCTTCGTGAAAAAGAATGAAGCAACCTTGCTGAAGAGGGTTGCAACACCTGCACCAATGTGTTCCTACTTTGGAAGAAGGCGTTAAACCGATGAAGAATATCAAGGACATATTCCAAAAAGAGGAACTATCCTTTGATATCCTGTCGGCTCAGGAAAGAACAGAATTTACTAGCAGCTTCCGAGTTGTTTGAAAAGCTATGTTCATTAAAAAATCGGATCAAATCATCCCAAACAAGTAAAAATCGTTTAACACACTGATGCCTAGCAAGTCAGCGTGTATCTGATAACTTTAAAACTTTTAAATTAGAATTTTCGAAACTCTCCTGAAATTGACGAAAAATAGCAGCCCGTTTAGGGCTGCTATTGATGAACGAAGCAACGTCACGAAGTAATTCGTCGCATTCTCTGGGAAGCAGCACTTGCCGCCAGTGCTACAGAATGGCAAACGCATGGCACTGTAATTACATTGGGATTTTTTTCAAGCAGCTTAGTCTTGAACGAAGAAAATTTCCCTGTCATCACAGAAGCATTATCGCAACTAAGAGCCGCGATATTGTTCAGCGGAATTTGCATTTTCTGCAATTGATTTTCGAAAGCTTGAAAAATCTTTCCTGCTGAACAATCGCTGGCATCTAGATGAATTAGTTGCAATAACTCTGTCGTAACAGACAAACGACATGGCTCAACATATCTGACCGCTAATGTGAGCCACTTGTCGTTTGTCGAATCTGAGGTTTCGTCCTCATGTATCGAAAATTTACAGTGCCGCACATTGTCGACAATACGTTCCGTCTCACGAACGCACAAAACATTTGAAATTATTTTATTGCACTTTGTGCGGCCAACTTTCATTCCTTGCAAGATTTCAGGCTCGTTGCCTATATCCTGCATAAGAGCGAGAAGATCAGGGGCGGCGGGGAGGGGTATATTATTTTCGGCGAAGAAAGCCGCGTACCTAATTTCGGCGATTTTAATTTTATCGCCGAATGAAACAAAACTAGCTCCCTCCATATTAATCTCCGCAGGTTGGCGTTTGTCCACAGGCTCCTCAAGATTGACGCTTTTGTCTTGAGTGTGAAGCATTTGCTCCACATTTTTTATATGAGCCGAGACGGACGAATGTCTGCGTATTTCCGAAAGCACACAAGTGAAGACTTTCTTGCAGGCTTTACAGAAGCATTTTGATTCGTCTGAAGAAACTGCCCGCAACCAAACCTTCAGAGAATCATCGGTATCATACCAATGATGCTGAAACCACTTTTTGCATCTTTCTGCGGGTACACTATCCATTATTACCACTAAGAATACAAGCACTAGTAAAATATATATATATTAATATATTAATATTAACTCCTAGCTACAACACGAACATCGTTTAAAACGCAGGCACTTCACAGACGTTAAGTTTGAAAAATTTTGTCACAGTGAAGGATCGCAGTGAACCGTTCACGGTAAAATGTTCTTAAGAACTGACCTAGCTCTACATTGAAAAATTAGTATTTCTTTCGTGGGCTGCGTTTTATGGCAAGGGTTTTTCCGAGCCCTCGGAAAAACCCATGTCATCTACTACGAACTTTTAAAGTAACTTACCAGTAACTTTTAAAGTCTGTATTATGTTTTACATTTATTTTATATTTAATATTTCTTTCTTACAAAATATTCATTTCTTACAAAATGTTTATTTTTGAGAAGAGAATATCTTATAAACATATATATTACTCGCTGGTTCGATTCACGCTGTCGACATTATCTTTTTTTCAACTGATATCTATCTCAACTTTAAGAATATACCAAAAATTGATGAAATCTATGCAAAATAAAAAGGTATTTTCTTTTTTTAATAGAAAATGCGTGTTTTTTATTTGCGAACATCGGAAAAAAAGTCGAACATAAAAATAATATAGAATGTAATATTTATCTTATTGTTGCATATTGTTTTTCTTAATTACATGCTGGTATGACACGAACCAGGGTGATATTCATCCTACGTACTGGAGAAATATTTATGAATATAAAAGAAGTATGTTTTCCGGTAGACATCCTTAAAGAGGCGTGCTCTTGTACGAACGCTGCGTTCATAGTATGTGTTAGATGCCGTAAAAATTACTGTTTTCAATGCTTTTACGATGAATTCATATAATACTAGCATGTTCATATAATACTAGCATGTAATTAATAAAAAGAATATGCAATAATAAGATAAATATAACATTCTATATTATTTTTATGTTCGACTTTTTTTCCGATGTCCGCAAATAAAAAACATGCATTTTCTATTAAAAAAAGAAAATAACTTTTTATTTTGCATAGATTTCATCAATTTTAGGTATATTCTTAAAATTGAGGTAGATATAAGTTGAGAAAAAGATAATGTCGACAGCGTGAATCGAACCAGCAACCTAGTCATTACTAGTAAATCGCGCTCGGCCACTCATCTTGTTGTTCAATACTTAACGCGAACTCCATATAAATGAGTTAAACGATTTTAAAATACACTTTTCTCGGAAAATCTGGAGAAGTGCACGCTACTGCTCGGAAAATCCGTTTCCCGTCGACCGCGCTGTCTCCATGTAAGTTTGTACATTATTTTTCCGAATATAAAAACGTTTAATATTACATGATACACCTACAAAAAAATTAGAAGCCTCGAAAAAATTTATTTTTATTTTCGGTTACAACAATGGACAACATCAAAAATTCTGAAAAAATTAAGAACAATTCGTTCAACAATATTTCATTACTGAATTTTTATAAAACTGGTATCTCCAAAACTTCAATAGGAAATACGTATATTTTCGAATTTTTAGAGATTTTCAATTTATTTGAACGTGTTCACATAATCGAAAAAAATCGAAAAAAATACACGCATATAATCATGACGCGACACAGCTTACATAATAATATAAACGTGGTGAATTGAAAACTTCGATATAAAATCGGCGATTTTATGCCTTCTGATTTATTTAAATATCGATTTTGCAACCAAAAATTCTGAAAAAATCTGGGTCGTGTATGCTACTCGGTAAAATATTTACGAATTTTTTCATAATTTTTTGTTAAGCATGGTGCGACTAAAAATCAATTTGGTTTGGGGGAACCTTTGGCCATCTTATCCAGCTATACTTTAAAAGAACAAGAAAAAATGATTTTAAAAATTCAAAACATATTTCAGTAGTAAACTGACTTTTTTAAAAAAAATTTAATCCAAATTTCATTTTGATAGCTGCTTTAGGTCAAAAGTTACAGCAAAACGTGTGCCGTGCCGCACCGAGAATCGAATGCGCCGGGAAGCTGAAATAGTTGAATTGCCGAGGAACGATCCGTATGTTCGAAATCTACGACCGAGCGGCCGACGAGCCACCGCACACGGGCACGGTAGGGGTAGAGCTTCCTCGTGTGCCTAGCGCTAGTGGAAGCAAAGTGGGGGTACTTCTGAACACAGATGTAGGGGAGTCCGTGGGCGCGCGCCCACCTTCTGGCATCACTGCCAAGTGGGAGCAATCATCGACAACGCACACATTCGTCTACAACGTACAACACAGTGGTACTCACTCAAGCCCCATTCACGCGTCTCCTGCATACCTCGTTCACTGTATGCACTGACTTTTCTCAACATATAATAATATATCGGTACTGTAAAAATATAAAGTTAGTCACTCTAGAACTTCCATGTGAAATCTGCATTTTTTCTATTTTTTTGAGGTTTTCGATTTTTTACAAGCAGGATTTTTAATTTAAAAATCTGAAACCACTTGCAAAGTATGCGTTTGGGTTCTTGACATGTGTCAGATTTTTACCAGAATTTTTAAACATCATTAACTAGGTAAAATAGGCGAAAAACTGATTTTTCGATTTTACCCCATAACTACCCTCCCGATCGAGATACAGGGTTGAAATTTTGCACAGTATGGATTTTCTTGATGCCCTATCGAATGATCCATCGTCGATAATATTCGGTTCAAGGGCACTTTTGACCATCTATTCCGGCTATACCCTTTGGCATATTTTTTCAGAATTTATATAGGTTCTTAAGTGTTGAAACAAAATTATTTACTTTGCAGAAGTAGTTTTCGCAAACAGCACTTTGAGATTAGTGAAAGTGAGATTAGAGATTAGTGAGATTAGTGAAAATATATGGATCTCGATGGTCGGGACGGGCCGGGTTCTCGAAAATTTCGGAATTCTCGATTATTTCGAGATTCTCGTAAATTTTAGGGTATACAGTACTCGATTACCGGTATTAATTGCAAATTCTGGTTTTAAGACATGGAAAACATGAAAAAAATCGAAAAAATGTAGATTTCACATAGAAGATAAAAAAGCACACCTACAGATTTCATTTAACAATAAGATATCAACATAAGTAATACCCTCAATTTTTTTCAAATTCCTGAGAGAGGGACGTCATAGTTGAAAAAAATAAAAGCCAATTTTTGCGGTGTTTTTCCCGTGAAAAACTAATTTATACCTATATTTTCTGAGTGTTAAGAGTATATTATGTAATATTGAACATTCCTATGTTCAGAAAAAAATTATTCAGACTTGAAAACTTGTGTAATATAAAAAACGAAAAATTATACCGAGCACGGTATATTCCAATATTTCGAAGTTAGTTTCAACGGCGCCGGTTGGTGCAGCAGCTATGGTCTCCGACTGCGGAACCGCTGGGTACTTTTTGGACCAGCTTCGAATCCCGTCCAAGTCAATTTTTGTTTTGTTCATGAAATTTTTTTTCAGCATTGTAAAAATATTTTTTAACTATGTTTAAACTATTTTTAAATTATTTTTCAAAAATATTTTTGGAGTACTTTCTATCTCTAGTTACTTACGGGTTGCATTACAGCTCTACTTAACAATTTTTTACATGGAGTAAGTGTCATCGACTTGACTGTAAAATCTTTTGTCTTTACTGGGTTCATGATTTCGTAATAAATTCAGTGCTGTATTAGGGTCTAGAAATATTATTGTATCTGTTTCTGTCAAGTGAGATGGAAAATACTATACCTATTATTAAAGATATTATAAAAATAAGGTTTATACTTCGAACAACTGCAACCATTGATGTTTGGTAAAAGTTCTGAGAGAAGGGTAGTTTTTATGTCGAACATTTTACTTTACTTAAGTGTTTCAATATTCTTTTGTGTACCCTAGGTTTATAACACGGATAATAACTTTGCTGTTTTTATTATATCTTTTACAAGAAATGACCAGTATTCGATTAATTACCTTTTTGTGACAATAGTAATCACAGTAACATAAATCACCGGCGTGGCCCGTCGGTAACGCTTGGGGTACAAAGTGTTTGGGCAACTAATCGCAAGTATCTACCTACCCTGGAGGTCAGGTCACACCACGGGTGTGCTGTGCACAGGTAATAAACGATTAACACAGCGTACCCTTGAACCCAAAAATTCTAAAAACCATTAAAAAAGATACGTAGTGTATGTAAAGGGACTTAAAGCTCCCTCCGGTATCAACCAATAAGAAAAGGTTTGACAATATGCCCCCTTGCGAAATGTCTTTCTTCAAGGAAACGCACGAAAATGCAATCAGTCTTAGACGAAACTCCAAACGGTATCGAGAGTGCCGGCTAAGGTGGTTATAATCGGAGTCGTTGATTTTCATATTTGGCATTCAAGTTTCTTCAGTGTCAAAATTTCAGCTAATGTAGATGAAGTTGGTGTTACAAAATCGCGACATATCAACAGCAAAACGTACAGATGCTATATAGATTACATACCAAACTCAATCAGTTATTCGGGTATAAAACGGTATTGCTGCGAACGTGCCAATGGAAATCGCACTATTGGTTGTTGCTCGCATGTAGCTGCCATTATTTATTACTTATCTCATGCTCGATTCAACACAGACATAGATCGGCCAACAGAGATACTCGCTACGATTTTTAATAACGATCAAATAATACCAATGATTGACGAAGATAGCGAAGAAGATTGAAAATGCCATGCATGATTCCATCGCGCACCAATCCAGCAAAAATTATTAAAGATAAGTATTCCCCACCTTCATGTATACGTTTCGTATTACAAAAATTCTTAATCTCATAATTAATAAGCCACTCAAACGGGGACATGAAACACTAATGTAACTACAATTATTAAAATACTACAAAATATTTTTGAGAAATAATTTAAAAATAGTTTAAACATAGTTAAAAAATATTTTTACAATGGTATAATAACAATCATATGCTTAAAAAGGGAAAAAAAATTTCATGAACAAAAAAATATTGACTTGGACGGGATTCAAAACTGGTCCAAAAAGTATCCATCGGTTCCGCAGTCGGAGACCATAGCCGCTGCACCAACCGGCGCCGTTGAAACTAACTTCGAAATAATGGAATATACCGAGTTCGGTACAATTTTTCGTTTTTTATATTACGCAAGTTTTCAAGTCTGAATAATTTTTTTCTGAACGTGGGAATGTTCATATTGCATAATATACTCTTAAAACTCAGAAAAGATTGGTATAACTTAGTCTTTCACGGGAAAAACACCGAAAAAATTGGTTTCTATTTTTTTCAACTATGATGTCCCTCTCTTAGGAATTCGAAAAACATTGAGAGTATTACTTATGTTGATATCTTATTGCTAAATGAAATCTGTAGGTGTGCTTTTTTATTTTCTATATGAAATCTACATTTTTTCGATTTTTTTCATGTTTTTCATGTCTTAAAACCAGAATTTGCGACGGAAAAATCTGAAAACGATATATAATATGTGGCTTGGTATTCGAAATGTGTCAGATTTTTTGTCATTAAATGGGGAAAATCGGCCAAAAACTGGTTTTTCGATTTTCCTCTATAACTACCCTTAGAGATGAGATATGGGGCTGAAACTTGGCAGAAGTTTCTTTTTTGGTAGTCTGTCGGCTGGTTGAAAATCGTTAAAATCGAGGCCGGGGGCGAACTTGACCCCCAAACCCGGCTATAGCCTTTTCACGATATATACAACTGGCATAAATCTTCAAAACGCATGTTTTATACTTTCATTACAGGCTTAGGTAAAAGAACTGTAAAATAATTATTTACCATTTTTTTTTGTATTTGTTGCCAATTATAATTTTCTGAAAACTTGTTTACTCGCCATGTGGGAAACTAATCCTAAGTTCTTAAAGGAACTCTAGTCATTTGATCCAATTTTTTAAAAGTTGTATCTTTTTAAAGGGCGTACGGAAACTTTCTTGGCGTATATATATATGTATATATATTGATCCACTTGAGGTATCTTTCAAAACTATATAATTTATTCTCGTATTCAAACACTGTATGTATACAGACTTACATGAGATCTGGCCGGAAATGATGAATCATTGCGCAAAAAGCAAGACCATCTTTCCAAGATGTTGTCATGTTTTGTACATTTACGCCAGAATAACCGTCGGTTATTCGTCGGCACCAAAGTTCCAGCGCTTTCGTGCCTCGTTTTTCGCCCATTTCAAAGTGTTCCTTCTTGCCTTGCCTCTTGCGAAATTTCTTTTCCGATCAGCCACAGTTAGTTTCTTGACAGAAAAGAATCGAACTTCTGGCCTGAGTATTTTGCGTGGAGATTCTGAAACGAAACATACATGATTATACATATTGCCCTGCGCGTGGGTGGCGGGGAAGTTTTTCTAGTTTATAAACAACTATATGAATGTGAACATCACGCGATTTTCTCGGCAGCTTCTACCATAAACATTACCAAAATTTATCATGGATAGCGATGTCGGGTACCTGGGAAGATTACAATATGCAAAACTGAAGATTAGAAGGATTTGTTGGGTTTAGGCTCGGTGTATTAGTGTTCGAGAATTAGTTAACATAGAATTTTACAATTAAATTTTGCACATTAATAATACGTAGCAAATACAATTTAAGTGGTTGTTTTTTATTGATAAGTATATTCTTAATTATATATCAACACTGAACAAAATATTAAAAAATGCGTATTGATTTTCAGGAGAAATTAAATGGTGTCGATAAGAATTACATTAAATTATAACAACAATTATACTTTCTCTTACGGGTATTTCTTTAAAAACGTCTATACATATATTAACTGAGCATTGGTGTAATTTCTTTCGATCGAAATGAAGTATATTGATAAATCTTATAATTTCGGCGCAAGGTTCGATCCTATTGAAAAGCAGCAAATTTGCAGTTAGATTATTCTCTCGACGTTTCGATCCTTGTGTGGATCATTTTCAAGAAGTTTTAATGCGTCTGAAAAAATTATATATATAATATATATAATATATATAATATAATATATATAATATATATAATATAACATATATAATATATATAATATATATAATATAACATATATAATATATATAATATAATATATATAATATAACATATATAATATATATAATATAATATATATAATATATATATATATATATATATATATATATATATATAATGTGAATGAAACCAAATTTAACATTCCGTCACAGCCGTGTAGAGAGCACAGAAAACGGAATAGAAAATAAAACACACGCTTACTTGCTGTACAACGAGTAAAATAAAACAAAAAAAGAAAAATAATTTTTATGAATAAGATATTGGGAGTTGCAGCGGAAAGTGGTTTAACCCATAGTGGCAGATACGTGACTGTGCCATGTGCTCGCGCAAACGTGCGAACCTGCTGATCATACAGGACGACAACGTTAAATGATTGGTTGGTCGATATCGATCGTTGGAAGTCTGAAATCGATTTGGGAGGCAACTAACTCAACTAAAAACGAATTGGTACCACAAACCCACTTGGTCTGGCAGATACATTAATTTCTTTTCATCCCACGCCTTACAACACAAAATAGGTCTCATAAAAGGCCTAGTCGATCGTGCCATTCTGCTCGCAAACCCAGAATTCAAATCCGATAATTTATCTATTATAAAAACAGTACTTAAATGCAATGGTTTCCCTATTTCTTTAGTTTCCAATATCATCAAGGAAAGGATCTTTCAAATTTACCACCCTTTTTTAGTCACCCAAATAAAAGAGAAAAGAATTTCACAAACAGGTCCAATCAACTATAGAAATACGACAGTCATTCTTTTTATAATATACCTTCATATTTAAAAAAATGGTTTCCTCCTATCAAAGATAAATTGCAACATAGTATATGAAATACCATGTAAAGGTTGCAACTCAACATATGTAGGACAGACTTCCAGGCATTTGGACACGCGCATAACTGAACACAAACGTAATATTTTTCTTTCTCCTACACAACACACTGCTTTAACGAAACATCCAATAGAATTCGACTATGGTTCTGATTTTGAAAATTGGAAGATCATTGACAGAGAATCTAACTTACAACGTAGATAATTATTGGAAACCATTCATATGATTAAACAACAAAGCGTTAATCTTAGGTACGAAACGCCTAAGATTCATGACTAATGCGAGACATTACTGAAACTATACGTGGTTACGATGATATTTCCAATAATTACATAGATTCTAACTACCTTTTGTCGCTTCACATTCTTTATATCAATCATAAAATTTTCACTCTAAGAAAAACTGGTACAAAGATTTTGAATGTGAATCGCTTATTTTGCTGTTTTCTTTTCACAATTTTTCTACAGTGTTGTTTCATGTAGGACTCTTCAATAAGAACTGTTCAGTTACGCCATTCACAAATTTTCCGCCCAAATCGATTTCAGACTTCCAACGATCGATATCGACCAACCAATCATTTCACGTTGTCGTCCTGTGTGATCAACTAGTTCGCACGTTTGCGCCAGCACATGGCTCAGTTCAGTGCTTAGACCATATATACTTATAGACCCGGCTTCAGATAACGTCCTATGTTCCAAGATTAAAAGATGACGCAGGAGGCCAAGTGCTATAGTCTGTTGAGAAATCGCAGTACCTTGGTGGTAAAGTGCTAGAGGGGAAAGGGGAATCGTTATCGCATCTGATTCTGTATAGATATTTATGGAAGCTGTAACTGTAATATACATACATTTATTTTATTATTCGTTCATTCTTACTTTGCTCTAGTTATTTTAAATATGCCTACCTCATTTTGTTGATTATAATTGGGAAAAAGATAAATTTTAATGTAGAAGTTGATAATATGAAATCTGTATTTATTTCCTCACAACTTTATTTCAAAAAATACTAGTAAGAACAATATAGGTACATGTATATGTCGAATACAATCAGAGTTGGGCATTATTTAGATAAATAATTATTCAAATAACGATTCGCGAATAAAAGATACTTTATCTTCATTCGTTATTCAAAATCGTTTATCTCGCTTTTATTTGCGTAGCTGCTCTTCTCTCTTTGTTACTGGAGACGCTTCTACCGCAGTACGTGCATCGTATCATGCGCTATCCACCATTTTGAATCATCTAAGAGGCCACCAGATACTCTTTAATCTTGGAACATTGCATTCAATGCACATACTATACCTATGCCGGGTCTATAAGTATATATGGTCTAAGGTTCCGTGATGGGAATGTTGGCGCTTTTCACGCGCATGCGCGAGTTTCGGCAGCATCGAAGCTACGTCCGAAGTTTGTGGGGTACTATTGGGGCGAAAGTAGTGGGTTTGTTATTATATATTTCGTTTAAAGTTAGTTTAGTACCCTTCCCTTCCTTATTCCTAAGTTTGATGAAGAAGAGTAAGTTATATCATATTGTACATAGATACATAAATATTATATATTTATATATTATATATTCTATGCACGTATATATATACAGAGTGGCCCACATAACTCTGAACAGCTCAATATCTCGAAAACTATGCCATCCATTTTAAAGTTCTTAGTCTTAAATTGCATGGAACTGAAGGGCCTTTCTGACTACATAAACGTGAAGTGGCCTCCCTTCCCCTTTAACGGGGGAGGGGAGGTACCTTTGTAATTTTAAATGAAACCCCCTATAAAATGTTACATCTTTAGATTCTACCGGAAAAAACAAGTCAATTTTGTCTGAAACATTTTTTTGTCAGATACTTCCATGATGAGATATAATAGTTTGAAGGTTCGAGTTGTAGGTACTTGAAGCGCTCGGAAAGAGCGTTATGGAATTATACGCGCTTGAGTCCGTTGCTTATTCGTGAAGAAACACAAACAATGATATTTACAATTCTTGAGTTTGACTCACTTATCTATGAAAACGTTTTCAGTTTAGAGCTGTTATTCAAGCAGTAACATTGTGATTATGGCTACTTTTGACACAGAAGTGAATATGTTATTAACGTTAGGTGAATGCCAACAAAATTATCGGCATGCAGCAGTGATGTTTTTTGAACGTTATGGGATCAAAAAATGTCATGCAACATTTCATACTTTAGAAAAGCGGCTTCGCGAGCACGGTGAATTGTGTAAAAAAACTCGCAATAAACCTAAAGCTGTCACTAATGAAAATAATAGTGCCAGTATTCTTGCTGCAATTACATTAAATCCTCATATTAGTCAACGTACACTTGCACAAACATCACATATTAGTCGTTCATCGATTCAACTAATTTTGAAACGGCAAAAGTATCATCCATATCACATGGTTTTATCACAAGAGCTTTTGATAGCAGATTACGATCACCGCGTAAGATTTTGTGAGTGGCTGCAGGGTGTTGTGGAAAATGACTTTTTGTGCAAAATTCTTTTTTCCGATGAGGCCACTTTTATGAATTCAGGGCATGTAAATAGACATAATCTGCATTATTGGGCCGTGGAAAACCCAAATTGGATGCGATGTGTTCCCTTTCAACATCGATGGTCTTTAAATGTTTGGTGTGGTCTAATAGGAGATTTTGTGATTGGACCTTATTTTTTCAAGAAACTGTAACATCTGCAAGTTATTGTGATTTATTAAAAAATCATTTGCCTGCGCTTTTGGAAGATGCGCCACTGCACGTTAGAAGAGAAATGTGGTTTCAACAAGACGGCGCTCCTCCACATTTTACAATCATCACCAGGCAATTTTTGAACGAAAAATTTGGGAACAAATGGATATGTCGTGAGGGACCTTGTCAATGGCCTCCTCGATCCCCCGATCTAACACCATTACATTTTTTCTTATGGGGATATGTAAAGGACAAAGTTATGTTTGAACCACCGACGACAAAAGAGGATATGAAACAAAGAATATGTGACGCTTGCGCTTCAGTGACTCCCGAAATGTTAAAAAATGTTAGAACAACTTTGATGTTTCGAGTAAATAAATGTTTACAAGCCCGTGGTGGACATTTTGAACATTTTATTTCTTCCCGAATAAGCAAAGGACTCAAGCGCGTATAATTCCATAACGCTCTTTCCGAGCGCTTCAAGTACCTACAACTCGAAACTTCAAACTGTTATATCTCATCATGGAAGTATCTGACAAAATAATGTTTCAGACAAAATTGACTTGTTTTTTCCGGTAGAATCTAAATATGTAACATTTTATAGGGGGTTCCATTTAAAATTACAAAGGTACCTCCCCTCCCCCGTTAAAGGGGAAGGGAGGCCACTTCACGTTTATGTAGTCAGAAAGGCCCTTCAGTTCCATGCAATTTAAGACTAATAACTTTAAAATCGATGGCATAGTTTTCGAGATATTGAGCTGTTCAGAGTTATGTGGGCCACCCTGTATATTCCAACAAGATAATGCTTCGGTACATACTGCTAAAATTGTTGAGCAATATTTTTTAAACGAAAATATTTCCACTCTTCAATGGCCGGCGTGCTCACCCGACCTTAATATCATTGAAAATTGCTGGGTAATGCTTTCGCAAGCAGTGTATGCTGAAGGCCGACAATTTTCAAATGTAAATCAATTAAAAACTTGCATTACAACTGAATGGGAAAATTTAGCTCAGGCAAAAATTAAAGAACTATATAATTCTTTACCTAAAAGGATGGTGGAGGTCATAGAAAACAAAGGAGGTTGCTACTGATTTTTCATTTTTAACTCATAATTAACCTTCCGATCGAGATATAGGATTAAAGTTTTGCACAGTATGCTTTTTTGGATGCGCTATTAACGCTTTAAAGATTTTTTTACATTTACATTTGTCAATTCCTACGGTTTTTTACGGTCAGTCGATTTCTTCTGGCGTTTTCATACAACCTTCTACTTCTCATTGAAATAAACCACGTAATTTAGGAAACAGTTGTTATTGAACAACTATTGTACTATTATACGTTACTCAACATTATATCCATTTTACTATCAATATATACAATGAAACATCCCAGACATTTAGCATTTTCAATACATTAAAATGCTTGATAATATCGGTGTACCGATCTTCCTGCTGTACCTCGCATCATGTCACATTACGCCCGAATTTATTTCGAGTCCATCTTTTCATGCGAACGTTCGCTGTGGTGCGAGCCGTTCGCTTCGCTGCGAACAGTTCGCTTCGTTCGTTGCGAGCCGCTTCGGATAGCTTGCACCGTTTCGGATAGCTCGCTTCGTGCGAGTATCCGATCCGGCCCGAACATGCGAGTCCCGGCCCGACTCGACCCGAGCTCGGCTCGCATAGTCGGACTTGCCTGCAGGCTTAATCCATACGCTCCAATGTAAGGAGATGATATGTAACAGTCCGGTTGCAGCAAAGTCTATAGAATCTTTTATGGAACATTAACGTAATTTTTGTGGTTAGAGCACACAAAATTCTTTTGAAATTTAAAATTCTCATAAATTGAAGGTGATGGAGAAAAATTGTTTTCAGATTTACATTCGGCGTATCAAAATCTAAACGAATCAACTATTAATTATCAGAACACGAAAAAATTAAAATTTGATGTACACAGGAATTAGCAAATAAGGGACATAACACAACAGTAAAAATCATGTATCATTAACTAATGGAAAGTTAGAATATCAACTAATGGAAATACATAAAAGAAAACATACAAATAAACAGCGGAATGAGACAATCACGAGTTACAAGCCTGACATTACCCTTACCGTAATTAGACAAGAAAAAACAGCCCTAGCAGCAATGCAATGCTGACTGGTGCAAATATCGTACAATGGAATTGCGCGTAAAAATATAAATGATGTCGCTCTCAAGCTTCAATGCGGAATGTGCATTTCTTTGATGTTTTTTAGGTTTTTTAGGATAACAGTATAGTTATCTGGATATTTGACATCCGTTAGATTTGTTCAATATTATTGCATATGGCGGTAGGAAAAATAGTACAAAAACTAATTTTTCTATTATACCCCATGTAAATTTGAAATATAACATAATTCTTATAACTATATTTATAATATTTACTAGATTGATCATACTACCCTCCCGGTCGAGATATAGGGTTAAAATTTGACACCACATGGTTTGTCTTGATACTGTGTTAGGTACTGAATACTGTATTAGCTAATGGATGGTTTCGATTAGATCTTCTAATTTTTTACCTTCTTATTCGGCTTTTCCGTCCGCATTCGTATTATTTGATTTTAAAAAACTACCTTCTATTAAAGATACGTGAAAATAAGCGGATGTTGTTACTGTATGTTGTCTTGCCGGTTTGAAATTAGCATTCGCATGAAGTCTATTGGAAAAAATGAAATAGGTTGCCGTAATTGATTACAGTACAAGGTGTAGACCTTGATAATAGTTGCTCGAGCAGTAACGATTTTTGGATGTAGACGATGGCGTTTTCGAAGAAGCGGAAATGGAGGTCAAGTTTTTCAGGTCACGGATGAAATCGCTTAAGAGTTAAATATTTCCCATGATTCAGCACTGACATTGAGAAGCAGAACACGGATTCGTCATTTCTAAGATCCTTGACATTTCGTCTATTAAAAGAGCGTACTTCCATCTTTGGGTAAGTCTTTAAAAGATGCATTGCCATATAACTCGTAAGAAAAACGGAACGCAATCCGGTTGCCGATGTCAGTTTCAATTTTTGCATGAATTCGAACGTACGCTACTGGTCAAAATTATAAGTTAACATTTTTTTGCAAGATTACGTAAAAATACACGAAAGGTGAATATATGAAAAGAAATTTTCGCAATATTCGCAGAAACAATGAATTATTAGTTTTTCTAAGGAAGCTGCTGTCTGAAGGATGAACAAAAGTAACAAATTCAGTTATAAAAAATCATTTATTCACAAAATTATTTGTGATGAAAATTGTTTGTAGCTGATCCATGACGATGAGTTAGTTAAAATATTCTTGTTTTCATACTACTGACAAAACACAACGAAAGTTTTTGTTAAAAAAAACTTGATTCCATCAATTACAGAATTGTTGAAACTGATTGCCTCACATGAACTTTCGGTAACACGTCTTGATTTTTCGTGTTCAAAGACGTGATTAATACTTTCGATTAATTGTTTTCGACTCTCAATATCGTGGATATAAAAAAAGGTAAAGACCAATGAACCCAAAGTGTTAAGTATGCTTTTGAAGATGAAATATCAAAGCATGTTACCGAGAGTTGATACATCTGTAATTAGACGGGTACTAGCTGTGGTTATTAATATAATGCAGTATTTCATCGGTAATTGTCCCAAATGTCTCCGACATAATTGTCCCTGCGATATCCCCCCTAGTGCGGGGTGTACCCCCTTGAGGGGCCTTGAAGCTCGAGAGGCCTCGGTCGCCGAGAAATATGACACCATGCGGCTCGGGTATATCGGTGAAGCCACACTAATCCGAATTTCCAACTTCTTTATTATTCATTATTTTTTGATGGGACTTCGATGACCATATTTGTGGCATTTTTCTAATAAAAATGATACCAAATATGATATAATTCCAATGATATTTACTTGTGTAATCGACAATTAAAGTTTCGGGCGCGAGGAAGTATAGCGTATGGGAAAGGAAGAGACACGGAGAGTCTCAGTCGGCGACACAGTTCAAAGGCTCGCGCGTCCTCACAATGTATTACCAAGGAATAACTTTTTTACTATTACTTATTTTTTTATGAGACTTTTGCTAATAGATTTGTGACATTGTTCTGATTAAACTGATACCAAACACGATATAATTCGGATCATATACATGTATATGGTCATTATGTATAGGTCAGGTACATAACATCGGTGAGGCAACAGTAATGCAATAACGACACTTTTTCATTTTTAATTCATCTTTTAGGAGACTTTCACCATCATATTTGTAATATTTCTCTGATCAAAATTTTACTGATTATCCATACATACCTATTTTTTTAATTGACGATGGAGTAAGTTTTGGTGACAGACAAAGAGAGTAAATAGTAAAAAAAGGGACACTGCAAGTCGCATCGTCTCGTTGAAAATATAGTGGATACTACGAACAATTGCAAAATATGTCCGGTCCCATAAATTCACCGTACAACCTAAATCCAAAATGTAAATCCGTGACCGTAAAACCTCGACATTGGTTTTCCCGGATTTTGTTAGGTTTTCTCTTCTCTGCATTCTTACTATTGTGGGATTGGGACCCCCAGACCACAAATACCGTAGGAAATTAGGAAGAAGGGGGGAGGGTTCCGTGGGTGAGCGCGTTAGTCGATCGGCTACCACCGCGAGGGCCCGGGTTTGATTTCCGGCGCGGTGTCTTCATTTTTCCTTAGATCGTACACTATGTATGATCGACCAATTCACACAAGACAAGACGGTTAATGTAGATGTATCTGAGGTTCTACCCGTTTTCAAAGTCGCGAAATGTCCTAGTCAGGAGAGTGTGTTTTTAATGTCTTTATCATTTAATTTCTTTGTCTGTCACCAAAACTTACTCCATCGTCAATTAAAAAAATAGTTATGTATGGATAATCAGTAAAATTTTGATCAGAGGAATATTACAAATATGATGGTGAAAGTCTCCTAAAAGATTAATTAAAAATGAAAAAGTGTCGTTATTGCATTACTGTTGCCTCACCGATGTTATGTACCTGACCTATACATAATGACCATACACATGTATATGATCCGAATTATATCGTGTTTGGTATCAGTTTAATCAGAACAATGTCACAAATCTATTACCAAAGGTCTCATAAAAAAATAAGTAATAGTAAACAAGTTATTCCTTGGTAATACATTGTGAGGACGCGCGAGCCTTTGAACTGTGCCGCCGACTGAGACTCTCCGTGTCTCTTCCTTTCCCATACGCTATACTTCCTCGCGCCCGAAACTTTAATCGTCGATTACACAAGTAAATATCATCGGAATTATATCATATTTGGTATGATTTTTATTAGAAAAATGTCACAAATATGGTCATCGAAGTCCCATAAAAAAATAGTGATTAATAAAGAAGTTGGAAATTCGGATTAGGTATGTTTACATTTCTCGGTGACCGAGGCCTCTCGAGCTCGGCTGTCCTTCTCGGGACACCCCCGTTTAGACGCCATCCGATTGGACGCGTCCCGATTGGACGCGTTCCTTTTGGACTACGTGCCGATTGGACTCGTGTCGTTTTAACGCCGTGCCGTTTGGACTTCATGCCGATTGGAATCCGTACCGTTTGGACATAACCCAGACCTAACCCAGACCTAACCCAGAACTAACCCAGACCTAACCCAGAACTAACCCAGAACTAACCCAGAACTAACCCCGAACTAACCCAGACCTAACCGTACATTTCACAATAAAATATCACCATATTTAGAATTCGAAAAGCAATGATTATAAAATTGACGGCACCCAAATGTCACGGATCCAAACGGCACGGCGCCCAAATGTCAGAAATCCAACCGCAATGGCGTCCGAACGACGAGTCGAATCTGCATGGCGTCCAAAAGGAACGCGTCCAATCGGATAGCGTCCAAGTGGGTCATCCCCTCCTTCTCTACGTTCGGCAAACCTCAAACAATGATATCCCTCCGGCATAATTGTCCCTCCGCAGACCCGTGTTGTGGACAATTATCGATGAAATACTGTAACTCATGATTATTGACACGAGGGTTAAGTGGAAATAAATATGTTCTGTTTTTGCTCTAGAACTTTTCCCTGTCTCCTATAAAATTAGATGTCTATAATATGTGGAAATATAATCCATCGTAGTTGCATGACCGATCTAATACATAGGGAGAGTTCCCCTAACGCTGGACCGTAGCTATATCTGTAACATTTACCATTTTACCGAGCTGTTGTATCATGTAGATTCTAGAGGATCGAAAACTAACAATGAGCACGTTTTATCTCGTTCTTGTCGCGTGTGCACAGCTAAGGAGATCAAGTTGATCGTTGCGGTTGACAATAATCCGGTACATCATACAAATTGTAAACTATTAGGAGAAAGGCGAGTAGCCTCGGACAGTTAAATGAAATACGAAAATATATTGTATAATCAAACCTTTTTTTTCAGAATATGAGTACATTAAATATTCGATCTAACAATAAGCAAAACCCTCGGGACCATGCCATTGCATTGATCGTACAGTTCAACTATTTTTTGTAACCTTGTCGACCGCGTCAAACATAGAAAAGGACAGCGCGTGTAAACACGAATCGCTCTCCTCTTCTATTTACCTGTTTTGTGACTAGCTGTTTCGGGAGCAATCTAGACTCCCTAGACCCTCTCTAGGGTAAATGTTCTCACTGTAAACTCGTAGACTGTAGCGCCCGCTGTCCGCATCCAGCAAGCGTCGTATGCAGTGATGGGAACTCCGTGTGCGCTGGGCGAAAATACTACCACATCTCTGACGTACCGTCTTCCCCTACTATGCTTCTACCGCGCACGCGCTACACACGGGCAGAGTAGAGGTACGCTTGTGTGTAGCGCGTGTAGAGTAGAGGTACGCTTGTGTGTAGCGCGTGCGCGGTAGAAGCATAGTAGGGGAAGACGGTACGTCGGAGAGGTGGTAGTATTTTCGCCCAGCGCACACGGAGTTTCCATCACTGGTCGTATGGTCGGGCAACGAAGACACGAAACATCAGCGAACGCGACGAACGTGCGCGTTACATGAAACAGAGGGTGGTAGGGGAAGTAAGCGTTTGAGGAGCCCCAACTGTGTCCAGCCTTGGTCTAGACCAGGCATGTCCAGGAATAGCTCACTTGGACGCGTTTTCGAGGGAGACGCCTACTTTTCCCGACCGCGCGTCTCGCTCCTTGTGGCGGCCGTAGTTCTCCGAGCAACTCAGGCTCGTACCTACCGCTTGCGGCATGTATTGCGTGTGGCGCTTTGGGGCGACTCTCATACCCATAGTTTTCCACATCACCCATGAGGTACTATGGACAATGCATTTTTTTTGTCAGTGGTATCGTCTATAGGCCTATTCCACTGCGTCGCACGATAATTTCGAAAAAATAAATTTGGAAAATAGTTTTTATTATACTGTCAAAATTTTACTAACAATTAGGAAAGCTTGCAATATCCGCATCAAAGACGATAGCGAGGAATCGCTCAGCAGTGTACGTTGCTCTGTTTTAATGCTACGCATTTTTGAAAACGGACATTCGCACAAATAAGTCGATTCGAACATTGAGAAAATTCGGATGGCAAAATTTCTTAAAATGGAATACTTCGATTCACTTAAAGTTTTGAAAAATTCGGCTCCTTTGCCTTCCCACTTTAAGAAATTTTGCCATCCGAATTTTCTCAATGTTCGGATCGACATATTTGTGCGAATGTTCGTTTTCAAAAATGCGTAGCATTAAAGCAGAGCAACGTACACTGCTGAGCGATTCCTCGCTATCGTCTTTGATGCGGATATCTACGTCCAATCTCCCCTTCGACATTTCGGATTTGCCAAGCAGTTCTAGCGAAAATGCGTAATAGTCAACCTTTGAATAGTGCAATAAGCATGCTTTCCTAATTGTCAGTAAAATTTTGACAGTATAATAAAAACTATTTTCCAAATTTATCTTTTCGAAATTATCGTGCGACGCAGTGGAATAGGCCTATAGGGGATACCACTGACAAAAAAAAACGCATTGACCATAGTACCTCATGGGTGATGTGGAAAACTATGGGTATGAGAGTCGCCCCAAAGCGCCACACGCAATACATACCGCAAGTGGTAGGTACGAGCCTGAGGAGCTCGGAGAACTACGGCCGCCACGGGGAGCGAGACGCGCGGTTGGGAAAAGTAGGCGTCTCCCTCGAAAACGCGTCCAAGTGAGCTATTGCTGGACATGCCTGGTCTAGACCAGTGGTGTCTAGCGTAGGGGCCCCTCACGCGCCTGCTTCCGCTTCCTATTGTCAGTTTGCGCATGCGCAGTGTGTCCTCACCCCGCCGACCAAGAAACCGAGTAACCGACCCGCGTGTCATAAAACAATCGACGATCATCTTTTTAACGCCGAAAGCGAGCATATTGGTAATCGGTGGCCGCGTCACGGCGCTATGGAAACGGCGAACGGTGGTGGGGACGGCGTACAGCTTCCGGAGCCGAGTTTGGACATTGCTGGTCTAGACGCAAACCATGTACGACCTATTACGAGTATACATATTTCAGTAATAATACAAAATGTAATGGCTACAAAATTGTAGTTTAACTCTACGCGGGTAAAAATTTAATAGAACAAGTCGCAATCTATCTTATATTGTATGACAGCAGTAGCAAGGATTGTACAGGTCATATAGTGAATGAAAATGTATGGACGGAGGGTAACTTGTCGAAAAGTTACTCCCCTCGGATTTTGACGAAATTGAAATATGTTGTCAAGGTCATGATTCATATTTATTATAAAACTGTCAGAGCCGCTATTGCGAATTCTGCCTGTTTTGAATGACCGAATTTATTCTTTCCTTCCCTGCACCCCCTCCCGAGAAACCGAACACGAACTCACTCTGAAATTTAGTTTAATGACGACTAAGAACCAGAAAGTAACTCGAATTTTTAGGTATCGCGAATGGTAAAGTTAACAGTTTTGATCATTGGTCAGGACAGGTCCCGTCTCCCACCCTAAAAAACGAATTTGGTCATTGAAAATATGCGGAATTTGATAACGAAACCATAATATTTCGCGATTCAAAACTAGAAGCTTTTTTCACTTAGAACACTGAATGCTGTTCTTCAAAATATTCTTTTCGATAAAAACGTCTATATATTTTTCTTCCGAAATTATTGCTCGCACGAATTCAGTGAAAGACCGCATGTCTCATGTAATTAATTACACTTATTTCTCCACGAAATTACTAATGAGACTGTACCTACAAGCATTGTGCAAGAATGTTAAAACAAAGTCAAATGTTACATGCCCTTGCGAGATACTTTTGCGAATACATATCTCGTAAACTACATCCGACCGCCATATACTTCCAAACGAAAAATTTACTCAGAATAGTGACCTTGAAAACACATTTAAAGCTCAGTGAAATCGGCGAAGAGATAGCTTTTCAACAAGTTTACCGGACGGAGATATCAAATAAATTACAAAGAACACGTAAGTACCCAAATTGGATGCAATGTGTTCCCTTTCAACATCGATGGTCTTTAAATGTTTGGTGTGGCCTAATAGGAGATTTTGTGATTGGACCTTATTTTTTTCAAGAAACTGTAAGATCTGCAAGTTATTGTGATTTATTAAAAAATCATTTGCCTGCGCTTTTGGAAGATGCGCCACTGCACGTTAGAAGAGAAATGTGGTTTCAACAAGACGGCGCTCCTCCACATTTTGCAATCATCACCAGGCAATTTTTGAACGAAAAATTTGGGAACAAATGGATAGGTCGTGGGGGACCTCGTCAATGGCCTCCTCGATCCCCCGATCTAACACCATTAGATTTTTTCTTATGGGGATATGTAAAGGACAAAGTTATGTTTGAACCACCGACGACAAAAGAGGATATGAAACAAAGAACACGTGACGCTTGCGCTTCAGTGACTCCCGAAATGTTAAAAAATGTTAGAACAACTTTGATGTTTCGAGTAAATAAATGTTTACAAGCCCGTGGTGGACATTTTGAACATTTAATTTAAAGTACATTTTATTTCTTCACGAATAAGCAAAGGACTCAAGCGCGTATAATTCCATAACGCTCTTTCCGAGCGCTTCAAGTACCTACAACTCGAAACTTCAAACTGTTATATCTCATCATGGAAGTATCTGACAAAAAAATGTTTCAGACAAAATTGACTTGTTTTTTCCGGTAGAATCTAAATATGTAACATTTTATAGGGGGTTCCATTTAAAATTACAAAGGTACCTCCCCTCCCCCGTTAAAGGGGAAGGGAGGCCACTTCACGTTTATGTAGTCAGGAAGGCCCTTCAGTTCCATGCAATTTAAGACTAAGAACTTTAAAATCGATGGCATAGTTTTCGAGATATTGAGCTGTTCAGAGTTATGTGGGCCTCCCTGTATATGGGAACACCTAAATATCTGTCGTATTTACAATCCTATCAGAAAACTTCAGACGACAAAGTGACACTATATCAGGGGGTAAATATGATGGTAAAGAAAAAAATTTTTTATGTCGTGTTTTTTAATGAAATTTCAAGGTCACCGATGTTTTTTTAATTGGAATAGTATATTTTTTACGATAGCATGATAGACAATAAACTGAATTAAGTGGATACCACCTTTTTGACCTTGAAATGACCTTGAGCAAGAATAATCATGTTGGAGCGGATAAAATGTGGAAGTTTAAAATTTACGTGTTTCAGCGAAGATTACGCGTTGTTTACGTCGGGTTGACCTTTACAAACACAATAAATGTTTGAAATATTTTTCATAGTAGACAGCGTATGTTTATGTTAGAGTATGTATCATTGAGATCGTTAACAGAAGGTTAATCGGTTAGAATAAGTACGTTGTTCCTTCTACATTATTCGAATTCGAAACGTGAAAGTGATAACAATGCGTTATACTGTACAGGAACGAATCGATATGGTTTTCACTTATGGCCACCAATCTTTGAGGCAAGCAGTACATTTGTATCGTGAAAAATTAGTGAATCGTATTTGTCCTTCGTTACACGCATTTTCTGATGTGGTAAAACAATTTAAAAATACCGGTAGTTTAAGTTCTAAAAATGGTAATAAACGAAGAATTGTAACGCACGAAGAAAATAGAATTAAAATTGGGCCTTTTAGAAGAAATTACGCTATTCGATCGGGAGCGCATGTGGTTTCAATATGATGGTTGTCCAGCGCATTATTCTAAAGTTGTTAGAACGGTGCTAAATACGAAATATCCTTGACGCTGAATTGGGCGACGAGGACAATTCCATGGCCAGCCCGTGCTCCGGATCTGACACCATTGGAATTTTATCTATGGGGCAAGATAAAATGTATTGTGTACAAAGATAAACCCACAACGACAGAGGATATGAGGCAAAGGATTACTGCAGCATGTGCTTCAATTACGTCTCAGGAAATCGACAATGCTTACAGATCATTTAATGCAAGATTGCAATATTGCATAAATGAAGATGGTCAACATTTTGAACATTTATTATGATATGTAAAGGTCAGCCCGCTGTAAACAACGCGTAATCTTTGCTGAAACACGTAAGTTTTAAACTTCCACATTTTATCCGCTTCAACATGATTATTCTTACTCAAGGTCATTTCAAGGTCAAAAAGTGGTATCCACTCAAATCAGTTTATTGTCTATCATGCGATCGTAAAAAAATATATTATTCCAATTAAAAAAAACATCGGTGACCTTGAAATTTCATTAAAAAACACGACATAAAAAATTTTTTTCTTTACCATTATATTTGCCCCCTGCAATAGTGTCACTTTGTGCTCTGAAGTTTTCTGATAGGACGGTAAATTCGACAGATATTTAGGTGTACCCATTTATGTGGGACACCCTGTATATACAAATTTTTAATAATACAGTATGCAAATATTTTTTTTAACATTTAAATCTTTTATGTGTTACATTTCATCTAATACAAAATTCATGGGGTATTAAAGTCATGGGGTGTGAAATCTCCTGCTCTAGCTAGAGGTAACATACAGGGTGTCCCAAAAATGTCTCACTTCCTTCAAAGGGGAGGTTCCTGAGGCCATTTGAAGCGACATTTTCCTTTGCAAAAATGGCCGTTTCGGCTTTGTTAAGGAGTTATTAACGTAAAACACGGACCAATCAGAGCGCGACCTAGACGAGTATTGGCAGAGACGGCCGCGCGCGACAGAAGTCGAGCGATGGTGATACACCGCGGTCGAAAGCAAGGAACAAACAAGAGAAGAACATTTTTCGAGTCCTATGTCGGATAGTTCGAATTTGAATATGTTGTAGTGTTTAGTAGCCTATGAACGAATCTCGAAGGATTTTTCGAAATCTTAAAAAATATTGGTTTTACAGAGTGTAAAGAACTTTTTTTCATTAAATTATAACACTAGAACTAACGTACCGAGGAAAATGAGTTTTTAGGAGCTTATAGTGAACACAGAAGAGTATCTATTGAAAATATTTCGATTTGGAAAAAATGGTTTTTTCACCATTTATTTTGAAAATGTTTTAAATAAATGCAATTTTCCTATAGCCGGGACTTTTTTACAAAATTCGAAAAAAACGTGATGACAGGTCCAAGTCTCCTCTTTACGGACCTAGTTTTGAAAAGGCAGGCGCTTTAAAATTGACGGAATTAAAATTATTTAAAGCGAACGCTGCTCCGCGATATTACGGAGGCGCGCGGCCCCTTGTTTGTTCCTTGCTTTCGACCGCGGTGTATCACCATCGCTCGACTTCTGTCGCGCGCGGCCGTCTCTGCCAATACGCCTCTAGGTCGCGCTCTGATTGGTCCGTGTTTTTCGTTAATAACTCCTTAACAAAGCCGAAACGGCCATTTTTGCAAAGGAAAATGTCGCTTCAAATGGCCTCAGGAACCTCCTCTTTGAAGGAAATGAGACATTTTTGGGACACCCTGTATTTCTACAAACGCCACAGTGTTGGCACACCCAATACCGGATGCGCCGACTATCATAGTTGTAAACGCATCGAATTACGCGATGAGAGCAGCGTTACAATATTGTGTGAAGATTGCGTGGCAGCCGCTAGGCTTCTTCACAAAAAGTCGGATCCCATTGCAACAAAGTACAGGGTGCATCAAAATTATGTCGCATGCTTCTAGTTTAGTGTGTACAGTGAGGGACAAAAGTATTCGAACCCTCTTCAAAACAAGACAAATTGTAAAATAGGAAGAAGAGGGTTAACTTAAATAGCAATAATTACGTAGCCGTTACGGTAGTTAATGAGAAAACCAGAACGTTTTAAATGGGTAGCACCGTAACAGAAAGCGTTTGACGACTTAAAATTACGAATTTTAGATCCGAATAAGAAAACGCGAGTCCACGAGGCTTAAGTTGTGTTGTAACTAGTGATGGGCACTATCGACTAAATTAAACTATCGACTACTTACTATTTAGTTGCGACGTACTATCGACTACTTAGTCGATAGTTTTTAGTCGACTGAAATTTCGCTTTATATAGTAGTTATGTCCAATTATGTCATCAAATCTACTGTAACACCATCGATGTATTTACCTTTTGTAAAATTAATTCATAATTATAATTTCGAAATTATAAGAGGTAAACAAGTTCTTTTTTTTAAATCACTACTCTTTCGATCTATCATAAGCTATTTAATATTTGTACTTAAACTATTACCTGTTCTAAATTTCGGATGAAAATCAATTAGATTATAAGTAATAATTTCCCGAATTCTTGAAAATATTATGTAAAATCAAATATATGTTGCTTCAGTACAGAGCTATTTAATCAATATGTAATATAAAATGTAATCGAAAGTGGTTAATGTTGCCATTTCTCCTTGTTCTCCTAGAGTAGATAGAAATATTGCTATATTAGGAATTTAAGAGTAAAAGAATTTCATCTAAAACAGAGTTTAACTGTAGTCAGTTATTCCAGATTGCAATTTAAAAATATTAATTGATCCAAATTTTTTGCAGATAATCTATTTCTTCTTTCAGACATAACTCGCCCGACTTTGGAAATTATCCACTCTGATGGGACATACGTTGCTGGTGCACATAAATATTTTTCGCTAATTTTCTTTAACTCAGACATTGTGTGTCCATGAGCCATGAATAAAATGTATAAAGTATTATGTATGCTTTAATAGTAATGCAATATTAATACAAGACATTAATGTATTCCTGAAAATATAATTAATGAAATAATGTTAGAAAATTAGGCTGTACTTCCGAAAGGCACCGGTGGCCGATCGAGATGAAACATGGTGGGTATTATGAGAGATAGGGAAGTACCTCACAAAGGGAAGCCGAGGTAAACGGGAACCGTATTTTCCTGAAACTTGCAGTATTTGAAGATGACGTATTCAAATGTAATTTGGCAAAGCAGTAGCGTGCGCGTCTCAAGATTTTCCGAGAAAATTGCATTTGAAAATCTCGATTCCAGTCATAAAGAGTTCGCGTCAATCTATGAACAAGAGCTGCAATGGGCGCTGCGAGAAAGACTGGTAATCAGTAAGTAGGTAGCTGGTTCGATTCTTGCTGTCGTCATTTTTTTTTCTTTTTTTCAATTTAATCCTAAAATTGATGATATGTACCAACGAATATTTATTATTGTTTAAATAGAAAATGCATGTTTTTTATTTGTCAGGGGTTTTTCTTGGTCAGCTTTCGAATGGTTCAATAGCCATTGAAAAACCTCTAAGGGTAGTTCTAATTTATAGAGTTTTTTGCGCTGATTCCGAATCTGCCGTTACCTTTTCTCCTACATGCACAGTTTTTGAGAAACATGACTTTGAAAAAAAACCTATTTTTCAACTTTGAACAAATATTGTGATGTTATTATAAAAGATATTGAATTGTTCTTTACAGCACAAGACTCCGTAGACTTTCCCGAATACAGTGATATCCAATATTAATACATCATGAATGTTTGAACAGGTTTAAACGATCATTAAAGACGGAGAGACACCATTTTTGCACCAATTTTTGAGGATATTTTTGAATTTATCTCAAAAAATAAGGATCCAGCGTAAAATCGCACTATATCACGCGATAGAGCAGACTTTTATCTTGAGAAACCCCCTTTGGAAGATTGCAACATCGAGGTTTTTACTGAACCAAAAAGCAAAATATCTACGCCTGACATGAGACGGTCGTTCATCGGGCGCGACGCAGACTGGTCCACGCGCTCGATCGAGTTGTTCATTAATATTGTAGCACTATTGGAAAGTTTAAAGGTATAGTAATTTAGGTCGTTGGATTCGTTTTGATATCAGGGTAAGGGTAGTTATAGAGGAAAATCGAAAAACTAGTTTCTGGCCCATTTTCCCCATTTAATGACAATGAAAAAGTCTGAAAAAAATCTGAAACATTTCGAATACCAAGCCACATATTATACAGGGTGTTTCGTCTAAAACAGGACACCTAAATATCTCCTCTACCTTTGAAAATACAAAAAATGTTTCTATCGTAATCTAAATGGTTTCAAAAGACGAATCAGATGGAAGAATCGTTTCTTCCGCGAAGACCGATACGAATTGTACGGCATTCGAAGAGTTTCTGCCTGTTTTCGTGGACGCGCCGAAAATCGTCCCAACGACAACCAGGCTAGAAAAAACTCTACGCGTTTCAGAGGCATCGTGGGAAGCTCTTTCCGAGAAACGCGTAGGATCAGGAAATGTTCCCGTGGCGACCGAAGCTCTGGCAATCGTCAGTTTTATTGCCCGCACTCGAGTTCGGCCGCGCGCAGTGCACACTTTCTGGAAAAAGGGGAAGTATCCTAAACGAATCTTTCCCTTCTAACACGTACGCCACACTACCCCCTTACCAGTGATTAACGCACCGGTAAAAAAAATACATAAAAAAGAATGAAAAGAAAATACAATTATGAAAAAGAAATACAAACATGAAAATATAAATGCGTATGACCTACGTATATAATAAAAAAAGAAAAAATAGGTAATGATATAGCTTACACGTGCATAGTCTAGTAATCCTAATAATGTACATAATACACGCCTAAAATTAAGTAAATACGTAAATTCATATTATAATATAAAAGGGAAAAAAAAACTATTAACCTGGAAAACCAATAATACGTTATCCTAAATATGTGTATACTTATGCTACTATATCATACTTGCAAATCGTTTATAAACCTGCTTGGAATCTATCAGAAAATCGAACATGTCTGCCACTGCGAGTTTTAAAACGATCGCCCGGCGTGTGTAAATTGACATTATCAGACTGTGTATAATTATTTAACATCTCGTTTGACGAGAATGTTTCTAAACAGTCATTTGGTTGAAAGGTATCATCTTCAGCAAAAATGAAAGCGGGTTTCAATCTATCGATGGAAACTTTACTTGTTCTACCATTGATATCAATAACGAAATTTTTGTCGCCACGCTCTAAAACTTTGAAGAGGCCATCGTAAGGTAACTGTAAAGTACCCTTGTTGGCATCATGTCGTAGAAAAACATGCGAAGACGTGATTAACTCTTTAGAAACAAAAGTATTCCTAGCGCCATGACGGGTCCCAGGTACTGGTTTAAAATGTTTAATGCCGTCGCATAATTTATCCATAAAATGAGAGGATCCTTCGAACTGACCTGATACGAAAAATTCGCCAGGTAAACGTATAACTTTCCACATTAATACAGGGTGTTTCGTCTAAAACGGGACACCTACATATCTCCTCTACCTCTGAAAATACAAAAAATGTTTCTAACGTAATCTAAATGGTTTCAAAAGACGAATCAAATGGAAGAATCGTTTTTTATAAATTGTAATTTTTTAATCGTTTTTTGAAGGTCACTCGTTATTTTTACATATACAGGGTGGCCCACATAACTCTGAACAGCTCAATATCTCGAAAACTATGCCATCGATTTTAAAGTTCCTAGTCTTAAATTGCATGGAACGGAAGGGACTTTCTGACTACATAAACGTGAAGTGGCCTTTAACGGGGGAGGGGAGGTACCTTTGTAATTTTAAATGGGACCCCCTATAAAATGTTACATATTTAGATTCTACCGGAAAAAACAAGTCAATTTTGTCTGAAACATTTTTTTGTCAGATACTTCCATGATGAGATATAACAGTTTGAAGTTTCGAGTTGCAGGTACTTGAAGCTCTCGGAAATAGCGTTATGGAATTATACGCGCTCGAGTCCTTTGCTTATTCGTGAAGAAATAAAATGTACTTTAAATTAAATGTTCAAAATGTCCACCACGGGCTTGTAAACATTTATTTACTCGAAACATCAAAGTTGTTCTAACATTTTTTAACATTTCGGGAGTCACTGAAAGGCAAGCGTCACGTATTCTTTGTTTCATATCCTCTTTTGTCGTCGGTGGTTCAAACATAACTTTGTCCTTTACATATCCCCATAAGAAAAAATCTAATGGTGTTAGATCGGGGGATCGAGGAGGCCATTGACGAGGTCCCCCACGACCTATCCATTTGTTCCCAAATTTTTCGTTCAAAAATTGCCTGGTGACGATTGTAAAATGTGGAGGAGCGCCGTCTTGTTGGAACCACATTTCTCTTCTAACGTGCAGTGGCACATCTTCCAAAAGCGCAGGCAAATGATTTTTTAATAAAACACGATAACTTGCAGATGTTACAGTTTCTTGAAAAAAATAAGGTCCAATCACAAAATCTCCTATTAGGCCACACCAAACATTTAAAGACCATCGATGTTGAAAGGGAACACATCGCATCCAATTTGGGTTTTCCACGGCCCAATAATGCTGATTATGTCTATTTGCATGCCTTGAATTCATAAAAGTGGCCTCATCGGAAAAAAGTATTTTGCACAAAAAGTCATTTTCCACAACACCCTGCAGCCACTCACAAAATCTTACGCGGTGATCGTAATCTGCTATCGAAAGCTCTCGTGATAAAACCATGTGATACGGATGATACTTTTGCCGTTTCAAAATTCGTTGAATCGATGAACGACTAATATGTGATGTTTGTGCAAGTGTACGTTGACTAATATAAGGATTTAATGTAATTGCAGCAAGAATACTGGCACTATTATTTTCATTAGTGACAGCTTTAGGTTTATTGCGAGTTTTTTTACAAAATTCACCGTGCTCGCGAAGCCGCTTTTCTAAATTATGAAATGTTGCATGACATTTTTTGATCCCATAACGTTTAAAAAACATCACTGCTGCACGGCGATAATTTTTTTGGCATTCACCTAACGTTAATAACATATTCACTTCTGTGTCAAAAGTAGCCATAATCACAATGTTACTGCTTGAATAACAGCTCTAAACTGAAAACGTTTTCATAGATAAGTGAGTCAAGCTCAAGAATTATAAATATTATTGTTTGTGTTTCTTCACGAATAAGCAATGGACTCAAGCGCGTATAATTCCATAACGCTATTTCCGAGAGCTGCAAGTACCTACAACTCGAAACTTCAAACTGTTATATCTCATCGTGGAAGTATCTGACAAAAAAATGTTTGAGACAAAATTGACTTGTTTTTTCCTGTAGAATCTAAATATGTAACATTTTATAGGGGGTTCCATTTAAAATTACAAAGGTACCTCCCCTCCCCCGTTAAAGGGGAAGGGAGGCCACTTCACGTTTACGTAGTCAGAAAGGCCCTTCAGTTCCATGCAATTTAAGACTAAGAACTTTAAAATCGATGGCATAGTTTTCGAGATATTGAGCTGTTCAGAGTTATGTGGGCCACCCTGTATACATACATTTTTTGTTGTCGTATGTTATGGCAAACATTATTGTCCATATGTATAAACAATCATCCATGTTTAATAGCACGACCTTGAAATGGCCGTGAACTCTAAAATTTGCTAATTAATGCAGAACTTTCAGCGACATTTCAGATTTCAACGCTAACAGAAATTCGACCATGAACTTGAACTTCTAATAAACACATTGTATCATTCCTTAAGATATTATCCATTCATTAAGAGTTTGCTCACTGCTAGAGTTCTCAGTGTATCAATAATAAGGCAACTTGGACGTGAAACCGGTATTAGTGTGACAAGCATATTTCCGATTCTTCATTCACAAAAATTTCATCCTTACCATTTATCTCTTCACCAAGAGCTCCATGGAAGAGACTTTGAAAACCGCGTACACTTTTCTCAATGGGGTATACGAAAATATGAAAGTGATGAAATGTTTTTCCAAACAGTATTGTTTACGGATGAAGCATCATTTACAAATCATGGTCAGGTGAACCTCAAGAACATGCATTATTGGTCGGTTGAAAATCCACGATGGTTTAGACAATTCGATAAGCAGAGACCATGGACCGTATATGTCTGGTATGGTATTCTAAATAATAGGATAATTGGGCCGTATTTTATCAACGGTACGCAAATTGGGCAGAAGTATGCTGAATTTTTAGAACATGTGGCAGCCCGTGCACGAGCACGCCGCGCCAGACCGTCGCCACTTAATATATACAGGACGCAGCAACGAAACTCGTGGCGGACGCGTCAATCGTCGCCTGCGATACGCTACGCCCTTAAAAGCCACGACTGTTCTCGGAAATCGAGAGAGACTCTCAGAGATCGGTTCCGAGGGCAGTCGTCCCGATGCACGGAGGAGTCGAAACCGAAACCTTGCACGAGCAAGTCGACGTTGTAGTTTCGACCCGACCGATACGACCGAGCGACGCGATCATCGCGGTTTATTAATAAAGAGTGTCGACCACGAATGAGGCTACTTTCATTCTCCTGTATACCCACAAACATATTCTACCAGGTTTATTAAAAGATGTACCATTTAAGGACCGTCTAGTATTATGGTATCATCACGCCTAATTAAAGTCGTGAGGACTGATTACGAATCGTGATGGGTGGGTTAAAACCGACTCGTTGGTGATGAGGTTTACTCAATACACTTTAATTTGGTGTTCGTGATACAAAACGGTGCGTGGTTCTCGAGAGTTCGTGCGATACTTTTGAGAGTTGACGAGGTTCTGACGAAAATTGGTGGAGTCCAAGGTTTCGATGTTGTCTGTGGAAAGATCTTTTGGGGGTAGGAAAATAGTGGTGGAAAATTACTTAGGAAGGGATGAGGTAAAGAAGCGAGGGAAGGATGTGAACGAAGAAAGAGAGAAACGATTGGAAGACAAGGATGACGAGAGGGTTGGTGATTTTGAGGAAAAACAGATGCGATGGTCAAGTACGTAGGACCGTGAGAGAAAGTGGCCAGGAAACTGCAGATGAGTGTGACGTATTAGATGTTTTGAACTTCGGCACATAGGCACGATTTCACGGATTGTAAAAACGGAAAAGGTTAAATTGTACGGTGAACTATGCGACCGTACAATGGGTGTCCAGCACACTTTTCCCATATTGCAACACGTGTCCTCAACGAAAAATTCCCAAATCGTTCGATTGGACGCAATGGACCTGTATCGTGGCCGGCTCGTTCACCCGATCTCACTCCACTTGATTTTCTCTTATGGGGGACATTAAAGGGTGCGATGTTTGAATGCTTTTGGCGCGCAGGTTCGATCCTTGAATAATATTCTAAGACACTATTTGCAAATTACTACAATATTTTCGACGTTTCGATCTTGTTTCAGATCATTCTAGTAAATTCCTTATATCGCTTCAGAAATTTATAAAAACCTTCACTTTGTTACACATACAATTAATTGTATGTAAATTGGTCAAAATTGAAATTGAATGTCAATTATCGTTCGGGATTAATTCAAATATAAATCGTGGATTAAGTGTAATGCGAAATACGAACATATGTCTCACGAGTTGTTTATGGTTGAACTCGTGTTCGACCTCGGCATCGCCGCTTCGCTCTAATTTTGCGTTCGCGACAAAAATCGTGCACATTGTTTCACACCTGTTCAACTGCGAGCGCACAGTTTTTATACGCGATGTTTGTACAGTCGACTGCTCCCAAGGATTGTCACGCACTCCCTCTCTTCAAAAATGCTACTTAGGTTAGCAAATCGTGGCATTGTCGAAAATTTCGGAGGAGCGCGACAATCCCTGGCAACGGCCACTTCGATTCAAGTCTCTCCAGGAAGCAGTCGATTTTCTCTCGCGACCTCTCATATTTAGTTCGGCGACTGCTTCCCCTCAATTCATTTCAAGTTCTGTTTAAGTATATTTAGTTCGTTCCATTTCTGTTCTTTTCGTTTATTACTTTTGTTTCATTTGTACATATAGTTCGCAAAGTTCTATTAAATCTCTAGTCAAATCATCTCAATACAGTCCACTCTCTTTATATTCATTCGCGTGACCGCGCTTCACATTCACCTCCACCTTCCATCTTCCGGCTGCACGCACAGCGCTGTGCGATTCCGGCGACCCTCTGGAGCAGGGATAGGAATCCTAACCCTAACCGGGTTCGGTTCCCGTAACCGTAGAATAACCCGACTAACCGGGTTAGACAAAGAGGCTATAACCCGAGTAACCCGGTTAACCCGGTTAATACGGGTTTCCGGGCGCGACTACGAACTCCGTGGCCGCGGGTTCGAATTTCGAATCCCGCCGCCAGCACCTCTGGAAATATTCCATGTGACATTTAAAACGGTGGTGCCGAAGGTGGTACGGAACCCACCCTAATAATAAACCGTAAGTCCCTTCGCTAATAACCTAGCAGTTGAGATGCGACGTAAAATCCAAAAAAAGAAAAAAAGAAATACGGGTTTCCGTAAATGAACCCCGTGTATCATGTTTCCAAATAATACATGAATTATCGGGTCGTTAAGTCTGAAACTTGACAAATGTGTTAGAAATTTGAGTTTTATTTGTTAAGTTTCATAGTTAATGAACTAATATAATAAACAAATGAACATGACCCATCTTAGATTGCGTAACCCATCTTAGATTGCGTAACTAGATGGAATTCTACACTGAATATGTTGCAAAGATTATACGAGTTGAAAGATTTTTGTTGTGAAATGAATGATACAACGTTACTTGAAAATGAATGGCATATTATTAAGGAATTGATAAGTAGTCTTGAACCATCAAAAATAGCTACCAAACAAATGCAGTATGAACAGTTATTAATGGGCGATTTTTACGTAGTATGGTTACAGTGTAAATTAAATTTAGAAAAAATAGATAACAATTTTGACGAAATCTTATCAAATACAATAAAGAATCGCGAAAATGAAATTTTAAGTAACAAGTGTTTATTAGCTTCGATATTTTTAGACCCGAGATATAAAATTTATTATCTGAAAACGAACAGAATACTGCTACTGCTTATTTAATAAATACTTGGAAGCATTGCGAGTCTTTGAATTGTAAAAAAATGACCGAAAATTCCAGCGACAACAGTTTTATCTCATCATCCGATTATATCGAAAAATTACTACTCGAAAAAGATGCGGAACGGAAAAACTCGTCACATTCGGTATGTAATATCGTTGCGGCGTTAAATGCATTTTCTCAAAGTCCGAGAATTAATAAACAACAAAATATTTTGGAGTTTTGGGATAATAATTTTTCAGAATTTCGAATACTTGCGAATACGGTTCACGCATGTCCTGCAACGCAAGTATCCGTCGAGAGAATATTTTCTGGTTTAAAATTCATTCTCAATGATCAGAGATCAAGATTGCATCATTCAATCCGGACAAATGCATTTTTACAATAGCTACGTTTATATAGTTTATATGGATATGTTTTTATATGTATCGTTTAATATGTTTTTTTATGTACATTTATTAGTGTTACGTTTTTAATAATATTTTTATAAGTTTGTAACTACAGTATAAAAGTAGACATAAATACTATTTTAAGCCATCGCCAAAAATGAAATAATTGTGTTTTCATTTGATATAAATATTTTACCTACACATTCGTATATCCATACCTACTAGTAACCCGCTACGAGTGGGTTAACCCGCTCTTTCTGGATTTTCGGAACCGATCCCTCGTGGTTAGTATGGGTTACAGTAACCTTCCTTGGTTAACCGGGTACGGGTTAAGGTTAGGCATTGGGTTAGAATCCCTGCTCTGGAGCTCTCGCCAAATCTCGAGCGGAGTCCCCAACAATTATAAAGAATTGCCATTGTAGGTAACTGATTGTGTGTGCGTGCGCTGAATGTGCGTGAATGCGTGGTGCGACCGGCGTGTATCGAAGTTTCTAGAAATTGTTTGTACATGTGTTTGTGCACATTGCGACTGGCATGGATCGAAGTTTCTGGAAACAAAATGTGAATGTGTGCATATACGATAAACGGAGAAAAAAGACTGAAATCAGCAGTTTCGGGTAACCCACGGACGAGAACATACAGTAAGGAGCATAACTGAACCAATAACCACTAATTTTGTATAAATCTTTATTTATTGCTAAGAATGTAGAAGAATATTAAAAAATGAACATTACAGTAAGTTTTATTACAGTTAGAAGTAATATCAGAAATTTTTTCAACAATTAATGTCTCCTCGTTTAGCCCTGGCAAAAAAAAATGGATTGACTCGATTTTGCACCGGTCCGTAAAAGGAATGTTTATGTGGAATGTTTCAGCAGTATGTTTACAAAATATTAGTTTACGTCTCAGCACTCAGTTTCTAACAATCAGTTGAACGGAAAAGTACGCAAGTGAATTACAGCAAATATGAAAAAAATTGCTTCAAATTGTTTAAAAAAAGTAATTTCTTTTTTGAATGACGGCTTGTCAACACGTCGGACGGCGAAAAATTGTAGCGTGTGTCAGTCCACAGTGCAGAGAATACGAAAAAAATACTGTAAAATTATGTTATTAAATGTTGGAGGAAGACCAAAAAAATTATCACCGCAGGATGAACGAAGAATTATACGGTTTGTCGCATCTGGTGAAGCTTCAAGTGCAACTATGGCCGCAAAATTATTAAAAGAAGATACGGACATACAAGTAAGCAAGTGGACAGCACAAAGAACCCTCAAAGGAGCTGAGTTTAGAAGCATTAAGAAAAAAAAGAAGCCGATTTTATCGAAGAAAAATATAAAACTTCGTTTGGAATTTGCTAAAAAATATCAAAACTGGACAACTACTGAATGGGAACGGGTTATTTGGTCAGAAGAGACCAAAATTAATAGAATTTGTTCAGATGGCATGTCATGGTGCTGGATTCGTAAAAATGAAAGGCTCAAACCACGACATGTAAAGCAAACGGTAAAACATGGAGGCGGATCCCTAATGTTTAGGGTTGCCTAACAGCATTTGGCGTTGGATCACTGCACCGAATTAATGGCATCATGAATCAGTACATGTACAAAGATATTTTACAAGATCATCTCATAGATGCTGCTGAAAATATGCCTTTTGAAGATGAAAATGTAATTTTCATGCATGTCCGAGACCCTAAGCACACTGCTAAAAGTGTGAAAAATTGGCTCGGTACAAAAAAATTTTCTATTCTGGACTGACCTGCACAGAGCCCCGACCTCAACCCCATAGAGAATCTATGGGGTTTACTAAAAAGACGACTTCGGGATTCGTATGACTCCCAACCAACTTCGATCACAGCTTTGTACGATAGAATTCAAGAACAGTGGAAAAAAATATCTCCGGATTATTGCAAAAAATTAATAGTGTAGCATGCGCCGAAATTTCGAGAACGTAACGCAGGGCGGCGAAACATTTCGAAGCTTCGCGAAATCAGGTTGTAGGCGACCACGCGGGGAGGCGACGCGAAACGCGACGCGCGGTAATACCGGCGAACGCTTAACAACCGCGTTGTTGATTCTCGCGCTCGCGGATAGCAACGAATAGATATAAATTGCAGGCTCGCAGAGGCCACGATCCTTTTGCTGTTCCGACAGAGAGAGGACGAGGTAAGACCATCGGCCGCTCTCGGAGGGCAAACTCGGCTCCGGCAGGAGAGTTCGGCGATTATACCTGGACGCCTGCCGGAGGAACGGGAGAGTACGGGAGTCTGTTCCTGGCCGCTCGTTCGACATGGAGAGTTCGGCGATTATACCTGGACGCCTGTCGGACGAGAGAGGACAGAGCACCTCCTGGACGCCCGAGATTAGAGGAACGGGAGAGTACGGGAGTCTGTTCCTGGCCGCTCGTTCGACAAGGAGAGTACGGCGATTATACCTGGACGCCTGTCGAACGAGAGAGGACAGCGCACCTCCTGGACGCCCGAGTATTCGGGAATGGGAGAGTACGGGAGTCTGTTCCTGGCCGCTCGTTCGACAAGGAGAGTTCGGCAATTATACCTGGACGCCTGTCGGACGAGAGAGGACAGAGCACCTCCTGGACGCCCGAGATTAGAGGAACGGGAGAGTACGGGAGTCTGTTCCTGGCCGCTCGTTCGACAAGGAGAGTTCGGCGATTATACCTGGACGCCTGTCGAACGAGAGAGGACAGCGCATCTCCTGGACGCCCAGATATAGTACAGGGGAGCATGGGAGAATATTCCTGGACGCCCGTTCGGTATGGAGAGTTCGGCGATTATACCTGGACGCCATCCGAACGGGAGAGTACAGAATAACTCCTGGACACCGGCGTAAGAAATTAGAATCACGAAACCGTGCGCGAGTATACGCGGAACTAATAGATAGCGTAAATCGTACAATTGTCAAAATGAAACATTTCCTTGTCCGGTTATGTAATATCCTTGCTCTACCGATAATTTATGTAAACTCCTAACCCTGAATAAATCCTGTCTGTCCAGCACATTCCTGAGAAACTTTTATTTGCGATGGCTACAATAGAAAGTATGCCGAAGCGAATTAGTGCAGTTTTGCAAGCCAAGTTGTGGACGAAATATTAAAAATAAATAATATATTAAATATTGCCAAATATTGGACGTGGTGCAAAACCGAGTCAATCCATTTTTTTTGCCAGGGCTAAACGAGGAGACATTAATTGTTGAAAACATTTCTGATATTACTTCTAACTGTAATAAAACTTACTGTGATGTTCATTTTTTAATATTCTTCTACATTCTTAGCAATAAATGAAGATTTATACAAAACTAATGGTTATTGGTTCAGTTATGCTCCTTACTGTACGTGTTCGGATCGATATAGCCTCTTACAATTTTTCAGAAGTGGAATTGAACATTTTGGAAAATTCAAGTCTCGCGCAGTTTTATGTCCGCGAGCTTGCCGAGTTGGTGAAGGAGTTCATCGAATTATAGTTAAAATTATAATTAGATTTTGCGATCGTTCGTGCGTGTAAATAAAATGAGTGGACGAAAGGTTCCAGAATTAAAGGAAATGCTGAGGCGCATGAACCTGGCGACTTCGGGGTCAAAGTCAGAACTTTTGGCCAGATTGTTGGGGGCTGGAGCGCCGGCAGCGGAACTCGTTGGGGTATCCGTCGTTGAAAACGCTGAAAACGAAAACATCGAAAACGCCGACGACGTATCTGACGATGAGTGGCTGGAGGCAGATATGCCAGCACCGGCATTACCGCCGCCACAGAGTAAGCAACACCAGATTGAGCTTAATTTGTTAAGAAGGGAAAACGAGTTGGCAGAACGGGAAATTCAGCTATTGAAAAGGGAATTGGAGTTGGTGCGACGGACATCACCGGCGAGTAACTCATCGTCAACGCTCAGCGAAACCAAGTTAATCGATGTAAAAGACTTGGTTGACGATTTTGTTGGATACAGTCGCGACATCCACAGTTGGGAGAATCAGATTCGAAGCCTTGTCAGCTCTTACCAACTCGATGACCGGATGGCTAAAGCATTGGTATGCCAAAAATTAAGAGGTAAGGCACTTAATTGGTTCCATTCGCGTGAGGATTGTGTTCGGATGACCCACGACGAGCTGTTGAAAGCGTTGCGGGGTATGTATGGACGACGGGCGAATACGTGAGGCGAGATTTCGAACGTCGGTTGTGGAGATGTAATGAGACGTTTGAGGATTATGCCCACGAAAAAATCCTTTTAGTTATATTACTTATATCGTGGACCAAATTCCAGATGGAAATTTGCGGTCTCTGGCGCGTGTACAACGATTCAAGAAAACCGATGATTTGCTGGAATCATTTTCTGGCATATTATTGACTGGCGGAGAAGCTCGACGACTATTTTCTGGCATATTATTGACTGGCGGAGAAGCTCGACGACTGAGGAAACCAGATCACCAGGAGGAAACACCGATTTTGAAACCAAGGGGACCAGTGACGAGTCAACAGGGAGCAGCAGGAGTGAGAGGGGTCGTCCGCTGTTTCAACTGCAACCTGCATGGACACTTCGCGTCGGAGTGCCAAAAGCCAAAGCGGGAAAGAGGGTCTTGCTTCAAGTGCGGGAGCACAAATCACAGGGCTGGTGACTGCCGACCGGGTCAAACGTGCCACGTGGTCAGCGAGGAAGGCAGCGAGTTCTACCCGACGCAGTGATCGATTCATCGATTCTAGGTGGACAAAATTCAAATTTTTGTGTTCTCTTGTAGTAATAACGCTTTATTTCTCAGAAATCATGACAAGTGTATAAAAACTACATGAACTTAAAAGAATTATATCATTTCTTTAAAATGGACAAATAAAACCATTAACTGTGATGTTTGTGAAAATAACATTAATTAAATATTTTATAGTTTTTGTTTAAATACGTGAATAAACAATACACAAAATGAAAATATTTAATCTCAACTTATATTTAAAAATTATATACAGTTCTACAAAAATATAATACAAAATTACAAAATTATAATAAGGAATATGCATGACATAGGTGCATATTCTAAATTATTATAAATTATAACTGTTATACACAAATCTCGCATCTTTTTTGTGGTGATTTGAGTAAACTTTTTGCCTCTGTTGCTAATTCTTTAGAACATCTTTTATTAATTTTCCTCTTACTACTTATAAGTGGATCGGATGTTAGAAGTAACATATGAAATATGTCTTCTATATTTTCTGTTCTAGAAAATTCTCTAGAATGGTTCGATCGAAATAACCTACATTCTTTGTTCCTCGCTTCTTGAGCTTCTTCTGATAGTTTCCCAATTGGAAGAATAGCGGTTTTTATTATTTCACCTCCATGAATTAAAACCTTATGGACAGTAGGAGGCATGTAATACCATGGGTATTTTTTAACATAAGGGGAAACAGTCTGAAGTGCATATTCTGCAAACTTTATATCGTCAATTTCAAGACCACATGAAATAGTTTGCAGAATTATAGAAAACCTTCTTATTAAATTTTCATCAACCCCTGTAATTAATGAGGATAGTGACGAATTATCAAAAAACTTTCTTGCCGTATTGCCATCATTACTATTACCGTAACCATGCTTTGGAACATCTGCTATAATACCCATTTCATTTCTAAATCTACTTTGCATAATCTTTTTCCGTATGTTTACTCGTTCTTTGTCCACTTTCCTAACCTGCCATGTTTTAACTTCTAGTCTATATCCTATATGCAGAATGCACTCGAAAAACCTTATCCACGCATGTAGACTAGAAAGGCCAAAAGACAGCATGGCTCTGTTCACTGGTTGTGAGTTTTCGTGATTTTGAAGATCATTCATATCTTTTGGAGTCGCATTACATATATAACATCTTTGTGACGAAACATTAGCTAACGTGTTGCAGACTTTACCGTCAATCATCGTTACATGATTCACAAAAATGCTACTACCATTAATGGATACTACAGACGCTGTAAGTTTCTGAATTTGATCCGTAACATGTTGAATTTCGTGTTTTATTAATTCGGATGTTTCTTTTTCAAAACATGTATTTATTGGACGGCAATACCGAGTGGACGAAGGTGTATCATTTTTCCATAATGCAACATTATCACATTTTAATTCTATCGGAACTAACGAAATGGTAAAAAGATAACTGTCGTCTGCTGCTATATTTTGATATTTCTGCTTATAATTTGACTGGTCGGACGCTCCGCCACAACTTCATTTATAAATAATACTACAGGTGCCATTATTGTTTGTGTCAAGAGGAATTAACTGTTGTATATGTGTATAATGTGCTACTACGATACGATGTACTGTATGATCCAGAAGTGATTGTAAACGTACTTCTGCTGAATTTTCGGAAACCAAGATGTCCGTAGGGTAGGATTTCTTTTTCTCCTCCAATAATTTATCATATCCGGGATATATGTCAGCATTGTGTACCTTGGTTTGTTTTTTTATTTCTAAATACCGACTCCTTGATATTTTTGTATCAACAAAAAGTGCTAGTGCATCTTCCGTAGAAACTTTTATGGGCAACTTAACTTTCAATTTACATGTTTTTTTAATATAATTTGCTTTTTGTGGGTAATCACTTATTTGTTTAACTAAAAACGCGGCATCCCTATGACCTGCTGAATAAAGCTTAACACGGACTGCTTCAATGAGTTCTGTCAAAGGGTGTTTTAATAGCTCATGCACTTTTCTCTTTTTGGTTTTCCTACTTGAATCGGAGATACTTTTTATAGGGCGACCTTTACGTGGAGCAAGCAATGGTTCGCTATTAAGAGAATCACGTAATTCGTACAAATTAACAGCTTCATTTAACCATTCCTTGTTTTCTTTCAAAAAGCGGTCGATAGAGCGGTTGCATTTATGCCATTTCTCTTGCACTCTTTTGCAAAGACTTGTAATTTTTGTATGCAACATTTTTTTTTGCTGAATCATTAATAGTTCTGATGTTCAAAAAGTTTAGAGTTGCATCAACTTTTGATTTCGTCTCTTTACAATTTGTCGAATATCAGGTTTCAAACATCAATCTCCGTGTCATACTCCATGTCCTTTCTAAAAAATGATATAAATGACTAATGGAGAAAAAACGGGCAAGCGATATTTAGTATCATTTCTTTGAAATAAATATTCTTCAAAACTATCAAAGAACGAAGTCCGGCCGAGTCCGGGAAAAGAAGTTATACAATTTGACCTCTTCTTAAATAATATTATTAGTTAACCTGTTGTGTATGATTTACACGGCAAAATGAAATTATACCAATGTGTAAAAATCAACTACTTACCTTCGCTTACACGCTCCATTTTTTAAATAATAATTTAAACAACAAACAAACAAGTTATACGATGAAGAAGAATTAGCTTATTTATAGTATTTCGCACAGGCAAAACTTTAACGCCGTATTACGTCGTAATAACCACGTGCAATCGAAATATTAGGTTATATATAGAACAAATGAATGTTCGTAAACAAAAGAGAGCGGCAGCGAAGATATCTGCAGTTGATCAAATTCGCCATTTTGTCCGCCTAGAATCAAGGAATCGATCACTGTGGCGACGGTAACATTGGCGGCTGGGGACGGAAGCGAAGAGAAAATCGAAGTAAGAGCGTTAATCGACACTGGTAGCCCGATAAGTTTCGTGAAACAAAGTTATGTACCGAGACATTTAATTTTAAAGAACGTTGAGAATGATACATTTTTTGGTATAAACGATAGTGTTCTGGCAGTCGTTGGTAATATCAAGGTGAAAATTAATTTTCATCAGCGCGAATTTGATATATTACTGCGCGTTGTGACAGACGAAACAATGCGTAGCGTGTTAATTTTAGGCCGAGATTTTGTAAAGTTAGCTAAACTTTCATTTGTAACGGACGAAGAAATTCCGGATATTTTGAATATTGAAATAGCGTCCGATACAGATAATTTAACGTCACGTTTGGAAATTAATAGACCTTTAACATACGATATAAAAGAAAGTTTTTACCGGTTATTCAGAGAGGAATACGTTAAACCAGTTCGCCCGGAACATCCGCAAATGGAGAACGCGTTAAAGCTTGTATTGTCGAACAGTAAACCGTTTCATTGTACGCCGCGCAGACTGCCTTTTGCTCAAAAAGATAAATTAAGGGAGATCCTGGACGACTTGTTGGCAAAGGGCGCAATTAGAGAAAGTACCTCCGAATACGCGTCGCCGATTGTTTTAACCAAAAAGAAAAACGGGGAAACCAGAGTGTGCATAGATTTTCGAGTATTAAACAAAGTCACGATACGCGACAATTTTCCGTTGCCCTTGATCGCAGACCAGCTACATCTGTCACAGGGGAAAAAATATTTTTCGCCGCTAGATCTGAAAGATGGATTTTTTTCATATCCGAATGCAGAAGGATTCTGTCAAATACACCTCGTTTGTCACGCCACTGGGACAATACGAATGCACTAAAATGCCATTTGGTTTAAAAGGAGGTCCTTTAAGATTCCAAAGATACGTGACAGGGATATTTAGAAATTTAATAAATCGCGGGGATGTATCGGTATATTTAGACGATTTCTTGGTCGCATCGGTTACGATCGAACATCATCTGGAAATTTTACGAGAAGTTTTCCGACTTTGCGTTGCAAATAAGTTACAGCTACGATTGGACAAATGTAAATTCCTAGAAACGGGAATTGAATATCTAGGGTACAGAGTGACGAGCGATGGTATTAGACCCACTGCGCGTGGAATTGATAATGTACGTAAAGGCGTTGATTCAAAATCGGCCAAAATTACCCAAGACCAATTTTCCTGAAACTTTGCATATTGGTAGCCCTTTGGGTCTAACATTGATTCCGTGCAAAAACTTTTTCCCAGGATTTCACGGTTACGGGGGGGAGGGGGTCAAAGTACGTATTTTGCGAAATCTTTTATGTGCTGTAACTTTTAATAAGAACATGATATCGACCCGGCACTGATACCAAAAAATCATAAAAAATTCAAGCTTTCCAACGTTGTATAAGTTTATGTAATTTCTTTATTGCTAACATAATTTTTTCACGTTTTTCGTGTTTTTCAAGGCGTAAAAAATTCAGAAAAATTGCAATTCCAAAAAAAAGTATCGCCTGATTTTAACCAAAAACGCTGCATTAATATGTTACGAGCCTGGGCCGAGCGGTAGCGCGCGTGGCCGGCGAGCGGTTTATGGTTTAAAGAGGAATATGGTTTTGATTGTTAGTAAGGTGCACGGACGAACCTGATGCGAAATCAGGGAGCCGCTAGGATGTTTGAGAGACTTCGTGGACGAACCCGATGCGAAATCGGGGAGCCGCTAGGAGGTACACGCGCAGACGAACCCGATGCGAAATCGGGGAGCTGCTGGGAGGTCGAATAAAAGCACAGACGAACCCGATGCGAAATCGGGGAGCTGCTAGGATACGGACGAACCTGATGCGAAATCAGGGAGCCGCATAGGTTGGATAACAGTTTGGGTTCCTGATACAAGATCAGGTAGCTCCTAGGATATGTTAGTAACGGCCTCGCAACTTTAATATTATAAATTAATTGATACAACCCGAGCGGTAAGATTGTATCATGTGGGAGCGGTCAACTAAGAATTACTGGATCCGAATGGTGGGTTAAAACCAGGGCTTCGGAGTTGGTAGACAATATTCATAACTCCGACTCCGACTCCAACTTATCTTTTTTTTTTACGTCCGACTCCGAATCCGAATCGGACTCCGACGCCGATTTCGACTCCGACTCCGATTTCGACTCCGATTCCGACTCCGACTCTCCAAATTGAAAAAATAGGTACCCAAAATAATTAAAAGTTGTAATAAAACTGAATAGATAGTTGAAATAATGTATTAAAATCTAACTATATGGAACAGATAACTCTGATACAACACAACACGACTGTTACTTTCTCACTTTCAGGAAATAGTTAAAAAATGCGTATCAATTTGAGAAATACTAACAATAAAATTTCCATTTTCGGAAATCAATATAATATCTAATATTTCATAGAGACACTTGTTGCTTTTAGGGCTGTCTTTTATCTTTTTGGCAATGAATGAATCATTTCTTCTATAAGAACCGTAGGGAGGTCATTCCAAGCTTCTTGGATAAATGTAAATAAATTACCATGTCTCATTAAATTTCTGCTAATTGAGCCTGTGTTTATTCTCGTAATATAAATGGTTCATGAAGTTTGAATGTGAAGTTTTTAATACGATATCAATGAATTGGCCGCTAATGTAGTGAAACTTAAATTCAGTTGAAATATTTGTGTGGTGCGATCAAGCGTAGAGTTCATGAGTAGAAGGTTAAACTTAATCATTTGTTTGCGATTATTGCGATTATTACAGTTCTTATTGATAAATATGTTCACTCGATGCCAAAAATATTTAAGGTTGTCGTAAAGGTATAAAGTATCCTAACAAAATAATTACATTTCAGAAGTGGTAAGTTTTTTGTCAACCTCAACACTGTATCCTTCCCAATTATTGTAATATTCGATAAAATCTGAATATATGAAATGTATTTAAAATTTTTAGTTGACATTAAAAAATAAGAAAAGTAAAAAGCATTGAAGAAGTAATAACTTTTTTGTCTGCTACTGTATAGACATGATATGTGTATGATAAGCCAGTCTGCTATGAACCCCTTTGATAAGCTTATTGTAAGACATGTCATCATAATTTTAATAGAATAATTCAAATAACACAACTGTTTTTTGAATATAAACGCTATTACGTTTAACGGGGCCTTGCCGTAAATCGATTCGTGCTTATAATTATGCGTCGTTTGTTTCGAGAACGCTATGCAACGATCGTCACATTTTTTTGTTTAACGAGAAGAGACATACGACGGTCGTGGTCAATCGTAGATAGTCGGTCGTAACGTCGTGATCTTTCTATAATATAAAGAAGATATCGAAGAAGCGCAACTAAAACCTATATTCTCTTGGTGCTTCTTTTTCTGTGAGTATGACTATGATATGATAGTGTGGGAATAGTATTGTCCGGGTAAAAATAATTAGCACTCACGTATAACACACGATAAACTTTAATACGGATATAACAATAACATTAACAAGTACTAACAACAACAAACAATAAACAATAAAAGAAACGGAGAAAAACTCTTAACTACGCGTAGTAAGAACGCGTAAAGAAAAGTGTCGAGCTCGACTAACGTTACTGAAAAACGAAGACCGATACGAACAGTACGGCATTCAAAGAGCTTCTGCCTGTTTTCGTGGACGCGCCGAAAATCGTCCCAACGACAACCAGGCTAGAAAAAACTCTACGCGTTTCAAAGGCATCGTGGGAAAGTCCTTTCCAAGAAACGCGTAAGATCAGGAAGTGTTCCCGCGGCGACCGAAGCTCTGGCAATCGTCAGTTTTATTGCCCGCACTCGAGTTCGGCCGCACGCAGTGCATACTTTCTGGGAAAAGGGAAAGTATCCTAAACGAATCTTTCCCTTCTATCACGTACGCCACAATAGTTAACTATTTATTATTTTTTCTTAAAACTGTAAGTTGTAAGTTTAAAAAAACTAACTATTTTTAGATATTTCCATCTCTTGCATTTTGCAATGTCGAGAAACTCAGCAGTTTTTGAACATTTTACAATTACTATCGATGAGAAATATTATCAGTGTCAATGTATTGTTGAAGACGATGACGGTAAAAGATTATGCGGAACAAACATTAGTAGTTTTTCAACTTCCGGGGAAAAAAATGCACCAACAAGGACATCAAATTTAAAAAGACATTTGCAGCGTTTCCATCCTAAAGTATTAGAAGAAGTAAATAGAAAAGATACATGTACGCGTACTCGGTCATCTGTAAATGTAGGAAAAGATAATGCCAGACAAGCACGAATATCCCAATTCTGTATTTCTGACAAAGTAACAGTAACAATGACCTCGGAAAAGTTCAAATATATCATAATCAAAATGGTGGTGCAAAATAGTGTGCCTGTAACATTTTTTTCACAACCTGCCTTTGTAGGCTTAAACGGCGAAATGGCTAAAAAACTAGGAGTTTGCCTAGAAAAAGAAAGCATCAGTAAATTGATAATAGAAGCAGCTAGATACAAGAAAGAAGAACTTCAAAAAAGTCTAGAAGATCGTTTGATTTTTATTAAAATGGATGCATGTACGCGCCACAGAGTCAATTATTTTGCGATTAATGTTCGGTTTGTTAATAAAAATAATAAAATTATAACTCGAACAATTGGAATAAAAGATACTCAGGCACGTCGCACGAGCGAATATCTTCAGAAATTGGTACAAGAAGTATTAGATGATTTTAAAATTAAGAAGGAACAGATTTGATGTATAGTGACTGATAATGCTTCAAATATGTTAAGTATAACAGAAAAAATGAATAAAGTTAATGAAAATAACATAGAAATACTAGAAGACAGTGATACAATTTTAACAAATAACTTACAAGCAAACCAAACGATAGAAAGCAATGAACATTTAGATGATATTATTGAAGAAGCGTCCGAAATATTCCGAATTGAACATATGCGATGTGCCGTGCATACATTGCAATTAGCAATACGAGATGGATTAAAAAATGAACACGCAGCTACTCTCATCGGAAAACTAAGACAAGTGGCTGTTGCAAGCAGAACCCCTAAAATTGATGCGATTCTCAAAAGACGTGCTAGCAAAGGTATTATTCTAGACCAAGCTACACGTTGGGGGAGCACTTATTCAATGATTAAGCGTTTAATTGAATTAAAGGCCTTTCTTGAAGATCTCGATAGTCGAAGTATTTCGTTAACTGAAGAACAATGGGAACAAACAGCAAAACTAGAAAAGGTTCTGTCATATCCTTATATTGTCACCTTAAAGCTGCAAGCTGAAGATTTGACGCCCGGAAAATTTTTATTGGAGTGGAAAAACTTGATGCATCGGTTAAACCAAACTGAAGGGTCCATTGCTGATGCGATTAAAACTTCAATGAAAAAAAGAGAGGATCAGCTAATGCAGAATACAGTTTTATTAGCTGCTATTTACGTTGACCCAATGAATCGAATTTTATTAAATAACGTTCAAATTAAGTTAGCAAAAGGGACACTGTATAACATTGCAATGCGGTTGAAAGTGTTACAGTTACAGGCGTCTAAAACTGATGAATTACAATATGAAGAAGTTAATGAAGTTATATCTTACGAAAGGTCGGAATCGTCTTCTTCAAATGAAGCATTAAACTTCGAAGCGTATTTAGATAAATTAGAACGTTCCAGAAGAAAACGAAGAAGATTAAATTCAAGAGACGAACCAGTAGAAAAAATCAAATTTCAGCAAGAATTTTATGATGGCTTAAAAAAGATGGAAAAATATGATCGCTTATCAAAACTGAGTGTGGAAGAAGCTATCGCTATTTACCCTGAAATTATTCGCGACGCAGCTAGAATTGTGTTGTAAACAGTGTAAGCGCGGCTTCTTGGACCTTTCCGTTGAGCGATACCGAACTGTAGACGGCGCACGTGGTGCGGTCCCAGCGCTTTGACCGTGTGTCGTATCGGCGAGTCGGGATCGTCGAGATGCGTCAGTCGTTCCAAAACCACCGTATGGTCCTCATTCATTGTATAGTGTTACAAATATATATTCTGTTCAAGCCACTAGAACGCCGTCGCGTCTATTGCTTCCTTCACGGAATAATCACCTACCCCTGCATACTGCTACAATTTCCTTCAGCAGTATAACTAACAGGTTATGGGCCCAGGGAATCGCGAGTGAGTGAAGGAAAAAAAGAAAAAACGTGACGTGCGATTTTTCGTTCTTCTGGACCGGAATAAGCGTGACGAAAGGATGGCGAACCTTACGCGAATCGACACTTTAAACAAGGACAATTACGATACGTGGAAAATTCAGATGCGCGCATTGTTAGTGAAAAATGACGCGTGGGACTACGTCTGCGGCGAAATAAAAGCACCGATTACGACGGCGGGAGATGCTGCATCGGAAGCCGCGTTCAAGGCATGGTCGAGGAACGACGAGAAGGCGAAATCGGACATCGTGCTGTCAATCAGCCCGTCGGAACTCGAGCAGATAAAAGACTGCCGAACCTCGAGTGAAGTGTGGCAAAGGTTAGAGACCATCTACCAGTCGCGAGGCCCTGCACGCAAAGCAACGTTATTGAAACGATTAACGTTGCAGCGGATGAACGAGGGCGAAGACATTCGCGAGCACCTCGGAAAGTTCTTCGACGCAGTGGACAAACTGAGTGAGATGGACGTTGTGATAAATCGGGACTTATCAGCGATTTTGTTACTATATAGCTTGCCACCAAGTTACAAAAACTTTCGTTGCGCGATCGAGTCTCGCGACGAATTACCTTCGCCCGAGACCCTGCGAATCAAAGCGACAGAGGAGAGTGACGCGCGTAAGAACGAGACACGCGATATCGCGCCGAACGCGATGACCGCCGGCGGACGTGCGAAAACGAATCGCGGAAAGACGACCGACGCAAAATCCAAGGAATCTGCCGACCGGGACAAATCGAAAATGAAGTGTTACGCCATTCGCGACGATCGGCAGGGTTGGTCAGTGCGGACCTATCGGTATTTGCATCAATCGATGTGGGGCTAGGCCGCGAAGTGTCGCGCGCGGATGGCGGTAACGGCGACAATGAGTGGTGTCTGGACAGTGGATGCACCTCTCATTTGTGGAAGAACTTGGACAACTTCGCTAAAATCGGCGAAAAGAGTCGGGAAAAATTGAATCTCGCAAGCAGTGCGACGACGGACGTGCACGCGCGGGGAACAGTGCAGATTCTTGTCGATCATGACGGGTCAGAAACGGCCGTGACGTTGAATAACGCGTTGCACGTACCGGATTTGCGTACAAATTTATTGTCCGTCGGAAAAATCGCGGATCGCGGATACAAAGTGGTCTTCACGAAGGATCACGCAAGGGTGATCGACGAAGACGGAAAAGATAGGCTGATAGCCGATCGTACAAACGGATTGTATTACGTGCGGCAGACGAGCACCGTACAAAGAGCCGCAGCCGCGGACGAAGTTTCGGGAGAACGAGGGGAACCTGGTGTACATGAAGCGTGGCACAGGCGTTTGGGTCATCTCAACCAAGCAGATCTCCTTCAAGCGAGGCGCAGCGGGATCGTATCGTGCGGTGACATTAGAGACTTTAAGACAACTCTGAGCTGCCAGGTTTGTTTGAGAGGCAAAATGATAAAGTCCCCCTTCCCGGAAGGGTCCAAGCTTTCTACGAGTGCACTAGAAATTATCCACAGCGGTCCGATGCGAACGTCATCGAACGGAGGTAACCGATACTTTGTTACGTTTATTGATGACCATTCGAGATGGTGCGAAATACGCTTTGTAAAGTCGAAGAATGAGGTATTCGACGTTTTTAGAGATTTTAAGGCGTATATCGAAAAACAAACGGGTTGCAAGATTAAGAATATTCGGCCGGACAACGGTACAGAATACGTAAATACGCGTTTCGATGGATTCCTGAAAGAGCACGGGATAAAGCGTAGATTAGCGGTCGCGTACAATCCGCAGCAGAATGGCGTGGCGGAACGAAGAAATCGGACGTTATTGGACGTCGCGAGATGTTTGCTTATACAGTCCGGTTTGCCACCGTCGTTCTGGGCGGAGGCCATATTAACGGCGAATTATATTCGCAACCGCTGCCCATCGAGAACGCTGGAGGGAAAGTCTTCCTTCGAGACGATGTACATGAAGTTGCCGTGTACGAAGTATTTTAGGGACTTCGGGTGCGTCGCGTATGCGCTGGATAACAATCCGAACAAGGGAAAGTTTGAGCCCCGATCACAAAAGGATATTTTTGTGGGATACTCGGAAAATTCGAAGGGTTACCGAGTATGGCTGCCGGATAAGAGACGGGTCGTAACGGCCAGGGACGTAAGAAGGCGCGATGAACTTCGACACGAACGCATAATAGGCGGCGAGAAGTGCGACGATAACCGTGACGAGGGCAGCGTCCTGATTGACCTGAGCACTCAGAGCGGAAATCGGGAAGAAATTGAAAGCGACGAAATTCGCGAGCGTTTCGAGGGGGACATCGACTCCGACGATGACAGAGTCGAGGTAGGCCGGGAAACGAGGATCGCGAAGTTGCGGCGACGAAAAGTGGTCGCGGTAGGCCTCGGAAGGTACTCACGGGAATGAGGGGAACACCTCGTAAACAATATAACACAGTCGAAACTGGAAATGTGGCTGAGGTTGAACAAGGCTTTTGCAGCAGAGGTCCCCCTGGAGCACGCTATCACGGGATCCAACGCGGACGAATGGCACGAAGCCATCGCGAGCGAACTGAGATCGATAATAAAAAACGATACGTGGGAGCTCGTAGAACGACCGAAAAGCGCGAAGGTAATCGGGAGTCGATTAGTGTTGCGAAATAAATTCGGTCCGAGCGGTGAATTAGAGAGACGAAAGGCCAGAATAGTAGCGCGAGGATTCTCGCAGCGCTACGGAATCGATTTCAACGAGACTTTTGCCCCCGTGGCGCGTTTGGAATCGATAAGAATCATGGCCGCTCTCAGTGCTCGGTACAATATGTTTGTACATCAAATAGATATAACGTCTGCGTACTCAAATGGTCATCTCGACGAAGAGATACCGATGGAAGTTCCCGACCATATCGCTGTGCCATTGGAATTCCTCATTAAGAGGGAGAAATGCCAAGAAATTAAAGCGAAGGCGCTGAAAATGCAGCGCGCTTTGAAGCATGGCGATAGGGTTTGTGTTGTGTCGTGTCAGTGCTCAAGCAGTATTAGTGAGCCGCTGAGATACACACCTCAAAGAGAGGTAAATAAATAACAAGATAATTGGATTTCCGGATAACTTTAATATAAAACTGAATATAGTGGACTGTATAATAGAGAGATGATGTAACTATCGATTCTACTTCGCAACTGTCTTACAACTAACGCACGAGAAATAAAGAAGGCTCGTGGGGGTGAAAAACTCCCTCCACAAAATGTAACATAGTGGAGGGCCCAGCCAATGATATTATTATTTGGGAGGCTACGAGTGATCCTCCAAAAGAAGGGCAACGCCCATAGACAAAATACGTTACGACGAATGTCGCCAAACAGACAACACTCGCTTTCCCGTGATTTCACCGGAAATCATACTTTAGGCTTTGGGCCACAGGCCCCCCTTGGCGCTAAGCGTGGGCCTACGCCACGTCAAGTGCCATTGAGAGCGGTACGGCTGGGCTGACTTTCCCATGGTCAACTGATAGTTTCCAGACGTACCTGGGTCATAAAACGATAAATTCTTCCAAGAGTTAGAGGAACCCTTCGACAATGGCACTTGTACAAAATCGGCCGTGGCGTCGACCCAAACCGAAATACGAGCCTGGCGATAATATGCACGTCTCAACAGTTTGTTCAATGCGGAAGGCTCTTTATGGCTTGAAGCAAGCCGGTCGTAGCTGGCATCGTCGGCTAGACGGCGAATTAAAGAAATATGGCTTAGTCTCGAGCGGGGCCGATCCGTGCGTATATTATCGGGGGCGAGGAGAGGACGTTTTACTGGCGCTTGTTTATGTAGACGATATCCTTATCGCCTCGCGCCACTCCGATGAGATTAACCATCTCAAGGATCACCTTAAAAACGTTTTCGAGGTGAGGGATCTCGGCAGCGTAAAGAGTTGTTTGGGCATCGAATTCGAACGATCGAAAAATTCGACGAAGTTGCACCAACGAGGCTATATAAACGATATTCTAAGTCGTTACGGCATGTTACATTGTAAACCGGTCTCGACGCCGTTAGAATTAAATGCGAAGCTGCGAAAAAGCGAGAGAGATCGGAAGGAGGGCGATGAAGAGTTCCCGTTTAGAGTGCTCATACAAGGCCCGACATTGCACACGCGGTGAGCGTACTAAGTCGGTATAACAATTGTTATGACCGTACCCACTGGGGTAGTGCGAAGCGTATTTTGCGTTATTTGAGGGGCACTAGCGATTTAGGTCTAGTTTACAAGGCGAACGAAGAGCAGGTAAAGGGCTACGTCGATGCGGATTGGGCGAATTGTACCGAGGACAGGAGGTCTTTCACGGGGTATTGTTTTCTACTGGGAGGCGCCGCCATTGCCTGGGAGTCGAAGAAACAAAAGACCGTTGCGCTGTCCTCCGTCGAGGCTGAGTACATGGCCCTGAGTGCGTCCGCGAAAGCGACGATTTACCTGCGACGTTTTCTAACCGAGTTAGGTTTCGGGGAATTGGCGAGCGTTGTTTTGCATTGCGATAACCAGGGTGCGATGAAACTTGCGAAAAACCCGATATTCCATAATCGCACAAAACATATCGACGTGAGGCATCACTTTGTACGTGACGCATTAGAGGCTGGCGAATTTAGTTTGAAGTACTTGCCAACCGACGAAATGATTGCCGACGTGTTTACGAAGGGCATACCGGGCCCGAGGCATGTAAGATTGTCGAGTTCGCTTGGAATGGGCAACGCGTAGCGTAGCCAGCCGGTCCGTTCGGTCTCGCGGGGAAGTGTTGTAAACGGTGTAAGCGCGGCTTCTTGGACCTTTCCGTTGAGCGATACCGAACTGTAGACGGCGCACGTGGTGCGGTCCCAGCGCTTTGACTGTGTGTCGTATCGGCGAGTCGGGATCGTCTGGATGCGTCAGTCGTTCCAAAACCACCGTATGGTCCTCATTCATTGTATAGTGTTACAAATATATATTCTGTTCAAGCCACTAGAACACCGTCGCGTCTATTGCTTCCTTCACGGAATAATCACCTACCCCTGCATACTGCTACAATTTCCTCCAGCAGTATAACTAACAAATTGTGACGGCAATGCCTCCGACACAAGTCAGTGTTGAAAGATTATTTTCAGTATTAAAAATAATTAAAACGGATTTAAGAGCATCTATGAAAGAGGATTTGATTGAAGCCATTATTTTCCTTAGAGCTATATTATAAAGAAATTGATTAGAAATGTTTTGTTCTTATAGATATAATATATATGAAACTTTGTATTAATGTTTTATCACTTGTCTTTCTTTGTTATGATTCATTTATTTGAAATAAAAAATACTAGAATGACAATTTAATTTAATTTGTTTTATTTATTTACATTCACTACTACCATAACTTCAACTGTTTCTCCTCTACATAGAGCCGAGGCATATACATATGTGTCAGCGTCAACGCATTTTAGGCCAGGTCAAGGGTTTGTATCGAGGCGACTCTTAGGCCTGGAAGGATTTATGGCAGGATCTTGGCCTGCGTGAGGCCCTAAAGAGGGGTGCTCGAGACTAAACAGAACCGTCGATGGACGATGGCAGGCGACCGCGCTGGGTCTTCCGGCTATCGGCCGTCACGGTAATGTTTATGAGAAACAGATGAGTGAAAGTTTGGAATGACTCCGTGAGAAATACAGAGAGAGAAAGAGAAAGAGAAAGAGAGAGAGAGAGAGAGAGAGAGAGAGAGAGAGAGAGAGAGAGAGACGAGTGCGTTGCACAAGGATTGGGACTCTGCCCTGAAGGAGCTGGCCACGGAGTGGGGAAGGCACGGGGGTGCTTTCTGGTAAGAGGACTGTGTTAGACCGCTCAGCACTTACCCCAGAACCGCTAAATAGTAGAGTCACGATTCTTAATATCTGACATATGTATACGGTATGTTCAGAGATTTACTAGCCAGCGTTTCTCTTGTAAATAGTAAATATTATTGTGTTGCGTATAAAAAACAGTACTACATTTTCCTCTTTTATTTTTTTCTAATATTGACTATTTACAAGAAAAACGCTGGCTAGTAAATCTCTGAACACCCTGTATACGGCTATACCGTAGATCGAATATTAGCAATTTATTTATGTATACAAAGAGCCGAAGTTGGAGTTGGAGTCGATATATTTTTTCCCGACTCTGACTCCGACTCCAGGAGTCGATTATAGCTTTTTCTTACTCCGGCTCCGACTCCAATGAACAGCAATTATTCCTAAACTCCGACTCCGACTCCACGACTCCGACTCCGACTCCGAAGCCCTGGTTAAAACCAATTATTACTCAAAATTACCTTGAACTAAATTGTATATTACAGGAAACTGGCTCTGTTACAATTGTTAGCGTCGCGATAAGAATTGAGTGTGTAAGAAAATGTTGTGTAGTTACCTAAGTACTACTGCCTGTTGGATGACGCACTGGCGATGCGGGTAACACAGAGAGGTTGAATAGTTATGCCAAGATAGATTAATACCGTACTCGCGGAATCGAAAGGGTGACTAGGCCCGATCTCACTAAATACAACCAACTCCAAAACGAGATTCAGCGTAACGACGTGTATAGCCCGTTTGTACTTTAAGCACTGCCCCGAGGGTTAAAATTCGAGGGTTTATATACTGTAAAATCTAAGTGGGGATGCTCTCAAGATTTCCATATTAGGGAATTTTGTGCAACTGTCCCTGTACCGAATCATGCTTTGTGCCGGCTGCATCCAGCTGGAGCATAGTCATCGTTTCTATAAGCAAAGGGTGGAATAGGGCATTTTCCGTTCTCAGGAAAGCGGTTAGAAAACTCTGGTTGAAATAAAGCAGAGATAATTCTCTGTACGTAACAAATAGTACATTTTGTGCCCTTTCGAATGGTGTTCGTCATACCTTGGGGAAATTATTCGTTTTTGAGTTATAAAGTAAAATGTGAGTAGAAGTTGAGGCGCGCGGTCAACTACTCGACCCATATATTCATTTCAAACGTGGAAAAAACGCTTCCTGTGGTTATATATACTCTTTGGAAGCGACAGTTCGAACTTTTATTTAAATATACACAAGTTCCGTACCAAATGGTAAATATATTATCTTCATTTTTCTGAATTTTGTTTAAATAACGAGCTATATTTGATGTCTCTTGTTTTGTTTTCTCTCTTGTTATGTTCCCCAAAAAATGAGGAACAAACTTAGACATAATAATATCTCGCACTTCTGAAATTATTCTACATACCGTAGGTTGTGACTTATTTATCACAGCTCCAATGTCTTTTTGAGACGAACCAAGATGTAAATGCATTAAATAAATTGCCACCTTGTATATTGAGTTAGTGCCCTCACTTCTATTGAAACAGTATTCAGTTAAGTTTTGTAGTTCGCTTTCTTTTAAGCCAGTCCAGGCTTTTTTTTTTAAGGCCATTGTAATTTATCAAAAAAATTACATTCATGTGGTTTATTTTCGTTGAAGTTCCGTAACTGATGAATAATATTTACAATTTAATTTATTGATAACGTTGTTTCGTTTTGTAGATTGTCCTGTAGTGCAAGTATCGAAGATTGCTCTATACTGTCGTTTGTGATATGCCTTTGGCAACATACATTTCGTTCGTGGTTTATAATATGATCATTTATCAATATTTCTGTCCTTAATCTTTTATTAATAAAAGAAAGATTTTTTTCTTCAACACCTCTACAACCAAAAATGTACTTCGAATGACACTTAGGAGCTGCTTTTATTGGTAAAGTGGCGGAAGAGTCAGTGTCCCACCCTCTCTCTACTGGCACTGAAGGTGATATTACACCTTGGAAGCTTGTTCCAGTTTCTTGGTCATCAATATTTGAAAATGGAGATTCTAAAAAACACTTTTTACAAAACACTTGATTTGATTTAAGTTTCTTCTCCTTCTTCGGTTTTTTTTTAAAGAAAAATGCTACATTTTTCGCATTTGTTAGAACTCACATTTATTTCTTTCAGTCATTGCACTAATCACGTTTACTATTAGTCACATGTACTGTCAGAAATACTGTTATTTAGAATATGCACTACACTATGTAACTTATACGCTACACCGCTATTAATAAATGAAAATTAAAATAATCCTATATTCTAACGAAATGTTGCGCACATACAAAATTCTTTTACAGACGATGGACCTTCACGACACGTCAACGAAAATAAAACTGATGATTTGTCTTTGGTCTAGTTAAAAGAAATGCATAGATGAGTACCACGACAGCACTAATCTCAAAGCGCGAAACGTGAAAAAATGAACACATCTCGTTAATACTTGATTTCTCTCTCGAAATTCTAGATGGTTGCGTCCGAAGAAAATGATTGTTTCTTTTAGTTCTTTGATTCTGGGTATCGATGAAAGAGTGAATAGTTCCGTTTCGGAAAATTATAAAACACTGCATGTTTCGATTGAGATTATTAAATACTGTCGTGAATATAAATCGAAACAAACTGAAGAAGATACGCTACCTGATAATTGTATAATAAGATATAAAATGAAATAAGCAATATCTGCATTCTGGTATAATTATTGTAAAATATGTTGTTTCATTGTTTCAAAACAATAGAATTGATAACAATAGCATAACTGTGTTATGTACAGTATATATATATATAATCACAGGAAGCGTTTTTTCCACGTTTGAAATGAATATATGGGTCGAGTAGTTGACCGCGCGCCTCAACTTCTACTCACATTTTACTTTATAACTCAAAAACGAATAATTTCCCCAAGGTATGACAAACACCATTCGAAAGGGCATGAAATGTACTATTAATGCAGCGTTTTTGGTTAAAATCAGGCGATACTTTTTTTGGGAATTGCAATTTTTCTGAATTTTGTACGCCTCGAAAAACACGAAAAACGTGAAAAAATTATGTTAGAAATAAAGAAATTACATAAACTTATACACCGTTGGAAAGCTTGAATTTTTTATGATTTTTTGGTATCAGTGTCGGGTCGATATCGTATTTTTATTAAAAGTTACAGCACATAATAGATTTCGCAAAATACGTACTTTGTCCCCCTCCTCCCCGTAACCGTGAAGTCCTGGGAAAAAGTTTTTGCACGGAATCAATGTTGGACCCAAAGGGCTACCAATATGCAAAGTTTCAGGAAAATTGGTGTTCGGTATTGTATTAGCGTAAGAGTTCAAACGGAGGCAGCTCGACCGCTATCGACACCAAGTCGAACGCCGCTGTTCGCACGTTATTGTTTTGTATCGCGAGCGCGCGGCCGCTCAGCCGTTTTCTCCTTCGTATGCTAAACATCGTCACCAACGGCAAACTCCTCCGTTTTGAATCTCATGTCAAGAACAAAGGTTGGATCAAATCTACCAATCAGCGCAACCCCAAACCGATCGTTTCCAACGTCCGTGCGTTACCGTACGCTGTCGAACGACCACTTCTCGTTCGAATCTCGCAGCACTCGCTCGCATTTTTCCTACATCTCGTGACATCGTCACTATTTCAAAGACTCAACATTTATTCGCGGCATCGTCGCTAGTCTAAGTTTGCCTTCTATTTCAATTGTTCGTGTCGTCTGTTATCGTGTATCGGCGTGTATCGCCTTGTGACGTTATGAAAGTTGCTGAAGGTAAAATTGTGTCATTCGCTCGATTCCAACCGTCATCACTCCCTCAGCGTTCAATTCTGAGAGGTCCCGGCATCAGGCTCTCGATTCTCGATCGAGCCGAAACAATTGGTGTTGGGTAATTCTGGCCGATTTTGAATCAACGCCTTTCCGGTTCCGCGAAATATCCGCGAAATGCAAAGTTTTTTAGGTCTCTGCTCATATTTTAGGAAATTTATCGAGAATTTTTCGATTATTGCTAAACCACTCCACGATTTAACCAAAGAACAGTGTAAATTTAAAATTGGTCCAGAAGAAGATGAAGCGATCAAAACACTGAAATATCGGTTAACACAGGCACCTACTCTGAGCATTTACTGTCCCCGTGATGAAACAGAATTGCATTGTGATGCCAGCGCGATTGGTTTTGGCGCTATTCTTTTACAAAAAAAGCCGACCAAAAATTCCACCCAATTTTCTATTTCTCGAAACGCACTACTGACGCTGAATCGAAATATCACAGTTTTGAACTGGAAACGCTTGCTATAATTTACGCACTTCGCCGTTTTCGTCCATATCTGTGCGCCTTACGTTAAATAAGAAAGAAACAAACCCTAGAATTGCACGTTGGGTTTTAGAATTATAGGATTACGAGTATACACTTGAATATAGAGCAGGTACAAGAATGAGGCACTGTTCGTTTGTATCGCGCTGTGATGCCGTTCAAGACTCGACGTCGCCGAAGGTCGTAAATCCTCGACTCAGGTTTTCCTGACAACGCGTATTTCAAACGAATTCCCTACGACCTGGTCTAGTTATAGGGATAGTAAAGTAGTAAACACTGATTTTGTAACACGAGTAAAACTTTAATATATTTTAACAATAATTAATCAAAATAGATGGTGTTAAAATGGAACGATGAGACTGTGTTAAAAGAGGCTGTTGTTTGCGAAAAGACCCTGAGAGCTGTGTGTCGTGTGTTTTTAAAGTGTCGGCGTGGGCGTGTGCTATGTTGAAAGTGTACTGATTGGTGGGTGGTATTTTCAATGAAGATGGTAATGGGAAATGAAGTAGTTTTCTAATTGGTTATGTGAAATCTATGGAAATGGTGAAAGTGGCCGCCCTCGAAGACCGCCCTCGTTGATCGGTCACAAGTAGGGGTAGCATGTTCGGGTGCGCTACGGTTAGCCTTCGCGTCGCCTTGCGTTCGCGGGTCTCGAGTCTCGAGGACTTGACCGTAACAGGTACTAAACCTGAGAAGCCCCTTGACTTTTAACAATGGCAAGCGGAAACTAAAGAATTCGGTATTGGAAGTTAATCTGCTGGGCAGATGCGACAATATTCATAAACTTAAGGTCTTAATGGCAATATGGCTTCTTGGATTTATTAGCTGTTATAACGTTTTAAGGTAACTGTTTTACCGCAAGGAGTTTTTGGTGAATGAACTGGCTATCGTACGTGACGGATGAAAAGAGAGTGAGGCTTAACTATCTAAACAATTCAGTCGGTTCTTGTCGGCTGAACAGGCACGTTGATGCTTTAAGTAGACAAGTTTTAATTATTCAGGATAACAGCTTAGACCGAAATTTAGCTTTATGTCAGCAACAAGACGAGCAAATTTGTAAAATACGTCAAAAGTTAGAGAAGTCCGAAGATAAGTTTTTCGAAATGATAAATGGGTTGGTGTATCGCAAGATTGACGACCGCGCTTTATTTTTTGTTCCGGCAGCACTAGAAAGTAGCATAATGCGCCAATATCACAATGAAATAGGGCATGTTGGATCAGAAAAGACGATAGCTAACATTACGAACAGCTATTGGTTTCCTAATATGAAAGAGAAAGTAAAAAGTTATATCAAAAATTGTTTGAAGTGTATAGCCTTCTCGCCAAAATCGGGACGGCAAGAAAGCATGTTGCACGAAATACCGAAAGACATCAAACCGTTTTTTACATTGCATATTGATCATTTAGGACCTATTTCGAAAAAGCACAAAGTACCGCCATATTTTTTTAATAGTTGACGGTTTTACAAAATACACTAAATTATACCCAACAAAAAGTACGAGCACCGCTGAAGCAATAAAGTGTTTTAAACATTATTTCGCGACCTATAGTAGGCCGTTGCGTATTGTGTCAGATAGAGGCATCTGTTTTACCGCACATGATTTTGAACATTTTTTAAAAGACCGTGACATACAACACGTTAAAATCGCTACCGCGATGCCGCAGGCAAATGGTCAAAAAGAGGTGCAGCGATTTGTGGGCCTCGCTAGCTATTTCCGCAGATTTATAAAAAATTTCTCGCTCATTGCAAAACCCTTATATGATTTACTTCGAAAAAATGCTATTTTTCACTTTGGAGCAGAACAAAACCAGGCGTTTGAGATGTTGAAGCAACATCTAACAAATAGTCCGGTTATAGCAATTTACTCTCCGAAATTAGAGACTGAGCTCCACTGCGACGCTAGTAGTAGTGGATTTGGAGAAATTTTGTTACAAAAACAACCAAATAAAGTTTTTCGTCCAGTTTTTTACTTTAGTAAAAGTACGACTGCTCAAGAAGGAAAGTATCATAGTTTTGAGCTTGAATGTTTAGCGGCAGTGTACGCGATCAAAAGGTTTCATATTTATTTGTCAGGCATTAAGTTTGAAATGAAAATGAGAAAGACGCTGAATAGAAAATAAGTTTGTATTGTATTTTTGCGTCAATTTTACATTGTTTAATTATACAATGGCGAGTAGGATATAAGTTTGTATTGTATTTTTTGCGTTAACTTTATGGTTTTGATTACTCTGCGTTATTCTACCTTATGTATGACTATATTCCGTTATATTCTAGTTTTAATTTTATGTTTGTGTGCTCTGTTATCTTGTTTAAAGTTGGTTCAGATAAAACGATGTCCGAGGACGGTCATTTTGGTCAGGATTGGCCGAACTGTAGGTGTCAGAAGTTAGTACATTGGTGTTGGTGACGATCGATCGTCGGCAATCAGCTGGGACTGTCATACTGAGCCGACGATCGATTTGCTATTAACAACCCGATGTTCTTTTAGTAAATATTAATTCGTCAGCGAGATTCAGATTGTAAGAAACCGTCGTACGAAAGACTTCTATTAAATAAAGCTCCGCAGCGCGGAAAAGCGGTCGACGCTGTCAGAAATATACTCGAATCTTCCGGAACACTGGAAACCAAACGAGATCTAAACGAGATACGCGAAAAAGCGGCGTTGCGTTTACATAAAAGTTTTGATGCCAACAAAAAATTATACGACAAAAAGCGTAAACCAGCTTTACAGTATAAAGCTGGGGATAAAGTAATGATAGCAAATTTTGTGAATTCCAGTGATTGTTCAAAGCTGGCGCCGAAGTTCAAGGGGCCATACGAAGTGGCACGTGTTTTGCGCAACGACCGTTATATCATCAAAGATATTAACGGTTTCCAACTCACACAAATTCCGTACATAAGCACATGGGCGGCATGTAATTTGCGCCCCTGGTTATCCTATAACTAGTTTAATATTTCTTTTTTAAATAATTGTTATTGTAAGAGTGAGGAGAGTGACTCCGTCACTCGTCAGTCGTTCGATCGTCTTATGTTTTAGACTATAAGGTTCGGATGCGGCTCCGCTGGAGTCAGTGCCAGTCAAAACGCCGTTGTAGCATTATATAATATATCTTTTACCAGCTCCTTAATTAAGTCAAGCCCTTTCCCACGTCCTACAATTTTCAGAAGTGGGATAGAAACCTGTACGGATAAAAACCTGTGTGGATTCGATTTCTGTGTGAATTCGAATTATTACGTGGTGCGTAGACGTAACGTGAGGAAAGGCTTGACTGGTGATAAGTGAACTAATCGCAAGATTGTGTGACTTTGGTGAGGTGCTAAGGGACTTGTGCGAAGGAAAATGACAAATCCAAAAGAGTTCAAGGCAGAGCAGTTGAAGAAAATGCTGCTGAAGAAGGGAATTCCGACGACTGGCACCAAAGCGGAAATGATTGCAAGACTACAAGAGAATGATTCGACTGGGGAATGGATCAAGGAATTAGAAAAAATCCATTTGACTAAAGCAGGAGAGAATATGACGGAAGTGACGGCAGCAGATGTGGAAGACGGAGAGCGTAGCGATAGCGATGACGATGTATGGCACGAAGTTGAATTGTTGAGAAGAGAGAGACAGCTTCTCGAAAGAGAGTTGGCATTAATGGAGAGGGAAAATCGGCTGCTACGCGAGTCTTCAAATACGGCCGGCAGCAAGAGGGAAGGACCGTCCAAATTCAGCGTGAAAGTTGTGAGTGACCTGCTTAGCAATTTTACAGGCATGGACAAGAATTTCGTGACTTTATGGATGAACGAAAAGTAAAACATATATTAATTGCAATGGGATCGCCACAAGCTAATGGGCAGGTAGAGCGGGTTAATCGGGTATTGGTAACCATCTTAAGTAAGCTAACAGATAATAGCGAGGGAAACCATTGGTACAAATTACTGGATAGCGTGGAACATGCAATAAATAATACTGTAAATAAGAGCACAGGCGAAACACCTAGTAGATTATTGTTTGGAGTTGATCAACGTGGAAAAGTAGATGACAAAATTAAAGAATATCTAGATCAAACAATAAGCAAGCGTAGCAATTTAGAACAGCTTAGGAAACAAGCATCCGAAAAAATTATAAAATCACAAGAGCGAAACGAGAAATATTATAACAGTAAAAGGAAAAATCCGACGAAATATCAAGAAGGCGATTATGTCATGTTACGTAATTTCAATAGCACACCCGGTACGTCTACAAAGTTGATACCTCGGTTCAAGGGGCCGTACGTTATTGTAAAAGAATTTAAAAACGATCGGTATTTAGTAAGCGATATAGAAGGGTTTCAAAACACGCAGAAGAAATATCAAGGCGTTTGGGAACCTAAAAATATGAGACCATGGATAGCGACAGATTCGTAGAGGGAGAATGGATGTATAAATGTAATAAGAATGAAATGTAGGAAGAATGAAATGTATGTAACTGAAGATCGAGAACGATCTTTTGATCAGGATGGCCGAGTTGTAAGAGTGAGGAGAGTCGCATCACGTCTCTCCGTCACTCGTCAGTCGTCCGATCGTCTTATGTTTTAGACTATAAGGTTCGGATGCGGCTCCGCTGGAGTCAGTGCCAGTCAAAACGCCGTTGTAGCATTATATAATATATCTTTTACCAGCTCCTTAATTAAGTCAAGCCCTTTCCCACTTCCTACATTATGAAGTTGTTATATGTGTTTCGTATGTTGTATGTATGTTTGTATGTATACACTGCGTTCATTGTAACTTTGTATACCGATTTGGATAAATGTATTATTTTAATCGGGACGATTAAAAAGTCAGGATGACCGAGTTGTAGGTAACTGAATGTGTGTGCGTGCGCTGAATGTGCGTGTATGCGTGGTGCGACCGGCGTGTATCGAAGTTTCTAGAAATTGTTTGTACATGTGTTTGTGCACGTTGCGACCGACATGGATCGAAGTTTCTAGAAACAAAATGTGAATGTGTAACAGACCTTGTCTGTTACGAAGCCGTAACCGCACCGCACCGCTAGTCACGCGCGCCGCCACCAGATGGCCACGACGCGTATCGCGATTCTCGCCGTTAGAGAGGAAACGTCGCGTGCATATAACCCGGTGCACGGATTCGTTAATCCACTGGCATCCGGACCGCTCTGAGAGATCGACCTGAATCAGGACCGCCTAACCGTACCTTCTACCTCATCCGTCCTCTGACCGTATCAAGACGTTCCGAAGTATTCCACAAAAACACCAACAAAGCGCTCACCAGCAACGAAAGGAGTCACGAAGCGTAAGTTGCCCCGCACCTCACCGCTCCGTCCTAGCACGAACAGGGAGTACCCTGTTCCCCTCCGCATCACACCGCACCGAGCAGGAAGTACCCTGCTCGTCTCCTCTCCAAACACCGTTCCGAGCGGGGCGTCCACCGCTTTCCGGCCACTGCAACAGGGAGTACCCTGTCCTCTCCCCCCCCCCCCCCCCGCCGCCACCGAGCAGGGCGTCCCCTGCTCTCCGACCACCGCGACACCGAACGGAGAGTACCCCACTCGTTCCCTCCCCACCGACCGTCTCCGAGCAGGGCGTCCCCTGCTCGCCGACCTCCGCGACTACACGTTTCCCACCAGGTCCGCACCGACCCTCCGCGACGCGAACACCGGTACCGCGAACGGCAGCTTGTTTTGTAACATAAACCAGCACGTGTCTTTATTTTCACCGCACCTTAACCTCACCGCTCCACGCCGACCGTTCTCCTCGCCGCGAACCCTGGCTCGGCGAGCTACTCGGCAACGAGGGGAACCGTCGTCGAGACCGCACTAGCTTCACCGAGAAACCGAACCGTTGCAAATGTGTGCATATACGATAAACGGAGAAAAAAGACGGTAATCGGCAGTTTCGGGTAACCCACGGACGAAAACATACGTGTTCGGATCGATATAGCCTCTTACACAAGGAAGATAAATTCCAATATTTAGTGGAGGCTATGGTTCCTGATTCACGTGCGGCGGAATTGGTGAAGAGTTACCCGCCGACGGGCGAAAACTATGAAAAAGTCATTACGAGTCTGAAGAATCGTTTTGGCCGTGAAGATTTACAAATTGAGGTGTATGTGAGAGAATTGTTACAATTAGTGTTGCAAAACGCTATTACACCTGCTAAGGATGTTCCGCTTTCAAGTCTGTACGATAAGATTGAGTCGTATCTGAGGGCGCTGGAGTCTCTCGGCGTCACAACCGACAAATGCGCGGCAATGCTATTTCCATCGGTGGAATCTTTCTTACCGGAGGAGCTGTTGAGCGCGTGGCAACGAAGTAATAAAGCGTGCGATACAGCGCCACAGAACGAAGAAAATGTGACACAATCGAAGGACAGATTGACGCAACTTATAAAATTTTTGGACAATGAAGTGCAAAACGAACTGAGAATTTCGATGGCATTGCGGGGTTTTCGTTTAAGCGGGAACGATGCAGGTTCTGAGAAGTCAAAGAAATACAAGACGCGCGCGGATAGTGAAGACATTCCGAGTGCGATGGGCTTACTCACGATAAAGAGTAAAACTGACGCGTGTCTATTTCGCGATCTTAGTGACCATGAGAGCACAAACTGTGGGAAAGCTAGGAAGATGGCCCTCTCAGAGAAGCAAGAGTGTGTTAAGAAGAAACGTGCTTGTTTCAATTGTCTTGTGGTGGCGATATCACCACGTACGCCAATGCATATATTTCTTCTAAGAACTTCTCTTTCCTTTCCAACTCTGTTACGCTATTATTCTCTATTTCCTGTCTGCTAGTCGCACATTTGGTGACCAGCCCTTCACGAATTTCCAATGCATCCTTGAGAACGTCGCCAGAGTTCTGGTTTTCGTTAGTCTCGGTCCTTCACCCACCTCTTAGCTTTCTCTGTTTATGACTCTTTTCCGCTGTCCCTATCGCTGTCACGACATCTTTTTGCCTTTTCTAACTACGACGTGTTTAAGATGCAACGAGAGTCGCCAGTTGATTGTAAGCCTCCGAGACTACAACACCGGCACTGCACTGACATTCGCGCTTACCGATATTGTTAATAAACGAAGTGAGGACAATCTCTATTATTTTATACCCCCTTATCCACTTCATTGGTGACCCCGACGTGATCGGTTTGTGCGGTTTATGTATTTTAGTGTCAGTGTGCTTATTAATAATAACTTTAGACTTCGGTGGTATAAGTGTACATAGTAACATTTAAGTGACTTAACATTTTTTCATAGACCTATTTGTGTGTGTAACGCCTCGTTTTATAATAGACATAGTTTAGTGACCTTATATCGAAATAAACCCCAATTATGGAAACGACCGAGCCAGCGATAGCGAAAGTGGGTGTGAGAATACCCGAGTTTTGCCCGGGCGATCCGGAAATGTGGTTCTCGATGGTCGAGAGAAGTTTTGAGGCGTCCGGAATAACCACCGAAGCTACGAAAGTCGGTTATGTTTTGGGGGCACTGACCCCCCAGTACGCTACGGAAGTGAGGGATATCATCATCAACCCTCCCCCAACGACCCCTTTCTCAAAATTAAAGGAGGAATTGATTCGTCGGATCGGCGCGTCACAAGACCAAATGACGAGACGGCTCCTTGAACGCGAAGAGATCGGGGATCGCAAGCCGTCGAAATTCTTGCGGCGCCTGCGGGGGTTAGCAGGTACGACCGTGCCGGATCCCGTACTGCGCACACTTTGGGTGAGTCGGCTGCCTACCAATATGCAGGTAATATTGGCTACACAAAAGGACACCGAACTGAACAAGGTCGCCGATTCAACGGACGCCATAACGGACACGACGACACCGCGAGCGCATATTTGCGATACTGGCCACCCGGGTCCTTTGCCTCGCGGTGCGGAAACACCGGTTAATCCGGATACGGAGGCATCATCTTTACTCCAAGAGATTTCGGAACTGAAGGAGCTGAGTTATCAGGATAGAGGACGACAAAGCAGACCCTTTTACCACCGCCGGTCGAATTCCCGGAACAGTTCGCCATCGGGTTCACGCGATCGAGAGAGTCGTAGGCACAACGAGTATCAGGCCCCTCCTGATTACAACGAAAAGTGTTGGTACCATTGGCGTTATGGAGGGAATGCACATAAATGCGTGTCGCCATGCAACTTTAGCGGTTCTGCCGCGGGAAACGACCAGGGAGGTCGTTGATGGTGGCCAGCGACCCTGTTCCCCCATCCCGCCGTCTATTTGTTACCGATTACCATACCAAAGTACAATTTTTAATAGACACGGGCGCCGATCTTTGCGTGTATCCGCGTAAACTATTGCACGGCCCGCGAGAAAGGTCGAGCTACGAACTGACGGCGGCAAACGGAAGCATCGTTTACACCTACGGCACCGTAACATTAAATGTACGTTTGGGTTTCCGGCGCGATTTTATTTGGCGGTTCGTTGTGGCAGACGTGTCGAAACCAATAATCGGGGTCGACTTTCTTAATTATTTCGATTCGTTGGTCGACATACGTAACCGCTGCCTGGTCGACAGAACATCGGTTAAGGTTCGGGGAAAATATTCCGATGAGGAGATATTCTCGATAAAGACAGTTTTTGGAAATACGGCATATCATGAGCTTCTGGCTACAATGCCAGAGCTCACCAGGCCTTGCGGAGTGCCGTGCGAGACGAAACATCATACCATTCATCATATACTAACCACCCCTGGACCACCCGTATCCTGCAAGACACGGACCGGCTCAGGTCAGCTAAGGAAGAATTCCAATTGATGATGCATATGGGCATTGCGGGACCGTCGAAGAGCCCATGGTCATCGCCGCTCCACATGGTGCCGAAGAAAGATGGCGAGGCTTGGAGACCCTGTGGCGATTAACGAGCATTAAATGTACGCTCAATACCGGATCGTTACCCCGTACGTCACATAGAAGATTTCGTACAGCAATTATCTGGTAAACAAATATTTTCCACCATAGACCTGGTTCGCGCTTATAATCAGATTCCCGTCGCTTCCGAAGATGTCAAGAAAACCGCAATAGCTACTCCGTTTGGGCTGTCTGAATTCCCCTTTATGTCATTTGGCTTACGTAATGCAGCACAAACTTTTCAAAGTTTTGTAGATGAAGTTTTACGCGAATTCGATTTTTGCTATGCTTACATAGACGATATTTTAGTAGCGTCAGAATCTGCGGCCGAGCACCTCCATCATTTGAAACTTCTGTTTGGTAAATTAAAAGAATGCGGCATAATCATTAACACCAATAAATGTACGTTCGGAAAAGGAGAGGTAAAATTTTTAGGTTACCGTGCAAATAGCCAAGGCACACACCCTGAGGTCAATGCCACTCTGGCCATTACCTGCGATGCTTCTGATTTTACCGTGGGAGCTGTGTTACAACAGCATGTCAACAATACGTGGCAACCACTTGCACCCTTCTCTAAGAAGTTAGGAACTGCCGAGCAAAAATATTCTGCATACGACCGTGAATTATTATCAATCTATTTGGCAATCAAGCATTTCAGACATATGGTAGAAGGCAGACATTTCAGTATTTTCACAGATCACAAACCTATAACTTTTACATTCCGACAAAAGCTAGACAAATGTTCCCCGCGTCAATTCCGTTACTTAGACTACATGGCACAATTTACAACCGATATTATTCATATTTCCGGAAAAGAAAACGTGGTGGCTGACGCGTTGTCTAGAATTAACGCAGTGTCTTCGGTTATTAATTTTGAGGCATTAGCAGAATCGCAAGCCCACGACCAAGAATTAAAGCAATTAATAAATAATACGTCAGGTTTGCACTTGCGTAAAATATCATTGACTGGTTCACCTGCCGAATTGTACTGCGATACATCTTTAGAAAATATAAGGCCATTTATTACTCTCCCTTTCCGACGTGCAGTCTTTGACCAAATACATGGTTTGTCACACCCGGGCATTAATGCGACGGTCAAGCTCATAACACAGCGTTATGTTTGGCGGTCGATTAAAAGCGATATTCGTGCCAGAAATCTAAGATATCAAAACACGTAAATTCACTCATTTCTGCTTTTGCTAAACCCTCCGCCCGCTTTGAGCATATTCCCTTGGATATAGTAATATTACCCGTGTCCGAAGGGTATCGATACTGCCTGACCTGCGTCGACAGGTACACCCGATGGCCGGAGGCGTTTCCGATGATCGATCAGGAGGCCCAGACGATAGCTCGAACCTTTTATGACGGTTGGGTATCGCGTTTTGGGACTCCTTTGCGTATTACTACCGATCAGGGCCGACAATTTGAGTCCAAATTATTTTATGCCCTTAATAACCTGATTGGCTCTAAGCATCTGCGTACTACGGAGTACCACCCGGCAGCGAATGGAATGGTAGAGCGTTTTCATCGACAGCTCAAAGCTGCAATTAAATGTCACCAAAAGATGGCGCACCCTGTATTTTGAAGTGCGGTTTAGTGGCTGTAGAAACTCTGCTCGGATGGACGCTCATGGGTAAAGTGCCTGAAGTTGAAAAGGGTGAGAACGCGACCTTGATGGCAATTTCTATGTTTGTTAAGGATAACAACATTGAACATTTATGGACACTAGATGTTTTAGGGATTAAAGATCCCATCGAAACCATAACACAGAAGGAGCGTGACAAGGAAGTGAAAGAGTTTTTTAAAAACGGTAAAAATGAATAACCTGGGACGTTATGAAGTGCAATTGCCATGGTTAGAGAATCATCCTGCTTTGAACGACAATAAGGATTTAGCTGTTCGACGTCTCCAATCGACCGTGAAGAAGTTGCGAGCGGAAGGTCTCTATGCGGACTACCAGGCGGTCTTCAAAAGTTGGTTAGCAGACGGCATAATCGAGTGCGTTCCAGAGAAGGAAAAGGACAATTGGTCACTATTTGCCACATCGACGCGTCGTGAAGGAGAATAGCACAGCAAGGTTAAGACCAGTGTTCGACGCTTCAGCCAAGGGGCGCCAGTTTCCATCCTTGAACGAATGTTTGGCGAGGGGACCAAATCTCATCGAAATGGTAACCTCCGTTTCATTGCGCTTCAGAGAAGGTGAGATTGGTGTAATTGCGGATATTAGAAAGGCATTTTTGCAAATTAGCATTGACGTAAGAGACAGAGACTTTTTACGATTCTTATGGTATGCTTGTCATGACCATATTGTAATCCTAAGACATTGTAGAGTCGTTTTCGGTGTTTCATGCAGTCCATTTATTTTAGGTGCGATAATTGAGATGCCTTTAAGTGGCTTAACTGATTCCTTGAATGAGTCGACTGCGAGGTTTTCCAAACAGAACATTTTGAAACTGTTAAAAGGTTTTCATGTAGATAACTGTGTTACTAGTGCAAATTCCGTGGAGCAATTGAATAAGTTTGTTTGTGATGCGAAAGCAGTCATGGACTTGGCTGGGTTTGACCTGCGAGGGTGGGAGCATAACGGGGATAAATCTCGAGAAAACCAGACGGCTGTATTAGGTATCGTATGGAATAAGCAGCTAAATACTTTATCCCTTAGTGTACCAGCTCTAGACCAATTTCGCAACGGGAAAATTACGAAAAGATGTTTAAATACCGCGTTAGTTTGAATATGTTGTTCGAATTTCGCGAATATCGCGATCTGTATTCGTTGGTGATCCCTCCGAGGTTACTCGTCCGAGGAGTTCGTTAACCCACAATAAATCGAGCAAAAACGGCGTGACTTTCTGGTTACCGGTAAAAGTCAGCCGATAAACACGGTAAGCCGTTGTGCACCGGTCAAACAATGTTCAAATTAAACTCGTCCGCGATGGTACGGTGAGAGAGAGAACAATGCATATATACAGACATTGAACCGAGACAGACAGGCAAGAGAGAGACAGCGCCGCGTAGCGGCTCAGCTGACTCTCGCGCGACGTTTGTCTAAGCCTGGCGGTTCCTCGTCACTTGCTATCGAGACGTTCTAGCGGGCGCCTGCTCCCTAGTTCTTCTGGCTATCTCTGAACTCTTCGGTCGCGCTGTTGAATTCTTGTTTCAAGTCTTCGACGGCGAGCCGTTGCAACGACCGCTCGCAACGAACTGGCCTCGCTTACGAGATCGTTCCGCTCGTTAAAAGAGAATTGATTAGCCTAGCGAGTTTTATCGGACTCTGGATTTTCCGAGTTTCGATAATTAAACGTATTTTTATACATTTTTCACTGCCGTACGACCTGTCGAACCGGGCTGAGCTCGCTTACGAGTTCGCTCCAGGAAATTCGAACAGCGTTGTACCGGCAATAGTGACACGATCAAGCCACGGCATCCCCCGGGCTTTGATAATATAAACAGTGCACGGTTGCGATAGCTGCTTAGACCTTTCTAACGTGGCTATTGTTTCCCCGCACGACAAGTGTATTTCGGAGTGATCGACGCGAGTTACGTGTTCGTTCCCCGAATTCACTACATGCCAATCAAGAAATATTCTTGCAAGGAATCGTGATTACGCTTCCTTACGGCAACCCGTGTTTCACGGAGTACACTCTTTCAGAGAACGTTCTCTGCCATACGCCCTGGCATACGCTTTGACGTCCCAGCGCAGCAGACGAACCGATACTCTGATTGTGATACGGTCAACTCATTATACGCTTTGGCGGAATTGATCGGTCCATCCACAGGTCCTGAATCGTAAGGCCCAGACTAGTCACCCTCCATAGACTGAGACCGTGACGACGAGCTCGGCAGACTTGACCCGTTCAACCGATATAGTTGCACCTGCCATATACACCGTCGCTTGTGCGACGGAGATAGTATTCCGAGTGGGGATCGCGACTGGTTGAACAACGCTTACGCTATACGCCGTTATTATTGTGCGCAGATAATAATTAGTGCGTGTAAGTGGTGAGTTGGACCACGTCTTCCACCGAGATTGACAGCCGCGTGACGTATTGAGTCACGCTCGTGCTAGAAATCGAGGTAGCCGGAGCACGGGGCAATTCGGCTGGATTATCGAACTTGGAGCCTTACAACCTCCTTGTAAGATTGACCGCCACCCCTACGCTCACGCACACGCAGTAGAATCGGTTTAACCGTGACCACGCCAGTGCGAGCGGACGAATTCTCGATCTTCGAGATAAGTCACAATAATACAGTCCACTAACTCTGCGCTTTGAGCAGATTGTCTGTATTCCCTCTCCACGACAGCGATTACCGCAGTCAGGAGAATACGGGAAACAGCGTCTCGAACGGGTACGTTACGTATCCTATAGGTGTTTAACATCTTCGTTCGGTACTTTTGTTTTTTCAGACGCCAACGTCGCTAGACGTCACGGGACGACCCTCCAGGGAGAGAGAGAGCGGGACCGGCACGCGGACCGCGTGCCCACCTCGGGTTTTTTTTTATTTAAATAAACGGCCCACCATTAGGTGGGTCACTATCAATATAAAACCGCTGTACAAAAAATTACTTTCCCACACATTCCTATTTCCTCATATTCGAGCTACCGTTAAAAAGTCGTTGAATTGTATTATACAGTCCACCTTTTTAACAAGTATGCTTTCTCTTCCTCATCGTATTTTCGATCCTTTGGGATTGATTTGCCCCATAGCACTTTGCCCAAGAATTTGATTGCAAGAGACGTGGGCTCAGAAGCTATCATGGGACGAAGACGTGGCTGTAGATATTAAAGCCCGGTTTTTGAATTGGGTAAACGATTTGGAGGGCATAAGTAAAATAGAGTTACCGCGTAGTATACTAAAGAAAATCCAGGATTCGGATGATGCGAGCCTGCATACATTTTGTGATGCTAGTAAACTGGCGTATGCAGTAGTGGTATACATTCGCATACAGAGCAGTGTAAATGTAAAAGTTAATTTTGTACAAGCGAAATCACGAGTTGCACCGACAGGTAAAATCAATGCCAATGCGCGATGTAGCATTCCACGTTTAGAGTTGTTAGCTGCAACAATCGGAGTTAGACTAACTGTGTCAATTTTGGAATCTTTAAGTTTTAAGAAAATCAGAGTTGTGGCGTACAGGGCCAAGTCGTCGATGGTTTCGTTGCACTGCGAACCCGAATGGTTTATTTCAGCGTAACGGCCGAGCCCTGACACTGCAAGGCCATGTGCCATATTTTGGGTAACGGCCACTCGGGATTTTTCCAGTGGTCTCGAGAAAATTCTTTCCCACGGCTTGAGAGAACTTTCTCTTTTTCCACCCCCACAAATGACGCGACGGTTAAAAGACAAGGGAGACGACACAGTCGACTTGTAACCTCGAACTTGAGAAGAACGCTCCGTACGCTACCCTCGCTTATAGGACAAGTTCCGCGACTACGCGTTATCATTTATGTTTCGGTTAAGAACTGTACATACGTATCGTTTAAGTGTAAATAGTGTAAATAAACTCTAGCTTAGTATTTATCGTTTAACATTTATTGCTCCAACACGTGTCCATCACCCCAAATTGGTAACCCCGACGTGATCGGTAGTGACAAGAGGTGAACGTGTGAGCAATTCGGACATAGTACTTTTCAAGTTATTCTATCGATTTAGTGTGTGAGAACAATGTCGCTCGGTGATAGTGGTAAGAAGTTGGACGATGACGTGAAACGCGATAAGGACGATGTGAACGTTGCGAGTCAGCCGAGCGTGCGAATTCCGCAATTTTGGCCGCATAAAATAGTGCTATGGTTCAAGTTGTTAGAGGCCTATTTTACATCTGCGCGAATTACAAAGGACGAAACGAAGTTCCACATTACGATCGCGAATTTAGGCGAGAAATATGTGGAGCAGGTAGAGGATGTTGTGATCGACCCTCCCGTAACAGACCAATATGATACTCTCAAACGAGAGTTAACAAAACGTCTCACGGAATCGGACAGCTCGCGAGCACGAAAATTAATGGAGAGCGAAGAAATGGGAGACCGAACGCCTTCCCAATTCTTTCGCGATTTGAAGAAACTCGCCACTCCATCGAGTTTATCCGACGAGTTCATCCAAACGCTATGGAGGAATCGTTTACCTGCCAGTGTTCAACGTGTTTTGGCTGCCACAACGGAGGCAAATATTAACACATTGATGGAGATGGCGGATCGGATTCACGAAATTCGACCCGATCATGGAAGAATCGCGGCAGTCTCGGAGAATACCGAGATTAGCGAATTTCGTGAGGCAGTCAAGAAACTGCGATTGCAGTTGAGCGCCTTTTCTTCAGATCGACAACGATCTTTTCCGCGATCCCGTCGAGGCAGCCGATCGAACAGCCGTTCAAGCAGCCGAGCGAGCAGTCGTGATGGGTCACCCGAAACGAGGAATCGGGAGAAGACCGGGTTATGCTGGTATCACGACAATTTTGGACCTAGGGCATCGAAATGTAGATCCCCGTGTAATTGGAGTTCGGGAAATGCCAGCAGCCGTCCGTAAATGCGGCAAACGATGACGGGTCTGGTTCTCGCCGCATATTTGTGACAGACAAAAGCACGAAAATTGCTTTTCTCGTGGAACCAGTGCCGACTTGTGCGTGTATCCTCGCAATCGTTTGCGATGGCCGAGTAAAAAAAGTGCGTACGAACTTTTCGCGGCTAACGGCACACGCATCGCGACATTCGGGACAATCGCGGTGGATTTGAACCTATCCCTTCGTCGTAGTTTCAAGTGGCGTTTCGTAATCGCGGACGTTAGCACACCTATCATTGGGATGGACTTCCTATGCCATTACGGACTTTTGGTGGACCCGCGAAATCGACGTCTCGTTGACACGGTTACGAACCTGACGACGAAGGGATACGCAGCCGACGCGAGGATTGCCTCGATCAAAACCGTTTTTGGTGAATCGGTATACCATCAGCTTCTCGCTGAATATCCCGATTTGACACGACCGCCAGTTTTCGGGAAGGAAACGGTGAAACATCAGGTACGACACCACATAAAGACGACTCCAGGGCCGCCGGTTTATTGCCGACCTCGACGCCTCGCTCCCGACCGCTTCAAGGATGTCAAGGCGGAATTCGATATAATGATGCAGCAAGGTGTAATTCGGCCGTCGAAGAGTCCCTGGGCATCACCGCTTCATGTCGCCCCGAAAAAGGACGGCACTTTACGACCTTGTGGTGACTACCGAGCCCTCAATGCACGTACCGTACCTGACAGGTACTCTCCGCCCCACATCGAGGACTTCGCGCAGCAGCTCTACGGAAAAGAGGTATTTTCCAAAATCGACTTGGTGAGGGCCTATCACCAGATTCCAGTTGCTGCCGAAGACATCGAAAAAACGGCAATAACAACGCCGTTTGGTCTTTTTGAAGCGGTGAACACTATGTTCGGACAATGCGGCGCAAACGTGTCAGCGTTTTGTCGACGAAATCACGCGTGGTTTAGATTTCGTCTACGCGTTCGTCCATGATTTTCTGATCGCGTCCGTTGGTGAAGAGCAACATTACGAACATCTGCGCATTTTGTTTAAACGTTTGAAAGACTACGGCGTCGTTATTAATCCCTCGAAATACGTTTTCGGTGTCAGCGAGATCACTTTCCTCGGTTATACGGTAGATGCACGCGGTATAAGACCTTTAGCCGATCGCGTCGAAGTAATCGCGAATTTCAGCAAGCCCGCAACGATAAAACAGCTTCGCCGATATTTAGGAATGATAAACTTCTATCGTCGTTTCATTCCGAAAGCTGCGATAATTTTACAGCCGTTAAACGACCTGCTAAAAGGGGCGAAAAAGGGTGACGCGCCTATTGTTTTGAGCGGGGAAGCAGAAGATGCATTTCTTAAATCGAAGAATGCTTTGGCGGAGGCAACAATGTTGGTGCATCCAGTGCCGGGTGCGCCGATAAGCCTTGTCGTAAACCGCTAGGTTTTTTCACGAAGGCTTTATCTTCCGCGCAGTGCAAATATAGTGCGTACGACCGCGAACTGTTCGCTGTGTATAGCGCAGTGAAACGTTTCAGGCACGCCGTGGAGGGTAGAGACTTCGTAATATTCACTGATCATAAGCCGTTAACATATGCATTTAATCAAAAACTCGACAAATGTTCCCCGCGACAGTTTAGATATTTAGATTATGTGGGACAGTTCACCACTAATATTCGCCATATTAGGGGATTAGACAACGGTGTAGCCGATGCATTGTCGCGCATTGAGGCAATGTCAACAACGGTCGACCATCGCTCGTTGCAGAGCGCGCAAGAAGAGGATTCTGAGTTGCGCGAGTTGTTACAAACGAACTCGAATTCTCTAAAACTTCGGAAAGTCCGTTTTCCCGACCATGACGCGGACATTTATTGCGACGTAACGAGCGACACAGTAAGACCGTACGTACCGAAACCCTTGCGACGAAACGTTTTTGACTCTCTGCATGGCCTGTCGCACCCAGGTATACGGACCACGCAGAAATTGGTTACGGGACGTTTTGTATGGCCATCGGTCAATAAGGATTGTCGAGCCTGGGCGCGACAGTGTATTCGGTGTCAGAAATGTAAAGTTTCTAGACATGTACGTACACCCTTACAAAATTTTAACAATTTAACTGATCGGTTCGAACATATCCATATAGACATAATCACAATGCAGTACTCGCAAGGGTGCAGGTACTGTCTTACGTGTGTCGATCGTTTCACTCGTTGGCCAGAAGCGATCCCTATTGCGGATATGGAAGCATCGACTTGTGCGTCTGCGTTAATTGCGACGTGGATTGCTCGTTTTTGCGTGCCCGTGAGAATAACCACGGATCAGGGACGTCAATTCGAGTCCGAACTCTTTAAAAAGCTATGCCGTATGTTGGGTACGGAGCATATTCGTACGACTGCTTACCACCCGCAAGCGAATGGCATGGTCGAAAGACTACACCGACAATTAAAGGCATCGATTAAGTGCCACGACACCGACAATTGGGTCGGAATTTTACCCTTCGTTTTGTTGGGTATACGCACTGCCTTTAAGGACGACTTGAAGGCAACGGCCGCGGAAATGGTGTACGGGACAGGTATCCGTCTACTTGCGGATTTCTTCGTGTCCAACAATTCCGAGTCAAATTCCGACTACGTTGTACGACTCAAGCGACGCGTGCGCGAAATTAAGCCGTGTCCCGCTACCTGGCATGGCCCGAAAAAGATCTTTGTATTCAAAGAATTGTTTTCATCGCCATACGTGTTTGTACGCCATGACGCGGTTAGAAATCCATCGCAACCACCGTATGATGGACCCTACGAAGTGATTGAACGAGGCGACAAACATTTCGTTGTTCGCGTGAACGACAAAAATGTACGCGTTTCCGTTGACCGTCTCAAGCCGGCGTTTGTTTTGTCTGATAATATAGATATAGAACAACGGGTTGAGGACGGCAGTTTTATTCGCGAAGAAATTGAGAGCAGTAATGATTGTAATCGCAAAGGAACTAGCGAAGCGACTTCGCGAATTTCGGAGAATATTACTGCGAATCAAAATTTTACCACTCGCGCGGGAAGGAAAATTCGCTTTCCTGACCGTTTTCAATCCGGATTTAGATAAGGATAGTCATAATTAGTTATAGTTAGGTATAATTAGTTGTTACATATTGTAGTTTAGATTGCGATCCGGGTTGACCAGTGTTGACGTTTTATGGACTGTTGAGACGTGATTATTGTATGGCCGGCTCGTATTTCGGTTTGGGTCTACGCTACGGTCGATTTTGAACAGTGCCATTGTCGAAGGGGTCCTCTAGCGTCTTCTGACGAATTTATTGTTTTGTGACTCTGGTGCGGCTGGAAAGTATCAACTGGCCATGGGAAAGTCAGCCTAGCCGTGCAGCTCTCAATGGCACTTGACGTAGCCTAGGCCCACGCTTAGCGCCAAGGGGGGCCTGTGGCTCAAAGCCTAAATTATGGTTTCCGGCGAAATTGCAGGAAACCGAGTGTCATCTATTTAGCGACACTCGTTACGACGTATTTCGTCTATGGGCGTTGCCCTTGTTTTGGGAGGTCATTTGTAGCCTCCCAAATATTATATCATTGGCTGGGACCCCCACTATTTTGTACTTTGCGGAGGGATTTTTCAACCCCACGAGGTTACTTGTCTCTCACGCGTTAGTTGTAAGATCAGTCGCGATTTAAGAGTCGAAATTACGAGTCGTGATTTAAGAGTCGCAACTAAGAGTCGTGAATTATACCGTCGCTGTTATACCGTCTCTTTTATACCGTCTTTCACATTTTCTATTAAAGTTACTTAGTTATCCGAAACCCGATTATCTTTTATTATTTAATTTACCTCTCTTTGAGGTGTGTATCTCAGCGGCTCACTAATACTGTCTGAGCACTGACACGACACAACATGGACATTATTTTCTCCTTTGCGTTAGTTTTGCCAGTAACGTTATCACTGGTAAGGGGGTACTGTGGCGCACAGGGCCAAGTCGTCGAGGGTTCTTTTGCGCTGCGAACCCGAATGGTTTATTTCAGCGTAACGGCCGAGCCCTGACACTGCAAGGCCATGTGCCATATTTTGGGTAACGGCCACTCGGGATTTTTCCAGTGGTCTCGAGAAAATTCTTTCCCACGGCTTGAGAGAACTTTCTCTTTTTCCACCCCCACAAATGACGCGACGGTTAAAAGACAAAGGAGACGACACAGTCGACTTGTAACCTCGAACTTGAGAAGAACGCTCCGTACGCTACCCTCGCTTATAGGGCAAGTTCCGCGACTACGCGTTATCATTTATGTTTCGGTTAAGAACTGTACATACGTATCGTTTAAGTGTAAATAGTGTAAATTAACTCTAGCTTAGTATTTATCGTTTAACATTTATTGCTCCAACACGTGTCCATCACCCCAAAGAGTTCATTATCGGACCAATTCTTCTACAGTCTTGGCGTGGATTCGCAGAGACCGTAACTGGGGTACGTTTGTTTGGAATAGAGTTAAAGAAATACGCAAGTTATCAGATCCAGAACAATGGTGACATGTACCCGGACGTTTAAATCCCGCGGATTTGCCATCGAGGGGTTGTTCGGTGAATCGGTTGGTAATTTCCAGATGGTGGGAGGGTCCGGCTTGGTTGAGAATGGCATCTGAAAATTGGCCAGACAGCGAACCAAGTTACAATGAAGACGAAATAAATAAAGAATTGAAGAAAACTGGAAGTAAAACGATAGAAGAAAATACTACGCTAATGACGTTAGCAAAAGGAAATTCTGAAGAAATAATAGCGTGGTATACTGAAATTTCGTCAAGTTATTCTAAAACTGTTCGTATTGTAGCTTGGATGAGAAGATTTTGTTTTAACTATAGAAATAGTTTAGAATCTCGGGAAAGGGATAATCTGACTCTTGACGAAATGAAAGATGCAGAGGTTCTGTTAATTAAAATAATTCAAACGCAGTGTTTTACGGGGGGAAATGGCGTACGTATTAAGCATTTTCTGCCATTTAAGGATGAAAATAATTGACTTATCGACGAATAATCGTGAGGTACGAGTCGTTAGGTCCGTGGAGCGCATAAAGCAGAGTTTCGTTCAAGTCGTTAGAATAGGGTTACCTTTCTCTCGCACGGGCGAAAAGTCTTTGTTCTACGTAAAACATTTTAAACGCATAATTAAATTTGCCAATCAAGCTTGGCTTGGTTGTAGGTTAAGTTGTAATCGAATCAATTGAATTGTGAACCTATTAGTGACTAGTTATATATTATAGATTTTATTAGCATTAGGCGCGAACGAGGTTCGGGAGCGAGTGTATTAATCATATTTTACCATTCCTATAGAACCAGCCAGTAATTGAACAGCTATATAAACTAACCTGTGATATAATAAACACTACACCTTGGGTGAGTTATCTTCCGTTACCATTTAAGACCGTGATACTATTCATATATATATATATATTATAATTGTGACGTGATACTGGTGATCGACTCGGAACGCATGTATAATAACATGGCGGATCGCGTACCACGAGGCGACCGGTAACGCGTAGTCGTTTCGGGAAACCTCGCCGGCTTCGTCCTCGTGGCGACGCTCGCCAATTGATATTTCACTATCGGTTAAATCACTCGCTCATAATCATCAGAGCGTAGTTCCGATCCGAATCGATCAGCTTGTTTCTCATAGTGCTATTCCTTGAATGTATCGGTTGAACAACTTGTGATATTTATGTGCGCCGGCCTCTATACAGCCGTGCGACGTTCTTTTAGAATCGTTATTATCGCCGAACATCTAAATCGTACCATCCAATACACGCACTATTTTACTGTTGAGTTATGTAGATGAACGCCGACATTGTTTCATCGCGATAATAGTATTACATTTGATAACGTCTTTAAACTTGTTATACGAATATTCGACCATAACATCTTAAATGTACCTGTGCCGCATACAAAGCGTTTTGAAGAATAAATGTTAGTTATGGTCATAAATCAAGATAGCTCTCCACCTATTCATAATTTCCATTCTAGACCATAGTCATAATACCTAAGCCTAACACTGGCCATCCATCGAACCCATAGATCTAGCAAATCCCGTCCGATCTTTCAACACCTTGCCCATCCGGAAGGTAGCAGATTGGAAAGGTTATATTTTTGGACCCTAATAAGATCCCGCGATCTCGGCTTTGAAATCCTTTCATCCGAGAACACGCGTAGGCGTCACAGAAATTCTGCGCGAAGACACCTATAATTTTCGATGTCCTATTATTCTACCTAATTCTCATCAGCTTTTTGCGTTGATCATAAGAGAAAGGCACGAAAGTCTTAAACATGCTGGTGTATAGATTACGATGAGTTCCTTAAGGGAAAACTTTTGGATTCTAGGAGGTAGGAAGGCAATCCGTCTGGTCATTAAACAATGTGTGAACTGCCGTAGGTATGACTCGAAACCTTTACAGTCTCTACCGGCACCCCTGCCGTTAAACCGAGTTAGGGATGCAGCGGTTTTCGAAATTATAGGAGTAGATTGTCCGGGCCTCATCTATCTTAAGGGCGGACAAAAAGCGTAGATTTGTTTATTTACTTGTGCGGTATTTAGAGCTGTGCATCTCGAGCTAATTACGTCCTTAAGTACGGCTTCATTTTTTATGGTGCTGTTACGTACGGAAAATTCATCTATGTGAATTTTTGAGCCTTCTTGAAGCCACACGTTGCTCTGCAGTGGTCCGCTAGTTTATCTAAAAAACCAACTCTCCCACGGAGGTGCTGCATCTGGGAAATTCTCAGGAATTTCCACCCAGATGCACGCCTACTCCCACCCAAATTTCTAGACAAATTCGGGGTATATAAAGCCCACGATTCCAACCACAATCGGGCTCAGTTGAAACCTAGTCACGTTGCGACAAGTTACGTATAAGCAAGATCGGGTAGAAAGTCCTTTTCGAGCATTAACTCAACAGTACGTATTCCATCGTACAAATAACTAGATAACCGTAACCCCCGCATTTCTCAGTGCGTCAAAACCGAGAGTTAGGGATATTAGTATCCGCGACTACACGTTACACAATTACAATTGTAACCCCTACTTAATTACTGAATATATTGTACTACATTTTTAAGGAATTCAATTCTATTAATTCCATACTCACTTCACATATTCCTTTCCAGTACTAGTATTCCCACAACGATATACTTTAGCCGCTCAAAGTATATGAATTTCTATTTAAACGTTACGAGACCCGAAACCAATCTCCTCCTTTATTTATCCTTGATTACCTAAGGTGGCGACCCGGTGTTGAAATACATGTCGGCCAGTCCACGACTATCCTACCATTACCTAAGGTGGCGACCCGGTGTTGAAATACATATCGACCAGTCCACGACTATCCTACCATTACCTAAGGTGGCGACCCGGTGTTGAAATACATGCCGGCCAGTCCACGACTATCCTTAATGACCTAAGGTGGCGACCCGGTGTTGAAATACATATCGGCCAGTCCACGACTATCCTACCATTACCTAAGGTGGCGACCCGGTGTTGAAATACATATCGACCAGTCCACGACTATCCTACCATTACCTAAGGTGGCGACCCGGTGTTGAAATACATGCCGGTCAGTCCACGACTATCCTTAATTACCTAAGGTGGCGACCCGGTGTTGAAATACATATCGGCCAGTCCAGGACTCTCCTTATTTCCCACCTGAATCTAAGCAACCTCGGTCACGCAAAACCTCGCTTAGCCCTCGGCTCGTAACAGCGCGAAGACGGCATATTGCACGCCATGGGCGGCCTACTATTATTTACAACGATAATGGAACAAATTTTCTGGGTCTAAATATATTTAAACGCCTCGATTTTACGAGATTGGTCAGAAATGTAAGTGTAGAGCAGATCGAATGGAAGTTCAATCCCCCTACAGCAGCTTGGTGGGTAGGATTTTGGGAACGCCCAATTGGAATTTTAAAGCGATTGTTAAGGCGTACTCTTAAAAGGCCATGCTTAAATTATGAAGAAATGTTGACAGTTCTTTTAGATTGCGAAGCGGTTATTAATTCAAGACCGATTACCTTCGTATCGGAAGGTAAGAAAGAATTGGTACCTCTCACACCATCAATGTTTTTGCATGAGATTCAAGAAATTGGAGTTTTGGATCTCGATCAAATCGAGAGATGTCGATTAGACAAGCACTATTTGTATCGTCAGAAGGTTAAGGATGATCTGCGACATCGATTTCGCAATGAATATTTAGGTGCGTTAATGCATAAAGAATCGAAATTAAAAGGCGATAATCTATGTAAAGTGAGTGTTGGCGATATTGTACTGATTGAGCATGATAACATGAAGCGTTTGGAGTGGCCGTTGGCACGTGTGAATGAAGTAATCGCCGGGAAGGATGGTCGCATATGTTAGCGACAGCTTATCTATGAGGGTAGTCGTTGGCAGATAAACCGACGATACCCTGCTTTCGGTCAAGCCACGGTAACCGATACATTGTAAGCACGGGGACTTCTAAGGTTCAGCCGACACTTTAGGCGCGGCGACCTCTGAGGGCCGGCCGATACATTGAAATCGGCGACAAAGAGACTGGCACACAGTGGTCCAATTCGAGAAATTCAGTGACATTTGTGTATAACTTTTGAACCATAAGAGATATTGCCATGAAATTTGGACTTCATAATGTAGTAATGTTACTCGACAGATAGGTTAAGAAAAAAAATAACAACAATTACATACTTTAACAAGGTAAACAATAACAACATAAAAATTTTATTTAACTGCATATATTTTAAAGCTATTTAATAATTAATTTTACAGCTTCCGCATCTAATTGTTTATATTTTTTCTCACATTTTCTTCGTGCAGTGGATATATATGGATCCGATGTTAATAGAAGTCTATAAAATAAATCTTGATTCGTAATTGATCTGGAAAATTTTCTTGTATTATTCAATCTAAATTTTTTCAAATCTTTGTGTCTGCTTTCTAAAGCTTCTTCCGTTAATTGGCCAATCGGAAGTAAGGCATGCTTTATGATTTCTGCACCATGAATTAATATTTTGTGTACAGATGCTGGCATATAGTACCAGCCGTAATTTTTGATAAAATATTTAGCCGCATCATGTGTATACTTCTTGAATTTTGTAATATTTATTCGATGCGAAGACGAAATTACCTATAATATAATATAATTTTTTTAATTAAGGTTGTATCAAAATCTATTCAATACAATACAATACAATTGAGTTATATTATTTATAGAATTTTTATGGTAACTGTCGTACACTGGCAAATTTCATTAATTTCAGTCTGTCAAAATTTGTACAAAATTTCTCTTGGAATGGTCCACTAATGCAGATCAGACAGTTCTGTTTCAACCAGGGATTCATACCGGTATACAAAATACCGGTATTATACCGGTATATACCGGTATTACCTCCATAACCTTTATAGAAACCGAAATACCGAAATACCGGTATAACGCGATACCGGTAAATGGAAATACCGGTATATTTCAAGACCTCATACCGATATTATACCGGTATATACCGGTATTTTCCGGTTGTACCTTCGTAACCTTCATAGAAACCGAAATACAGGTATGACGGCATTTCGCTATATGAAAATACCTGTATATTTTCTGATATTTGCTGGTATTTTTTAAATTTTCTTATTTTATTTAAACAAAAAAATTTCATAATCTTTTAAATCAGGGATTGAAAACTTATATCGGTCCCGGTTCTCGAAACAGTTATGAAGAACCCAATTATTCATAATTTAAACAATTTTTAAATAACTAAATTTTTATAATTTGTTTCTAATAGAATATAGAAACATTCTATATTCATTACTTGTATTATAATTTAAATAATTTACTGTGAGAATAATTGTTTAAATAAATAAATTATTATAATGTACAGAAATTTGATTCTATATTTATTATTCGAATTAGTATTGCAATAATAATTTATTGTGAAAATAATTGTTTAAATAAATAAATTTTTACAATGTATAGAAATTTGTTTCTATATTTATTATTTGAATTATTATGTTGATCATAATTTATTGTTAGAATAATTGTCTATATAAATAAATTTTTATAATCTATAGAAATGTGCTTTTATATTCACTATTTAAATACGTTTACATTGTTTAAACATTTATTTTAACACTACATTGTTATTGAAATAATACTTCAAATAATTAATGTAGAAACAAATTATACAAATTTGTTTATTTAAAAATTGCTTAAATTATAAATAACAAAAATTGCTTTAGCAGTATGACCAACACAAGTTAGTGTTAAAAATTGTTTTCTTCTTTAAAATATGTATCATCACCATTGTGCTATAACTTATCCGATGATATTATTAACGATATGTTAATACATAGAAATAATAAAAATGTAAGTTTATAAATTGTTAGTTTGTATATATATTGTTATTGTTCGATTCGAAAATAAAATAGTGTCTTAATTTTAAATTATCATGTTTACCTTTACTAGCGTAATACTGACAGCCAAAGTATATCGGTTTAAAATTGTAAGTCTCTAAATGCAATAAAAATTATATTGTACCGCGTACAATAAACTAAAAGTGCCTGCACGCTCTGTCCCGGGCTCTCGGTCGTGCGCTAGATGACTACACGCACACGAGCACGAGCCGCGCCATGAGCTCACTGCACACTGTGACTACTCAGTTATATATAGGTGGCGTTCGAACGATATTGTATCGTGTGATATAGAAAGAGACAGAGAAACCGAAAAATACCGGTATTTTATATCGGTTACCGGTATAGCTCTGTTTGCCCAATACCGGTATGAAAATTATACCGGTATTAAGTCCCTGGTTTCAACTGACTGCAGGAAAAGAATCGAAGCCTTAGGCCACTGCCTTAGGCGAAGGCTTATCTGCATTGTAGAATGAACACTTCAAGTAATCTAAACAAATCTTTCAAACGTCTTAGTTCGTTGCGGAGTTTCGGCGCTGGATCCGAACGCTGGATATACGCATAAGATGATATGCCGCGGATGGATTAAACTATAATAACTTCAACAGAGGGACAGCGGGGGAAAAAATTTTTACATGATCTTATAGGGGCAGATCTACTGAAAATATCCTACTTTGCTACAATGCACGATCTCTCAAGAATAAAAAGATACACCTTGTCAACTGTAAAGTATTTTGAGATTTTTCTTTATTTCATTCAACATTACGTTTAAAAGACATTATATACAATAATTATTAATGTCATGCACGATTTCTGATCTCAAAAGAATGCTCTTCAAAACAAAACAAAAATCGAAATGAAATATCAACTGAGCTCGTCAGGACACCACGAAGAAACAGAACAGTTTCTCCGCGTAAAAGATTCCAATTTCAAAATGACTAACTTTAAGTGTTTGTATAATTCAAATCTGAATTATATTTTATTTATTTTCTTCATTTTCGAAATCTATGAACATTTAAGGAGAGATACATGTTGATCTGATATTAATATGAGAATGTTGATTTTTGGCGAAATGTCACTGAATTTCTCGTTTTGGACCATTGTGCGACACTTTATTGTCGATCGTCGACGCAACCGTTGACCCGACGTCATCGGTGAGGCAGTGGGGTGCAAACCAATCGGAACGATTGGTTGGCGGATCTGGCCACGAAGTGGGAAAGACGGTGTGTCTTTTGGAAAGAGGACCGCGAAAACGCTCGTGGCACTTACCCCAGAACCGCTGGACGAAACGGGTCTCTATAAAACTCTTTGACACATACGTGTGGTTCGTTTGACCACTGCTTCTGGCGAATTGGTGCGGCCGGTACACAGCGGATTTACCCATTAGAGCTTAGGCATAATTTCGATTCCGACATCGATGGAATTATACTTAAGAAATACACGGATTGTAAAGAAACGTGCGAGGATGAGTGCGTTATGACGCGAAGCGGTAGACGGGTACGGAAGCCCGAAAAATGGCCTTATAAGTAAGATTATATTGTATAATCGCAATCATATAGGTTAAGATGAAGGAACGGTCTTATCTCAATGGTGGGAGAATGTTGGATTGCGCGCATGAATATGAATTGGCCGGTTGCCGGACCATCGGGAGACCGACGTGAATCGGCCTGCGTGCCGGTGGGAGAGTGGGGAGCGCGCGGGAAAGAAGGGAAGCAGTGATGCAAGAATCGTGGAACCGAGGAACTTGCCCCTCCGGTGGATCCTCCGGCTGGACCCCCCACTCTGACGTACCGTCGTCACCTTACGTTGTGTCTTACTGCGCACGCGCTACACACAAGCGTACCTCGACGCCGTCGAGCAGTGCCGCCAGATCAGGGGAAGGTGACTCTGAAAAGTTACCCTCTCTCCGATTACCGGGTTAAGCACGCATGCGCGTCGGGAACGCAACAGGAATTGAGTGGGGAGCGAATGATGACACGTTGCGCGTGCGCAATGGGGACACAAGACGCATCACGGGTGAGTGGACAAATGACAGGACATATCGCAGATTATAGGTTATTGCCGCGTATCGTATCTATTACCTACTAAATGAAATCTGAAATGGTTTCACTGACGCTACCGTTATGAGTCGCCTCAGTCGCGCGCGGCACGTCACGTGACCAGTCTACGGTCTTAGTGGGGGTCGTTGGAGTGTGCTCATGGTGGTGGAATGGGATGGTGGAAGGAGCGTCGTAGGGGCGGAAACGACATCCAAATGGATTACGTCTGGCGGCACTGCCGTCGAGTCGAATAGGCAGCTCACACGGACAGACTAGACAAGACAAGACGGTTAATGTAGATGTAGCTGAGGTTCTGCCCGTTTTCAAAGTCACGAATGGTCCCAGTCAGGAGAGTGTGTCTTTAATGTCCTTATCATTTAAGTTCTTTGTCTGTCACCAAACCCTACTCCATCGTCAATTAAAAAATAGATATGTATGTATAATCAGAAAAATTTTGATCAGAGAAATATTAAAAATATGATGGTAAAAGTTTCCTAAAAGATTAATTAAAAATGAAAAAGTGTCGTTATTGCATTACTGTTGCCTCACCGATGTTATGTACCTGACCTATACATAGTGACCATACACCTGTATATGATCCGAATTATATCGTCTTTGGTATCATTTTAATCAGAACAATGTCACAAATCTATTAGAAAAAGTCTCGTAAAAAAATAAGTAATAATAAAAAAGTTATTCCTTGGTAATACATTGTGAGGACGCGCGAGCCTTTGAACTGTGCCGCCGACTGCGACTCTCCGCGTCTCTTTCTTTCCCATACGCTATCCTTCCTCGCGCCCGAAACTTTAATCGTCGATTACACAAGTAAATATCATCGGAATTATATCATATTTGGTATGATTTTTATTAGAAAAATGCCACAAATATGGCCATCGAAGTCCCATAAAAAAATAATGATTAATAAAGATGTTGGAAATTAAGATTAGGTATGTTTACATTTCTCGGTGACCGAGGCCTCTCGAGCTCGGCTGTCCTTCTCTACGTTCGGCAAACCTCAAACAATGATATCCCTCCGGCATAATTGTCCCTCCGCAGACCCGTGTTGTGGACAATTATCGATGAAATACTGTATTGTGCTTCAAGTTTAACGAAGACATGCCACTTTCAAGATATTTCATATGTTTCGATGAAACGATAGTGGAATTACAATCTGCAGGAGAGACGCTATCGGAGATTATTATTGTAAATGCCAAACTCATACGACCCTCTCGTCACCGCAATACAAACTCAATCCGATGAAAATTTAAGCCTCGCTTTTGTAAAGATTAAATTGTTAGATTATGAAGTGAAATTACGGAACGAGAAGAGTGAAACAAGTGCGAAAGCATTGCGTGTAGAAACAAAACGGGATAATGAAAGGATAAAGAGAGATAAAAAATTTAAAACAGTTTTTAAAAGGAAAGATAATTATCCACAAAATCGTTCTTTTAAAAATAAAGCGTTTAACAGGAACTATTATAAAAAGTGTGGTTATTGTGGTAGAAAAAATCACGAAAAGAAAGACTGTTTCTACTACAAAAGAAATTCTACTGCTGAAGAACGTCCGCGAGCAACTCAAACCATTCAAGTGCAAAAGAATTGCGATAGCTTCGCGTTCATGGCAGGAGTTCAAGTTAAAAACAATAAAAGATTAAATGATTCAGCAGAAATAGATTTTATATTGGATTCAGGTGCTACAGATCGCTTGGTTAATGAAATGGTCCTTTTTGCGACTTTATTAACACCGAAGAAGCCCATCCACATCTCAATCGCAAAGAAAGGAGAAGCGATCACTGCAACGAAGATCGGCTCGATTAAAATAATGACGAATCTAGGCGTAACTGGAGTTCTGGAGAACGTGTTATATGTACCTGAAGTCCCAAACAACCCACTATCCGTTCGCCGAATCCAGGAAGCCGGAATGAACGTCATTTTTACCGAAACTGGTGGCGTTGCAGTAACGAGAGGTGGTAGAACTATACTCACCGGTAAGTCAGCGCAAAATTTAATATGCGTAACATTTTCAATTGATAGAAATATGTCTGATAAAACATATGCAAATAATATTGTAATATCAAACGCATATAAATTGTGGCATGAACGTTTGGGTCTCATTGAAAGTTCTAAATTCGTCAAAGTGAAACAAAATGATTTAATCGATGATAAGTAATTAATAGATAGAATTAATCCTACACAGGATTTATGCGATGCTTGTATATACGGAAAACAAGCATGCCTGCCTTTCTCAAAAACAAGGGACAGAAGTCATATTACAAGACCTCTGTTTACTGTTCACTCTGACGTATGTGGGCCAATTAAACCAAAAACAATCGATGATAAAAATTATTTTGTTACATTCATTGACGAATTTACACATTACACGGTCGTTTATCTCATTACGTTTAAATCTGAAGTGTTCAAAGTTTTTCAAGACTTTGTAGCTAAATCTGAATCACACTTCAACTTAAAAATCGCAAATTTGAATTGCGATAATGGGACAGAATACTTATCTAATGAATTCAAAGCCTTCTGCGTACAAAAGGGTATTCGATATCATTTGACAGTTCCGTATACGCCTCAGCAAAATCCCATAGCAGAACGAATGAATAGAACTCTATTAGAAAAAGCTCGCGCGATGATACATGGTGCTGATTTAAACAAAGAGTTAAGGAGAGAGGCAATATTAACAGCAACCCACTTAATTAATATAACTCCGAGTAAAGCCATCGCGGAGTATAAAACTCCTTTTGAACTATGGCATGGTAAAAAACCAAAAGTAAATCGTTTAAAAATTGTTGGTAGCACCGTTTACGTGCATGATAAAAATAGAGAAAGTAAATTTGATAAGAAATCGTTTAAAAGGATATTTATCGGCTATAAGAAAAATGGGTGTAAAATATTAAACGCGAATACAGGAAAATTCATGATAGCCCGTGATGTCATTTTTGATGAGTTCAATTTTAAAAACTCAAGACCTTTTGTACGCACAAATAACTTTGAAGAAGAAAGTATCGTAGCAATAAAATCACAGGAAACTGATAGACAAAAAGAAATCAGTGAAAGTCAAAGGAGCGAAACAATAGTGTCCGATAAAAGTAATAATGAAAACACCAATGCTCAAATTGACTGTAATTAAAGTGATTTGCTAAGGAGTGCAAGAATTAAAAGTAAACCTCATATAATTTATAATGAGGAGCATGATTATCATGCGTATGCACTCGCGATAAATTGCGAAGTTCCCAAATCGTATAGTGAGATAAAAGACCGTGATGATAAGATTCAGTGGGAGAAAGCGATAAAAGATGAAATCGACTCCCTACTACATAATAATACATGGTTCCCCGTCCGAATAATAAAAATATTGTTGATCGCAAATGGGTTTTTAGCATTAAAATGGATGAAAAAGGAAATCCATGTAAATATAAAGCGAGATTGGTTGCAAGAGTTTTTAGTCAACAGTATTTATTAGACTATAATGAGACCTTTGCGCCAGTAGCTCGTATTGCAACTTTTCGAATGCTCGTAGCCTTTGCAAATCAGCATAATTTACTAATTCATCAAATGGACGTTAAAACAGCATTTTTAAATGATCTACTGAAAGAGGAGATTTATATGCGTGTACCGGAAGGTATTCAAGCACATGAAAGTCAAGTATGCAAATTAAATAAAGCATTATATGGCTTAAAACAATCGGCCAGATGTTGGTTCGAACTTTTTGAAGTAACTCTCAAAAACCATAAACTCTTCTGTAGATCGCTGTTTATATTTCCTTGATAGGAATCATATTTGTAAAAATATATATGTAATTTTGTAAATTGACGATCTTTTAATAGTAACGTATGGTAGCAGTACATTAAAAAACTTTAAAGGTTATTTACAGAACAAATTTTCAATGACAGATATGAATGAAACGAGATTATTCTTAGGAATAAATGTTGAAAGGAAAAACGACATAGTCACTCTAGATCAAAGCATCTATTTACAAAATGCTTTGAACAAATACAAAATGAGTGATTGTAAGTGTGTAAGTACTCCATTGCCTGCAAAATTGGACTACACTGCCTTAGATTCAAATGAGTATTTTGATGCACCATGTAGAAACCTTATCGGCTGCTTAATGTATGCTATGTTATGCACACGACCTGATTTATGTTTCGCTGTGAATTTACTTAGTCGATTTCAGAATAAGAATAATAAGGAACTATGGCAGAATCTAAAAAGAGTCTTAAGATATGTTAAAGGATCGTTGAAATACCGTTCAATTTACAAAAGAAACGATTACAAAAACATATTAACAGGCTATGTAGATTCTGATTGGGCAGGCAATGAACTAGACCGTAAGAGTACGACGGGATATATTTTTAAAGTGTTTGAGACAAATATAATCTGTTGGAATACAAAGAAACAACTCAGTTGCAACTTCCTCTACTGAAGCTGAATATATGGGGTTATATGAGGGGATTAAAGAAGCTTGCTGGTTAAAATCTTAGTTATCAAGCATAAAAATAGATATAAAGGAACCAATAATTATTTTCGAGGATAACAATGGTTGTATAGCTATAGGAAATAATCCAACGGATCATAAGCGATCGAAACGCATCGACGTTAAGTATCATTTCTCACGAGAAAAAATTGAACAAAAGGAAATAATACTAAAATATATTCCTACAGGTGAACAACTGGGAGACAGCTTCACGAAGTCAATACCAACAGCTAAATTCATTTATATGCGCAAGCAGATCGGGCTGGAGGAGATCCAGTTATAAGAAATTGTTAAACAATAATTATGGTTTGATTGGATTTTATTTTGGGTTTTCCCCAATCCATTGCAAAGAATGTTGGACCATTGTATATATTGCCCAAAAGTGTTCTCTCTTCATTAAGTTATAGATTAATTTCTGAGTGGGAGTATTGATATATGTATATATGTATATATACAGGAATTAATACTGTTCATGTAATATTATACAGGGTGGCCCACATAACTCTGAACAGCTCAATATCTCGAAAACTATGCCATCGATTTTAAAGTTCTTAGTCTTAAATTGCCTGGAACTGAAGGGCCTTTCTGACTACATAAACGTGAAGTGGCCTCCCTTCCCCTTTAACGGGGGAGGGGAGGTACCTTTGTAATTTTAAATGGAACCCCCTATAAAATGTTACATATTTAGATTCTACCGGAAAAAACAAGTCAATTTTGTCTGAAACATTTTTTTGTCAGATACTTCCACGATGAGATATAACAGTTTGAAGTTTCGAGTTATAGGTACTTGAAGCTCTCGGAAATAGCGTTATGGAATTATACGCGCTTGAGTCCATTGCTTATTCATGAAGAAACACAAACAATAATATTTACAATTCTTGAGTTTGACTCACTTATCTATGAAAACGTTTTCAGTTTAGAGCTGTTATTCAAGCAGTAACATTGTGATTATGGCTATTTTTGACACAGAAGTGAATATGTTATTAACGTTAGGTGAATGCCAAAAAAATTATCGGCGTGCAGCAGTGATGTTTTTTGAACGTTATGGGATCAAAAAATGTCGTGCAACATTTCATAATTTAGAAAAGCGGCTTCGCGAGCACGGTGAAATGTGTAAAAAAACTCGCAATAAACCTAAAGCTGTCTCTAATGAAAATAATAGTGCCAGTATTCTTGCTGCAATTACATTAAATCCTCATATTAGTCAACGTACACTTGCACAAACATCACATATTAATCGTTCATCGATTCAACGAATTTTGAAACGGCAAAAGTATCGTCCATATCACATGGTTTTATCACAAGAGCTTTCGATAGCAGATTACGATCACCGCGTAAGATTTTGTGAGCGGCTGCAGGGTGTTGTGGAAAATACTTTTTTCCGATGAGGCCACTTTTATGAATTCAGGGCATGTAAATAGACATAATCTGCAACATTGTTCCCTTTCAACATCGATAGTCTTTAAATGTTTGGTGTGGCCTAATAGGAGATTTTGTGATTGGACCTTATTTTTTTCAAGAAACTGTAACATCTGCAAGTTATTGTGATTTATTAAAAAATTATTTGCCTGCGCTTTTGGAAGATGTGCCATTGCACTTAGAAGAGAAATATGGTTCCAACAAGACGGCGCTCCTCCAAATTTTGCAATCATCACCAGGCAATTTTTGAACGAAAAATTTGGGAACAAATGGATAGGTCTGGGGGACCTCGTCAATGGCCTCCTCGATCCCCCGATCTAACACCATTAGATTTTTTCTTATGGGGATATGTAAAGGACAAAGTTATGTTTGAACCACCGACGACAAAAGAGGATATGAAACAAAGAATACGTGACGCTTGCCTTTCAGTGACTCCCGAAATGTTAAAAAATGTTAGAACAACTTTGATGTTTCGAGTAAATAAATGTTTACAAGCTCGTGGTGGACATTTTGAACATTTAATTTAAAGTACATTTTATTTCTTCACGAATAAGCAAAGGACTCATAACGCTATTTCCGAGCGCTTCAAGTACCTACAACTCGAAACTTCAAACTGTTATATCTCATCATGGAAGTATCTGACACAAAAATGTTTCAGGCAAAATTGACTTGTTTTTTCCTGTAGAATCTAAATATATAACATTTTATAGGGGGTTCCATTTAAAATTACAAAGGTACCTCCCCTCCCCCGTTAAAGGGGAAGGGAGGCCACTTCACGTTTATGTAGTCAGAAAGGCCCTTCAGTTCCATGCAATTTAAGACTAAGAACTTTAAAATCGATGGCATAGTTTTCGAGATATTGAGCTGTTCAGAGTTATGTGGGCCACCCTGTATATGTATATATACAGAAATTAATACTGTTCATGTAATATTATATATTTATATGCATACGTATATGTATACGTTCTGATGCCATATCTACGAGACCGTAACATTGTATTTTGCGGTACCTTTAAGTTCGGAATCAAAGATAGAGCCGCGGTCCTTTGAGTCCTCATGCCGACATGGGCGACGCGATCCATCGGTTCCGATGAGCTTCCGAGATCTGTTAGTCGAGGTAAGCTTCTGAAGAGAGAGCATCAAATAAAAGTATTGTTTAAAGACATCTGTGTCATTAATATAAAATCACCTAGCTTCCCAAAACCAACAAATACTTTAGCACAATCTTAGCACAACCTAGCACAAGTTAGCACAATTAAGAAAATTGAAAAAAAAACGAAAAGTGGGAGCCTACTAAAAAATTGTTTTTCTCAATTTTTGGTCTTATTTTTTATATTATTGTTATAATATTCGAGCACAATCTTAGCACAGCCTAGCACAACTTAGCAGAATTGAGAAAATTGAAAAAAACTAAAAGTGGGGGGCTACTAAAAAAAAAGTCGTTTTTCTCAAGTTTTAGCCTTATTGTTTATATTATTGTTATAATATTCGAGAACAATGTAGCACAAACTTAGCACATCTCAGCACAACTGTTGAAATTGTTTATTTCAACAAGTGGGGGGCTAACTTCTAGGAGGCGATTTTATCTGGATCCATCCCTTGCAATATTCCAATTTAAATTCGATACAATGCCATCTATCTTCCGCATCTATAGATGACCAAATAGCGAAATTTTGGGAACTGGAGGAGTGCTCTACAAAAAAATTGCTTCTGAAGAAGAAAAATTATGCGAAGCTCATTTCGGAGAGCATACAAGTCGCGAGTCGTCAGGACGTTATGTCGTACGTCTGCCCTTTCAACCAAATAATCCAGTTTTAGGAACGTCATACGAAGTAGCATTGAAACGTTTTAATAATTTAGAGAAACGTCTAGGTCGAAATATTGTTTTAGAACAAGAATATTCAAAATTCATACAGGAATATCGGGTCTTGGGTCGTATGACTGATATTTCCAAAAACTATTGCAAGTCCAATGGTTATTATTTGTCCCATCATCCCGTACTCAAACAATCCAGTTTAACTAGAAAACTTTGAGTAGTGTTCGATGCTTCTGCCACCACTTCGAATGGGCTCTCTTTGAATGATATTTTATTAGTAGGCCTACAATACAGGATGACTTATTCTCCATCACAGCACGTTTTCGGTTACACAATTATGTTTTGACAGCCGACATTGAAAAAATGTATCGGCAAGTGCTTGTGCATCGAGATGATGCAGCATACCAAAAAATTCTATGGCGTGACAATGTAAATGAACCAATAAAAACTTTTAGGCTTGATACGGTTACATACGATACCGCGTCAGCATCTTTTCTTGCAATACGCGCCCTGCGCCAATTAGTGCAAGATTAGGGTGAACCTTATTCATTAGCATCAAAATTCATCGTCAATGATTTTTATGTGGACGATCTGTTAACTGGAGCGTCTACCTATGAAGAAGCTGTTAAATTACGAGACCAATTGATAACGCTTGCCACCAAGGCCAAATTTCATTTAAGACAATGAGCTTCGAACGAACCGTCCTTACCTAAGGACTTAGTGGACAAATTTGTAAAAGATACTCATGAGATAAATTCTAATTCCATTATCAAAGCGCTCGGTGTGTTATGGAATTCATCTACCGACGTTATTACATATTCAACAAATATTAATACTAGCAGCTCTCGTGTTACAAAAAGGACAATTTTGTCAAGTACAGCACAACTGTTTGATCCACTAGTTTTACTACGGTCTGTCATTGTTAAAGCCAAAATAATTATGCAGAATTTATGGAAGGCGAAACTAGTTTGGGACGAGTCGGTCCCACAACATATACATTCAGAGTGGGAAGATTATAAGCAGCAATTGCCGTGTTTATCGCAATTCAAAATACCACGAAAAATTATTTCAACAGCTGCATCGGAAATCCAACTTCACGGATTTTGCGATGCCAGTGAAAAGGTTTACGGTGCCTGTATACAGGGTGAGTCACCTAACGTTTATACCTCAAATATCTTTGTTGTTTCTAAAGATACGTAAAATATGGTAAGGACAAAGTTGAATGGTACAACGGGGCTGACACGATGCCAAAAAAAAATTTTGTTTTTGTGTCATTTTTTTTTTAGAGATATCAAGGTCACCTTGACTTTTTTAAATGGAACCACCCTTTTTTAAACACAAACAATGATAGTCCCTTTCATTACGAATTCAGTGACTATAATTATTCAAGGTCATTCAAGGTCGCGGACAGAGATAACGTATAAGATTTAATATCGATACATGCCTGTAATCGGGCTTTGAAGGAATGTTGAACTCTGTCCGTGACCTTGCATGACCTTGAGTAATTCAAGTCAAGGCGACCTTGATATCTCTACAAAAATGGCATAAAAACAAAATTATTTTCTGGCATCGTGTCAGCCCCGTTGTACCATTCAACTCTGTCCTTACCATATTTTACGTATCTTTAGAAACAACAAAGATATTTGAGGTACAAACGTTAGGTGACTCACCCTGTATACATTCGTTCTCGACAAGCTTAATTTAATGTTAATGTTAACGTTTAATGGCATCCAAATCGAGCGTGGCTCCTTTAAATTCAACCACAATTCCAAGATTAGAATTGTGCGCTGCAGTACTCTTATCGAAATTATATTTAAATGTAAAAAATGCGCTTGGCATACAATTCAATTCTACAAAACTCTGGACGGATTCGACAATTGTTTTACGTCGCCAATCGCGTATCAAAGATACAAGCCGTTACACGATCGAGTGATTGGCGACATGTACCTTCACACCAAAATCCAGCAGATGCTATTTCGCGTGGTCAAAATCCAATAAAACTCTTAAAAAATGAATTATGGTCTTTCGTGGTTGCGTGAACCGGAAGATACATGGCCATTGTCACCAATTCCATCAACAAACATACCCGAATTACGCGCAATTACTGCATTAAAGCGAGCTATAGCTTATTGTTATAGATTTTATAATAATACTTCCAAAAAATACGTTCGAAATGGCAACATTAATGTTGAAGAATTAAATCAAGCGCACGATCAAATAATAAGGATTCTACAGCACGTGCATTTTAAGAGAGAAATAGACACTTTGAGAGCGGACAAGGTACTCGATACAAAAATAGCAAAATTCTTAATTTAAATCCTTTCTTGGATGAGCAAAAGATTCTTCGCGTAGGCGGAAGATTACATCATTCGCATTTAGATTACAATCAAAAACATCCGATTTTGCTACCGCGAACACACCATGTTACCAAATTGATTATTCGCGAGTACCACCTTAAAAATCATCACAGCGGTGTGCAATCCACACTAAATGCAGTCTGAGAAAAGTATTGGATCATCGATGGAAAAAATTCCATACATTACATAATCCAGAAGTGTATTAGATGTCAGAGGGCTTGCCCTTCGGTCATAAACTACATTATGGGAAGTTTGCCAAAAAATCGCGTACGACAAAGTAGGCCATTTGAAATTGTGGACCCTTATACGTTAAAGAAAAGAAATTTCGAAATCGCGGAAAAATCAAGGTATATGTTTGCGTATTTGTATGCTTTGTAACAAAGGCAGCACATCTAGAATTGGCCAGTGATATCTGACATAACTTTGTCCTTTACATATTCCCATAAGAAAAAATCTAATGGTGTTAGATCGGGGGATCGAGGAGGCCATTGACGAGTCAAGTACCTACAACTCGAAACTTCAAACTGTTATATCTCATCATGGAAGTATCTGACAAAAAAATGTTTCAGACAAAATTGACTTGTTTTTTCCGGTAGAATCTAAATATGTAACATTTTATAGGGGGTTCCATTCAAAATTACAAAGGTACCTCCCTTCCCCCGTTAAAGGGGAAGGGAGGCCACTTCACGTTTATGTAGTCAGAAAGGCCCTTCAGTTCCATGCAATTTAAGACTAAGAAATTTAAAATCGATGGCATAGTTTTAGAGATATTGAGCTGTTCAGAGTTATGTGGGCCACCCTGTATATTCTGATAATGCTACTAATTTTGTGGGCGCAAATAACGAATTAAATAATCTACTTGATTTCTTAAAAAATGAAACACTTGCAGATAAGGTCACACAATATTTGACAAACGATGGTGTTACGTGGCATTTTTCGCCCCCGCGATCACCTCATTTTGATGGTCTGTGGGAAGCGTTAGTTAAATCGTTTAAGCATCATTTAATTCTAACTGTTGGTGATCAATTATTCGCGTATGAGCAATTTAAATACATATGTAATTAAAATTGAGGCGATATTACAGACCCGACCATTAACTCCAATATCTTCTGATCCAAACGATACATCTGCCCTCACCCCTTCACACTTCTTAATAAGTGTGATAACCTCTAATAAGTTGTCAGTATGGCAACATATCCAAAGGGTGAAGCAGCATTTCTGGACGAGATGGCACAAAGAATACATAAACCAATTAAGTATTCGTAGTAAATGGCGAACATCATCGTTGCAACAGCCAAGGATTGGAGACCTTGTAATCTTGAAGGAAAACAACGCTCTGCCAATGAAATGGCACTTGGGACGTATTATTGAACTCCATCCAGGTGCTGATAATGTTGCAAGAATTGCAACCGTGAAAACTGCGAGCGGAACATACAAACGTAGTACTAAACGATTATGCCCACTCTTTATGGACTCTTAATCATATTTTAGTATATTTAGGGACATCCCCGTTTGGACGGCATCCGATTGGACTCCGTGCCGATTGGACTCGTGTCGTTTTAATGCCGTGCCGTTTGGACTCCGTGCCGATTGGGCTCCCTAACGGTTGAACCTAAACCAGACCTAACCCAGACCTAAACCAGACCTAACCCAGAACTAACCATATATTTCACAATAAAATATCACCATATGTAGAATTCCAAAAGCAGTGATTATAAAATTTAGGGCACCCAAATGTCACGAATCCAAACGGCACGGCGTCCAAATGTCAGAAATCCAAACAGCATGGCGTCTGAACGCCGAGTCCAGTCGGCACGGCGTCCAAAAGGAACGCGTCCAATCGGATGGCGTCCAAGTGGGACATCCCCGTAGTATTACTTTATCAGTACAGTAACATTGTACTAATTACATTTATTCAATAGCACGACTCCATGTATTATGATTTTTTATTTCTATTTTTGCGTGCGTACATTATTATTTTAAAGTAATTGGCAGTTATTGTAATTATGATTGTTTTATACTCAATGATCGCTTGCGTTTAGATACTATATAAATTCTTTCATATGGTTTGTACTCTTTATTGCTATTTTGTAAACATATTATTTTATATTCTATTCTTACTAATGCGTGTAATTGAACTAAATAGTTCAAGGGGGGCGGCATGTTGTGTCGCCAGCTCCAATTTCCGTCTGGGTTTACGCTACGGTCGAATTAGCTGAGGTCATTTTTGAGAAAGTCTCCTATTGCCTCTTTAACATAATTACTTTACGACCAGGGTACGGCTGGAAGGTGTTAGCGGATTTTCTCTCAATGGCACGTGACGTAGCGTAGGCCCACTTGTAGCGCCAGGAGGCCCGTAATTTATGGGTCAGGTTCGAGGAACGGGAACATGTCTTCCTTGGATCGTCTCCACCAAATATTTACAGCCAAAGCAGCGTACCAGCTCGTGGGCGTTGCATAATATCGAAAACCACCCTAAATGCGCCGATTGGTTAAGAACAATTCCCCACTATCCGAACGACCGTGGAGGGAATTCTAGTCATCTCCATCCGATTCCTTCCCATTTTTCTTAGATCAGATCTATTCGAACTCTCGAACCATTAACTTCACTCTTCTTTCATTCAACACTGTAGTAGCTATTCCGTTCGTTAAATACATATATTGTTACCACAAGTGTTTGGTTATTGCTGTGATAAAATATCACGAAATCCAGAAACCAGCTCGCATACTTCTCAAAGACTATGCGAGCACGCGTCACTACAATCTTCGCGACGTCGGTGACGCCACAACAAGCACTTCGGGATTTTTTCCGTGTTTGTAAATAGACGGTATTACGTTAGGTCGTTCTAACGGAAGAAGCTTTAGAAAAAATTTAGATTTAAAAATACAAAAAAATTTTACAGATTGGTTACGAATGAAGGTTTATTACATAAACTTCTCGGCACGATTACGATTTCCGTGGTCCCTACTTTGAAGGTTAAATTTGTGTTCTTGGGGTCATTTTAAGAAAAAAACTGTATGTTATAGGTACAAAATCGGCCTGGTTTAGCCGGTAAAGTAGATTTCCTGTTTTTTATAAACCTGCAAATATCTCGGAAACTATGCGAGATATGGTAACATAACCTAACCTAACCTAACCTAACAATTCAATAATATTCACTGCTAATTGAGTTTTAATACATAGACATTTCTTGAGTCTCGTATAAGCAGTTGTGAACGGAGCCTTACGTTCCTCCGACTATCATTTCGGGAGGGAGGCAGTTGTTCTGCAACTGCACCGAAATATAAATATACTCGGAAACTGCGCAGCTGATAAAAAATGTCATAGGACATAAATTGTTGGAAATTTAATTTTCTGCAAAAAAGGTCTCTTGATATTTTGCCATATTTCGCATAGTTACCGAGATATTTGCACATTTATAAAAAACAGGAAATCTACTTTACCGGCTAAACCAGGCTCATTCGATACCTGTGACATATACATTTCTTTTTTAAAATGACCCCAAGAACACAAATTTAACCCCTAAACAAGGGGCCACGGAAATCGTAATCTCCCCAACTTCTCTTAACATCTGATTATATCCACTGCACGAATAAACTGTGATAAAACACATAAAAAATTAGATGCGGAAGCTACAAAATTAATTATTGAATAGCTTTAAAAAATATACAGTCAAATAAAATTTATATTTGTTATTGTTTATCTTTTTAGAATATGTAATTGTTATTCTTTTGTATTCCGTTAAATATTATTTTATTAATAAGATACAACGGAACTTAATTAGAAACACCTTGTCAATATATTATACGTTTATGGAATATGACAGTAGACTACAAAATGAACGTGTGTTCTGGAGAACAGAGAATCAGAGAATCTGCCCTGTTGAGGGAAAACGGGGTATACATATGAGTGCTAACTTGAATGGTGGAGGTTTTAGAATTGTAAGGGTAGAATGATAAAATCAGAATGAGACGTGGTCAGGCAATGGTTCGAATATGATGCGGCAAGAACAGAGGTCGGGATGAGGCAGAGTTTGAGGATGAGTCAAGGATGAAATCATGAGTTTGTGTAGTGTTTTGGGTGGAAAACAGGGAGCCGGTTATCTATGTAGAATGAAATGACGTTGGTATACAACAATTTTTTCTCTTTTAACCTATCTGTAACGTAACATTACTACGTTATGAAGTCAAAGTTTCATGTCAATATCTCTTATGGTTCAAAAGTTATACACTGAATTTTTCAATTCCGACCACTGTACGCCGCACAGTGGTCCCGATCGAGAAATACGGGGACATTTTGGTATAACTTTTAAACTATTAAAGATATCGAAGTGAAACTTGGAGTGAAGAATATTAACAAGAATTCATTTTTAATACTGTAAAATGTAATATACTTTATGTTTATTTAATAGCCTTTCTTGCAATTTTTAAATATTTGTACAAGTATAACAAATTTTAGCACTTTTTTTTAAATAAACAGGTCCAAATTAATTAATTAGTTAATAATACTCTTCCACTTGTTTAACGAATCGCTAGTTGAGTAAACTTGTTTCTGTATTTTCCAGAATCTCCAGGTAAGTTTTTAAAATTCACAAAGTCTATGGTACGTGCATAAAGCACAAATTAAAATATAAGCAATAATAAATACAATAAGTTTAATTCGTGATCAGTTGAGAATTATGTGACACAGAATTAAATTAATTATTCTTACCTTCTCTGTTAAAAGTTTTTATTTAATTATTAGTTCCTCAGCCTCTGAGTCCAGTGTTTTAAGTTTATTATTGTTGGACTTTATACGCAAGGAAGATATATATGGATCAGAAGTTAGTAATAATCTATGAAATATATCTTCATTTGTAGCAGTGCGTGAAAATTTTCGGCTTTTATTACTTCTATAATTTTTAAAATCGTTACGTCTCCTCTCTAAGGCCTCTTCAGACAATTGACTTATTTTGTAAATCACCTACGCTTTTTAAAATTCGTTTAGCCGCGTCATCTAGCAAACTTTGTAACTCAACTTTTGCATATTTTTCGGTTACATCTATAGCTTCCTTTGGTGGATAACAATTTTTTTTCTTTTAGTAATGCCGCATACGACGGCCATTGATTGGTTTTGTACAGTATAGCGTCATTTCTAATGGACGTATACTGAAATTTGGACAGGTCTGCTGTTATAAACGTACAAAGAGCTTTCTCTGCTGATAACATTTCTCTTTTATGCATAGAACTACTTAAATTAGCTTTCATACGTTTATAATTGCATTCAAATTACAATGTAACGCTCAAACAGTTGCACGATTCACTCTCGTATGGCTTTGTATCAACTGAATGCAGAATGGCAGTGAATATCATTGTTGAAGGTTTATACATATTATAGCATAAAAATTTGAAAGTGTGTATCTTCTGAAGAATTCCCTATGATGTCGCTCTATGTCCTGAAAACCTCACTTCGTGTGGCCAAAGAAATTTTAGTGTAGCATAGTCTCGACGATGAATGCGCCCATAGCACCTATACGCACAGCGAAGCGCGCAGCTTTAAACAATGATAATTTGTAAAAATGGAAGAAGGTGATTCCGATTCTTGCAGGATTATATAAAAGAAAATATGCTGAGAATAGTCCACTTTGTAAAATTCTGGGAATATTCGAGAGTCAAAAGATATTCCATGTGAATTACTAGGAATTTTTAGGATTTTCCCCAATGGAGTCAGCATTAAATTTGTTTTAAATAACAAACAGTAATGTTTAATTGTCAGTGATAATTTGTAATTTAAAGATATACTTTTCATTTAAAAAAAGTGGTGGAAAAATATTGAAAAGAGTCGTCAGGACATGTTAAAGGAAGGAACCAATTTCTTCCATGAAAAATGCTATCTTCAAAACATCCAATTTTAACTGTCGATAACAGTAACAATTTTTATTGCAGTTTATTACTTTTTTCATTTTCGAGATTGCTGGAAATTGAGAAAGCAAAACATATTCAACAGACATCTATGCGAGATAGTTGATTTTTTGGCAAAATGTCCCCATATTTCTGGATCGGAACCACTGTGCGCCATCTTGATTTTGATAGCGGAACGTACCAGGTTTTTCCCGAATTCGACGCGAGCTCGGTACAGACATACCTGGTACCTACCCTCGCGCGTCCTCGGTACTTTTCCACTACAGGTAACGGACGTATCCATGCTTCCGTACCAAGCATTTGGCGATTTTCCCTCTCTATTTAGCAGCGGAAGTTTAGTTGCCTTACCCACGCCTACGAGAGTTGAAGACTCTTTAGCGCGCGCACCCCACAGCTTTGACAGTTCCGTTCTGTCTACTTACGATCGTATTTGTTGCGTTACACAATAAACCCTGGTGCTATTAAAAATAGTGTAGGATTATTCCGTCAATACCTTCATACTACCTCACTAATATGGAAACGCTTTATCATTTCCACCCTGTATATAAATATATAATATATAATTCATATATCAGGTAATATAGGGGGCGCAGTGACTCAGTGGATAGAGCGCGCGACTACAAACAATGTGGTCGTGAGTTCAAATCCCACCGCCGTCACCAATGGAAATATTCTTCTATGTGATATTATACTGCGTCGTTGACCATTGGTGGTTCGGAACCCACCGTAATAAACAGTAGGTCCCGCTGAAAAGTAAGCTGAAATAGGCTGAACATTGGCGTTACGTGAGAGTGGACAAAGTGGAAGAAGGGGAAGAATGGTAAAATGGATTTGAAACCCTGAGGGGACCAAATATCAGTACCTATCCTATATATCATGTAATATATAATTCATATATCATATAATATATAATTCATGTATCATATGTAAGCAATTTTCGTGACGCTCCCACACTTACCCTCTTCACGAGACCCCGCTACGTTTGGGACGGTTGTATATTTTCTCGCGAAGAGGCTAAGCGTGACGAAATGCAGAAACGCACTTTGGGCACGTCCACTTGGGACCCTCTCCCATTTTTCCAGCAAGACGTTTTCCACGTCGAGAGAACCGAGAGCGACAGTCTGTAACTGCATCTCGAGACAGAACGATCAATAGAATATACTGAATTCTATAGTTTTTCGAGTTTTATCGTCTGCACCTCTTTCCCGGTTCGATCACCGATCCATCAGTCCATCCTTACAGAATCAGAAGTGGGATACGGTTCGAACGCGTTTAGTGTGTACAGTACATGCAGTTTTGTGGTTTCCGTGGCTGTTACAACATTGTGTTTTGGGAAGTGGACATTCTGTTGAGAGAATTGTGTGGTGCAGTCTCATTTTGTTGTGGAACTTTTGTAGAACATTTATTGAACTTTTGAAACATTGGCCTAATTTTGTGGAACATTTGTGAAATTTTGTAGAACTTTGATAGAACTTTGTGTGCAACTACCAAAAATTTTTTTTAAAAGTTGGTGAATACAATTTTCAAAAATGCCAAAAGTCCCGCTAGAACAACTCAGTAATTTTATGGTGACGGAACTGAAAGAAATTCTCCGTGTTATAAATCTAAGAACAGGAGGATCAAAAAATGAGCTTATCGCTCGATTAATAGTTACGTATCCCGACATCGAAAAACAAATACATACGTTGGTAACTGAACCAGATGGTCAAGATACTGGGACACCAAATATATTCGGAGAAGATCGACGAGATTCGTTTTCTTCAATTCAAGAGGGACAATGGAAGGAACTTGACCTCCTCAGAAGAGAAAAAGAATTGCTCGAAAGAGAGCTACGTTTGGTACAAAGGGAGAAACACGTCTCCAATCTATCACAGCCTCAGTTTTCGGAAGATAATAATTTTACCATCAACACAAAAGCAATAGTGGAAATATGGAATACATACTCCGGCGAAAATGATAGTTTTACAAATTGGAAACAACGAGCAGATTTGATTGAAACGACATACAAATTGGATGAAAATTCAATGAAACTTTTGATTCACCAACGGCTACGTGGAAGGGCGTTAGATTGGTTCCATGCGGACCCAATTTCTAGAAAGACATAGTTCCGGCATTTGTCGCTACGAGCACTGATATCTGTATTAGAAGTCTACTTTTTACGCCTAAAATACGTAAATAAACAACATAATAGACGTTTCATCAACATTGTATGTGCCCTCGCTAGCGGACGTGCATCCAGGTGTCTCTATAAGAACCCAAAATCTCCAGATACTTAAAGATTCAACATGTCGTGTCGTCACGCGGCCCACAACGATTTCTGATGGGCAACATGCTGCCGAATATCCCAAAGTACGCCTCAATATCGCAAAAGTAGGCTGTCTCTATAGTCAAGCGCACTAGATTTATCTTTCATTTAGTGGACGTGTATACTCAAAACTCCTACTTTTGCGTTTTTTCGCCGTGAAAACGGACCCCGCGGAACCTTGAAATAGCGTGAAATCTCGTACGAGTTTCCTCTCTGCTCGTATACGTATAGGCTAATCTAGTGGAGCTTCGAGCTTCCCCTAGCGGCCGCTTGGAGCGCTGCGCGCAGGAGTCCAGACCCTTAAGGGGGAACCCTATGTAAATGGCCTGTTTTTCAAGAATTTTTTTTAAAGAATGTAATGCGTAGATTGATTTGAAATTTCAGGTATCATTTATTGATGTTAAAGTGTATCCAAAAATATTTTTTTTTTAAGTTTAATTGTTATTCACAATGGCGGATTGGCGGCTTGAAAATGGCATCTTGCAAATGCGCCGTGCAACGTACAGGTCACAAAAATGATCTGAAACAAAAAATCCAAATGGAATCGTTAGTTTATGCAAAAACGCTCAGCATGACGTTTTTCTTTTTTTAAAATTTGCAAAATTGCAAAAATGGCGACGTTTTGAAAAAAAAACGCATTTTCTGATCCAAATAATTGGTAATAACATTATTTTAAATAAAAAAAAAAATCGGAGAACGTCATGCTGAGGCCAATTGTTTATAGTATATATATATATCAAGTTTCATAAAGATCGAATAATTAGTTTACGTGCTACGTTCCACGGCGTACGAAAAAATGCGTTTCGAGAAAAACGCGTTTAAAGTTTGCGTAACAGAAAAATTGTGAAAAAATCGTAATTCGTTTAAACTTACCGCAGTTTTTTGCTAATCTGCGATTCCGGGGCCATAGAAGAGATCTTCCTCCTCATCGAAGTGCTGTATTTTAGCCGTTTTGTCCTCTTTTCGAGAAGCACGAGCCTCTTTCGTGCAATCGAGACTGCGTCGCTCTTGCTGTCTAACACGGCGTTTGTCTTCATTTTCAGCAAATCTTTTGCACTGCTGTCCAATTACCATTTCTAGCTGCTGCATTATTAGGAGGACAAACGAAAATCCTTCGTTAAATATACCGGCACCCAAAAATGCTGATATTTCAATAGTTTTAAATCCACAATTTAGATGTTTTGGAGCTAAACGCCAAACGACAGCGTTAAAGCTCTCGTTTGCATTTTGGGTATGGCCGCCTAAACATCTCTCTAACAAGTCATCCCGCGATAAGTCGTCGTAAATTGGGCGAATATGTTTTTTAACATCTTCGTGTAATGCAGCTGGATGGTTAAATTCTTGTCCCAAGGCTTGTGCGACTTTTCTTCTGCGGTTTTTCATTTGTTGACGAAAGATGGTAAAACGTTGCCATTATCGCCTTTCTTATCTCAGTTACAGAACTACTGTTACGCCTGATAGCGAGACCGTAATATTTCGTTAATTTTTTAATCAATACTTCAGTTAGCTTTCCTTTGCCTCCTAATTTTGCACTCTTTTTTACATTGCGCAACCGACTGCCCATCCTCTTTTCTACATGACCAATGCACTCGCTCTTTGTAACTTTTAAATCTTCACCATACGGTTTAATGTCCAATATGGCCTTGAACGTTTTGGCGTCACCATCTCCTATATAATTGCTGTAACGCACTCCGTGTAATTCTTCGGAGCGGAGAAACATTTCTACGATGGCATCTACTTCCGTCTTACCCGAAGAGCCACTATGATTTATTGTACATTGTCCATCTTCTGTGTGTTCTAAGTATTGCGGGTTCTTTTTATCGTTTTTGTAATATGTGCATGTTTGGCAATAGCTGCTTTTCACCAATAAATCGATAACTTTCCCCGTGTTGTAGCCGATGAGCGTCGTTACACCGTAGAGAGAAGAAAATCCTCGCTTCTTCCAGGAGCCGTCTCCAGATACTTTTACATTCATTAAGGGTTGTTCCTTTTTTTCATTGTATTCTTTCTCTTCGTTAACAGCTTTCTGACACGTCCCCTTAAACAGTTTTTTCACTGCGGTATGCATATGCTTTATAACATTTTCATAAGCACATTCGCTCAATTCACAGCCTAAATCCATTATGCCGCAAAATATATTTATTCCTTTTCGTGCCACGCCTAATAAACGCATTGCTAACACTATTCTCCGGTTAATCTCAAAACTGTTCTTTACAAAAGGACCCGACTGAAGTAAAACAGTTCCACATGAGCATGTAACCGCGATTTTGAAACCTAATCCACGATTGTCTGTTTCTCCAAATGTTTGTTTACGTTTACACGTTTTGCACACCGAAATATCTGATATTGCATTAAAACCCGTTATAAATTCAATAATTCGATAACAATGTGTAAAGTTCACAATTATATCTGCCGACGTAGCTTTAATTTTTTTCGCAGAAGAGCTCGTTCCTTCGCCTCCACTCATCTGTTCTCTTTCCATGCTTGCACTATTTCTACGAACTTGTCGCCGTTTTGGACGATTCGGACGATAATTAGGATTATCATTTTGCACTTTTCGACTCATTCTCACTTACTTTTCTTATCTCAAAATGCACTGCAAACGACCGCTTTACTCAAGAGACGCTGCTGAACTGACAATGAGCGAGGGCTCCTCGCCGAGGATACACCTTTTTCAAAACCGTTATACACACAAATGTACAGGTATAGCCGCCAAAAACGGCAGTGCTATGGTGTGCGTAACAACTGGTGTACCTTAGTATAGGTTTTAACACAGTCAGAATACAATGGGCCGAAGGACCGAGCGTCCAACGAGGGTCCAACTACCTGAACCGGAGCAGCTTAGCGGAGATCGAGCGAAGCGCCCAATACAGCTCTTCACTTTATTTCCAAATAACAGTACAAGGACATGTCTGATAGTATTCTAACTTTTTTATCGTATTCCTGAGGAAATTTCCTATCGATTTAAGCCAAAAAAAAATGCTAAAAAATTTCATTTTACATAGGGTTCCCCCCTTAAACGGTTGGAAGAACGTTTCGATCATAGGCCGAATAGACTGGCCCTTCGGCGACAATGTGAACAGCGAACTTGGCGCAAAGAGGAATCCTTTTCGGATTATTTCCATGAGAAGATGAACTTGGCCGACAGAATATCCATCCACAAAGAAGAACTGGTAGACCTACTTATCGACGGTGTACCAGATGCCGAAATGAGAAACCAAGCAAGGATGCATTGCTTTGAGACACCTGGAGAGGTGTTGAAGGCTTTTTCGAAGCTCTGCATTAAAAATACCACAAGAGAGCACAGTGAACGCGACCCCAAGGACACCAGAAAACCAGCGAGCGAGAAACCCATGGAAATTGCAGCCAACCGTCGTGGTGACCTCCGTTGTTTCAATTGCAACAGAGTGGACCACATACACAGGGATTGCCGGAAACCGAAACGAGATTGGGGGTCCTGCTTCAGGTGCGGCAGTCAAGATCATCGACTCAACAGCTGCCCACAGAACGCGAAACCGACTCTGACGGTACCAGCGACAACGACGACCCATATGGTTCAACCTGTAGCGACCGATGCAGCCTTTATGGTACCTATTATATTTAAAACTAAAGACAATGAAGGTAACACCGCGGTCTATACTATTTCAGGAATGATAGATTCCGGATCTCCTGTCTCTTTGATGAAGCTGAGTGTTGTGCCAAGGAGTAACTTTGAATTCGCTATTTTGTGGACTTAATAAGTCACCGGTTAATGTTATAGGTATTTTTAAAAGCGATGTTAAAAGGACGACGGTATAAAACTTAAACTCAAATTTTTAATTGTCCCAGATGTCACAATGTCATACTCAGTAAAATTAGGCAGAGATTACATGACAATGCCGGAAGTTAAAACTAGCCTTAATCGCACATTTGGTATTTGTTTACAAAATAACTGCAGTAGTGATACAGATACTGTTGATTTCCAAAAGCAAATACTGCAAATCGAGTATATAGAAAAACCAGTTACAATTAAAGAACGCTTAATCATTAATCCACAGGTAGATGTACAAACAAAAAATAGACTACAGGAACTATATATAAATAAACAATCTTTTGAAGGTAACAATAAATACCCAGACAAAGAAATGACAATTGCATTAAAAAACGAACAACCAATTACGTTTAAACCGCGGAGATTAGCATACTCTGATAAGGAAAAGTTACGTTTAATTCTAGACGATCTTTTGAAAGATAATATCATTCGTCCTAGCCATTCCCCGTACGCAAGCCCAATAGTTTTAGTACGTAAGAAAAATGGAGATTTGCGCTTGTGTGTTGACTATCGCGAACTAAACAAAGTAACAATTAAGGATAATTTTCCCACTCCATTAATTGACGATCATCTCGAACAATTGCGAAATAGAAAGTATTTTTCAAAATTAGACTTGAAGAATGGCTTCTACCATGTCAAAATAGCTGATAGTTCAATTAAATACACTTCATTCGTTACACCCCTAGGTCAATTTGAATATTTACGAATGCCATTCGGATTGACAAACGCACCTCGGGTTTCCCAAAGATTTTTAAATACAGTTTTTCAAAGTTTAATTAGAAAGAACAAAATTTTACTATATTTAGACGATATTTTAGTGGCCACAGATTCGCTCGAGGAACACATCGCTATTTTAAAAGAAATATTTCAATTGGCCGAACAGAACAAACTCCATTTTCATTTAGATAAATGTTCATTTTTGTACAACGAGATAACATATTTGGGTTACTTGACGAACAGGGTATAAGACCCAGTAAAGAAAATGTAGAATCTGTTTTAAATTACCCAATTCCAAAAAACAGCAAAGAAGTTCTTCGTTTTGTAAGTTTAGCGAGCGACTTCCGCAGAATTATTAAGAATTTTTCGTTAATTGCAAAACCGTTATATGATCTCGTCAAGAAATCAGCAATATTTAATTTTGGTTCTAAACAGCATGAATCCTTTGAAATATTGAAGCAACATTTGGCGAGCGAACCAATCTTGGCAATATACGATCCTAATTTAAAAACTGAGATCCACTGCGATGCCAGCGCTAGTGGTTTTGGATCAATTTTAATGCAAAAGCAACAAGACGGAATTTCTAGACCTGTATTTTATTTTAGTAAGAGAACGACAACGGCAGAATCCAAATATCACAGCTTTGAGTTGGAATGTTTAGCTGTCATATACTCAATAAAAAGATTTCATATTTATCTAGCAGACATGCATTTTAAAATCATTACTGATTGCGATAGCTTTCGTTTAACTTTAAATAAGCAGACAGTTAATCCTCGCATATACAGGTGGGACCTATTTCTTCAAAATTACGACTACGAATTAGAGCATAGAGCAGGAAGTCGAATGAGCCATGTCGATGCGTTAAGTAGATGCCACAATATTTTAGTATTAGAATGTAATACTTTCGAACAAGTTCTAGCGCTAAAACAAAATCAAGACAGACAAATTCAGGAATTGCGAAATGATTTAGAGAGCGCCGAACATAAATTTTACGAGCTTCGTGATGGACTTGTTTACCGTAAAACTAGGAATAATAAATTAATATTTTACGTGCCAGAATGCATGGAGTCAAACGTAATAAGATCGTGTCACGATGATTTAGGACATTTAGGTTCAGATAAAGTTTTCGAATGTGTTAGTCGCACGTGTTGGTTCCCAAAAATGCGAGAAAAGATACGTAACTATATTAATAACTGTTTAAAATGCATAAATTTTTCACCCATCGAAGGAAAGCATGAAGGTTACTTACACAGTTTGTCGAAAGTGAATCTTCCATTCTCCACCATTCACATTGATCGCTACGGTCCATTAGAAAGAAGCAATCGAGGTCAAAAATGTATCTTAACCGTCATTGATGGATTTACCAAATTTATTAAATTATGCAGTTGCAAATCGACTACAACAGATGAAGTTATCAAACATTTAAAAGACTACTTTAGACACTATAGCAAACCACGCAGAATAATTAGCGATCGCGGTTCATGTTTCACATCCAATGTTTTTAAAGCGTTTGTACACAACGAATGTATTAATCGCGTACTCATTGCAGTAGGAACACCAAGGGCAAACGGACAAGTGGAAAGGTATCATCGAATGCTTACCCCGATGTTAGCAAAGTTAAGTGAAAACCCAAAAAGTTGGGATAAAGCGCTAGAATCGGCGGAGTTTGCAATAAATAACAGCATGTCCAAATCAACCGGCACGAGTCCTAGTATGCTGTTATTTCGAATAAATCAATTAGGCCCATCCAACGATACTCTGAAATCTCTCTTAGAATCCAGTGTTGAAAGTGATAGACAATTGGACATTAGACGTGAACAAGCGAGCGAAATTTTAGTGCGAAAGCAAAAAGAAAATGAGGAAATATATAATAAACGACACAAACCGAGCACTTTGTACAATATTGGCGACTATGTAATAATCCGTAATCACGATGTCACATCCGGAGTAAATAAGAAACTTCTTCCAAAATTTAAAGGACCCTACGAAGTCATTAGAGTTCTAGATCATGATCGATATGTAATTAATGATATTGAAGGGTTTCAAATAACTCGCACACCCTTCACGACTGTAGTTGGTCCGGATCAGATGAAACCATAGATCCGAGGTTACGAATCTAATAATGAAACATAACATTGTAAAAGTATTTACTAGGAGTGCGCGAGTTCCCGAAATTTACGGGTACCCGACAGTCGAGTCGAGCCGGAAAAAGTCCGGCGGGTTCGGGCGAGTACCCGAAACATCTGAATGTTCGGGTAGCTTGATCGCATCGGGTAGCTTGATCGCATCGGGTAGCTTGATCGCATCGGGTAGCTGGATCGTATCGGGTAGCTTGATCGTATCGGGTAGCTTGATCGTATCGGGTAGCTTGATCGCGTCGGATTGCTTGATCGCATCGTGTGCTTGATCGCGTCGGGTTCCTTGATCGCATCGTGTGCTTGATCGAAACGGGTAGCCTCTCAGTAGCAGTCGGCATCGGCCGAAATTCGAAATCAATTATACAGTATATGTACATGTATGACTTCCGCCTTTTCCTTTATTAAAATTTGAACGTACGTATGTATACTCTACTAATGGATTGATTAATTTTCTCTCATTTTTAATGTGTAGGAGTCATTCTATGCGAAGTGACCTATAACTAACAAACCGATGAAAATGAGTTTTTAGTATCATAAAAGTATCTACTAAGAATTTAATTTCCAAAAAACGGTTTTTTCACCATTTATTTTGCAATCGTTTTAAACAAATGCAACGTTTTCATAGCAGGGACTTTTGAAAAATTTGAAAAAATGAGGATGTAGTCCCAAGCGTCTCCTTTATGTTCATGTTTTTAAAAAGATGGACATTTGAAAATTGTCGAAATTGAAATTATTTGAACTGAACGCTGCACCGCGATATACAGCCTCGGACGACCGCACACAGTGGGCTGGATCGAGAAAGTTAACATTTTACTATAACTCTTGAACCGTAAGAGATATCGGAATGAAATTAAATTTTATTAAAAAATGATTTCTGTGTCTACTGCTAATTATAACAATCAATATACATTTTTATAATCATTTTTTAATTAAGTTAAAAATAAAAGTTTCAAAAAATAAAATTTTGAACTGTTTATTTATTACTTATTCAGTGCTTTTCCAGATAATTGAAATCACAGATGTCTTTGGATATAAATTTCTCTGTATTCCTTGACATTTATTCTTTATATTATTAATATTTCAGTTGTGATTCGAACAATAGAAAAGAAGTGTGCATTTTGCAGGGACATTTACAGTATTTACACATTTCTAATAATTTCTAATAATAATAATTTGATACAATATAGTGTAATAGTTCTGTATAGTGTAGCGCACGCACGCGCCTCTGTGTGTGTTTGTGTATGAGAGCGAGAGAGAGAGAGAGAGAGAGAGAGAGAGAGAGAGAGAGAGAGAGCAAGAGAGAGGGAGAGAGAGAGCATGAGTAAGTCGCGGTACGATTGAGATTCGGTGTGTTTGAAAAAATGCGGCATGTTTGAAGGTACAGTATGGATGGTATATAAGTTTTGTGTATTGTGTGGGCCACAAAGTGTACTAGCGTGATTTATTAGGTCTGAGATTTTGAAAATTATATATTATATTACTAATAGTAATTTGTTATACAATTAGTAAGTCAAATCATGTCTGATAGTGAGAATTGTGTAACGGCACTGAGTAACATAGATGCACGGGCTGAAACAGTTCTGAAAATAACTGTTTAAAACGGTTATATGTATGTCGGTTATATAATATTGTATTATACGAGGCGCATATATATATATATATATATATATATATATATATATTATGTTTTTCGATCGTTACAAATATTTATTTACATAAATAATCATTTTAACAATAAATTCTTATTGAAATAACAATTCAAATAATGAATATTTAAGCAAGTTTCTATACATTATAAAAATTTATTTATTTGAAAATTGTTTAAATGAATAATAAGTAGCTATTTAAATAATAAGTATATAAACAAATTTGTATACGTAATCTTTTGCAGCATAAACATTTATTTAAAGAATTGTTTAAATAATAAATACGTATTTCAATAATGACTATACAAATAAAATTGTAAGCATTATAAAATAGTATGTATTTAAAAAATTGTTCAAATAAAGAATAAATAATAGATAATAATTTAAGTAATACATAATAATACAAATTTTTGTAATTATTTGTTCAAAATATTGATTCGTATAACATTGTAAAAAATTATCGAAATCAGTGCAGTGGCAGAGATATCGATAATTCTCGTCGAAAAATTTTTGTGTTTTGTCACATAAAACAGATTTTATGGTCGTCGTGTAATTGATTTAGTTGCTTGCAAACATTGTATGTTCTTCGGCCGATAGCTTTCTCGTTTTTTTCATGATTTTACAAAGGTCATCTTAAATTTTTTGCAAATACACCTATAATTTTTTTACGCCTATTTGTTAAAGGATTTCAAGGCAAATTCGGGAAGTATCATAACATTAAAAAAATTGCAAAAAATTTCTTTTCCAATTTTTTTTTACAAAAAATTCACTATAATCACGTGAAAGCTCTCTTGAAACTATACTATACCAGATAAAAACATTTTCTATAGGACTGCTAATAACAGAGTAATCTCTACTGATCACGCGATTCGTGATTCACCCTGTACATACCATATTTCGTCTTATAAAAGCGAGTACATAATTCAGGACCGCATTAGTGCGAATTACGAATGGTATGTTCAATCTCGAGTATAAAAAGATCGCGTCCGAGTTTGGCCAATCTATGTAATCCGAATGTCTCCGGCAACCCGATGCGATCAAGCTACCCGAACATTCAGATGTCTCGAGTACTCGCCCGAGCCCGCCGGACTTTTTCCGACCCGACCCGAACCCGTATATTCGGGTACCCGCGCACTCCTAGTATTTACTATTGTTTAGTACAGTATGAGTGTCAAAAGTATTTCCGTTTTATGTATTTTGTATGTGTGCTTAATGCTTTATTTCGTCATCCTCAATTACGTTGTAATGCACGTTTCATCATAAGTTTATATATAATCATCTAGTGTTAAATTTGCGTATATTTAGTTAGTCTTTTATTTTAAGTGGTTTTGTCTCAATTTTTCTGTTGTTTGTTTGTTTTTTTGTTATAACCTATATAATATCATGTTAGTCGAATACATACTTATACGTGTGAGTGTTACGTTGAAACAAAATTCTACTAAAAGTTATGTTATATTAATTGCGTCTCGAATAAGATTCGAATTTCGTTAGAGCACAATGACAAGGGACTGTCATTTGTCAGGACTGGCCGAGCTGTAAGCAATTTTCGTGACGCTCCCACACTTACCCTCTTCACGAGACCCCGCTACGTTTGGAACGGTTGTATATTTTCTCGCGAAGAGGCTAAGCGTGTCGAAATGCAGAAACGCACTTTGGGCACGTCCACTTTTCCCATTTTTCCAGCAAGACGTTTTCCACGTCGAGAGAACCGAGAGCGACAGTCTGTAACTGCATCTCGAGACAAAACGATCAATAGAATATACTGAATTATATAGTTTTTCGAGTTTTATCGTTTGCACCTCTTTCCCGGTTCGATCACCGATCCATCAGTCCATCCTTGCACATATAATATGATAATATTTACCATATTATATTCTTATTTGTATCACGCATTGATGTGACTTTAAGCCTGTTAGTACATGGGTTTACTACACGGAATTATATCATATAGCACATATTTGAATTCTTCTCAAAACCAGCTACAAGGTTACATGCAGTGTCCCTTTCTTTACTATTTTACTCTCTTTGTCTGTTACCAAAACTTACTCCATCGTCAATTAAAAAAATAGTATAATCAGAAAAATATTGATTAGAGAAATATTACATATATGATGGTGAAAGTCTCGCAAAAGATTAATTCAAAATGAAAAAGTGTCGTCATTGCATTACTGTTGCCTCACCGATGTTATGTACCTAACCTATACATAATGACCATACACCTGCATATGATCCGAATTATATCGTGTTTGGTATCATTTTAATCAGAACAGTGTCACAAATCTATTAGCAAAAGTCTCATAAAAAAATAAGTAATAATAAAAAAGCTATTCCTTGGTAATACATTGTGAGGACGCGCGAGCCTTTGAACTGTGCCGCCGACTGCGACTCTCCGCGTCTCTTTCTTTCCCATACGCTATCCTTCCTCACGTCCGAAACTTTAATTGTCTATTACACAAGTAAATATCATCGGAATTATGTCATATTTGGTATGATTGTTATTAGAAAAATGCCACAAATATGGTCATCGAAGTCCTATCAAAAAATAATGAATAATAAAGAAGTTGGAAATTCGGATTAGTGTGGTCTCACCGATATACCCGAGCGGCAGGGTATCATATTTCTCTCGAGCATCGCGGCCCCTCAAGGGGGTACACCCCGCACTAGTGGGGATATCTCCGGGACATTTACGTGCGAGTCATTTGGGACATTTACCGATGAAATACTGTAGTACGTTCTCCATTGAGAAGATAAAATAGTTTAGCAAGAAATTAATGTACCGTCAGTAATCTTCAACACCAACGATTGCTCCGCGACGCCACCAGCGTTTATTGAGAGAACCCCGAATATAAAATTCCAATGGCGAGTCTTTATTATTGTTCGAGATATTAATGAAAACTATCAAATAAAATGTTTTTGTGTTCACCCGTTACATATTATTTGTTGTTATGTATACAGTATTTCATCGACAATCGTCGCCACCACGGGTCCGGTCGGCGACGTTTAATGTTCAGATGACACTATTCTTTGACTGGTGCCGAACTTAGAAAAGGACAGTGAAGCCCGAGAGGCCTCGGTCGCCGAGAAGTGTAACACATGTAATACGGGTCGAGTATGTCAGCAGTGTTGGGATATGGTGCAAGATTTCACGCGCATGCGCGGCCAAAACAGTAATGTATCTATATCATGATGACAGAGGTAGTAGAGCTCTGAGACAGTTATATTGGCGGGAATGTTCCGAAACAATCTGTTCCGGACAAAAAGACTTCAGGACGTGTCCTACGAGTTACAAAATATACACAAATACACATGTTATGCATTCATATTTCAGAATCAAATCATACCAATTTTTTAAAATTCTGCTGGGTGCTCAAGGTACCCCATTTTATCGAGAATCTTGCTTTACTGAGGCTGAAATCGCCGCGCATGCGCGTGAAATCTTGCACCATATCCCAACACTGTATGTCGATGTGAAAACAACAATTAACCCAGTGACTAACTTCTTTATTTTTTTTTTTTAATGGAACTTTCACCAACATATTCGTGGCATTTTTCTAATGAAAATGATGGCAACTAAGATATAATTCCGATGGTATTTACTTGAGTAATGGACGATGAAAGTTTCGGAAAATTACTGTAAATATGATCCGAATTATATCGTGTTTGGTATTATTTTAATCAGAAAAATGCCACAAATATATTGGAGAAAGTCGCATTAAGAAATAAGTAATAATAAAAAAGTATTTTTATTGGCATTACACTGTGAAGACACGTGGGCCTTTGAAGTACGCCGGCGACCGCGACTCTCCGCGTCTCTTTCTTTCCAATACGCTATCCTTCCTTGCGCCTGAAACTTTCATCGTCCATTACACCAGTAAATATTATCGTAATTATATCTTATTTAGTATCATTTTCATTAGAAAAATGCCACGAATATGTTGGTGAAAGTTCCATAAAAAATAATAAAAAATAAAGAAGTTTTGTCATTGGATTAGTAGTGGTCTCACACCGATATACTTGACCCGTATTATGTTATACTTCTCGGCGACCGAGGCCTCTCGAGCTTCACAGTCCCTCACGAGGTATACACCGCGGAAGGAAGGATTGTTTTGCGACGATTCTTGTTCAGAATTTGACGACATTTAACGATGAAATACTGTACCTATAATCTATATACAAATAGTTATAATAAATTATTAACTCTGTCGATTTTCACATTCGATAATTCGCTCGCTCCAGAAAAAACTATTTCGACCAATACCGATTTGCAATGTATGTAGTAAGATTAGTATTGGTCTGGTTAATTTTTTCGATCGAGCGAAGCGAGCGAGCAAGTCTAACGAGTCTCACATACGACGATTTAACAGTCGGATTTCGTTAGATATAATAAATAGATTATATGTATACATAATATGTATACATAAAATTATATATATATATATATATATATATATATATATATATATATATATCATGTTCATTATGTTATTTGTACGCCTCCATAGGCAGAATTGAATGTATCGTACAAACAGTTCTTCATTAATATCTCAAAAACTAATAAATCGAATAAATAAAATAAATATCTCAAAATTAATAATAAAATTGAAATTTTATATTCGGGATTCTTTCCTCCCTTCTTCCTACTCCTTAAAATCTTAGCTTATAATTTTGTGTGAGTGTGCGCACTATATCCACGGATCGACATACGAATTACTGCGATTAAATTAGAGAAAAAGAATATACACTATTGTAATCGATTAAAATATATTTTACAAATTGGCAGAACACAAAAAACGCGAACAATTCAATGAAAGACGTTATAAAAATATTTTAAGCATGTATATCGATGAACAGAATACATGTACATATAACGAAATATCTATTTAAATCCTTCTGCAACTCTGATATACGAGAATCCATATACACGTGAACTACTTATCAGCATTTAAGATTCAAGAGCTCGTTGCTTTCTAGGTATGAGTCAACCACTCGGAGCATTAACCCAATGTATTTTGCAGCAGAAACTTCATGCAATTTTGTCATATTTTCTCTCAATTTTAAATTTATAGTTGACAAAATAAAAATTAATAAAGAATACACATATTATTTTACAAACCTATTTTCCAGTTTGGTTAAACATTTCTTTCATAAAATTAAATATTTTTTATTAAATTTAATCATACAGTGTTACAAGTTTTCACATATTGTACTTTTTAAAATAATATGAAACGACCAACACAATGATCACTCAAACCATTTGAAATAGTTACTACAGTCGTCAAGCAAATAGCATATAGAATATTATATAGAATCAAATATTATAAATAAGATAATTGAAATATGATGATTTGATTAAACTGAATAATAAAAGATAAAAATTGATTTGCGAATATTCCTATCTATAGAAAAGTACATATGTATATACAAACTAATGTAAAAAATACATGCAGAAGTATAAATAGTTGAATATGTATAAATATTGTGTACTGTATAACTTAAATGTGTACATCACCAATTTTAATTAGTCGATTATATTAAGATTTCATTAAAAAACTACTGAAACACATATGTATAATATATCTTCATATAAATTTTGAAGCGAGTAAAATAAAATGGAAAGTATTGATTTATATCTTATTGTTAGCAAAAAAAGATGTGTAAATACATATTTCTTAAAGAATAGCCGTGTTAATATGTATATAGATTTAACACTTGGCTGCCATAGCTCTGCCACAAACCCCAGTTGTCGCACTGGGTCTTTCAGACCCAGTTCAATTTTCAAGCAGCTGCAGTTCAACAATGGACAATAATATTAAACTGGAAAAAATTGGGAATATAGTTTGAACGTAATGTTCTGATAAAAAAAGTTAACAGACAAAGTGACATCACTTTTAAAAAAAAGTTATTAGTTACACTCATATCTCTTTAGCATCTCTTTCTAAAGTAAAACTACGAGTCACGCAGACCCATAATGACAACCAATGGTTAAACATTATCTGAGAAGAATAAACAATACTAAAAATAATTTGTTATACAGATGATGTGTTATACAATCGTTTGCACATAGTATTTAATTCTTTAGTACTTCAGTGCATAAGTAAGGGAATCTAATTATATAATTACGCATTGAATACTTTATTGAAAATCAATTCGTTTTTTTCTTCAAATGTTTTTATCTGCATTCAATAACTCCTAGCCTCTGTATTTAGATATAAAATATAAGTTTGCAAATTACCTTGTTGGGTATTATAATAATCAATAACACTTATCCGTACGATAAGTATGTTTTCAGTACTAAAACATCATCGTTGCAAAATGAAAATTAGGTAGCATTCGTGTTTTAATGTATCTTGGTTGTAATCAAAAATAAAGAAATTAAAAGTTACTATACAGCAGTTCAATAAAATCAAGTCTATGACATCTCAAGAAATTTAACTAGACATTCATTAGACATGCATTTTCATTCAATACACAGAAGAAAAGGAATTATTATTATAACATAATTATATCTGATATACTTTCTACACAAGCACTATTTATTGCTGAATGACACAATGTTTCAAATTTTGACATTGTGTTTACCTATTATTGATGATCCTAAAGAAATACAATGTATGCGAAATAAAATTACGAAGGAGATGACTACTTCTGATAGAATGGATTAAGAACACATGATACAATTTTAGCTCCACGCATTCTCAGTTGTGCGAAAGTTTTACTGAAATGTCTGTCGCTAAATGTATACTTAGTTAACTTCAATTCATTTAGTAACACTTCAAATATACATACAACATAAAATTCAATACCTTCTATTAATGTAGATAATGTCGTTCGTCTAAATGCTTTAAAAATTCTTTTTATGAAATTATCTGAATATTGTATCTAATAAAACTATTTTCAGTATGTAGACATTTTTATAATATATTAAATAATCAAGCATGACTATCAAAGTATTTATACAAGCAAGGATCAAATGATTATTATTCAAAGGTTTTTATCATAAAAATTATTTAGTCTTTAAATGATCATATAAATCATAATAATTTTTAGATTTTACTAATAAAACACCTAAATTTTAAATATAAATTTAGTAAATAAACTACCAGAATATAGCATAATACAAGAGTTTTTACAAGAAAATAATATTAACGTACTGTTGTACAAATGCTTTTATTATACTCTCTAGTTTGATGCATTGTATTTTCAACAGTAATATTCAGGTAAACGAAGCCTCATACAAAACAAAATTCTTTTGCTTTTTGAATATTTATTCCACAAGAAATTCTTTGATTAATGTAACAAAATTAATGCATGAAGTATTAATTCTCTCTACAATTGTTAACCTTTTTGTTTACAATTTAATGAAAAAGTTACCTTATGTCATTCGCATGACCTGTTGTTTTGTTGTCCTCACCACCAATTTCAGTTATGTTTAAGAGAAATTTACAATGTTAATTTTCTCTTAAACGAGTGAAATGTAAGATAACACGTTTTTCTAATTTTTTCTAACTTTAAATGATTGAATTGTAAACACGATTTCACCACCTGTTTCTGAATAGCTATACGCGCGGCACATACACTAAACTAAATATGTCACGCCTTTCCTAACCTCAATTTTTGGTTAACTAATGCAAACACATATGTCACTTGAAAATTCGAAAATTCGTTTATAAAACATCAAATTCGTTATAGCAATAGCAGAATAACGATGTTTAGACCGTTTTGTTTGTATACGTTTGATTTTTAAGATTTGAAAATAAAACATTAACTAGTAAAGACCGGTTAAATTGCTTCAAACAACATTTAAACTTCGCGTGCAATACTGCGACTGAAACGCCACGAATGTGTGGTTTACGCCATCAACTTTCTTTCCCTCCTTTTCATTCTTTCGTTGTCTCTTTTACTCTTCTGTTTCTTGCCCCGCCTACTAGCTCTATCTTTTCTCTTCATTCGGAACAATACGCTTTTCACTATATCTTTTTTCATATGGTTGAGTAACCGATCTCCCATGCTGCACGTGAAAGGTGCATGAATGTATAGATATTTGTTACATTCATTAGGTTAGATGATCGTTTTCTTATTTGATCAACTATATAATCAATTTAGATACATGTTTTTGTGGATTTAGATTAGACAACGGTATTCGATATCGTATGTCAAGGAATGCAAAACTAAGTATACTTATACTATGCACATGCAATATAATAATTTGAATTGAATTCTAGGCGAAATTGGACGCCTTTCGGAGTACTGTTTCGGATTTTGTTCAAATTCGAGTATGTATGGTTGTTAGTAATACCACAGACGAGGTATAGGATAGATCTAACATCCAATGCGTTTTTCTGTCCCACGTTTTGGGGGTCACGTAACCCCCTTACCATTTTCGTGTCATATCCTGTATTACCAACTGTAACTAAAATAAACTGAGAGTGTCCTTACTGGTAGTACCACAGACGAGATATAGGAATAGACTGGACATGCAATCAGAGAGGATATATTCCGGTGGCCGTCGGTTTTTGGGTCTTAGGACCCCAGAGTGACTCCATTACCATTCAGTGTCAACACCCAACGTTACCGATAACACACACTTTCTGAGCATTATTAACACGAAGAAAAAATATTATACTCCATTCGCATTGCGTGTAGTTAATATGATTCGGCGGCAGCAAACTTTATAAAGCCTTTTTTTTAATTATCGAAAAATTGCTTATTCTATATGCATCGTTATCGGAAGTTTAGTAATGTTACTTTTTACGCCTTTCTAATGTTTTCGTTTTTATAGTTTGTTATTACATTTCGTCATAATATGAATATTTTATAGCTTTTTTATTACATTTTGATCTAATAGTGCATACATAGCTATATAATTACATCAAAATGTAATAAACAAATATAAATAATACGCACAGATTTACTGTCATTTAATAAATTTTTACCCACCGGTTATTTACAATAACTTTATTTATAATGTAATAAACTAAATGATAAGCAAGTATGCTAATACTTAGCTTTAAAAATGAATAATCAACTTTGATATCATGTAACCGATTACATTGTTTCTACGAGGCAGTTTTGGTTACACTATAATGTTTATTGTTATAACTGATTTCGCTGCTCAGCTGCATATAATTGAATTAATACTTGATTTCGGAGCTATACGTATAAATGTTATACCTAAAGACCACCACAGTGAGATTCTACAACTTGGGGCCGTTGGATATTTGTAAAAACATATATGCATAATTGTTTATAACATTGATAATTAATGTTAATTTTTTTTACATTAACGCATTCTACACATTGAGAACAGAAAAAGTTTGAGAAAAATTATATTCTGCGAACGAACCGTTTAGTCAGAAAAAATTGTTAAGGATTTCATAACTTTCTGATTGTGTAGAGTTACACAAAGAGGCATGGGCCTACCACTACTCTGCCACATGGGTAGGACCTACCTGAACGGTGAAGCGTGGCTCAATGGTGTGCGTGCGTATCCTTACATGAACACAATACGATGTTTAAAGAGACAGAAAATCTAACAATGTGCATTTTGACCTAAAAACATTATGAAATCTTTTACAATTTTTCCTAACCAAATGGTTCATTTGCGGCGTATGGTTCCTCTCAAACATTTTCTGTTTTCAAAGCGTAGAGTACATTCATGTGTAACATAAGAACATGAACAATAATTTACAATGCTACAAACAATTTTCCGGACAGATTTTTAATTTTAATTTGTTGCGAACGCAAAGTTGTGTTATCGTGTAGTTTAATACACAGGTTCTTGGCATAAATGTTTTCCGTCGTCACGAAATCGAAAGGGTACGCTCGAGGGGTACGCTCGAGGGGTACCTGCTTGGGGTTGCGCGAGGCTACCTTAGCATGGTGGCGCATAGAGATTTCCAAATTACAGGTAAATCCGCTATTGTTCTATTGAAATTGTTTTTTCTAAAGACAACGGCACCATTGAACTGCATCTGGCGGCGATCGGTGCAAAAATTTTACCTTTTTATAATTTTTTCCTTTCTACGGCACTGTTGTGGCTTAAGACTCAACAGTGATTATCCTGTCGTGCCGATTGTAGCGTTGTATTTATTTACTGGTAGAAGTGCGAGGCTTTTAATTTTTCATAAGCATCTTTTTGTTTTTAATATAAAGTGTGAGTGTTGTGTGCTGAACGGTGAACACCGGTAACCAAAGTAATACATTTTTGTGTAAAAAATAGTAGTTAGAATAGCGCTTTGAATACAATGGAGCATCATAAAGATAAAAGAGTTCGATATAAAAAGTGTTCCCACAGTAACTGTTGTATTAACAGCAGACAAAGTCCTGATGGTAACACTTTTCATTCTTTTCCAGTTGATAATACCGAGAAATGTTTTATGTGGTTAATGGCTTACCATTAGCTGGTAGCCAGAAAGTCACGCCGTTTCTACTTGAAATATTGTTGGTTATTTGGCTCCTCGGAAGAATAACATCGAGGAGGTCACCAACGAATATAGATCGCGATAATCGCGAAATTCAAGCACGTATGAAACTAACGCGATATTTAAACAAATATATATGCAGTCAACATTTGTCAAGAAATAGCTTTTACGCGTCGGGGAGGTTACGGAAAGATGCAGTACCTAGTTTATATTCCGCGGGTGATGTTAATAAAAATGTAGTCGACTTATCTTCTAATGCAATTCCCATTTCTCGAATAAAGGAACAATCAGGACGGCAAAAACTTGAAGAGAAATTAAAGCAAGTGAAGGATACGTCAAATATTCTTCGCGTGCAGTTAGCAGCAAAGTGTAAAGTATTAAAAAGAATCAATGAAAAACTTTCTTTGGGTGATATTAGTGACTCATGTCTGAAGAAAGCAATTGCGCGTAGAGTCCAGGGTTTTATATTAACTTTCATTTTAATGTTAATGTTTCCGCAAAATAAGCTTGCGTACTTCAAGTTTCGCCTTCCAAATCCGCGCACAATTATTCGATGGTTTAGTAAACTTGACATTTGGCCAGGTATTTGTGAAAATTTGTTTAATGCTTTACGGATAAAAGCAGCGCATATGACTGATTATGAACGGAATTGTGTTCTTTCGTTCGATGAAATGGCAATTGAAAAATGTTTGAATTTGCATTCAACTAAGCAGATTATTGAAGGTTTCGAATACCTAGGATTTTTAGGTAGACGCATGACAGTGGGTACTCAGGTACTCGTTTCTATGTTGAGAGGCTTGTTCAGTAAATGGAAACAACCTATAGCATTCTTTATTACAAGTAATGGAATTATAACTCAAGAATTGTCATTGCTATTAGATGCTGTTTTAGATAGTTTGCATCGTACGGGTTTGAAAGTTAGAGCTGTTGTTTCCGATCAAGGAGCAAGTGATAGAAGCACAGCAGAAGGTAGAGTTACAATAGATATCCCTTATTTTATACGAAATGGCCATAAAATTGACTTTTTATTTGATTATTTACATTTGTTTAAGAGCATCAGAAATAACTTATTAAAATATGATTTTCTAATTAATGATTCGCGGGTTTTGCTGGTCGAATGTTGTTGCATTGTGGAATTTAGAACGCGATAGAATAAGTACAAGAGTGGCTTATAAATTTGTTCACGTCTTCACGCGGCCAATCCTGTTAACATAACTAAATATATGTTCATATAAATATATATGGTAGTAATGGAACTAAGATGAAAAAAGGCACTTCCTCCATTTTGTTAACTCAATACGACTAATATTATGCATTTATATTGAAGTTCGCTTTGTATTGTTTGAAAATAAATATGAGATTAAATAAAAGTTAAGCATAACATTTTGAATACTGCAATAAAAAAATTTACAATAGGTAAAAATAGAAACATTACAAATATTGTACAATATTAAATGGAAAGAAATTAAGTTCAATATAAGCTAGTGTAAGGTTGATAACGTAAGGAGATTTCTTTCCAATACGCTCTCTTTACGGCGAACGGGCAGAAGAGAGCCTCAACGTTGCGTACTTTAGACTTGACAACGCTGTAGAAGTTTGACGAGTCGAACTCGAGTCGCACTGGATCTCGTTCACGAATTCACCGTTCTCAAAGCGTAGAGGACGCTACAATCACTGGCATTTCACAGACTTAAGATACCTACAGACATTGCATGCAATGCATTTTTCTGTCTACGGTTCTGAATTACCGACTCTGTAGAAAATGTCCTAGTACGATAGCGGACTCTATCGAAATGGAACGGTCAGGTGATGAACTACATGAGGTTGCAACACATAAAGTGTGTGTCTGAGGTGGATCGATTTTACAGCGTTGTCAGCTTCAAAAGTGCAATGTTGCCGCATTACGTTCGTACAAGAAACTATCGATGCTCGCATCGAAAGCGGTTTCTATCACAAGCGATGAGATAATTGTTTTGTCCTGTGTTGAAACTCTAGCTAACAGGAAACGGAAATGAAGAGGTATATGAAGTGTAGAGAGTGTAGGTAACAAAAATTATGTCTCGTCCTCGATCGCAACGACTAGTAGGTGACCGCTGTATCAAGCTGCAGCGCAGGGCTTGAGGAAACAGCAGTCGGACCATCCGAGAAAATGGTGGGAGAAGTGGATCGGTGCCACTCACAAGGTGTCGCCTGAGCGGCGGTGCAGCTGCGGGCGAGGAGGAAGACGTCGTCGACGTTGCGGGCGTAATGCAGGCGAGACAACTTCCAGTGGTTTGACCTCGAAGATTTTCGGCGGGAGACCGGAGAGGTAGTGAGCTGAGCCTTGCGTCGGAGCACACAGCCGATGACTTCTATTCCTCGGTGGTGAAGAAGGTCGACCGATGCCTTGCCCTTGGTATGGGTGATTTCGTGGACGTTCCCAGACTCGTTGTTGCCGAGCGAGAGGCTGGTAGTGAACCTGGAAATAGAGTCCAGAAACGGCGTTAGGCCTGATGAGGCCCATCCGCATGGAGGCGCTGATGCCAACGCTGCGTATAGGTAGCGGCGTTGGGTGACCTCCAGTACAGAGTGCGGAGGGTCAGCTCGGACCAGATGGCCTGCAGGAGCCGACGGCGTGGCAAGCGAGTCCGGTTGGGTCGGACCTGGAGTATATGATCCTGGTGTGGAGGATGAAACGTGTGAAGATTCACCTGAGAGCTGTGGAGGCACACGCGTCTCCACGGTTGCGGAAGTGCACGTCAGAGGACGCGAAGCCGAGTGCTGCTGCTTCCCTCGCGTTGGAGCTGTCGTTATTGAGCCGATTCCACTTACCAACGGAGAGGTGGTGCTCAGTGGACGTTGCTGTGGGTGGATCGGCGATTCCAGGGACCCCTTGGCACCAGGATCGGTGGACGCAGCGGCAGCGTGGGTCTGGTCCCATGTATTCGAGACGTCAGGATCGGTGATGACGTGAACCAAGGTGAGGTCGTCCGGTTGTATCGATCCGTGAGGGTGTTGCAGGACAGAGATCGACGGCGAAATGATGACATTCCCTGTAGAGTCGGGAAGCTTGACAGTGTTGCTGCCCGAGCGTGCGGGGGTGCCAAGCGGCACCTGACTGGTTGTCGTGTTGGTAACCTTGATCCTCGGTGGCGAGGGTCGTGGTGTGGACCAGAGCGTTGGTCCAGATTGCAGGACTGATGTGGTCTCGAGTGCAAGAGACTGGGTCTGATTGGTTTGTGTGCTGGAACCTGACGTCGTTGACGTAACGTTGGAAGGAGTGTCCAGCTTGGACTCGATGTCGATCCTCGAAAGCGGGGTCGGCATCGGCGTCGGGCCAGTGTGCGATGATGATGTGTCACGTCGTGTAGGCGCCATTGGAGGTGGTGATGGTGCGACCGTCGCCGCTTCCTGCTTCTTTATTGCCGCCAGCCAGTCCAGGAGGTGTCCCTTTTGGCTGAGGTAGACAATCTCACCCTCTGTATAGACGTCGTCGGTGACGTAGACAGTGACGTGGTCATCAGCAGTTGCAGTGGCCAGAAGCAGCGCATCCTGGGCATCGAACTGCTTCCAATTGGCGTCGAGGTTGGTCAGTGCGGTCTGGATGAGTGCCGTAGAGGCGGCAAGATTGGAGTCGCCGATCTTCTCGATGGAGTCGAGGGCCGTCGACATACACTGCACTAACACGTGCTGACTCGCGATTATGGCGTTCATGGTAGCGAATGATGTGAGAGGATAGGAATCAGTATGCAAAAGAATAGGGGGCAGTATGCGGAAAGGAGTGTGCGAAAGAGTAGGAAGCAGTATGCGAGAGAATAGGAAGGATTCTGTGTTGTAAAGACAGATATCCGGCTCGAAGGACCAATGTTGAAACTCTAGCTAACAGGAAACGGAAATGAAGAGGTATATGAAGTGTAGAGAGTGCAGGTAACAAAAATTATAATATAACACAAAAGGGTATGAAATATGATACAGTGTAATGATATGAAATGACTACAGGCCGTGAAGCTCACGAACTGTTTGTATGAAAGATTCTCGTAAAGCTCACGAGAATCGCAGCGAAGAATATGGTTCGGTGTGCAGCGCACAGAAGTAAACACCAGCGCTAATTGTCACTGTCGGTAGATGACGAGAGCGAGCGCGGTTTCGACGCGCCTATTTATACTTACTCGGGACCATCGGTTCGGAAGGATTGAGGAGTGGGATTTTTGAAATTGCAGGGAGCCGCCAGCACCTAACGTTCGTTGGCAATATCGGGGCATTGCCCTAACGACAGGTGCGGCGAGGGATATAATGGAAAAATAGGCGTTGGATTTAAAATATGGAACATCGGAACGATGGCCCACGAGAGAAGTACAATGCGAAATATAAGCAGCCGACGCCAAATCAGTTTACCATCGCGGTCGTTCACCGCGGTGCACGCGTCGAGTTCGATCAGCTGAGCTCGGCGAGGCGATGAAAAACAGCCGAAACACGAGGTTCTTGTGTCTAAGCCGTCGTTGGCGCGGGCAAGAAATCGACATAAGAACCAGGCGCGAGATGTATAAGAAATCTCTTGAACTAAGGGAATCGCGTCGCGGAACTCTAAATGGATTACATCTTAAACATCCTGCTTTTCGAAGCTGTGGAAATTCAGAGACACGTTGCTTTTTAATCTATACCACAGAAATTCCAATCGTTGAGGATTTTATTGAACGATCATTTGAATATTCGATGACTTCTTCAAAAATCATTATCATTTTTCAAAACTTTTAATGCGAATATAAAATTGTTAAAAAGTTTGCAATTTTTAATTCGTGGTTTTTTTAGTACATATATGTACTGTCAGATACTCTCGCACTTCTACCTACCCTAGCCTACGCCGTTTTAACCATAAAGGCCCCGAGCCCAATAGACCACTTCCCGGAACTGAGTTTTCGTCGCCCATTGAAATCAACCGTCCTCTCCGTCCTCTCACTCTTTCTCTCCCTTTCCTTCTCTACTTTCTCTTCTTAGAACCAAACTGCAACAAGACTTTAGCTCATCCTTGAAATAGACGAAAACCAGACATCCTCTCCAGCGACCATCCCTTGAGCCGTCTCCAACTTTCACTTTTCCTCCCCCATAATTCTCCTACCCTAAAGTCATCCTTCTCCCCATTTTTCCTTGCATCACAGTTCAGAACTCATTCGCACTTCGAACCGAATACATCGTCAGGCGACTTGTATTAAAATAAAGATATCAACTAAGTAGCAGAGCCTTTGTCCTTCCGGGATCACGACACAAAATTTGGCGCAGTCGGTAGGACCTGTCAGTGGTGAAAGAATAATAAGACTTTATTAAAAGTGTTCTTCATCTGTGGATTATTATCCTTTGTGACGGGAAATAATAGTGTCAACCGGAGAGTCTACGGATCTGATCAGCCCCTCAGAGAAGGAAGTCAATCGCTGTCACGCACAGGAACTACTTCACTGGTAGACGACAGGTACATACATCTTTGAATTTTGTTGCTTGTTGATCGTCTTTTGTACTCAGATCACGATGCCTTTACCATCTCCAGATAATTCTTCTAATTCCTCTAATTCCTCCGATTATCCAATACAATTTCTATGTAATCTAATTCCAAAAGAATTTTCTGGTAACCGGTACGAACTCGGCCAATTTATAGCCAATTGCAATAACGCAGACGAACTCGCTTCAGCGAGACAGAAAACGCCTCTTTTGTACTTCATTCTTTCAAGAATATCGGGAAATGCTAAAGAACAGCTTGCCCTTCAGAATTTTAATACTTGGAAAGATTTAAAAGAACAGCTTAAAATATTATTTCAAGATAGGAAACATTATTGTCAAATAATGGAAGAACTAAACAATAGTAAACAACATCATTCCGAAAATATTACCGCTTTCTATCAAAGATTATTAACTTTGTCCTCAAGAGCACTTAGTGCAATACAGCAATATTCAAATGATCCTCTAGAAATTCCAGGAAAAAAGAAATCCGTTGAAGAAACGACCTTAAATCGATTCGTTTATCATAGTAGTCCTCAAATTTCCCAAATGCTGAGATGGAAAGAATTTAGTTCCTTAAATTCCGCATATTCCGCCGCCGTCGCAGAAGAACGAGCTTTAAATATACATAAATACGCTAGGCGAGAATCTTGTACCATTTGCGGTAGATTGCCTGGTCCTGATCGTAGTAGAGCCATCAATAATGTACAAGTTTCTAATACAAATCAGAGCTCTTATCGAACCCAACAGCAGTATCAATCTTCGAACGAATTCCGTCAACCTCAAATGCAAAATCGAATTCAACATCATAATCCTATTCATTCAGACACGACCCAACATGCTAGCCAATTAAAGTTTTGTAATTATTGTAAAAAACAAGGTCACGTAATTACAGAATGTCGGAAAAGACAATATAATAATAATCGAAAGCAACAAATAACAAATAATACAACTCGACAGACCGAAAACGCCGCGGTACATTTAAACTCCCAGGAACCCCTAGCAGCGAACACCGAGCTGGAGGGTCCGATCTCTCGTTTAACGGTGTTCGAGAATTAACCATGTCCATACCATGCGATAATTTAGATTATATTATGGTACCCTCGCTACATTCAAAAAACGCAAATCAAACCTTCATATTCTTGGTAGATACAGGCGCAAACATATCGTTAATTAAAGCGTGCAAATTAAATCCTAACACGTATATCAATTCGAGAGATAAATTAATATTACAAGGTCTTAGCGTGAATAACCCAGTCGAAACTGTCGGCAGTTGTTTAATTCCTGTACAAGTAGGTGACTCCACTATCGATATAAAATTTCATATCCTAAACCAAGCAACAAACGTCCCTTTCGACGGCTTATTAGGTAAGGACTTTTTACAGAAGGAATCTGCGATTATCGACTATCAATCACGCACTCTATCTCTTAAATCATCAACGATACCAATTAACTTAAATCATCAAAAATTTGAAAACCAAAATATAAATTTAATCAAGCTTAAGGCGCGAACAGAAACCCTCATTGAAATCGAAATACAAAATCCCGAAATCCAAGAAGGTATTGTTCCGGAATTAGAATTACAAAAAGGAGTTTATTTGTCAAAAGCAACCACTAAAGTAAACGAAAATAATAGAGCTTGTGCTACAATTTTAAACACACGCATAATAGATTTACAAATAAAACCAATTTCGGTATACTTAGAACGTCTTCCGTACAGCTCCGCGATCCTTGTAACAAATAATTCAAACTCACCTATAGTAAAGCGACAACAAGTATTAGAGAACAATATGCGGTTGGAACATCTAAATTTAGAAGAACGACGATCAATTTTAAATATTTGTAAAGAATATCACGATATATTTCATCTTTCTGACGATATATTAACTGTAACAAATACTATGGAACATGAAATTAACTTAACTAATACTACTCCCATTTATACAAAATCATATAGATATCCGGAAATTCACAAACACGAAGTAAACAAACAAATTGATAAAATGTTAAAACAAGGAATAATACAACCAACTGGTTTGCAAGGTCTTCAATGTTTTGTTTATCTTGACGATATCGTCATTTATGCATCATCGATCGAGGAACATTCAATAAAATTCAAATCCATTTTTGATCGTTTAAGAAAAAATAATTTAAAACTACAACCCGATAAATGTGAATTCATGCGACACGAAGTAGCATACTTAGGTCACATTATATCAGACAAGGGTGTACAACCAAATCCTGACAAAATTAATGCCATTGCTAAATTTCCTACGCCTAAAAATCAAAAAGATATCAAAGGTTTCCTAGGCCTTGTCGGTTACTATCGAAAATTCATAAATAATTTTGCTGCTATCGCCAAACCGTTAACAATTTTATTAAAAAAGGATACATTTTTCGAATGGACCTCCGAACAAACGAAATCTTTCGACAATTTTAAGCAAATATTAACAACACAACCAATTCTCCAATATCCCAATTTTAATCAAGAATTTATTCTTACCACCGATGCCTCTAACTATGCAATCGGTTCTGTACTAAGCCAAGGTCCTGTCGGAAAAGATTTACCAATTGCATACGCTTCTCGTACCCTAAATAAGAGTGAACAGAATTACAGTACAACAGAGAAGGAGTTACTTTCTATTGTTTGGAGTGTTAGGCATTTTAGGCCCTACCTGTATGGCCGACGGTTCTGTATCGTAACAGACCATAAACCGCTTACCTGGCTATTCAATTGCAAAGACCCGGGAAGTCGATTACTACGCTGGCGACTGAAATTAGAAGACTACGATTATAAAATTACGTATAAACCAGGAAAACTCAATTCGAATGCGGACGCGCTATCCCGCGCTCCATTAATAAATGTAATTCAAAATAGTCAACCTTTCGACAGTTTTATACAATATCATTATAAAAATCTGGACATTCCAAAAATCAAATCTATCCCCTGTGACAAATTTAATTATTTCCCAAATGTCTTATTTTATTCAAAAGATTTAGACGAGAGCAATTTATTTTCAGAAGCGTTACGAAACAAATACGATATGTCCAAAAGCAAGGAACCCGATGACCTGTATTCATGTATAAAACTCGTTAATGACACGCAAACCACATATATCTGTATTTGTAAAGCATTTCACTTTGATAAATTAGAATATAAAGAAATATTTTACTCGCTACAAACTTTGAATAAACATTTGCAAGAAAACAATTATTCCGGAAATCTTTATATCCACGACGTTACAATTAATAATAAAAATATTAAAAGAAGCATGTTCGGTGAAATCATATATTATATTTTCAAGGATACGAATATTACACCTATTATTTTAGATACTGAACGCGTCACCCCTAAAACAAAAGACGAAATCATACAAATCCTACAAGAAAATCACGATTCCAAATTGGCTGGTCATTCAGGTTTCCTTAGAACATATAGAAGAATCAAGGAATTTTATAAGTGGGACACAATGAAGAAGGACATAAAAAATTATATAAAGAAATGCCCCTCTTGCCAAATAAATAAAACCAACTTCCGGCCTTCCAAGGCTCCAATGGAAATCAAGTCTACGTCCAATAAACCCTTCGAAAAACTTGCAATCGATATTGTCGGCCCTTTACCGCAAACCTTAAACAACAATCGTTTTATACTCACTATGCAAGATGACTTAACAAAATTCTCATATGCTATTCCTATTCCGAATCATGAATCTGAAACTGTTGCCAGAGAATTGTCGAAATTTATAACCTTATTCGGAATTCCTAGATCTATACTCACCGACCAAGGAACTGATTTTATGTCACGTTTAATAAAAGATCTAACTAAACTATTCAGCACCAAGCACATAGTATCTTCCCCTTATCACCCTCAGACTAATGGCGCTCTAGAGAGATCACATTTAACTTTAAAGGATTATTTAAAACATTACATTAATGACAAACAAACCGATTGGGACGAATACATAAGTTTCGCAATGCTAGCATATAATACGCATGTACATAAATCAACCGGATTTGCTCCATACGAAATACTCTTCGGAAACAAACCATATTTACCGAGTAATATAACTCAGGAGCCCACACTCAACTATTCTTACGACGATTATGTAGTTAATTTGAAACAAAAATTAAATCATACACAAAGAATAGCAAGAGATAACTTAATACAGTCCAAAACAAAATCAAAAACTTATTATGACAACAGAATCATTTTACACAAATATAACATCGATGATTTAGTATATATTTTAAATAAACAAAATACCCCTGGATTAAACAAAAAACTTACACCTAATTATAAAGGCCCCTACAAAATAACAAAGATTAATCCTAATAATACAGTGTGACGTGGCAAGTGTTGCCTACGTCCCTCCGAACGCTTTCCCGAGGACCGGACCGCCCTCTGGCTAGACCGATAAGAACTCGGTCATCGTGAGCGATTCTCCGGGAGACGATCCGCATCGGATTGGTCACCCATTTCACGATTTGAGCGTCGCGCCACTTCGGCGCGGCGTGATTCCACAGGACCGGAGCCCGGGTCCAAGGGCCCGGGTTCATCAACTCTCTCCCCGCTGACGGAGTACCCGAGGGCACAGCCACCAATAGGAAGGCCCGAAGAAAGCGGACCGCGACGAGGACTGCGAGGGATAGGGCGAACACGGGCCGAACAACCCGGAGGCGCCAACGAGGGATTTGGCCGAGCAGGAGCGACCATCGTCTCCCCCTCGCTGCCGCCTCGCCCGGAGGAATGGCCAGAAGTCAGATCCGGAGCGGCTCGCACCGTCCCGCACCTCGTCCGGAAGATTCAGCGAGACCCGCGGAAAATGCGCCGATCCCCGATAAAAACCGTAGGGCCGGGAACCGATCCTTAAGGATCCGCCCGTGCCGCGCGCTTAGCGTTAGGGGTGCCGCGGGGAAAACCGGGGAGGAGAGAGCGTAGGGAAGTGGGGGACGCCTTGCTCCCCCGTTACCGAGTCGTCGACGATCGACCGTCGATCACTCTGTCGTTGGCTTTTGGCGAAGGTTATCATAGCGTCTTCGATTGTACTTTATAACCGCGAGTGTTGTATCGCTGCTGCCGACCACGAGGGGCTAGGGTGAACATCGCTGCCGACGGTAAGCTACCTCCGTAAATTGTTAGCGATTTCGTTTCGTGAGGGCTCGGTAACGATTTGGCGTGGTCCGGGATAGCGTCGCGTTTTTGGCGAATCGTACGCGCCGCCGGAAAATCGCGCCGAGATTAGGGGCGCGTGGCCGCGTGTACGATATATTTTGGCGACCGTACGCCGCTTAGATATCGCGATCGGGACGATCGCGAGGCCGCGTACGGGTTTTATTGGCGAGAAGTGACCGCGCGACAATAGAGACGTCTCCGCGTGGGACGCCGCGGTAGGATCGCGGAAACGCGGAAGAAATGGTCGTGCCGTAACGCTCGTGCTACGCTGCCGATAGTTTGTAGAGTAAAGACCGCGGGCGGTTCGAATCCGCCGCATATTTCTTTGCCGGTCTGCCGGACAGAGTCAGGGAGAGGAAACGCGTGCGTGCCGAATATCCGCCGCGATATCATTTGTGACGCGTTCGGCTATCATAACCGCCGCGGGTCGAACCCGCGCCTGTAGAATCTCGATGTTGAATAAAAGATCTGATAGCCGCTAAATTGCATCTGTAATTTTCCCGAGATCCATTCCCGCCGCGGGGAACGCCTCACGTCCCTCCGCGTAGAACCCTGTGCCCGCGCTCTCGAGCTATTCACTCAGGCCGGTTCCCTCAGGCTTATTTCGCGTTGCCGAATTTTGTGTGACACCTCGTGTGTCTGGCGCCCGAGAAATAGACCGAACCGGTAATTTTGCCGATCTCGTAAGCCTGAGAGAAACCGTTTTGTCCCGGGTGGACTACGGCTCGCGCGGCCGCCCGTAGCCCGGTCGAAAGGCCTGTAAAAACCCGGTGCCGTTGCCGAAGCCGATCGCGGCCGAAAGCAACGCGCGTGACAACAGTTCAAATTCTAAAGAATAGGAAACTAATTACATACCATACTAATTTACTGAAACCTTTTGTTTCAGGCAAGGAGGATGATTAGGAATTATTATTCTCACTTCACGCTACCATTGCTAACAATCCTCTCACTAACTCCCACCTATCCTCGCGGAATTAAACCCTATTATGAAATTTCTGAAATAAATAATAACGTAGGATTATATTACAATCATCTAGGCAGCATAAAACTATCAAACTCGCAATATACTCTATTGACTCATATCAATCTTACAATCGCAGAACGACGATACGATCAACTTTTTAGATTTTATACGAAATCTTTAAATATGTGTGCAAATAAACCCACACAAGTACTCCATAATGATAATGAGTACTTTTGTCACCAATCTCTTCAAACTATTCAATCGCGTATCTCAGTAATTAAGGATAAAATTGAAACCTTAAAGTACATGATAGACAACGAATCAATTAAAGGTAGAACGATAACAAAAAGAGGATTATTTGACAGCACTGCTTATATTCTACATTGGCTATTCGGCACTCCTAGTATCGAGGACGTCGAACTTTATAAGAAAACAATAGATCCAACTACCTTTGAAAACAGAAATGTCCAGTTATTAATGAAACAACAAATCTCAATTATTAGCAACACTATCCAAAATTTCAACTCATCTATTCAAAACCTCCGTGCTGATGAGGATAAACTTAATGAAAACATCAACCTATTCAATAACTTTTCTAATTTGACCACTAATTACCTTAACGATATTTTTAAGCGACATCTCATTCTCGAACAAATATTTTCCCTATCACAAATATCTTCGGAACTAGATGACTACTACAACACGATTATCTATTCTATCACATTAGGAATTCATAACATATTACACCCACAGATAATCACCCCTCAAAATCTACTCCATGAATTGAACAATATTACTCTTCGAGAAGGATTGAAATGGCCTATTGCATTAACATATTTCAACATATACAAGTACGAAAAATTGCATCAATTAAACATTGTCTGTATCAATAATATATTAATATTCAATATTAAAATTCCATTAATCGAGGAAACGCAATACGAGCTCTACGAAATGTTACCGTTCCCTGCTCCTCTCAACCCTTCAAATACCTGCTCATATATCCAACCGAGTTCTCCTTACATCTTACCGAGTACAAATAAGGTGTATTACACATTGCTTCAAAATCTCGAAGCATGTTTATCAGTTGATACCAGTGAACGCATTTGTTCAATCAAACACGTGACTCGAACATCTGGACAACCAACATGCGAGTCAACGCTACTCACCTCCACTGTCAAGAGAATACCATCGTCGTGTCAGATTCATACAACCGAACCTGATTTCGAGATGTGGCACTACATCCAAAACAATGAATGGATCTTTACAGCCATGCATCCTTTACAATTAACTCTGACATGCTCTCCGACACACATTGAAGACGTCGAACTAACACCCGCTGGAATTATTCGACTTCAACCCCAATGCAAGGGTTATACAAAAACAATAGTTTTGGAACCGTCAGAAAAAGTCACTACAAATCGTAGTCATAATTCAACACCACATAACATCGTTGAAGATGATTGCTGTCCCAAATCACACGAAAATTCCATAATGACACCGATACGTTTGACGCCAATTAAAATTACAAATACGAGAACAGAAGAATTTAAATATCTAAATCACAAAGTTACTCAACTGGATACACTCTTACAAGAGCAACTAAAAAAACCGACAATCATCTACCATAACCAATGGCACACGGTCCTACTAAGTGTCACAATATCCATTGTCGGATTGATACTTATAATCAACCTTTTACGTTGCTGTGGATTACTGCGGCCTATAATGAGGTTCCTGTGTTTCGCTAAGGAACCAAAATCAATAAAGGATACCTGCTGCTTCAAAGTAATCAACACGAACATCAACACTGCACCTGTGACGAGGACACAGTTGTCGCAAATTCTGGAAGAAGAATTCAGGTCCAAGTCAGAAGAGAGGGAATTTGACCCTCGCTCAACCCATAATTTTGATGGTTACCGCCAAGTTGATCCCTCGATCCGGCCGACCTTACCACATGGACTAAGAAGATCATCATCCCGTACTCCTTCCGTAAATATGGATTAACCCCATTGCGATAGAGTAATAATAAAAAAAAAAAAAAAAACATACATATAAAATATAGATAAGATTACACCACATCGCGATCCGTATTTATACTTTAATATTGACATCATTACGTTAATTTTATTATTCTTGCGTTATATCATCCGCATCCCTAATTTACAAACTCAAAAAAAAAAAAAAATAATATTTTGTTTGTTTCTCTTTTGGTAATATACGTAATTAAGATTAATTATTATTTTGACCTACGAACAATATTTAGATTAGATCATTTACCTACTTAGCACATATAAACTTTTCTACGCATTAATATCTACTGTGACGTTGCAGATTCTGCGACGTCACTTCTCCGTTAAATTTCGCGGCCAGAAAGGCAGTTCGTAGGGACCGGACCGCCACCTAGCGTACCGAACCAACACTCACGAATCTCGAGAGCGTTCCCCGAGGAAAGTCCGGCGTCGAGAAGACGTACCATCGGATTGCCACCAGATATTTCTGGCCTGGCATGTTTCGAACCGCGGTAGAATACGTGCGACGCTGTCCCACCTGCCAATTAACGAAGGTGGAACAAACACTCCCCTCCGGGCTTATGGGAAGGCGTCGTATCGCGGCACTGTGGATGGTCGTCGCCGCAGATATTATGGGCCCGTTTCCTCCGAGTCGTGCCGGATTTTCGTATCTTCTCGTCATACAAGATCTCTTTACGAAATGGGTAGAATGTTGCCCCCTCCGACGGGCCACCGGTATTAAAATCTCCGAGGCCTTGGAGACACTCGTGTTCTCGCGTTGGGGTACTCCGGAAGTACTATTAACCGACAACGGGACTGAATTCGTCAATAAAGCGATTCACGAGCTCGCGAAAACGTACGGTATCGCGATAACGACGACACCGCCCTACCACCCACAAGTGAATCCCGTTGAACGGGTTAATCGCGTATTAAAAACCATGATTGTCGCGTATATAGGGCGGGACCATCGCGAATGGGACGCGAATTTGTCGAAGTTTCGTTTCGCGTATAACACCGCGTAATTCGGTACTCCAATCGTCGCCAGCCTTTCTGAATTTCGGACGAGAACCGAGACCGAGTTCGTGCCGCGAGGCCGAAACACGGGTCCCGTTAGATCTCGAAGTTTCGTCGACGGAAGAGTGGAGGGACCGCATGGCGAGCATGCCCCTCTTACGACATTGGGTCGCGGAAAATTTAGAAAAGGCGTACGAAACCCAAGCGAAGCACTATAATTTAAGGAGGCGAGACACACGGTTCGAAGTAGGGGACAAGGTCTTGAAACGAAATAGAGTGTTATCGTCGGCCGCGAATAACGTTGCCGCGAAACTATGTCCAAAATATAGTGGACCGTTTACCGTGGACAAACGGTTGTCCACGGTTGTTTATCGATTAAAAACCGGGGAGGGAAAAGAGGCTGGTAAGGCCCACGTGTCAGACCTTAAACCGTACAAGCCCTAGGGACCGTAATGGAAAATAGAATTCCACCACTGTCCACCTCTACAGATGTCGGACAACGGAAATATTCCGAAGGCCTATAAGGAGATCGCCGGTCAGCTGGAAGCGGCCGCGCACCACCTCGCCGCGCTACGGCGCTTTTCTATGCGCGGGCCGGCCGAGCCCACCTGGTCGGAGTGGATAGTGGAGGAGCGCCGCCGGAACCTCGAAGAGGCCAATCCGCGGGGGGGGGGGGGGGGGAGCCCGCCCTCGGTCACACCCGAAGCCACCCCGCAGTCCAACCGCGTCTGGGTCCCAGACCCGGACGCGTGTTGGAACTGCGGGAGCTACGAGCACCGACGGAACCGGTGTCCGAACCCGCTGAGGACCCACTGCTACCGATGCGGCCGCCCAGGGCAGTCGGTACGGACGTGCCCCACCTGCGGGCCCCGCTGGAGAGTCGCAGGGCCACGCCGCGACCGGAAGGAGCGGGCCAAACCATAGGCCGTCCAACATTATTTTCTTCTCAAAAAAAAAGATTTTTTTTTCGTTTCGTTCAATTTTTTTTTGTTCCGATTCCCGCTAGATCGAGTAGCGTTCCGTTTTTTTTAAGGGAAAGACCACTTTTTTTGTTTGGTCCCTTTGGTTCGTTTTCGGATACGCCAGAAAAGGCCGGTTCCAGAATATGTAAAGGCTATAGCCTAAGAAAAAAATATATGTTATACTTCTTGTTCCCTCGCAAGTAATAAAAGAAAATTCCGTTCCGCTTCCGCGGGAAATGAAAACTGAGTTGTATATTAGCGAAACCCTACCCGCACCCTGTCCCGAACTATTTTGTTTATATCTCGTCCGGGACCGCATGCGAGCCAATAAGATTAGAGTGAGTATTTTAGGAACGTCGTACAATTGGGTGTGTTTGTCCGTGGTTGCGGGTGGCCTCGTGTAAAGGAAAACTTCCGACGGGAACAGCTCAAAGATATTTTTTTATTTTTTTTTTCCTCTCTTTCGGAGCTGAGGATCACTGCGATCGGCTGACCAGTGGTGGTCCGGTCCACTTTTAAGGGGGGGGGGGAGTTGTGACGTTGCAGATTCTGCGACGTCACTTCTCCGTTAAATTTCGCGGCCAGAAAGGCAGTTCGTAGGGACCGGACCGCCACCTAGCGTACCGAACCAACACTCACGAATCTCGAGAGCGTTCCCCGAGGAAAGTCCGCGTAAAACGAAAGAGCAGCGGGTAATTTGAATTGCGCGTGTCGAGTACGGCCAAGTTACAGGACGTGCCCCGGGCACCACCAGCCCCTTTAGAGGTTCCAACGGCGGCTCGCTCCGTGGGATTCTATCGTCGCGACCTGCTGGCTCACCAAAACGTCCCGTCGACGGGTTAATAAAAGGGCTGCCGACGCACACGGGTTGAAAGACCCGGAGACGACACAGGCCTCGAACCCCCACAACATCGGACTTTCTTCATAGAAGAACTCCACCATGGAGGACCTGGGATCGTGTGGACGCGCCCTGGGATCGTCTTGGACGCCCCGTTTGCCGCGAGGCAATCGTTAACGGAAATTTGGATGTCGTCCAGAGCCAGGGAACATCGAGTGCGGTTCTCCGCGTCGTCTCGTGTTCGTTTTGTAGATCGTAGCGTGTACCTCGCGTCACCGGGTATAGCGTGCGCGTAAGAGCGAGCGAGCTCGAACATCGCGTGCCGTCGCATGCTCGCCGCGTTCCGTTCCGGGAATCCACGACAGTCGTACCGAAATTACGCCGAACATCTGCGTTACGAATTATTAGAAAAGTCCGTGCGTATCGAATACCGTCCACCTGTATTTTCCGGACTCGCAAGAAACGACTAACCCGCGTAACGAGCTTCCACCGGTTCCGATTAATCTGTATGAAGAGCGCGGGCTCTCGGGTCGCGGCCACGTGGCCGCTCATTTGTAAAACTGCTAACATCTAGTCAATTAAATCTCGAGAACTATAAACTGTCGTTTCTGATCCTACGAGATCCGTCCTGCAGTAAGGGCCGTCCCCGTCCTTCCTGCGTCCGGACCTCTGGCCCTTCGCGAGTCGCGTGACGTCGCATGAAGCTCGGTAACGTAAATTCTCGTTTCGCGTGGTATCCTCACGATACCTGGCGCCCGAACTTCGTCCGTAGTTATTGTTATCGAGTCTTCGAGTCGCGTTTTTGTGCCGGGTGGACCTCGTCCGTACGACCGGCTGAGGCCCGGTCTACGCGCCTATAAAAAGCCCGGAGTTGACCCTTTTCTCGTCCGCGAAAAAGGGCCAACGTCACACTACACATTCATAATCTTTCACATGCGAACTACTTACTAATCCTATCATTATGTAAACAAATATCATTCATGTAAGACTATTGCTAGATATTATTGTAATTCCGTATTACTAATTTTTATTGTACCACGTTATAATGTCGACCGCAGCGATAGAATCTAATTAATTCCCGTTTCGACATCCGTAAATTAATCTACAGGAGGGAGGTGTCAGATACTCTCGCACTTCTACCTACCCTAGCCTACGCCGTTTTAACCATAAAGGCCCCGAGCCCAATAGACCACTTCCCGGAACTGAGTTTTCGTCGCCCATTGAAATCAACCGTCCTCTCCGTCCTCTCACTCTTTCTCTCCCTTTCCTTCTCTACTTTCTCTTCTTAGAACCAAACTGCAACAAGACTTTAGCTCATCCTTGAAATAGACGAAAACCAGACATCCTCTCCAGCGACCATCCCTTGAGCCGTCTCCAACTTTCACTTTTCCTCCCCCATAATTCTCCTAAACTAAAGTCATCCTTCTCCCCATTTTTCCTTGCATCACAGTTCAGAACTCATTCGCACTTCGAACCGAATACATCGTCAGGCAACTTGTATTAAAATAAAGATATCAACTAAGTAGCAGAGCCTTTGTCCTTCCGGGATCACGACAGTACGCCTGATTATATGGATAAAAACCATGTTCACCAAAGCAATTCGCAGAGCACACGTGTAGTTTTTATATTATTTTCATCATTTTTATATTATTAACAAATGTTAACTTATCAACATAACTAATTTGAATTTTAACACGAAAGGTATTGTTTTCCGATATGAAAATATTAAGAAATGTGTAAACATTCGCGGCATGATAATTGTTGCAGTGTACACGAGCATGTGTAAACTAATATTCATATATTAAAAATTATGCAGATTAGAATACGTCGTCGGAAGCCTCAAATAAAATTCTTTCCTGAACTTCGAAGAAAACTTTTCCATACAAATACAGTTTAACTTATCCGATTTGTGGCATGTTTAGACTTATTTTCATCAAAAAAGCATTTGCAATCGACTCATAATGTTTCCATGGCAGAATTGTGAACCATAATAAACATTTTATTGTTATTAATACGCGTTAGTGAAACCTTTACATTGTTGTCTTCAGGCGGCACACGTAGCGGCGACGTACGATATGGACGTGATTCAACATCAGAGGCAACATTGTAACACACATTGTATTATAAATAAATCCAATTTTATTTATTATTAACATTATCATAATGGTAAAATCACCTATCGATTGAAAATGTTTTTCTGATCAAAATAAGCCCAAACACGATGTTTAAATATCGCGTTAGTTTGAAACGTGCTTGAATTTCGCGATTCTCGCGATCTATATTCGTTGGTGACCTCCTCGATGTTATTCTTCCGAGGAGCCAAATAACCAACAATATTTCAAGTAAAAACGGCGTGACTTTCTGGCTACCAGCTAATGTCAGCCGATAAACACGGCGATCGGTGGATCAACGTACAAAACGTTCAAATCAAACTCGTGTCGCGAAGGTATAGAGAGACAAAGAGAATAACATACAGACGTACATTGAACAGAGACAGGCGAGTAAGAGAGAGACAGCGCCGCGTAGCGGGGCAGCTGACACTCTCGCGCCGCTCCCAGTTCGCGTCTACACTTGCTCACGAGACGTGCGAGGAGTAACTCGCTCACGAATCGTGCTAGCGGTCACTTGCTATCGAGGCGCGCACGCGAACACTTCTTCTAAGTCTTCGCTGCTGTTAGAACTCTCCCGTCGAGCTATCGGATACTTGTACCAAGTATCTGCCAGCGAGCTTTTGCACGACTGTGCGACAGGAACTGAGATCGGTTTCGAAATCGTTCCAAACGCATTAAGAGAGCTGACACGCCCAAGCAAGAGTTATCAAAGTCTGTAATTCTAGAGATTTTGAATATTTAATTTGTCGTTCCATCTCCAGTCGAGCTATCGGATACTTGTACCAGGTATCCGCCAGCGAGCTTTTGCACGACTGTGCGAACGGAACCGATCTCGTGGTCGAGATCGTTCCACCCGCTTTGAGAGAGCCGACAAACCACAGATATATGTAAATCGAGCTCCGGACTTTCCGAGCTTCGTACATACAATAGTGCACCGTTGCGATAGCTGCTTAGACACATCTAACGCGGTTATCGCTTCAACGCCTAAAAGTGTATTTCGGTGTGATTGACGCGTGATTCGTGTTCGTTCCCCGAATTCACTTCCCGCCGGGAATCGTGATTTCCGATTCCGTACGGCCACCCGTGTAACACGGAGGACACTCTTTCCGAGTACATTTTCTCTGCCATAATACTCGGTTTGTGACAAGGTCGATTCATTATACGCTTTGCGGGAATCGATCGGTCAGGCCACAGGTCTTGATTGGTAAGTCCTAGCCCCGTCACCCTCCTACGAGAGAGAGTGACGCCGATCTCGGCACACTTGACCCGTTCAACCGCCAAAGTCGCACCCACATACGCCGTCGCTAGTGCCATACAGCCACTACCTGAGCGGGGATCGTGACTGGTTGAACACACTTACAATATACGCCCCCTCTATATATCTCTATATATATTGGCATTTGTGCGTGTAAGTGGTGAGTCGGACCACGTCTTCCACCGAGATTTCTCTAGCCGCGTGACGTGTTGAGTCACTCGCGAGCTTTGAATCAAGGTTGTTGGAGCACGGGTTAATTCGGCTGGATAATCGAGCTTGGAGCCTTACAACCTCCTTGTAAGACTAACCGCCACCCTTACGCTGACGCCCACGCAGTAGAATCGGTTTGACCGTGACTACGCCAGTGCGGGCAGACGGAATCTCGATCCTCGAGATCCGTCGACCATATACAGTCCACTAACTCTGCGTTCTGAGCAGTTTGACTGTACTCCCCCTCCTTCGATAGCGATTATCGCAGTCAGGAGCGTACGGGAAACAGCGTCACGAACGGATACGTATCGTATCGAATAGGTGGTTTCACACCTTCGTTCGTTATTATTAATTTTCAGACGCCAACGTCGCTAGACGAAAACAGGGACAACCCGGAGGAGACGGAGGAGTCGCGAACCGCCATCTTCCACGGGGATTATTTTGATTCAATAAACGGCCCACCATTAGGTGGGTCACTATCAATATAACCTCGCTGTACAACAATTTACTTTCCCTCACACTCCTATCTCCTCATATTCGAGCCACCGTTAAAAAGTCGTTGAATTGTATTACACAGTCCACCTTTTTAACAAACGGTCCTTCGAGCCGGATATTTGAGGTTAATAGGAGTGGAAAGTAATTGTACAGGTCTCCTCAAGTGGAATTAATCCGTAAGGTTCGTCGAGTAGATTTTGTCTCTCGAAACGATCGCCATGTCTCTACCGCCGCCAGAACCGACCGTTGTTGACAACGCGATCGAAGATCTGACGGACCGGCTACAGATAATGAAAAAGGTGATCGCGAACCTTAAGAAACAAGGGCGCGCGCGGTTTACTGAGGCGCTCCTCAGCCAAAAACTGGCGCATGTTTCCACAAGTTGGACAGATGTCCTACAACGTTGTACAACGTTGAAACAGCTAGTCCCACCCCAGAAACGTAATAGTTACGATTTCTTCAAGTTGGGGTTGATGGATAAAGCATTAGACGAGTTCTTGCAATTCGAGGACTACGTCACCGCTGAAACAGCGAAGTTAGCCGAGGCTAAGAAAACACCGGTGCCCGGAGTACAATTTCAGGCACCGATCGAGCTTCCAAAAATGCGTCTGCCCATGTACGGAGGAGATCCAGCGGAGTGGCAACACTTCGAGGATCTATTCACCTCCGGGGTAATAAAAAACGCAGGACTCTCTGACTTGCAGCGGCTGCATCAGCTGAATGCTTGCTTAGAGGGAAGCGCTTTGGCAAAGATTAAAAACCTCAAAATTGAAGAGAAAAATTTTGAGGTAGCCTGGGCAACCCTGAAGAAGGAATTCGGGCTCCCACGCATAATCACCGCCAAGCTGCTCGACCAGCTCACTCTGCTGGAACCGATCCGTAATGATGACCTTGCTAGCCTACAGCAGGTCACAATCGGATTCAAGCACGCTCTCGCTGCCCTAGACAATCAGGGAACAGCGACAGAACAGCGTAGCTGGCTGCTCGCGCATTTAATAAAAAGCAAGCTTGACAAACGGTTGGAATGGGAATGGGAGAAATCTCAGAAGCTCTCGACGAACTATCCCTCGTTTGACGAGATAATGGAGTTTCTCGAGACGCATACACGCGCTATGCTCGTAATAAAAGAGAACCGACGCAAACCTGAGAATCATTCCCCGCAAAAACCACGTGTTCGATCATTGAACACGGTGGTGGCTCCCAGCCCCGTTGCTCAGAAGACCTGCGAGCTATGTGGACAATCTCACGAGTTACTGCATTGCAGTAATTTCCTACGATTGACCCCACAATTACGCTTCGAGGTCTTGAAGAACGGCAGGCATTGCATACTTTGCCTGTCGTCCACGCATACGGTCAAGCAATGCCAATGCGCGACAATGTGCAACAAATGCAGTGGTAGACATCACACTCTGCTGCATATGGGTCAGGTGGAAACTCGCAAGAAGTTTACAAAGCCTGCAAACGGTGATCGAAATGGGAAACGGCCTACCGTCCCACCGCACCGGCAAGCTAACGTAAACAGAGCTCCAGCTGATTCTCCGTCATGCTCGACGTCACACTGTACCGAGCTCGGTGCGTGTGTCCGCGGCAAGTATTGCTTGCCACGGCAATCGTTCGAGTGTATGGGAAGAACGGCACGACGCGTGACGCGCGTGCACTCTTGGATCAGGGTTCCGAGACGTCCTTTATCTCTGCGAGTTTAGCGAACGACCTAAACCTCGCTAGGAGAAAAACCACAGCCACGGTTACTGGCTTGGGGGGCGGTCGGACCCAGACCATAAAACATAGCGTCGAGATGCATCTGGGAGCTATCTCAGGTGAAACACCGACCTATAATGCAAGCGCATTCGTGGTTCCTAGAATCACGAATTACGTATCGCCGTCGGTGAGCGCGCTTACGTACGAAGCGTTACGCAACGTACAGCTCGCCGATCCCGACCCTGCGTCGCGTCACAACATTGAGGTGTTGATCGGCGCGGATTTGTATGCGAGGATTATTCGGCCGGGATTCCGACGAATAAATACTCACGGCCCGATAGCACAGGAGACCGCTTTCGGCTGGATACTATCCGGGGCCATAAACGCAGGTACTCCTCACCCAAACAGTATAAGAACGTTGCATTGTAGCGTTCTCGAGTCGCTCGATCAGACGATTCGGCGTTTCTGGGAAATAGAGGAAATTCCCACGACTTCGGTATTTACCAAGTCTGAGGAAGAGTGCGAAGCGCACTTTATAAAAACCGTCGCACGAGATGCGACGGGAAGATTCGTGGTCAATCTTCCCTTCAACCATACACAGCCGGATACGGTACTCGGAGATTCTTTCCAAATATCGCTTTCCGCTTTGACAAGGTTAAGGAAGAAATTAGACACGGATAAGACACTCGTGCAAGAATATAATGAATTTCTCGCGGAATATGAGTCCATGGGTCATATGACGCGCTTGGCGCCCATAGACAAAACCCGACTCTATATTCCTCACCGAGCGGTAATCCGCGAGGCGAGTGCAACCACTAAGCTGCGAGTCGTTTTTAACGCTACCAGCCGAACAGCGGGCGGTCGCTCGCTGAACGACATCCTACACGTAGGTCCGAAACTACAGAACGACATTACCTCGGTGTTAACGAGGTGGCGTCTGTACGAATACGTATTGGTGGCTGACATTGAGAAAATGTTTCGACAGATTCTCGTCGCCCCTCAGGATCGTCGCTATCAATGCATCCTGTGGCGCACGCCGGAAACCGAACAGCTTCAAGCTTTCGAATTGAATACCGTGACGTACGGTACGGCCTGTGCCCCATACTTAGCGATGCGAACCATTCTCGAGTTAAAGAAACAGGACGGTGACAGGTTCCCTCTCGCCGCGCCTATACTCGAAAAGGATATTTACGTAGACGACGTGTTTATGGGAGCACCCAATAAACAATTGTTGGAGCAAATCCGCACGCAAACGTGCGGGCTCCTACAAAGAGGTGGGTTTAACCTGAGAAAATGGGCTGGAAACTCGTCAGAATTGCTACGAAACATCCCCCACAATTCTCACTCCCACGCCGTCGACCTTACCTTGTTCGACGATTCAGAACTAAAGGTACTTGGGTTGCGATGGATACCATCAGGCGATTATTTTTATTTCAAACTGCAACGGTTTAAACCGTCCGCAGAACCGATCACAAAGCGCACTTTGTTTTCGGAGATTGCAAAATTGTACGATCCGCTCGGCTGGCTTTCGCCAGTCGTGATTTGTGCGAAGATTTTGATGCAGTCCTAATGGTTGGAGAAACTCCAGTGGGACGATCAGGTCTCCACGAATACGTTAAGAACGTGGAACACGTTCTGTACGGATTGGAGCAATCTAAATGATTTAAAGATCGCCCGATGGATCCGACACGGAGCCAACACGATGTCTGTGGAATTACACGGATTCTGTGACGCTTCACTCGCAGCTTATTCGGCCGTTACGTATTTACGCGTAACGTCGAATAACAATGACGTCTTTACGACATTGTTAATGGCTAAAACACGAGTAGCTCCGATAAAAACGCAGTCCATCCCGGTTCTTGAACTGAATTGGGCTGTACTCCTCTCCGAGCTGTTAGTGCACGTGAAAACCTCACTTGATATACAAGTAGAGCGGATAGTTTGTTGGACAGACTCCACGATTGCACTCGCTTGGCTGAGGAAACATGCATCGACATGGAAGGTTGTGATTGCCAACCGAGTGTCAAAAATCCAGACCATGCTTCCGAACGCCGAATGGCGTCACGTTCCCACACGCTCCAACCCTGCGGATTTAAATTCGCGAGGTGTGGAAGCTGCGGAACTCCTTCAGTCGGAGCTATGGATATCTGGTCCGACGTGGTTAAGACAACCCGAAAAAAGCTGGCCGATTACGCCAGCTTCGATCGAGACCGAGGACGGGAAGCGCATCGCGCATACCCATGTAACTACTCCCGTAAAGGAATGGGAATTTTTATTCCGATTCTCGACATGGAGCAAGCTACTTCGCGTCACCGCATACTGTCTCCGATTACGGAAACCGATGCAAGGTGCCGAACGGCCATTCGAAAAAAGGGTTGTCTGTGCGTCAGAGTTGCGTATTGCAACAGAAAGAATTGCGTGTCACATCCAGCGCACGCACTGCGAGGAGGAATACCGGTGCTTAAAGAATCGCCGAAGAATCCCCGTGAAATCTCCATTAAAAAGTCTAAACCCGTTTCTCGACGATAATGACGTCATACGAGTCGGTGGACGATTGGAGAATGCGACGCTCGCATGGGAAGCAAAGCACCCGATTATCCTGCCTAAACATTACGTGTCTACACTAATTATTAGGCAGTGCCATGTAAATACATTACATGGAGGGTTGCAGTTGACCATGTACACGGTAAGACAGCAATTCTGGATCATCGGCTGCCGGAACGCAGCACGTACGGTCATCCACCAATGCTTACGTTGCGTAAGGTGGAAGGCCAGGGTGTCCTCGCAGATTATGCAGGACTTGACCCCTCAACGCTGTCAGCCAGCGAGAGCTTTCTCGAATTGCTGAGTCGATTACGCTGGTCCATACCGCGTACGTGACTCCGCTGGCCGAGGAAAAACAGCGCATAAAGCGTACATAGCAGTTTTTATCTGCTTCGCCACGAGAGCTGTACATATCGAACTCGTCCATGATTACACGACGAGTGCGTTCCTTGCCGCATTAGATCGCTTCACTGCACGACGAGGTATTCCGTCCTGTATGTTCAGCGATAATGGTACCAACTTTGTCGGTGCAGACAGAGAATTGCGGGAGCATTTCAACGCGGTGTATACCTCGCAAGAAATGCAAAACCAATGCGGTCAAAAGGGAATAAGGTGGAGGTTTAACCCACCTAGTGCCCCACATTTCGGCGGACTACAGGAAGCCGGCGTGAAATCGGTGAAGCACCACCTGAAGCGCATAATAGGAGAATTTACTCCCACGAGCGAGGAAATGCAGACGTTACTCTGCAAGATCGAAGCGAGTCTTAACTCGCGACCGATCGCCGCTCTCAGTGACAGCGCAGAGGACTACGTGCCCCTCACGCCTGGTCATTTCCTGACTGGAGGCCCTCTAAATGCAATTCCATTGCAAACTGTGGAAAATGAAAATCTCTCGCGTCTCACGCGATGGAGAGCCATTCAGAAATTCCATGAGCAGCTCTGGAAGCATTGGAAACGTGATTATCTCATATACCTCCAGAACCGCTACAAGTGGCGCAACACTGAACTGCAGTTTAGACCAAATGACCTGGTCTTAGTGCAGAATCCGCTTCTCCCCCCGAACCAATGGGAAATGGGGAGAATCGAAGAAATTTTCCCGGGTAAGGACGGCCATGTACGGGTGGTAAAAGTACGTACGGCAAAGTCCACATACACACGTCCGATTACGAGACTGTGTAGATTACCCGTGGAGAGGTCATCCTCGGCAACGGTTACCGAAGCCGAGGATGAACCATGACACGTTCAAATTTCGGTAAACACGGGAAACTAATCGGTGAGAGCTACCGTTTGAAATAACAAACGGTTGACTCCGCGAACCCGTGTCCCCGATGGGTGAGCTGAAGACGGGGAAAAATATTGCCATCTCGCTCGCTCCAAGGGAAGGAGGCCCCCCCCCCCCGCGTTACGCGGGACCCCCTGAATCGAAATTTGGATCGTCAAGCCATAACCGCGAGGAGTCAGTTCCAAGGTAACCATGGAAGACGTCGTGTCACAAGTATCTTCCCCGTCGTCCGCGAGTACCGCCGACACTATAATCACCGGAGATCCCCAATTCCGCGAAAAATTCGAGGAAGTTTTAAACATTGGGGAAACTGCGAGACGGAAGACGAGGCCGGAACTCGTAATCCCCCTCGGACAGGACACCCTCCGAGTGCCGGGGCATGTGCCATACACGACCCGGAGATACCGGGTAGGCGTGCCCGGCGGGAAGTACATTCTGCGATGGAATCGCGAGGGGCGACTGCAGAGTTGCATTCTGCGGACCGACCAAGGGGTGGCCCCGGTCACACCCGTGCCCAACCCGGTCCCTGAGGCACCTCCGAGGAGGAAAAGGGCCAGTAGAAGGAAGCCGCAGGCGCGACCGCTGCCGTCCACCCGGCAACCACCTACCATCCCCAGGGGTCCACACAGTGGCACGCCAGTAAGGCCCGCAGACCTCCAGATTCGCTCGGTCATCGACCAAGCGATTCAGTCGGCGCTGGGGGTGCTGCAAGGGCAAAGGCGTCCGAGCCCACCTGCGAGGAAGTAAGTAAATTGAATTTACCCTCCACGCATATTGTTCTCTCTTTCATTCTTTCGTCATTTCGCATGTTGTCAAACTACCGCGCCTCCTGGTTATTGCACGATTCGTGCAAGGGGGGCGGTATGTTTAACGGTGAAAGAGAGAACAATGCATATATACAGACATTGAACCGAGAGAGACAGCGCCGCGTAGCGGCTCAGCTGACTCTCGCGCGACGTTTGTCTAAGCCTGGCGGTTCCTCGTCACTTGCTATCGAAACGTTCTAGCGGGCGCCTGCTCCCTAGTTCTTCTGGCTATCTTTAAACTCTTCGGTCGCGCTGTTGAATTCTTGTTTCAAGTCTTCGACGGCGAGCCATTGCAACGACCGCTCGAAACGAACTGGCCTCGCTTACGAGATCGTTCCGCTCGTTAAAAGAGAATTGATTAGCCTAGCGAGTTTTATCGAACTCTGGATTTTCCGAGTTTCGATAACTAAAAGTATTCTTATACATTTTTCACTGCCGTACGACCTTTCGAACCGGGCTGAGCTCGCATACGAGTTCGCTCCAGGAAATTCGAACAGCGTTGTACCGGCAATAGTGACACGATCAAGCCACGGCATCCCCCGGGCTTTGATAATATAAACAGTACACGGTTGCGATAGCTGCTTAGACCGTTCTAACGTGGCTATTGTTTCCCCGCACGACAAGTGTATTTCGGAGTGATCGACGCGAGTTACGTGTTCGTTCCCCGAATTCACTACATGCCAATCAAGAAATATTCTTGCAAGGAACCGTGATTACGCTTCCTTACGGCAACCCGTGTTTCACGGAGGACACTCTTTCAGAGAACGTTCTCTGCCATACGCCCTGGCATACGCTTTGACGTCCCAGCGCAGCAGACGAACCGATACTCTGATTGTGATACGGTCAATTCATTATACGCTTTGGCGGAATTGATCGGTCCATCCACAGGTCCTGAATCGTAAGGCCCAGACTAGTCACCCTCCATAGACTGAGACCGTGACGACGAGCTCGGCAGACTCGATCAGTTCAACCGATATAGTTGCACCTGCCATATACACCGTCGCTTGTACGACGGAGATAGTATTCCGAGTGGGGATCGCCACTGGTTGAACAACGCTTACGCTATACGCCGTTATTATTGTGCGCAGATAATAATTAGTGCGTGTAAGTGGTGAGTTGGACCACGTCCTCCACCGAGATTGACAGCCGCGTGACGTATTGAGTCACGCTCGTGCTAGAAATCGAGGTAGCCGGAGCACGGGGCAATTCGGCTGGATTATCGAACTTGGAGCCTTACAACCTCCTTGTAAGATTGACCGCCACCCCTACGCTCACGCACACGCAGTAGAATCGGTTTAACCGTGACCACGCCAGTGCGAGCGGACGAATTCTTGATCTTCGAGATAAGTCACAATAATACAGTCCACTAACTTTGCGCTTTGAGCAGATTGTCTGTATTCCCTCTCCATGACAGCGATTACCGCAGTCAGAGAATACGGGAAACAGCGTCTCGAACGGGTACGTTACGTATCCTATAGGTGTTTAACATCTTCGTTCGGTACTTTTGTTTTTTCAGACGCCAACGTCGCTAGACCAACGGGACAACCCTCCAGGGAGAGAGAGAGAGAGGGGCCGGCACCATTAGGTGGGTCACTATCAATATAAAACCGCTGTACAAAAAATTACTTTCCCACACATTCCTATTTCCTCATATTCGAGCCACCGTTAAAAAGTCGTTGAATTGTATTACACAGTCCACCTTTTTAACAGTGATATATATTGTCTTATTGTGGTGGTGGAAGATCCGTCCGGGGCGTGTCGTGAATTAGATTTTTGTTTCGTACTTGTTTATTTATTGTTCGCGAGCGAAAATAGCGTTCCCGGAAAACGACTGCAAAGAAAGTCGGTTAATCATTTTGCGATGATCTTCCCTTGTTGAAAGAAACATTGTACGAATTGCCGGGGTTGCCGTAGTAACGTTAAGGATTTAGCTGCCGAAAACATTCGCGTTCGCGTCACCAAAATTTCGAGACACCCTGTAGATGCCGAAGTATTGCCTGGGAAAATTTTTTTCGTACATTCCGTTCGACGCGAGGATCGTCCGTGTGTTTACAACAGGCAGATGACACTCGACCCTGTCGTAAGCACGTGTGCCGTACCGGCTCACTAAAGGCAAGTTCGAGGCCGCGCGCTATACCGGATAGGTACGAAATACGACGCGGTAGATAATGTCGAGAACTTGGGTAGACTCGAGGGACGAGGGGGAAGACCGTTCGGTTTATGGAGAGGCCGAAGATTATCTTACGGTCGACTTTCCGGACAATGATGCCGAAGAAAACGCGGCTTATTATTTTGTTGGCGATAATACGAAAAGAGAACCGCGTGAATACGAACGTTCACCCCCGCGTGACATCCGAATTGCCGTTCCGAATTTTCCTTTGCAAAACCGGACCGAAAAACCAGCTGCCGATCATAAGACCGTGATTAGTATCGCGGCAGATGGAAATTCCGAAGCTCCGCGGACTGGCGCAGCCAGCCTCGGAAAAGAAAGAATATATGCAGCCGGTTCTCGAGATGGTCATTGCCGGGGCACCTCAGTAGCCGAAATAATGCGTAGATGGCGATTGCGATTTGCCGGATCGCCCGGGGAGGATCAAGAAACCTTCCTCGATCGCCTCGCGGATCTCCGCCGATTTTGTAAAATCTCAGACGCAGATCTACTGAGATGCTTGCCGGTATGCCTCGACGGAATCGCGGCTCATTGGTATAATACCGTAGAATTCGAATGGTCAAGCTGGGAACAATTCGTGGATGAATGCCGCCGTTATTCCGGGGATCCGGATTACCGCGAAACATTAGAACAAAACATTAAAGATCGAATACAGGGAGAATTAGAACCGGTTCGCGATTATTTGATTTTTATGCGAGCGTTATTTAAACGATTACGGCCTCCGTGGACACAGGAAAAACGAATTAAGAAAGTTTATTGGGGATACATCACCATGGACTACAGTGAACCTGTACTCAATATTTTCGAGGAAGCGCAAATCGGAAATCCTAGTACGATATCTGATAAGTTGGTTTCTTTAATTGGTGATTTTTATCAAAAATATGCAGGGGAAATTCCTGTGGATAAAGTGGCTGGTGACCCTCTAGACGCTCTCCAAAAGAGTTGGATAAATGATCACAAGTTGCTACAATCATCGGTTAGGGTAGCTGCATATGCGAAGATTGCGTATCTGTATACTTCTGATCCTATTTACTTAGTCGTCTACCCTCCCATCTGGCCAAGAAGGCTTCAAGCGACTAATTTTCTGGAGGGAGTTGTACAGCGCTTGATTCAAGATCCGTCTTTAGATATCGATTCTGCGGTACTTAAAACAATAGATTTTTTCCAGTGTGTTAAGTCTAACTCTCCAGAGTTAGAATCAGTGATGGTTCAAGGAAAAACAACAACTGAAAAGAAACCGGAGTCATCTGATGGACCTGTAATCGGCGATCATGAGGATGACAATGTGTCAACCCAAGATATCGATCAGGACGAAAAGAACGAAGATGATGGCACCGAATCTGGTAGTGATGAGGTTCCCCCTCCACTCAAGGATAGGGATTATTGTTTCCAGGGAAACAAAGCCTGTTATGATATTAGTGAAGCTGTTTCAGCTCTTGGGGTTGCACCGAATTTTCAACATATATCATCATCCTTGTCATGTGGTACATTAGAACACGTTATGAAGGATATAAATTCAAGTGAGTGGAAACATGTTTTGACAATGTCAGATCCTTGGAGTTACATCGATAAGGAGTACATAAAACCGTGGATCGTCAACCAACTGAATAAAGATCCTAATGAAATCCAGATTGGGAGTAGAGAATTAAAATTAATTGAAACTATCAGAATCAAGATATTATCAATTATACCCAGTTTAAGCTACCAAATAGTAGATGAGAACTCCAAGGCCCTGATGCAAACAATCCATTCTCAAATGGATCAGATTATTCAAAAATTCACATCTGTGGGAGTTGTCCCTCCTAAGCCCTCAAGTCAAGGAACAGTAATTTATTCAGTCCCTGTTTGGGCGCCAATTTTGTCACGCGCGTTGCTATCGGCCGCGATCGGCTTCGGCAACGGCACCGGGTTTTTACAGGTCTTTCGACCGGGCTGCGGGCGGCCGCGCGAGCCGTAGTCCACCCGGGACAAAACGGTTTCTCTCAGGCGTACGAGATCGGCAAAATTACCGGTTCGGTCTATTTCTCTGGCGCCAGACGAGGTGTCACGCAAAATTCGGCAACGCGAAATAAGCCTGAGAGACCGGCCTGGTTGAATAGCTCGAGAGCGCGGACACAGGGTTCTACGCGGAGGGACGTGAGGCGTTCCCCGCGGCGGAAATGGATCTCGGGAAAATTACGGAGGCAATTTAGCGGCTATCAGGTTTTTATTACGACATCGAGATTCTACAGGCGCGGGTTCAACGCGCGGCGGTCATGATAGCCAAACGCGTCACAAATGATATCGCGGCAGATATTCGGCACGCACGCATTGTCTCTCCCTGGCTCTGTCCGGCAAACCGGCAAAGAAATCTGCGGCGGATTCGAACCGCCCGCGGGGAACGAAGCCGGCAATTCGCCAAGCTATCGCGTTAACGACGATTCGATCCTTTCGTAATTTAGAAGATCAATTATTAGAGGCCGAAAGGCAGACGAGCGAGTCGCGACGGAAAAATCCGTAGCCATCGGAAATGGCAAATCCGGAACTCGCGTACGATCCCTATCGTTACCACCGTTCAAAGTTGCCGGGAAAAGGGAGGACGATGACGTGCGAGTATTCGAACGCCGTTGCTGCCGCGGCACTAGGGGAGCGAGAAGGACCAAGCGACTCGCCCGGCCCCTCCCGTTTCCGCACCTACGAACTGCCGAGCGGGGATGTTCGAAATCCTCGAGCTTCGCGCGCGGAACAAACTTCCGCTGCCGGGCCGAGGGGACTCGACAAAACCCGACCGGTTACGAATGCGCTGCCGCGATCCGTCGCGAACGTCGAACACCGTACGGTTACAGCGATCGTATGGTGGAACTGCCGGAAAAAGGGTCACTTTTCTCGAAATTGCCGCGAAGATCTGCAATTACATTGTTACGGCTGCGGGGAACCAGGGGTAACGATAACGAAATGCAGGCGCTGTAGTAAGGAAAAGGAAAACGGGGAGAGAAGCCGCTCGATCGGGCCGGAGAGGCTTCCGCGGAATTAGAATCGGCTCGTTCAGGATCTTGTATTGAAGACGCTTGCCCGAAATTAATATCGGCTCGCGTAGAATTAGCGAACGGAAAGTCGTTGCCGAAAAACGTTGACCGGCCGCTGTTAGTATTGGAAGCGTTTATCGGGGCGCTGCCGGTGAGCGCGCTGGTCGATTCAGGATCGACAGTGACGTTCGTAAGTCGCGCGTACCGATGACGTAACCATTAGGATAGAAACAGCTGCGCGGCCGTGCTATTTCCTTCTTGCCAACGGTGCCGTAGATCATGCCGCAAAACAAGCGAGATTTAAATTACGAATTCGCGATCAGGAACGAGAAATTTTCGCGTACGTTTTAGATAATTTGGTTACGCCGATATTATTGGGAATAGATGCAATCGCGAAATTTGGAATTGTCGCGGAATACCATCGATCAGTATGGTACTTTGCTTCGTGACCGCAGGAGAAATTTCCCTTCGGTAAAATCTCTCGCGCTGCCGTATGTTGTGGGCTCCAGTCGTTAACTTCGGTTGAGAAAACGCGCTTAGAAAATTTCCTCGAGAAAAGACTGCCGGAATTTGCCGAATTAACAGGCGTGACAGACTTGATCAGCCACAAAATTGACGTGGGCGACCATCCGCCAATAAAACAACGTTATTATTCGGTATCTCCAAAAGTACAGGAGGAAATTTACAAGAAAGTAGATACCTTGTTAGCGGACGGAATAATAGAACCGTCGCAAAGTGCTTGGTCTAGTCCGATCGTACTGGTTATGAAGGCAAACGGCAAATATCGGTTTTGTTTAGATTTCCGGAAAGTTAACGAGGTTTCAAGGAAAGACGCGTATCCGCTGCCGATTATGACGCAGATTTTAGATAAACTTCGTATCGCGAGATATATTTCGACCATCGACCTTAGCCAGGCGTATTTTCAAATTCCGTTAGAGGAAAAGAGTAAGGAAATTACGGGGTTTACGGTGCCGGGAAAAGGATTATTTCATTTTCGGAGAATGCCGTACGGTCTCACGGGAGCGCCGGCTACATTTCAGAGATTATTAGATCGGTTAATAGGCCCGGAAATGGAACCACATGCGTTCGCGTATTTGGACGATATTATAATAGTTACGAAAACATTCGATGAACATCTCGAGTGGTTAGATCGCGTCCTAAAACGCATTAAGGTTGCCGGACTCATAATTAATCCGGAGAAATGCGAATTTTGCCGTACCGAAGTCCGATATTTAGGGTCTACCGTCAGCCAGGAAGGGTTGAAAGTGGATGCGGACAAGCTAAAACCGATCGTGACATATCCTCCCCCGAAAAATATAAAACAGCTGAGGCGATTTCTGGGAATGGCCTCCTGGTACAGAAGGTTCATTTCCGGATTCGCTACTGTTACCGAGCCGCTAACCAGCTTGTTGCGAAAAGATCAGGAGTTGGAGTGGAAGGACGGTCAGCAATCCGCCTTCGAAACTCTCAGGGATATGATCGCGACCGCGCCAACCCTTTCTTGTCCAAATTTCGAGCTGCCGTTTACGTTGCAGACGGACGCGAGTACAGTAGGATTAGGGGCCGTATTAACACAGGAGGTCGATGGAACGGAAAAAGTTATCGCTTTCGCGAGTAGGGCTCTCACAATGACGGAGAGAAAATATTCGGCTACGGAATTGGAATGTTTAGCCATCGTATGGGCGGTACAGAAGTTCCGACCCTATTTAGAAGGGTATAAATTCACAGTTATTACCGATCATAACAGCTTACGATGGCTAAGAAAATTGCAAAATCCGTCGGGACGATTAGCGCGCTGGGCCTTACAACTCTTGGAATACGATTTTGACGTAATTTACCGACAAGGCGCGTTAAACCGAGTGCCGGATGCACTTTCGCGAATTTACGAGGTAGATGAACTAACCGAAAGGAACATGCCGATTGCCGCTGCGGTAAAAGCTTCGTGGTATGAGGAAAAATTTTCGCAAGTAGAAAAGCGACCGGACGATTTTAGGGACTGGTCAATTAGAAATGGAGAATTATTTCATCGCCGTACCGATCCATTAATCGCGGATACATTAGGTCAGGATTTCGCGGAATGGAAATTGGTCGTGCCGGAGGATAGGAGAACCGAGATTTTGCAGGAGGGACACGATAATGTACAAGCGGGACATTTAGGGATGGAGAAAACCTACCATCGTATAGCGTCGCGATATTATTGGCCCGGCATGTACCGCACCGTGGTGGAGTATGTAAGACGTTGTAAAACCTGTCAACTAACGAAGGTAGAACAAAGACTCCCTTCGGGGATGATGGGTCAACGCCGGGTGGACATGCCGTGGTCCGTAATTGCCGCGGACATTATGGGCCCGTTCCCTCCCAGCAAGTCCGGTCACTCCTACCTACTGGTGATACAGGACCTTTTTACGAAATGGATCGAATGCGCGCCGCTCCGTAGGGCTACCGGGCCTAAAATTGCCGAAGTTCTAGAAAACATAATTTTTTCGCGATGGGGCACACCGGATGTGCTCCTTACGGACAATGGAACGGAATTCGCGAATAAATGCTTACAGCAACTTGCGAAAGACTACGGCATAAAATTAACGACGACGCCACCGTACCATCCGCAAGCTAATCCCGTAGAGCGTGTCAATCGCATACTAAAAACAATGATCGTATCGTATATCGGCACGGACCATAGAGAATGGGACGTACATTTGCCGCAATTTAGATTCGCGTATAATACGGCATATCACAGCGTTCTACGAGTTTCCCCTGCATTTTTAAACTCGGGGCGAGATCCACAACCGGTAAAATGCGTAAGAGCGGGGGCGGAACCGGCCATAGTAATGCAGGTGCCGGATATAGAACGGTGGAAAAATCGGATAGGCCAGCTCACCACGTTGAGGAGCTGGGTAGTAGACAACTTAGATGAGGCGTATCATAAGCAAGCGCGACAGTATAAGTTACGGCACAGAGATACCGAGTTTAAAGTAGGCGATCTAGTAATGAAACGGCAACGAATATTATCATCCGCGGCACAAAATATTGCGGCAAAATTAACACCGAAATTTACGGGACCGGTAAAGATAAGCAAAAAATTGTCACCGGTCGTATTTAAATTAATTACGTTGGAAGGGAAAGAATTGGGTAAAGCCCACGTATCGGATCTGAAAGCGTATCTTCCACCACTCGGCAAATAAGTAACCGAGTATAAAATAGACCACATTTCCACAGAAAAGAAGATAACACAGGCTGCCGAAGGAAAGATGGAGGCTGAATAGCCAAAGGGCGAGCTGCAGCAGGGGAAGATGCCGAGCCAGGAACGGCCGGAACAACGCACGGTGGGCACGCAGACCCAAGGGCGTTGCGTGATTATGCCGTTGCGAACGAACGCAATACAAGTAAAGGTGGAAATAGCGGGAAGCGACGACACCTCGGACCGAGACAGCGACACGTCCTCGCTATATGAATCGGCAACCGACTCAGCAGCCGAGGAAGAATCGGCGACGTCACCGCTGCCGGAACCGAGAATAATTCTGCCGATACCGAAAGAGCCGGCGACGCTGCCGCCGCGAAAAGAAGAAACAACGCTGTCAATACCGGAAGAGCCCGCCATAAAGCCGAGAGAAGAGACAGCAACCCAGGAGGTCCTCCCGGAAATACCGAAAGAAGAACACGCCGAAGAAAAGATGACTGCCGAAAGGAAGAAACCGGAGCGGGAACGGCCAGAGAGCCAGGAGATAGTCATGACGGCGGAAGACTTCGAGAGGGAGCATCAAGCCGGATTGCAAAATTTAGAGAGGAGTGCTGAGTAGGCCCAAGGAGACCACGCTGCCGCCTGGAATCTTGGGAGAGAAACTACCTGATGTCGTTGCCGCCAGTCAACCTGACCCAAGAAGACGATGAAGAGGACTGGGGAAAACCACCGGCCCCCACACTCGAGTGGAAACCAAAAGCAGTAAGGGAGAAAGAGAACCACCCTCCACCCTGTGCGTTGGCGCCCAAACACCCCCCGATTAAGACCCCGCCGCACGAACTGCCGGATAGACAAAGAGGCTGTTGGAGGTGCGGGGCGAAAGGACACAAGCACACGGACTGCGTCGCGCCGGCAACAACTTATTGTTTTAGGTGTGGAAGAGTGGGCTATACTATCAAAGAATGCCCCAAATGCGGCCAGAATTGGAAAAAGGGCGGACCTCGCCATCCATGGGGATACAGAAAGCCCCGCGGAATTGCAGGACGACCCTTCCGCAATTACTAAAAATTAAATTAGTACCGTTCTATTATTTGTTTTTGTTTGCCGCCGAGGAAAAATCATGCTCGACACATGTTTTTTTTTGTTTGCCGCGTATTAGAAATTAAGTACAATACATGTTTTTTTCTGTTCACCGTCGATTAAAAATTAATTACAACATGTTATTCGTTTATTGCCGCAGCAGTATTAATATCCGAGTTTAATTGCCGAGCGAAATAAGTTATTTTATATAAATGCCGTAATGGAGGATGCTTTGTTTTTCGATATTTTGTTACAATCACAAACAAAAGAGAATAAAGGATTTGATTTTGTCGCTGCTGCCGCCCGAAAAGTTGTACGGAAAATTATTTCATCGACACCTGCCCTTGCGACATTGTAGCGAAGTAAGAATACCACGCGGTTGCGATAGATAGGGAATGCGTGAACACCGCCGGTTGGTGATAGGTAGGAACTTCGTCGGACGGCGAAAAATTATAAGGATCTCGCTCGAGGAACGTGTACTGTAAAGTAGGTAAGTTTATGTTTGGTGTTGGGTAAGTGTATCGTCCTGTATTAGTCCAGTATTTTATTATTAAAACGGAGGAAACGTCTTACGGTGGAGCGCTATCGTTGCCGAGTCTCACGAGGTCGCAGGGTAGCTGCCGTCGGTACGGTCCGGTCCACCTTAGGGGGGGGGGGGGGGAGTTGTGAAGTGGAAAGTGTTGCCTACGTCCCTCCGAACGCTTTCCCGAGGACCGGACCGCCCTCTGGCTAGACCGATAAGAAATCGGTCATCGTGAGCGATTCTCCGGGAGACGATCCGCATCGGATTGGTCACCTATTTCACGATTTGAGCGTCGCGCCACTTCGGCGCGGCGTGATTCCACAGGACCGGAGCCCGGGTCCAAGGGCCCGGGTTCATCAACTCTCTCCCCGCTGACGGAGTACCCGAGGGCACAGCCGCAAATAGGAAGGCCCGAAGAAAGCGGACCGCGACGAGGACTGCGAGGGATAGGGCGAACACGGGTCGAACAACCCGGAGGCGCCAACGAGGAATTTGGCCGAGCAGGAGCGACTATCGTCTCCCCCTCGCTGCCGCCTCGCTCGGAGTAATGGCCAGAAGTCCGATCTGGAGCGGCTCGCACTGTCCCGCACTTCGTCCGGAAGATTCAGCAAGACCCGCGAAAAATGCGCCGATCCCCGATCAGAAACCGTAGGGCCGGGAACCGATCCTTAAGGATCCGCCTGTGCCGCGCGCTTAGCGGTAGGGGTGTTGCGGGGAAAACCCGGGAGGAGAGAGCGTAGGGAAGTGGGGGACGCCTTGCTCCCCCGTTACCGAGTCGTCGTCGATCGACCGTCGATCACTCTGTCGTTGGCCTTTGGCGAGAATTGTCGTTAAGTCGAAAATCGTATCTTGTAATCGCGAGTGAATACCTCTGCTGCCGACCACGAGGGACGGAGATTAGCGTTGCTGCTTACGGTAAGCTACCTACGTTAATTGTTAGCGATCTCGTTTCGTGAGGGCTCGGTAACGATTTGGCGTGGTCCGGGATAGCGTCGCGTTTTTGGCGAATCGTACGCGCCGTCGGAAAATCGCGCCGAGATTAGGGACGCGTGGCCGCGTGTACGATATATTTTGGCGACCGTACGCCGTTTAGATATCGCGATCGGGACGATCAGCGCGACAATGGAGACGTCTCCGCGTGGGACGCCGCGGTAGACTCGCGGAAACGCGGAAGAAATGGTCGTGCCCCATCGCTCGTGCTACGCTGTCGATAGTTCGTAGAATCAAGACCGCGGGCGGTTCGAATCCGCCGCAGATTTCTTTGCCGGTTTGCCGGACAGAGTCGAGGAGGGAAAACGCGTGCGTGCCGAATATCTGCCGCGATATCATTTGTGATGCGTTCGGCTACCATGACCGCCGCGGGTTGAACCCGCGCCTGTAGAATGTCGATGTTGTAATAAAAACCTGATAGCCGCTAAATTGCATCCGTAATTTTCCCGAGATCCGTTCCCGCCGCGGGGAACGCCTCACGTCCCTTCGCGTAGAACCCTGTGCCCGCGCTCTCGAGCTATTCAACCAGGCCGGTCCTCTCAGGCTTATTTCGCGTTGCCGAATTTTGCGTGACACCTCGTGTGTCTGGCGCCCGAGAAATAGACCGAATTGGTAATTTTGCCGATCTCGTAAGCCTGAGAGAAACCGTTTTGTCCCGGGTGGACTACGGCTCGCGCGGCCGACCGTAGCCTGGTCGAAAGGCCTGTAAAAACCCGGTGCCGTTGCCGAAGCCGATCGCGGCCGAAAGCAACGCGCGTGACAACATTGTAAAATTTATTTATTTAAACAATTATTTTAATAATAAATTAGTATTGAAATAATAATTTAAATAATTAATATAGAAACAAATTATTAAAATGTATTTATTTAAAAATTGTTTGAATTATAAATAACATAAATAACCATTGCAATAAATAACGATTATTACAGAATATTTTCCGTTTACGAATCATTATATTATAAATACTGCAATAATTTTCAAATTACGGGTATTTAATAAGGGAGGAGGTGAAGAGAGAAATGTTGAGAGGAAAAGGGGGGGAAAGAGCTTGGAGATTTGAGCAGAAGATGATGTTGGGGGAGAGGGTAAATGAAATAGCGAGAAAATGTTGGATGGAAATGAGGGAAAGAGGAATGAAAAATAGAAAAAGGTCGAAATGGGAGGAGGAGAGAACAGGATTCTTTAGAGATAGAGGCATGGAGATGGAAGAGATGGAAAATAGGAGGCTGGAAGAGAATTTAGAGTATGCGGAACTGGAAGGGAGGAACAGTGCGATACAGGAGGAGGAGAGGTGGGAAAGAATAAGGGAATCAAAATATAACAAATGGTATAAGATGGTAATCACAAGCGAAATACCGAAATACCTTAAGAAAGGATGGAGTGAGGACAAGTGGAACAGCGTGATAAGGTTTAGGATGGGAAACGAATTGAGAGAAGCGAGGTACTGGGAGGAGGAGGAGAAAAGGAGATGTAGAATGTGCGGGGAAGAAGAGGAAAGTTGGGAGCATATATGGGATAGATGTGGAGGGGGGAGGGGAATAGGAAGCTGCTGGCAGGAGGTGGTAGGGACAATTTTAGGGGAGGAAGGAGGGAGAGAACAGTGGCTGAAAAGCCTGGAAAGGGCGAGACAAGGGAAGGGGGACGAGAGGGAGGTGAGCATGAATGAGTATGCGAATGAAGATGAAAGGAGAGAAAAGGCGGAGGCGGAAGTCGGGAATGAATGGATGAATGAGTGTGGGGTAAGTGTGTCTCTCTCTGGCTCGACCTCGAATACGTCTCGAATGTAGATTTAGTGTAAGTCTAGGTTAAGAAGGAATCGAAGAGGTGTATTTATATATATATGTATATATGCTGCGGTAATTATATTTAGTATTATATTTTGGCGTTTAGTATATATAAGGCGTAGTAAGTAAGGGCGTAGTGCATAAGGGAAGCTGTGTAATCCCGAAGGGAATGCAATAAAGTCAATACATAACATACATACATACATTTTCAAATTAATTTAAAATTCCGATACTTTTTTAGAATATTACGTAGTAATTATAATTATCGTTTATTTCCGCGTGCGTCACTCGGGGATACAAGCGTACCTGCCCCCATGAACGTACCGTACCCCATAAACGATGAACGCGCCTACACTCGAATGTAGCAGTTAATAAACGAGGAAAGCGCCTTGACTTGAACGAAGGATGCGGAAATAAAGAATATTTTTGAAATGTGATTGTAAAAAAGATAATGCATCTATTGAACTGTCCGTAAGCCTGGAACGTATTTTTCTGCAAAAATTACCTGCAGTTGAAAATGCTCTTTTCCGCATTCACACGGTGGTTAGTGGTACTGTTAATAATAAGCGATATACTTTCTCCAAATATTTGCCTCGATGTCCTTCATCTTCTAACAACTCGGTCTCTCGTCTGACGGTTTTGGATAAATCTATCTTCTGTATTATTGTCCGTGGAAATTTTTTTATTTGCAGCTAATTGTAATTTCTTCTCGAGAGACAATTCTTTTTCGATATTGACCCTTTGCACTCGAAGAGCTATTTTAACTTCAAATCCAAACATTTCTTCCGACCTAGAAAATTTACATTCTATATGATTTCTTTCATTTTATGGTTTGAAACTGATACAATATCTCGTACAATACTTAAATATTCACTAATTTATTAAATGCAAACTGTTTAAATATCGCGTTAGTTTGAATATCTTGTTCGAATTTCGCGAATATCGCGATCTGTATTCGTTGGTGACCCCTCCGATGTTACTCGTCCGAGGAGTTCGTTAACCCACAATAAAACGAGCAAAAACGGCGTGACTTTCTGGTTACCGGTAAAAGTCAGCCGATAAACACGATAAGCCGTTGTGCATCGGTCAAACAACGTCCCCCTCCTCTGAGTGAGAGAGCGCGACAAAGATCTCGGCAGACTTGACCCGTTCAACCAACATAGTCGCTCCTTTCATATACGCTGTCGTCATTACGTCTGAGCTAAGATTACGAGTGGGAATAGTGACTAGTTGAATACGCTTACAATATACGCCGCTTCTATTGTGCGCAGATAGTCGATCTTGTGCGTGTAAGTGGTGAGTTGAACCACGCCTTCCACCGAGATTTCGCTAGCCGCGTGACGTATTGAGTCACTCGCGAGCTTTGAATCAAGGTTGTTGAAGCACGGGTTAATTCGGCTGGATTATCGAACTTGGAGCCTTACAACCTCCCTGTAAGATTAACCGCCACCTTTACGCTCACGCACACGCAGTAGAATCGGTTTGACCGTGACTACGCTAGTGCGAGCGGACGAATTGTCGATCACCGAGATAAGTCATAAATATACAGTCCACTAACTCTGCACTTTGAGCAGATTGTCTGTATTCCCTCTCCACGACAGCGATTGCCGCAGTCAGGAGAATACGGGAAACAGCGTCTCGAACGGGTACGTTACGTATCGTATAGATGTTTAACATCTTCGTTCGGTACTTTTGATTTTTCAGACGCCAACGTCGATAGACGCCACGGGACGACCCTCCAGGGAGAGCGGGAGAGCGAGACACGCACGCGGACCGCGTGTCATCAAGGGTTTTTTGATTTAATAAACGGCCCACCATTAGATGGGTCACTATCAATATAAAACCACTATACAAAGAATTACTTTCCCACACATTCCTATTTCCTCATATTCGAGCCACCGTTAAAAAGTCGTTGAATTGTATTATACAGTCCACCTTTTGAACACAAACAAATTTAAAAATGCAAACAATATTTTGAATAATGATACAGCAATTTTTCGTGGCGCCTCAGAGTCGCCGCTCGAGTGCTAAGGGTTAACATCAACATCATCTCAACGAATTCTTCTGGATAGGTCTGTGTTCGCTTTTCATAAATGTTTTTGTGGAAATTGACGACGAACTTAATTAAATTTGATCTCGTTAGCATCTTTTCTTCCTTTCCGTTTTCTTTTTTAAAGTCGTTATAATTATGTAAATACCTTAAAATATTTTCTAGTTCGCTATGCCTTTCCTGTATACGAATTTTCAATGCACTGTTACAATTCCTCGGACAGTGGCGTGTCCTGATCTTTAAGTGATTGCAGCATAAAATTTATTGTTGCATTCGCTGTTAATAAGTCTGAATCCTTACGACATAATGCTTCCATAGCCAGCTTTATTGGAAGCAGAACTGATACAGTTTTTGATATTAAATCGAATTCGTTATCGGAAAAATTAATTTGTAAATTTCAAGTAAGAGTAGATGCCCAAAACAAATATTTATTATTTATAGCTAATACCGAAAATACCGGTATTTTACCTTAGCAAATACCGGTTTCACGAAATTGCAAATTTGCACGAAATATCGGTATTCGATATACCGGTGTAAGAAAGGGTAGTAGCAATATTCCCAAAAAGCCGTTATTGTTCGTTAAAACTTTTAGCATTTTATTGACCTACTGTATACATTTGGTAACCAGAAGTCAAGGCGCTTTCCTGGTTTATTACCTGCTGTGACACGCGGATCCCCCAGACTCTCTGTGCAGGGGCGGTCATTTAGTGTGCTGTAGAGAGGCCGTTAACCTCGTCAGCTGTCCTAAACTAGTCTTCCTACGATCGCGAGCATGGACGGACGGTTTTTCCTGCACGAGCAGTCGAAACAGTCGATTTACGTGCATCAAATGTGAACTAGTTGTGCGTGATATGTGGACTTCTGTGAATCATTTGTGTGGATTTCATTCAACGTTTGTGGACCCAATGGATATATGTGAATAGTTTTACTGTGATCGTGAATAAATTAACAATGTGGGCCGGATTGTGCAGTGAAAGGACATTGACCCCTTCTGCTCGATAATTTCATAGAGCGAATAATTAAAATGCTCTTGTGAATTTAACGAGTAGGCAGGTTCAATGTTGCACAGAGAATAATTGGTGAATACAGGAATCATTTTCACCTCGCTGGGGCTCTACAGGAGAACTAATGTAAGCAAGGTTTTCTCAGTATTGACGGTGTTAGAGTGTGCGGAGCTGTTCGTACCGTGCGCCTTCGGGGCCGCGCGCCTCCATAATATCGCGGTGCAGCGTTCGCTTTAAATAATTTTAATTCCGTCAATTTTAAAGCGCCTGCCTTTTCAAAAATAGGCCCGTAAAGAGGAGACTTGGAGCTGTTACCTTGTTTTTTCGAATTTTTAAAACAGTCCCGGCTATAGGAAAATTGCATTTGTTTAAAACATTTATAAAATAAATGGTGAAAAAACCATTTCTTCCAAATCGAAATATTTTCAATAGATACTCTTATGTGTTCATTACAAGCTCCTAAAAACTTTTCCTCGGTACGTTAGTTCTAGTGTTATAATTTAATGAAAAAAAGTTCTTTACACGTCTGTAAAACCAACATTTTTTATGATTTCGAAAAATCCTTCGAGCTCGTTCATAGGTTACTAAAGACTACAACATATTCAAATTTGAACTATCCGACATAGGACTCGAAAAAATTTTCTGGTCTTGTTTGTTCCTTGCTTTCGACTGCGGTGTATCACCATCGCTCGACTTCTGTCGCGCGCGGTGGTCTATGCCAATATGCCTCTAGGTCGCGCTCTGATTGATCCGTGTTTTTCGTTAATAACTCCTTAACAAAGCCGAAACGGCCATTTTTGCAAAGGAAAATGTCGCTTCAAATGGCCTCAGGAACCTCCTCTTTGAAGGAAGCGAGACATTTTTGGGACACCCTGTATATGCATGATAATCCGATTTATGCCGTGTGTAGCGGCCAGCAGCGGTCGATGGTTTATTATAGTGCAATCGCTATTGTGTCCTGGGCTCGGTACGCGACTCGTGCAATCTGGCTACGGCATGGGCCTGTCACCGTCTTCTTTGTTAATGCAATTTCCGTCCCGAGCCAGGGCACAATTCCCTGTTGTAAAACATCTGGGCACCAATAGTTTAGTTTCCTTCGAATCGGCGTGGCTAGGCACTCGGGGCCCTAGCGCGGTATCGCTGCCAAATGCCTGGGATTCCCCAAGCTTCGTTTTTCGCAGTTTTTTGGACATGCTATCAGCGTCGTGAACACCCCTTCCCTTAGCTTGTATGTCTATGCATTTTGCAACGCCCGCGACCCTTGCGATTCGTTAAGGGCGTTTCTTGCATCTTGGTTTTAGTTTCCGCCCACCCTTAGTTTTCCTGGTGTAGGGACAAATTTCGTTTTAGGAAGGGAGAACCGAGGAAATAAAAGAGATAACTCGGGCTCTCCCTGGTGATTTTGTACAAACGCGACTCAGTAACAGCAACCAAAAAATTAGTATCATCTGGTCAACTCGTTGATATATACAGAAGTCTGTCTGTTTAAATATCGCGTTAGTTTGAAACGTGCTTGAATTTCGCGATTATTGCGATCTATATTCGTTGGTGACCTTCTCGATGTTATTCTTCCGAGGAGCCAAAGAACCAACAATAATTCAAGTAAAAACGGCGTGACTTTCTGGCTACCAGCTAATGTCAGCCGATAAACACGGCGATCGGTAGATCAACGTGCAAAACGTTCAAATCAAACTCGTGTCGCGAAGGTATAGAGAGACAAAGAGAACAAGGCAGAGAAGGCGAAAGAGACAGCGCCGCGTAGCGGATCAGCTGACACTCTTGCGACGCTTCGTTGCCGCTGCCAGTTCGCGTAGCACTTGCTCACGAGACGTGCGAGGAGTAACTCGCTCACGAATCGTGCTGGCGAGCACTTGCAAATGAGGCGTGTTAGCGAACACTCGCTTACGAGTCTTCGCAGCTGTCATTGTTCTCCAATCGCGCTGTCGGATACTTGTAACAAGTCTTTGACGGCGACGCTATTGGCAACGACTATGCGAAAGGAACTGGTCTCGTACTCGAGATCGTTTCACCCGCCAAGAGAACCGACAAGCCCTAGCGAGGTTTATTAAACTCTGGATATTCCGAGTTTTGATAAATAATCTGTCACATACTCTTCAGTCGCGCTGTTGGAGGCTTGTAATGAGTCTTTGACGGCGACGATATTGGCAACGACTGTACGAACGGAACTGGTCTCGTGCTCGAGATCGTTCCACCCGTTACAAGAGAATTGACAAGCACGAACGAGATATCGAACTCCGGATTTTCCGAGTTCTCGATAATCGAACGTGATATATTCACTGCCGTAGGACCTTTCGGACCGAGCGACGCTCCCCTTACGAGCTCGCGACAGGATGTTCGAACAGAGACGTCCAGGCAATAGTGACCACGATCGAGCACCGGTATTGACCGTGCTTCGATCACATAAAAAGTGCATGGTTGTTGTTTCACCGCACAAGTGTATTTCGGTGTGGTTGACGCGAGTTTCGTGTTCGTTCCCCGAATTCACTGCCCGTCGTTCAAGAGAAACTCTTGATTAACACGCTTACTTTATACGCCGCTTCTACTGTACGCAGACAGTCGATCTTGTACGTGTAAGCGTGCAAGGGAAACTCTTGGAAGGAATCGTGTTTCCGATTCCGTACGGCCACCCGTGTAACACGGAGGACACTCTTTTCGAGTCCTCTACCTGCAATAAGCCCTGGCATACGGTTTGACCTCCCAGCGCAGCAGATACCGGAGACACGAATTGTGAAGGTCAATTTCCCTTACGCCCTTGCCTTTTCTACAGAATTCGCATATTATACGGTGTCGAAATTGACTGGTCCAGCCACAGGTATCGACTTGTAAGTCCTAGCTACGTCCCTCTCCTCTGAGTGAGAGAGCGCGACAAAGATCTCGGCAGGCTTGACCCGTTCAACCAACATAGTCGCTCCTTCCGTATACGCTGTCGTCATTACGTCTGAGCTAAGATTACGAGTGGGAATAGTGACTGGTTGAATACGCTTACAATATACGCCGCTTCTATTGTGCGCAGATAGTCGATCTTGTGCGTGTAAGTGGTGAGTTGAACCACGCCTTCCACCGAGATTTCGATAGCCGCGTGACGTATTGAGTCACTCGCGAGCTTTGAATCAAGGTTGTTGAAGCACGGGTTAATTCGGCTGGATTATCGAACTTGGAGCCTTACAACCTCCCTGTAAGATTAACCGCCACCTTTACGCTCACGCACACGCAGTAGAATCGGTTTAACCGTGACTACGCCAGTGCGAGCGGACGGATTCTCGATTATCGAGATACGTCAAAAATATACAGTCCACTAACTCTGCGTTCTGAGCAGTTTGGCTGTACTCCCCCTCCTTCGATAGCGATTATCGCAGTCAGGAGCGTACGGGAAACAGCGTCACGAACGGATACGTATCGTATCGAATAGGTGGTTTCACACCTTCGTTCGCTGATTTAATTTTCAGACGCCAACGTCACTAGACGTCCAAGGGACCATCGGAGGAGACGGAGGAGTCGCGAACATCTATCTTCCACGGGGATTTATTTTGATCAATAAACAGCCCACCATTAGGTGGGTCACTATCAATATAACCTCGCTGTACAACAATTTACTTTCCCTCAAAAACTCCTATCTCCTCATATTCGAGCCACCGTTGAAAAGTCGTTGGATTGTATTATACTGTCCACCTTTTTAACACTGTCACTTGTTCGATAATAAAGAGTGTTGGAGTTTCTCCCTTTCGGAAACAGTTAATTAAAGTCAGGTGAGACTAAATTTACTCAGTAACCAGTTTTCGTTCGTTCTGCGCATCTCCCACTCCGTATGCCTCCTTGCCAATGTACAACGCATGCGCCTAGCGTTAGTGACGAGCTCCAACGCCAAGCGCGTCATTCTTAGCGTTCTAACGGGTGTGAAAACACAGGAGTGCAGAAAGATTTCAGGAGAATACAAAGCGATACGGCGTGTTTTGGAGTTTTCAACGTTATAATGGGAGACGACGCTGTTCTTGGACCGTCTAACGTGTCGCCACCGAAAAAAAATCCATGTGGAAAGGTAAGTTTGTCTTATGAACATTTATCATTGTCTACACTTCGAATTCATATGCGCGAAAGATTTAATATTTCTTTACATGAAATATGTATTTTATATCATGGATTTTGTGGTGTATTTGCGTGTACAAAATTCTTTTCTGTTTTTAGTTCATTGGATCTGGGCAGAAAGAAATAATTATTAACTTGTATAAAAATAAGAAGATCGCAGACCCAGACATAAAATACAGGCCCCTTATTCGTTATCTGGCGCAGCAGACGGGGATTGGTCAGACTACTGTAATCAGGACATTGGGCGAATATAATAAAACCGGCGAAGTTTCATCGCCAAATAGAAAAAGGCGCCGAATGAACATTTTAGAAAAAACGAGCGATGAAGATATAATTGCAATTCGGAAAAAAGTGCACGATTTCTGGTTGAGAAATGAGATACCAAATCGTGCCGAGTTTCAGCGAATCGTCGTTATACAGACTACTAAAACGGATGGAATTTAAATACGTTGTCCAAAAACGCAATAGCGCGTTGATAGATTCGCGTTATATAATCACTTGGCGGCAGAGATATATCCACGATATTAGGAATTTCCGGGAAACAGGCCGTCCTATATATTATTTAGACGAAACGTGGTTTAACGCTGGAGATTGTAGGCGAAATCTGTGGGTCGACACAAGCGTCACTTGCCCGAAAAATGCCGAAGGAAGGGGCCTTTCGAAAGGCATACCTGGCCCTTCCGGCAAGGGCAAGCGGTTAATCATAGCGCATGTCGGATCGGCAGATGGGTTTGTACCTGGAGCCCTCCTCTGTTTCGAAGCGAAGAAAAACACGGGGGACTACCATAACGAAATGAATGAGGACACGTTTTTCGAGTGGTTCCAAAGTTTTTTGCTCATGCTAAAGGATGGGGCGGTTATCGTAAAGGGTAATGCCTCGTACCACAGCGTTAAACTTGAAAAATATCCATCCATAGGCTGGACTAAAGCCAGTGTAATCGCGTGGCTCGAGGCTAAGGGTGAGAAGCTAGAAAGACGGTATGTCAAAGCAGAATTGCTAGAAAAAGTAGAGAAATACAGGCAACCAGAAGGTTATATTATAGATGAATATGCAAAACAAAAAGGGCGTACTGTACTTCGGCTTCCCCCCTACCATTGCGAGCTGAACCCCATTGAGTTAGCATGGGCAAAAATAAAAACGGAAATAAGAGGACGCAACACAACGTACAGGTTGGCGGATGTCCGCCAACTTGTCTACGAAGCTGTCGAAAACGTGACCCCTGAATTATGGAGAAGTTTTATTCGCCACGCAACACGGGAGGAGAACAGATTCTACGACCTCGATAATGTGACGGACGAAATAATGGACGAGACCGGCGGATGGACGGAACTCTCCGACTCCCCTGCCGATTCCGACAGTGACGAGTGACGACCTGCAGCAACTGCAATCTCCAGCGATAAAATTGTAAATAGTTGTAAATTATTGTAAGTAGTTGTAAATTATTGTAAATAGTTGTAAATTATTGTTAGTAGTTGTAAATTATTGTAAATAGTTGCAAATCGTCTGTGAATAAATAGTTGTAAATTGTAAATATAAGTAATGTGAATTTCTTGTAAATAGTCACTATACTTATATTTGTATTAATAAAACTATATTTCAATGGTAAATTATGTAAATCTATTGTAAATTTTAATTATTAATCCTAAATATCATTGCGTGTGGAAACGCGCACGATTTCCTATTCGCGTGTATAATGATACGGGTATTGTGATACATGTATTGCGTTTCACTGTGTATATTAAATTCCCAGTCAAGAGGGTGGGAACAAGCAGTGGAAGGAGAGCTGACGGGATCGCTGCGCACTCTACCGTCTTCCAAGCTGCGCGGAACGAATTTACTCTCACCTGACTTTAAGTATAGTTATTTAATCTTTCCAATCGCGAAGGTTTGGAAAGTGGTCCTTCGATCCTAGTAAATTAGCGGGCACCTCGCTGTGCAAATACATTCAAAGCCCGAACGATCATCGGATCAACCGCGGGCGTAAACACCGTGTTTTATTTTCAATCAATAGGTGATTTTACCATTATGATAATGTTAATAATAAATAAAATTGGATTTATTTATAATACAATGTGTGTTACAATGTTGTCTCTGATGCTGAATCACGTCCATATCGTACGTCGCCGCTACGTGTGCCTCCTGAAGACAACAATGTAAAGGTTTCACTAACGCGTATTAATAACAATAAAATGTTTATTATGGTTCATAATTGTGCCATGGAAACATTATGAGCCGATTGAAAATGCTTTTTTGATGAAAATAAGTCTAAACATGCCACAAATCGGATAAGTTAAACTGTATTTGTATGGAAAAGTTTTTTTCGAAGTTCAGGAAAGAATTTTATTTGAGGCTTTCGACGACGTATTCTAATCTGCACAATTTTTAATATATGAATATCAGTTTACACATGCTCGTGTACACTGCAACAATTATCATGCCGCGAATGTTTATACATTTCTTGATATTTTCATATCGGAAAACAATACTTTCCGTGTTAAAATTCAAATTATTTATTTTGATAAGTTAACATTTGTTAATAATATAAAAATGATGAAAATAATATTAAAACTACACGTGTGTTCTGCAAATTGCTTTGGTGAACATGGTTTTTATCCATATAATCAGGTGTACATATATGTAATAAAAAAACCACGAATTGAAAATTGCAAACTTTTTAACAATTTTATATTCGCATAAAAAATTTAAAAAAATGATAATGATTTTTGAATAAGTCACAGGAATATTCAAATGATCGTTCAATAAAATTGTGGTTTAGATTAAAAAGCAACGTGCCTCTGAATTTCCACAGTTTCGAAAAGCAGGACAAAATATTTATCTCATCGCTTGTGATAGAAACCGTTCGAACGCTTTCGATGCGAGCATCAATAGTTTCTTGTACGAACGTAATGCGGCAACATTGCACTTTTGAAGCTGACAACGCTGTGAAAACGAGCCTCCTCAGACACACACTTTATGTGTTGCATCCTCATATAGTTCACCAGCTGACCGTTCCATTTCAATAGAGTCCGCTATCGTACTAGGGCATTTTCTACAGAGTCGGTAATTTAGAACCGTAGACAGAAAAATGCATTGCAGGAAATGTCTGTAGGTATCTTAAGTCTGTGGACGCAGTCTTACGTGGTTCACGAACAAATGTTCAATTCAGATAGAGAGCGCGGAACCACCGACAAATATCTCGTCGGTTGTGGAACTTTCAGCGGTGTGGTATTTCAGATCACTGTAAGTTCCACGTTACCCACGTGCCCCCCTGTGCTCACTTGCCGGTGACACTGAATAGCACAGGCGCTGGATGTCTTTAATAGTATCTCGTCGGTGGTGGTCAGGGGGAGAAAACTCATACGTATGACCTTGGACATTCTAGAATTTTAGTTCCCTTCAGAGGGAAGTAGACAAGATGGCACCACTATTGCATTCCATCACAGCACATCACGTGACTGGACGTGATTGGACGTGTCTGATGTTCCAATCTGTCGCGTTATTGGTGCGCTACTATTAGCGCCAAATCACTGCTGTTTGAACATTCATTTGTTTCGACACTCATATTGTGTTTTGTGTTGCGGACACATATTTCAATATCCAGCGTTTTAAAAAACTACTTTTATATTGTTTAAATAAGTCAGTTATTTAATTGTGTTTAAAATTTGTTTAATAAGCTCACGCAGTATTGAAAAAAATAAAGATTGCTCAGTGTCGTATCAATTTTAGAAAGAATCTTTCAAAATTAAGCGACACTCACTGAACTTATTTTTGAGCTTATTTTTCAAATTTCACTGTGTGCATAAATTATAAAATTTTTTTAAGTTTCTTTTCAGGACAGTAGGACAGTGAGGTGCAGAGGAGCGGAGCAGCCAGCATAAAAAGTGTACAGAAAAAGTGATTAAAGACATATAAGTGCGGACAGTTTATACAGACAATATCCAATATAAACAATTAGCGTGAAAATATTGACATTACAATAAAATGGTAAGAGCTTGTGCAGTTCCACAGTGTTCATCAGGTGTGACTATCCCAGCATACTACTTTCCCAAAGACATCAAGCTATCAGAGTCTTGGGTTAATCAAATTCAGTGTCCAATAATAATTAAACTAACAAGCACTGAAAGGCGCAAACACAGGGTGTGTTACAAACACTTCGAAGACACTTCATTTCTGTGTTCTATTCAACGAAGAAAATTGAGACATGATGCTATTCCAACTTTGCATTTGCCAGTGCAGAGTGGCACCGAAGAATATGCATCACATAATATAGGAGCAGAAATATATCCAGCTTGTGCTACACCGCTGGAAAGTGAAGTTATCAACAATGTTGAAGAAATAAGGGAATTAATTTGTGAAGAAGCACAGTGTGAGAGTAATGAACACAATGAAGCTAGTCCAAGTAGCTCAACAATATCAGGATAGCTAAAACAATGTTCAACTCCACAGATGCGCCACAGAAATGTACTGCTGCAGAATAATATTAAAATATGCCAATTAACACCAAATGCAACAAGACTCTACAAAGTTGCTAAACAACTGATGAAGCGCAACCGTTATGCGCACACGAAGAGAGAAGATTTGAAGGCACGACTGGAATGTGCAAAGGAATTATCGGAATCTAATCTGATGCATAGATTTGAAAATCTGTCCACCACACAGAGGATGTTCATCGAAATGCAGTTACGTACATCCAAATTCATGCCACAGGTAAGTAAAATTCTAGATGTAGTTAATAACATACCAATAGTTATCCAGCACTTTCAGCCAATAAAATTTGCCAGAACAAATTGTACCAGACTAATAAATACTATTATTGTTCACATGGGTCATCATGATGTGATGCAGACAGTAAGAAAGTTAATGTGTACAATGTAACATTTTTTTTTGCACGCTGTTTCACATGCTTGAAGTTGCACGAAGTGCCTGAAGATGTGCTTCAATGATGATGGACTTGGTGGAGGATGCTGCTGTCCTCTGATTTTTACTTACTTTTTTTACTTATTTATTTAAAACAATTGAAAAATAAAGTGTCCGATTTCGTGTGGTATGACCCTATAACTGGTTTTGGGTTTGGCTATGGCTATATGATTAAATTTGACTTCTAACTATTTATTACTGTTGTGTAATATATGCTGTATTTTCATTGCATTATTTTATTGTAATTTGTTTATAACTTTATGAAATATGTTTTCAGGGAAGACGCTACACAATAGATGAGAAGATATTGGCCTTGGCACTTCTCAAGCAATCAACGAATTCATACAAGTTCCTGACGAAGTTATGCAGTTTACCGAGTGCGACCACACTGAAAAAGATGTTGAGAAAAATTCCAGTCGAGACTGGAGTGTCACAAGTTGTGATGAAGCATCTACAGAGTCAAGCGGTTACCATGAACGCTCAAGAAAAATTTTGCATATTAATGTGGGACGAGATGTCACTGAAGCCTCATGTCGACTACGATGTCATGAAAGACAAAATAATAGGCTTCGAAGACTGGGGCACAAGACGAACTTCAAGATTTGCCGATCACGCCCTTGTCTTCATGTTAAGAGGACAACACAGTGGATGGAAAATGCCTGTTTCCTATAACTATTGCGACAGCCAAACAAAAGCACCACAGTTAATTCAGTGCGTCAAGAATATATTGAAAGCACTGAAGGAAACTGGGCTAGAAGTTGTTGCCACTGTATGTGACCAAGGATCATCAAATGTTGCTGCCATCAACATATTACAGGCAGACACACTGGCGAAAAAATGAAAACAGAGAGAAGAGCAACGTATGTATACATTATTAGATTTTTCGTATAATTTAAAAAATATAATATTGTGAATTAATGCAATCATTTTGTACTTATAGGTGACATAATTGAAATAAATTATGTTCGACTGATCCCATTTTATGATCCACCACATTTGATAAAAGGAGTAAGGAACAACCTGTTAAATAAGGATTTGGAGATAAACGTGACACCTGGAAGAAAAGAATGTGAAAGGCAATTCGCATCATGGAGGACAATTGAACAGGCGTACAATATGGATATCTCTGGCTACGTGGTACGCCCCATGATGAAGAAACTCACGGACGAACGTGTGCTACCAAACAAAATTAAAAAAATGAAAGTAAAGTACGCATCGCAAGTGTTTAGCGAAACAGTGGCGTCACACATAGGATTCCTTAGCCGCCACCAATGTAAGTAAAAGTTACATTTCACTGTATGAATAGTATGGACGTTCTGTTAATTATGCTTGAATAACTGATAAAATATTTCTTATTACAGGTGTTGTAGAAACAGACCATGGCTCATTAACAATACCGAAGGAGGAAGGCCTCACGACAGCGGAAGTTCTCAACTTTTTCAATGAAGTATTCGACTCCGTTAACGGGCACACTGCAGCCTCGGAAGCTCCACTGAGGACAATCACAACAGAAACAAGTGCACACGAAGAATTTTGGGCTAATGCAACAAGAAAAATAGCATGTATGCGGTATGTTCATCCAACTACAAAAATGCCAGTGTCTGGATCACTGTGCTTGCAGAACTGGATGAAAACTATCTCTGCATTTCAAGTTCTATGGAGATTTTTGAAGACCCAGGGATTTGAAAATTTTAAGACGCGATTCATTAATCAAGATCCCTTGGAAAATTTTTTTGGATGTATACGATCTGTTGGACATCAGAACATACATCCCACTCCGTACGGCTTCCAGATGGCATATAAAATTATGCTCATCAATAATATTATCACCAACCAAAGTGTTGGCTTCAATTGCGAAGATGTCTGCAGTGGACGCTTTCTGTTTACGTTGAAGGAGCTTTTAACAGAAGAAAAAGAGGACATCCAATCTGAAGTAGTAATGGAAGAAACTAGTGCTGCGTTTCAAAACTCTGAGATATAGCACAGGAAGAATATGAAGAAATTAATAACTGTGCAATTCTGAAGAAAATAATTTGTGTTAGCCCACACAAAAAATGTCAGTTGTGCAAAGCATCTTTCTGCAGATTTAATGAAGATGCATCAATACAAAATGTATTGAAAAAAATTGATACGATGCTGCATAAAACCATGCCTCATGTTTATTTCAAAAGTAAACTCTAAGAATACATGGAGAACATGTTGCATGAGGAAATAAACTTTTCATTTATACAATGTCAGCAGCATGCACAACAACTAAGAAAAAGAATACTGACTGTGAAGATTTCATATTTTATTGGCAAGTGGTGCACCACAGTCAATAGCATTCTTCGTGGTAAGGACGTCAGAAGACGACGGGACGCAGTACTTCAGCAAGCACTAGTAAAACACATGAAGCATGTTAAACCTGTACGGAAGACTAAGTAAGTTTACGAAGACGTAAATTTATAATTTCGATGTTAGACGACCGAACCGATTGACGGCGCATCACCGGCTACACCGTAAACCGTCAATCCTGCGAGATCCTCAGTGATCCTCAGGTGGATCGAGTAGCTTGAGCCTTGCGGGGGCCACGGGGACGGGAAGCCGCGTGCGAGCGAACGTCTCTGAATATATTATTATTGTTACTATTATGTATTAATACAGTGTCATTATCGTTTATTATTATATCATTATATTATATTATTATTACTATGTATTCTTTTGTATTATTATACATTATTATGTATAATGTAGTATGTATTATGTATTATGTATTATTACGTATTATTTTGTATTATTACGTATTATTTTGTATTATTATGTATTATTTTGTATTAGTATGTATTATTATATACTTACATTGCAATAAAATATTGTCAAAATAAACTATTGTTACAAAATATATTATATTCCTTAAGCATAAGTTTACTTCTAAGATTAAATATCGTACTATACAGTAGGTATATGAGTATGTGTATGTGTATAGAATCGTATAGCTATATATATGGGTTTTAGTTCAGGCATGAGGGAATTAGACTAGATGGCACTGCCAAATGTCCACTGTAGGGGTTATATGTTGTATCGTCGGAGGAATACAGCGGCCTACTCCGCTACGGAAATCCGCCAAATGATTATACACCGCGTACTTGTGAATACTACTTTATTCGGTCTTGTACACGACACGTGGTGTCGGAAGACGGTACGAGACGTTGCGCGATACGTGCGTATCGGATACTCGTTCTCGCGGAAGTGAGAGCGGTTCGCCTTCGGCTCTAGACTATCCCGGTAGCTAGAGAGGCGACTCACTTATGTTGCTGCTGTCGGGCGATGACAGCGCCACGGCAGCACGGGGAAACTCGTGTGGCCCCTACACACTCCCCCCCAGGAGGAGTGGAAGCATACAATGCTTTCGCTTTTTACAGAAAAAGGTTCGCTTTACAGAAGGTGCTTACATACTACACGCGGCGCTTACGGAAGCTTAACTTATGGTACGGAGTCTGCGAAGGTGACTCTGCGGCGCGAGTAGGTGCGTAACGGCGCACTTGGATTCGGCGGCAAATCGTTAGGGATCGGCGGCGGATCGTTCGGACTCGGCAGCGCGGCGCTCGGTGGGGGAGCTTCGAGTCTTTCGCTAACAATATGCGCGGGTTTTAAGAGTTCGACGGAAACGTTACGCGGTGAGCCGTTGACTTCGATCGTGTATACGCGCTCGGATACACGCTGGAGTACTCGGTGCGGTCCCGTGTAAGGCCGTTCCAACGGTCTACGCACGGATTTGATCAGCATGAACACATGCGAGCACGATTCCAGATCCTTGTATACAAAAGTCTTGATGCTACGCTTGTGTGCCACGGGCACGGGCTTGACGGCACGCATGTATTGTCGAAACTCTTCCAGGAACGGCTGCGGGTCGGGTTTGAATTCGTCCAGCAGGAAGAATTCGCCGGGCAAACGCAGCGATGTTCCGTATACGTAGTCGGCAGGAGACGCGTTAGTGTCCAGACGGACGTGCGTACGCAGACCTAACAATACCACGGGTAAAACGCGCGGCCATTGCTGATTGGCGTGGCACATGATCGCTGCCTTCAAGACGCGGTGCCAACGTTCAACCATACCGTTAGACGCGGGGTGGTACGCGGTAGTGCGTTGCCTCCGGCAGCCAACGAGTGCGAGGAGGGCTGTGAAGAGCTGCGACTCGAATTGGGTACCCTGATCGCTCGTTAGGAAAGCTGGCGCGCCAAAACGTGACACCCAGTTTTCGAAGAAAGCGCGACAGACGGTCTGCGCAGAAGTTTCGCGAAGCGGAACGGCTTCGGCCCAGCGAGAAAATCTGTCGATCATGGTAAGGCAATACTGAAAGCCTTCGCTCGCCGGCAGCGGGCCGACGAGGTCGATGTGCACGTGCATGAAACGTCCGTCGGGCGCGACGAACTGCGACGGTGTCATCTTTACATGACGGGAGACTTTCGATTGCTGGCAATCTACGCACGACTTACACTGGCGAGCGATGTCGCGGTGCATGTCGGGCCAGACATATCGCTGTCGGATAAGTCGATCGGTGACTTTCGCGCTCGGGTGAGCGGCAGAATGGAAGAGTGTAAACACTCGCTCGCGCATGGAGGTGGGTATATACGGACGAATACATTCTTCGGAGACGCTGCAATACACAGGAGAATGGTTCGGACCCCACGTAAGCCTCTTAAGGGCGAGAGAGTGGTCTGGCGAAGCAAGAATTTCCCTGAGCTCTGGGTCGTTTTCCTGTTCGCGAGATAGTTCGTCTAGGTCGAACTGTGTCGGCAGCCGTATCGCCTCGGAACGCGAGAGAGAATCGGCTACTATGTTATCGCTGCCCGGCAGGTAGAAAATGCTAGACGTGAATTGTGCTATGTAGCACAGTTGTCTCGTCTGGCGTGGAGAAGCGCGCTCAGATTTCTGCGCGAAGGCGTAGATGAGCGGTTTGTGGTCGGTGTATATATTAAATTCGCGACCTTCTAAAAAGTGGCGGAAATGGCGCACGGCCTCATATATCGCGGTAAGTTCGCGATCATATGTGCTGTATTTGCACTGGGCCGGGGAGAATTTTCGCGAGAAAAATGCGAGAGGTCTCCAGGTCGCGCCACAATGTTGTTCGAGAACTGCGCCCATGGCCACGTCGGATGCATCGGCAATAAGACGTACGGTGGCCTTTTCGCTGGGGTGCGTGATGAGCGCGGCGTTTGCAAGGTCGTCCTTGCATTTCGCGAATGCCGCTTCGGCCTCGGGCGACCATACGATGGGCCGTTTATCTTTTTTACGCGCGTCGTGCATAAATGCGTTCAGCGGAGCTTGAGTGGCGGCAGCATGCGGAATGCAACGCCTGTAGAAGTTTACCATCCCCAGGAAACGACGTAGGTCGTCGATCGTGCGCGGCTTGGGAAAGTTAACGATCGCCTGAACTTTGCCAGGGGTGGGTTTAAACCCTTTTGAGTTGACGAGATGCCCAAGGAAGATCAATTCGGAGACGCCGAATTGGCACTTGTCGAGGTTCACGCGCAGATGAAAATCGCGGAGACGCTGCAAAACGGCAGCTAGGTGAGTCTCGTGCTCTTCCTCCGAGGAAGAGGCGATGAGGATATCGTCGAGAAATGTAAACACGAAATCTAAATCACCTAGGGCGCGATTGATGTACCTTTGGAAGGTCTGGCCGGCATTTCGAAGTCCGAAAGTCATTGCGCGATATTCAAAAAGGCCGAAAGGTGTGATAACGGCTGTTTTTTGGATATCTTCCGGGGCCACGGGTATCTGGTGATACGCCTTGTGTAGGTCTAGCGCCGTGAAAATGGTTTTGCCGTGTAGGTTGGCTGGGAAGTCGTGCAGGTGAGGAACAGGGTACCGATCGGGTACAGTTACGCTGTTTAGGCGGCGGTAATCTCCGCAGACGCGCCACTCACCGGACTTCTTTCTTACCATATGGATCGGGCTGGCCCAAGGGCTGCTAGAAGGCCTGCAAATTCCGGCTTCGCAAAGGTACTTAAACTCGGCCTTGGCGGCTCTGAGTTTGTCAGGAGAAAGACGTCGAGCGCGTTCGGCAACGGGGGGGCCGGTGGTGGAAATGTGATGATACACACCGCGCGACTCGAGAGGTGTAGGCTGCTCGAGTCCGATGACTCGAGGGAAACGAGCTAGAATTTTTGAGTACTTGGACGACGGTCCAAGGACGTTCACAGACTGGGCTGGAGATTTCGCGATACCGGCAGCTAGCGACAGGCCGGTGACGGAATCGGTCACGCGACGATTTTTTAGGTCAACGATGAGACCATAGTGAGTCAGCAGGTCGGCTCCTATTATGGGATACGGGACTGCTGCTACACAGAAATTCCACTCGATCGGGCGGCGCAGACCGAGATCGAGGATCACGCGATGTTCGCCGTACGTGTTTATACGGGTGTCGTTCGCGGCAAACAGCTTAAACGAGCTGGAAGGGGTGCGCGAGTTTTCTGGGACCGGCAACAGGGACAAGTCAGAGCCTGTGTCCACCAGGAAGGTGCGGCCAGACTTACGGTCGCGCACGTGGAGACGTTTCGAGGACGCGTGACACACTCCTGCAGTCTCCGAGGAGGAGGGTGTCCTCAGTTTTCCGTCGCTCGCGGAGAGACGGCCCATGAGCACGGCTTGATGCATCTAATCGCGCGCTCGCCGTACTTCGCATGGATACGGCATAAACCGGAGGGGTTGCGACTGGGCGAACGGTTACGCGTACGCGCTGAGTCGTTGTTCCCTATGCTGCGTCTGCGCGCGCGAGGACTGCGGTCGACTAGCGCGGTCAGACGGGCTACTTCGCGGCTCAGCCTGTCAATTTGGCGTTGCATGGAGCCGGGATTCGCGGCACCGGCAGCTACGGCGAGGACGGATGCGTCGGCCGGTTGAATCGTTTCGACGATTTTGTCGGCGAGAAGCGCCATTTCCTGTAGGTCGTCGTGCTTTGTCGCTACGAGAATTGCGCGGCACTGCTCAGGCAGCGCGTCGAGGAAAATGGACTTGAGTACGGCGTCCGTACACGCGCCGTTGTTTAAATTACGCATTTGGGACAAAATATGCGAGGGTTTGCCGTGTGATGCTATTCGACCCTTGAGGAGCTGCCGGAGCTTGGACTCTGCCGACGTCGAGAAGGTCGAGATAATCCGCTCCTTAATACGCGTATAAGGCGCGACGGGGTCCGGCGTTACTATGAGGTCGGCTATGACGGCCGCCGTTTCCGCGTCGAGACCGGCGATCACCGTGTCGGCCATGGTAGTCTGGCTCGTGACTCGGGCATTACGGAAGGAGGCTTCGACCTGCCCGAACCACAAGGTCGGGTCATTTTTGAAAAAGGTCGGTAGTTTGGGCACTCGATAGCTATCTACACGAGGATCGCTTCGCGAACGGTTAGCTTCGTCGTCACGAAGGCGCGTTTCGATGAGTTCGCGCGCGGCATTGAGGTCCGCCTCTAAGCGCGCGATACGGTCTTCCGGCGTGGGTACGGACATGATTATCGCGTGTGACGGCACGGATACGGAAGACGATTACTTAAAAGTATTTATACATATATATCACCGCTGCATGTCGGTCCAACGGCCGTAGAAATCGTGCGGCGGCAGCCATGGCGTCGGCGGCGTGTCCCACGTGGCGCCCAAAACGCCGGTGGCCGTTGGCTTCACGCACGGCGGCAGCAATGGCGGCAGCAAGATGCAGCGGGGTGCGGTGGGCGGAATGCTCGACGCCCGTAACTTCTTCTCGTACGGTTGCAGCTACTTCCGGACGTGCACGAGCCTCCGGGCTAGTGCAGAGACGTGGTGTAGGTTTGGCTTCTTGATTTCCAGCGCGACTGATCACGTCGGGGTCACCACTATGTAGGGGTTATATGTTGTATCGTCGGAGGAATACAGCGGCCTACTCCGCTACGGAAATCCGCCAAATGATTATACACCGCGTACTTGTGAATACTACTTTATTCGGTCTTGTACACGACACGTGGTGTCGGAAGACGGTACGAGACGTTGCGCGATACGTGCGTATCGGATACTCGTTCTCGCGGAAGTGAGAGCGGTTCGCCTTCGGCTCTAGACTATCCCGGTAGCTAGAGAGGCGACTCACTTATGTTGCTGCTGTCGGGCGATGACAGCGCCACGGCAGCACGGGGAAACTCGTGTGGCCCCTACACCACACATTATACATGGGAGATTGCCCTCCCTGGTGGTGCTGGCACAGACTTAAGATACCTACAGACATTGCATGCAATGCATTGTTGTGTCTACGGTTCTGAATTACCGACTCTGTAGAAAATGTCCTAGTACGATAGCGGACTCTATCGAAATGGAACGGTCAACTGGTGAACTATTTGAGGATGCAACACATAAAGTGTGCGTCTGAGGAGGCTCGATTTTACAGCGTTGACAGCTTCAAAAGTGCAATGTTGCCGCATTACGTTCGTACAAGAAACTATCGATGCTCGCATCGAAAGCGTTCGAACGGTTTCTATCACAAGCGATGAGATAAATGTTTTGTCCTGCTTTTCGAAGCTGTGGAAATTCAGAGACACGTTGCTTTTTAATCTAAACCACAGAAATTCCAGTCGTTAAAGATTTTATTGAACGATCATTTGAATATTCGGTGACTTCTTCAAAAATCTTTATCATTTTTTAAAATTTGTTATGCGAATATAAAATTGTTAAAAAGTTTGCAATTTTCAATTCGTGGTTTTTTTATTAGATATGTGTACACCTGATTATATTTATAAAAACCATGTTCACCAACGCAATTTGCAGAACACACGTGTAGTTTTAATATTATTTTCATCATTCTTATATTATTAACAAATGTTAACTCATTAAAATAACTAATTTGAATTTTACACGGAAGGTATTGTTTTCCGACATGAAAATATTAAGAAATGTATAAACATTTGCGGCATGATAATTGTTGCAGTGTACACGAGCATGTGTATACTGATATTCATATATTAAAAATTATGCAGATGAGAATACGTCGTCGAAAGCCTCAAATAAAATTCTTTCCTGAACTTCAAAGAAAACTTTTCCATACAAATACAGTTTAACTTATCCGATTTGTGGCATGTTTAGACTTATTTTCATCAAAAAAGCATTATTGTTATTAATACGCGTTAGTGAAGCCTTTACATTGTTGTCTTCAGGAAGCACACGTAGCGGCGACGTACGATATGGACGTGATTCAGCATCAGAGGCAACATTGTAACAAACATTGTGTTATAAATAAATCCAATTTTATTTATTATTAACATTATCATAATGGTAAAATCACCTATCGATTGAAAATGTTTTTCTGATCAAAATAAGCCCAAACACGGCACAAATTGGATTATCATGCATATATAGCGTACATTGAATAGTACTAAAGAAGTAACAAGTAAACAATTTTTAATTTTACTTTAAGACAATAAAATTTAAACAATTAATTAAAAAATTATTACAACAAATATATATTCATTACGATAATTATCAGTAGATAGGAATAATGTTTTAATGGATTTTAGTGGTAATTTAATTCCGATATCTGTTATGGTTCAAGAGATATAGTAAAATGTCGCCTTTCTCGATCCGGGCCACCAGTGTTGAGCAATATTTAGATAAAAAATTATTTAAATTAACGATTCCAACGGAAGATACTTTATCTTTATTCGTTATTCGAAGGTTCGAATAAAAAATATGGACACCGGGTCAGGTATATCGGTGTGAAACCACTAGTAATTCAACTGCAAAACTTCTTTATTTTTCATAATTTTTTATCAGACTTGGCGCCAACTTATTTGAGGCATTTTTTCGATTAAAGTGTTTAGTGTCATTTTAAGCAGAAGAATGCCACAAATAAGTTGCGTAAGACCCATAAAAAAAATTATGAGAAATAAAAAAGTTTTGCAATTGGATTAATAGTGGTTTCACACCGATATACCTAACTCGGTGTCGGGTTAATCGTTCGCGTTTATTGTACGACACGGCCACGGCTGCCGAGGCAGCCTGAGCTCCTGGGCCCGGACGTTCGGCGCTCGATAAACATCCTCTCAGAATTCTCCTTTTGGCCTGATGATGATGGGCCCAAAGCCCTGCTGTGCGGAAATGAACTGATTGCTTTATTGCTGAATAGTTGGACAGCAATGATTTTGCGTCTATAATCTCCTAGGTGAGAAGACCTAGTTTTAATAACGGCGCACCGTCCGCGTCCATTTGAAGAACGGACATTATCTCGCAAACATCAACTAAATTTGAACTCCTGTATGCATTTGCGATATAATGATAAGTCAGATCAGCAATATACAGAATTTTATACAGATTCATTGTTCATAATTAATAAATTCTTGCACAACTTATGATAATGTTTGGAAAAAAGAACTAATAATTGTATATTTAATATTATCATACATATAATAACAGACCTGCCGCAACTTGTAACGAATTTGGAGCCTCGCATAACAGCTGTCATTAAAATTTTTTGTTGACAATCTTTTGAATATTTTTACCGTCCTTTTGAAAATTGTATTTTATAGCAGAAGGTTCGAAGAAACCAACAACAGTTTTTATAAATCAATTTCAAGATAAAAATAGCGTTAAATATATATATCTCAATTTTCAACAACAATATCATAATTTCGTTTACTATCAATAAATAAAATTTTATTTATATAAATCGAAAAAGCATTTATTCAGCTCTAAAATGAGTATAGAAACACGAAGGATTATATTTAAACAGAGATTAAATATTCAAGTTGAATTAATCATGTATTGAATCGTTTCGTTTACTTTTCTAGAATTGTGTCAGTAACGTGGAAAATAGCCGAAATACGCGCTGCGCATTACACGACAGTAACAGTAAATTGGCAACTATGCGCCGAATATTCTCGGATATGATTTGACAACTACGCCTTTGATACCTGAAATTCAATATAAATCCTCTGATTTTTTGTACAGTCGGTATTTCAGAACATGAGACACAAAATCCCATAGGATGTTAGGTCTATCCTACATCTCGTCTGTGGTAATACATAAACATATCTGAAAAGATTTTTTGAAATCTTAAAAGTTCATGGTCTTACAGATATGTAAAATGTGGTGTCAAAACTTTTTTCGACGAATTATAACAGTTGAACTAACAGCCCGATGAAAATGAGTTTTTGGGTGTTTATAGTGGAAACATGAGAATTCATAAATGTTATTGTAATTGAAAAAAATGTTTTTTTATCATTTATTTTACAATTGTTTTAAACAAATTGTAATTTTATAATAACATGGAAATATTGAAAAATTTAAAAACAATGGACCAGTTTTTAAAAATACGCATATTTTAAAATTGGCGACATTAATAGCAGTGGTCAAGCGGTTACATCAGCCATTTATACAGTGAAAAATAAAAGAAAGTTAAAATTGGAATGTCTGCACTTGAGTATAACACAGACGAGATATAGAATAGACAATTTTGCCACAATTGAGGCAAAACCGTCCCCACCACAGCACTAACTGTTCCCTTCCAGCAAGCGCCATACGATGAGAAAACGAAGACACGAGATATCAGTGAACGCGACGAACGTGCGCGCTGTATGAAAAAGAGGTTGGTGGGGGAAGCAAGCGTTTGAGGAGCCCCAACCGTGCCCAGCCCTTCCTTAGACCATTGGTCTAAGGAATAGACCTAATATCTTATGGGACTTCGTGTCTCATGTTCTGAAATATCGATTGTACAAAAAATCAGAGGTTTTGGTATGCCCTCTACAATCTAGAGTGGCGAGTTTAAGAATTATACTGAATTTCAGGTATCAAAGGCGTAGTTGTCAAATCATATCCGAGAATATTCGGCGCATAGTTGCCAATTTACTGTTACTGTCGTGTAATGCGCAGCACGTACTTCGGCTATTTTCCACGTTACTGTCACAATTCTGGAAAAGTAAACGAAACGAGACAATAGATGATAAATTCAATCTGAATATTTAATCTCTGTTTAAATATAATGCTTCGTGTATCTATACTCATTTTACAGCTGAATAAATGCTTTTTCGATTTAAATAAATAAATTTCTATTTATTGATAGTAAACGAAATTATGATATTGTTGTTGAAAATTGAAATATATATTTAATGCTATTTTTATCTTGAAATTGATTCATAAAAACTGTTGTTGGTTTCTATGAACCTTCTACTGTAAAATACAATTTTCAGAAGGACGGCCAAAAATATTCAAAAGATTGTCAACAAAAAATGTTAATGACAGCTGTTATGCGAGGCTCCAAATTCGTTACAAGTTGCGGCGGGTCTGTTGTTATATGTTAATATTAAATATACAATTATTAGTTCTTTTTTCCAAATATTTTCATAAGTCGTGCAAGGATTTATTAATTATAAACAATGAATCTGTATAAAATTCTGTCTATTGCCGATCTGACTTATCATTATATCGCAAAAGCATACAGGAGTTCAAATTTAGTTCATGTTTGCAAGATAATGTCCAATTTTCAAATGGACGCGGACGGTGCGCCATTATTAAAACTAGGTCTTCTCACCTAGGGGATTATAGACGAGAAATCATTGCCGTCGGACTATCCAGTAATAATACAATCAGTGCACTTCCACACAATAGGGCATTGGGCCCATCATCAACAGCCCAAGGGAAGCCATTTAATGATGTTAAGCGTATTTAAATAGTTTTTTACCTAAATATTGTCCAACTCTGGTGGGCTGGATCGAGAAATTTGGCGACATTTTGCTATATCTCATGAACCATAGGAGATATAGAGATGAAATTTCCACTAAAATCCATTAAAAAATTATTCCCATCTACTGATATTGTTGCAAGTCGGTAGTATTCGCAACTTTAACTTGCGGCTGGTTCAGCACGAGCACTGGTGAACACGCGCGCTGAGTACTGAGCTATGGCGGACTTGCACGTGCACGTGATTCACAGAAAACCGCCGAGCTTTGTCGATGAGTACGTAAGTAAGAGTTGTTCGCGAGATGAATTTACTAGACAAATCACCGTGAGCACGAATGATCTATCACGCTTGCTCTGTCACCCTTGTGATACACTGAGTAGTTCTCAACCAAAAGCACAATGGAATACACGAGAAGAATTTTTCTAAACCTTGTCTCTTCAAGCGCTTGATCAACCGAACGGGCCGGAAAACCCCCACTTCGTTTCCGGTCCGCATAGAAGGAGCCGTGTCTAGACATCCCTCATTGGTAGTCAGTGCTGTACGCCGCCTCTGACTGGTCAATGAGAGATGCCTGATCGATCTATTGGCCACCGTCAATGCGACGTGATCGCATTTGACGGTGAGCGCGCGTGAGCCGTTCATTGGCTGGCAGTGCAGCAGGTCTGGTTCTGATTGGACGATGAGTCGGCTTCAATCGATCCTACTAATCGATTGGCTCGCGTAGCCGACGGGAGCTCCGTTAACGGAGCGTTCATAATGCAGTTCTAATTTTTAACCAGACGTGCTGCCTCTAACCTCAAAAAGTATTGAGTTATGTCAACGCAATCGTCAACAGATATGTATCGTAATAAATATATATTTTTTGAAATCATTTTTTAATTAATTGTTTTTAAATATCGCGTTAGTTTTGAACATTTTCTTCATTTCGCAATTATCGCGATTTATCCTTGTCGGTGAGCCCTCCGATGTTATTCGTCCGAGGAGTTCATTAACCCACAATAAATTGAGCAAAAACGGCGTGACTTCCTGGTTACCAGTAAAAGTCAGCCGATAAACACGGTGAGCCGTTGAGCACCGGTCGAAAATAATGTTCAAATTAAAACTTACGTCCCGAAGGTATATAGAGAGAAAGAGAACAATATATGTGTATTGAACAGAGACGGGCAGACGAGAGCGAGACAGCGCCGCATAGCGGCTCAGCTGTCACTCGCGCGCCGTTTGTCTAAGGGTACGTGTCCATCTGAGAGTTTCTGTCGATAGTTGCTCTCGAGAGTACTCTCAATTTATGCGTCCATTTGAGAGTACTTCAGAAATTTTTTGCTTTCGGAGATTGACGTGACTGTCAACTCTCGGAAAGTCCTCTCAGGTATATGGCCATCTGAATTTCGTGCGGGCAGCTTTCAGATGAATCTTGATAGTTATTAGAATACACGTGAACAGAATGGATGCGCCAAAGTTTGCTGCAATTATTGCAATGTGTATAATAAGGAAAAAGAAATATTCCAAAAAGAGAAAGTGCTGGATTAAACCATGGATTCTACACTTATACAATAATTGCATATAGAAGACGCACAACAGTTTAGAAGCTTCGTACGAATGAATGCATTAAAAATATTATTTTTCTTATTACGATTCTTGTAATCTGGGTGTTTGATATTCCATGAAAATTCATTATTTTCGTACAACGTGATTAAATGTTCCACTTCTGTGTCAGACCACTGTTTCCCGCTCATTGTTGTATATGCAGGGTGTCCCAAAAATGTCTGAGTTCCTTTAAAGGGGAAGTTCCTGAGGCTATTTGAAGCGACAATTTCCTTTCCGAAAATGGTCGTTTCGGCTTTGTTAAGGAGTTATTAACGAAAAACACGGACCAATCAGAGCGCGACCTAGAGGCGTGTTGGCAGAGACGGCCGCGCGCGACAGAAGTCGAGCGATGGTGATACACCGCGGTCGAAAGCAAGGAACAAACAAGAGAAGAACATTTTTCGAGTCCTATGTCAGATAGTTCAAATTTGAATATGTTGTAGTCTTTAGTAGCCTATGAAGGAATCTCGAAGGATTTTTCGAAATCTTAAAAAATGTTGGTTTTACAGACGTGTAAAGAATTTTTTTTCATTAAATTATAACACCAGAACTAACGTACCGAGGAGAATGAGTTTTGAGGAGCTTGTAGTGAACACGTAAGAGTATCTATTGAAAATATTTCGATTTGGAAAAAATGGTTTTTTCACCATTTATTTTGCAAATGTTTTAAACAAATCCAATTTTCCTATAGCCGGGACTGTTTTAAAAATTCGAAAAAAACGTGGTGACAGCTTCAAGTCTCCTCTTTACAGACCTATTTGTTAAAAGGCAGACGCTTTAAAATTGACGGATTTAAAATTATTTAAAGCGAACGCTGCACCGCGATATTACGGAGGCGCGCGACCCCGAAGGCGCGCGGCACGAACAGCACCGCACACTCTAACACCGTCAATACATACTGGTAAAACTGACTCTTCACTTTTTAGTTATTAATGTTAAAAACTGAGAAAACCTTGCTTACCTTGGTTCTCCTGTAGAGCCCCCCAGCGAGGTGAAAAAGATTCCTGTATTCACAAATAATCTGTGTGCAACACTGAACCTGCCTACTCGTTAAATTCACAAGAGCATTTTAATTATTCGCTCTATGAAATTATCGAGCAGAAGGGGTCAATGTCCTTTCACTGCACGATCCGGCCCACATTGTTAATTTATTCACGATCACAGTAAAACTATTCACATATATCCTTTGGGTCCACAAACGTTGAATGAAATCCACACAAATGATTCACAGAAGTCCACATATCACGCACAACTCGTTCACATTTGATGCACGTAAATCAACTGTTTCGACTGTCGTACATCTGCGACGAATACATTGCTGCCCAGCGTGCGTCACTCGGGGATACAAGCGTACCTGCCACCGTACCTGGGATTCGCGTGTCCCAGAGAGGTGTTGTCGTAGCAGGTAATAAACCAGGAAAGCGCCTTGACTTGAACGAAGGATGCGGAAATAAAGAACTCGACGATGGCATATTTTGGAAAACGTGCAGAGCACCTGGGGCATTGAAGGAGCCCAATCGCAGTATTGATAGTCATCATTTGATCGTGAACAATCCAGCACCCCAGAAGGAAGTCCCCCGGAAAATATAATCCTAGTATCATGTGTGAATACATACTGCAGTGGAATATAAACAATTATTATCCTCAAAAGGAGCATCTTGATATACTAACACGGAAATATAACTCTCCTGTTATTTGCCTTCAAGAAACTAACTTCAAGAAACTAACTTCAAGAACAACTTCTGTCCTGTATTAAAGAAATTCAAATCTTTCCACAAAGATCGTCCTCAAGCTGTGCGCCCTAGTGGTGGAATTGTTACGTTTATTCATAACCACATCCCTGTGTCAAGAAATCTCCCTCATCACACAACTTGAAGCTGTAGCTACCACCATCTTACAACCTACAGGTTACATAACAATCTGCAATGTTCATATCCCAAACAGCTGTGATATGTCTCTGGGCGAATTCTATAACTTCGTAAATCAACTCCCTAAACCATTCCTATTACTGGGCGATTTCAATAGCCATCACTACATGTGGGGTTCACACAAAATTGATCCGAGAGGACGTATCATTGAAAAACTATTAGATGATCCTAATATTACCCTTCTAAATAACAATCAATACACTTTAATAACAGCTTCAACTCTTTCAGTGCCATCTACCTCTCAATCTGTAGCTCCTCAATAACACACTATTTTTCTTGGAGCGCTAGTTGGGAACTCCATGGTAGTGACCATTTCCCCATTACGTTACGTAACCTCCATTCTATTTCTCCAAGGTCTGCCCAACCTACACGTTGGCTACTTAAAAAAGCTGATTGCGCTAAATATAACGCAAAAGTCACAGATAAAATAGAAACACAAATATCTTTAAACGCCTCCATTTCTTCTCCTGATATAAATATCAAAGTAAATACATTCACAAACATTATCATGGAATCTGCTAACAAATGTACCCATAAAACATCGAACAAACCCGACAGGAACCAAGCTCCATGGTCGAATGACAAATGCCTAAAAGCTGTCCAAGCTTATAAACAAGCATTCCACCACTACAAACGCACCACCACATTCGAAAATATAATCCAATATAAGAAATTGAGGGCAACTGCACGTCGAATTCTTAAGGACACTAAAAACTTATCTTGGTCTAACTTCATTAATACCATGAATACGTCTACCCCAACATTCCTCATTTGGAACAAAATAAGAAATATAAATGGATCTAAAAACCAATTAAAAATCCCCGCATTTGTCACTCCTGAATCCAAAATTCTAAACAGTCCAAACGAGATCTCCAACCACCTCGCCTCAACCTTCACCAAAAACTCTAATGACACAAATTACTCTAATGCGTTCCGTACTTTTAAAGACGACTCCCAAATCAGAATTGTAAACATTCTCCCTTCAATCACTTCTTCAAATTCTACACTAAATTACCCCATCCAATTTAAAGAAATTACAGCTTCCCTAGCCCTTTCAAAAAACTCCTACCCTGGCCCTGATGGTGTCTTTAACATATTCTTAACCCTTTGCACTCCGAGCAATTTTTAACACGACGCCAGCTTCTCTTTCGATGTCGCCTCAGCGGCGACAACGGAGTGCTAAGGGTTAAAAAACCTTCCTGAAAATGCACTAGAATACTTAACCTCTCTATACAATGAGATATGGGGTACTCACGCTTTTCCAAATAAATGGAGAGAATCAACAGTTATCCCCATCCCCAAACCTAACAAATACCATAGTAAAGCCATAGTAAAAACTATAGACCAATTACCCTCACCTCTACTCTGTGTAAGCTTTTGGAAAAAATTATTAACAGACGTCTTTGCTAGTTCCTCGAAAACATAGGGTTCTTCTCACCTCATCAACACGGCTTCAGAGACGACAGAAATACTATTGACCATTTTATAAACATAGAATCATCTGTCTGCGAAGCGTTCATTACGAGACAACACCTAATCGCCCTTGGCCTCGACAAAGAAAAGGCTTATGACATGGTCTGGAAAGACAGAATTTTAAAAATTCTAGCAGACAATGACATTGATGGAGCGATGTTAAATTTTATAGCAAATTTTTTAACCAATAGATCAATCCATGTTCAAGCAAATGGCTCCCTCTCTCAAAAATTTAAAATTCAAAATGGCATTCCCCAAGGATCCGTTTTAAGTGTCACCCTCTTCCTTATAGCTATTAACGATGTCGCCTCAATTATACCCAAATCCATTAAATTTTGTATCTTCGCTGATGATATTACAATCTTATGCAGTGGAAAAAATCTCATCATTACCCAAAAAATACATCAGGATACACTTAATAAACTAGAAAGTTGGTCCAACAGAGCTGACTTCAAATTCTCCGGCACCAAATCTGAATATATAGTTTTCTCAAAATCAAATAAAAGCTACTTATTAAACTAACAATTGGTACGCATAATATAAGAACTAATCAGATCAACATTCTCGGTCTAATTTTTGATAATAAACTCTCATGGAAAGCACATATTAACTTGCTAAAAAATGAATGTGCTAAGAGACTCAACATCATAGAAGCCATATCGTCCCTAAACTGGGGAGCTGGAAAAGCTATAATCTTAAGAACCTACACTGCCCTAATAAGACTTCAACTCTGCTAATAAAAATATCTTAAATTCATTAAACGTCATTCAATCCAACTGTATTAGAATAGTCCTAGATGCCTTTCGTACAAGCCCTATCTTAAGCCTTCTATCAGAAGCTAATGAAGAACCTCTAGAGTTTAGAAGAAGAAAACGCAGCATGAATCTCCTGTACTCGTTATGACAAAAATTATCTATCGCAACGATCCCTTTCTAAACCCTTTTCCGCCCGACTAAAAGCTTACCTAAATGGCATAAACCAAACTCTTCCTCCAATAGCACCAAAATCTACACTGTCTGACCCCCCCCCCCCCCCGGGCTAACTCCCCCTCCTAAAATCGGTCTTTCACTGAACATTCATCTTAAGGATCATACTAATCCCCAAATCTATGAAGTCCTCTTCTATGAAATCTCCCAGAAATATCCTGATTATACACACATTTTCACCGACGGTTCCAAAACCAAAGAAGGTTCTGGCTGTGCAGTTGTCTTCCCTGAAAAAAATTTATTATATAAACTCCACGATTTTTGCTCACTCTACTACAGCGGAGCGTTTCCTATTAATTCAGCCCTAGAACATACCATTAATACTCCTTAAGTGTTATTTCTTGTTTGGCAAATCAATATTGCAGAGAACCAGTAATCCAAACCATATCCAATCAAATCTCGACCTTATACAAAACAAATAAAGATATTGTATTTGTATGGTTCCCCTCCCATATGGGAATCGCCGGAAATGAGAAAGCCGACACAGCTGTTAGAGAAGCCATAAAAGCCCCACCTCAACATTTTCCGATCTCTTCCAATGGCCTAATTAGAGAGCTTAAGTTAAAAATTAAAAATAGCTGGAATGAAAAATGGACTAGCTCTCCCCCTCCTGACAAACCATTCAAAATAAGCAAAGATATTTATAATAATAGCTCCCCTAACATTAGCCACAGAAAAGACCAAGTAATCACTACACGACTTAGAATTAGCCACTCAAATATTACACATCTCTATAAAATCACGAAAAATCCTCCAATTCTTTGTACCCCGTGTAACATACCACTGTCAATCGAACATATCCATCTCGAGTGCCCAGCCCTCCAAGCACGACGACAAGTTCTCAACATTCGAACTAATCTGAGTGAATGCCCCAATGACCAAAAGAACATTGCGCTTGTTCTTACCTTCCTCAAAAATGTAGACCTATACGACAAAATTTAAATATCTCCACACTCATGTAAACATACTAACACAAACCTCTGTTTATTATTGCGTCAACAAAACACTGTATTTATAACTGTATATCAAAGTGGTCGCTAATGACCTCGATGTTAATGCGACCTTTATAAATAAACAATATATATATAAAAAAGATTTTGAACAAATTGCAATTGATAAGAATTACAAGAACAAATGAAAATGGCACTGTAGCGGCTAACGGTACCGCCAATAAAACATTTGGCGTGCAAATGCTTAGCGAAGTTTGGGACACGTGCGCTAGTAAAGCTATTTGTAAGGAAACTGTCTTTTCATATTTTCGGCCATCTGCCCAGTAAAGACTGTGTTTTAGAATTTTCGTTTCGACAGTCTCAATAGCGCCCGCGGGTGTCATAAACTTCGGGTCTCCGAGGGGCCTCGGCACTAGGGCCGCGCGGTCGGTCCGGGAAATCCCGCTACGTTGCCAGTTTTCACGCCAACACGACGTTTCGCGAAAGATTCTCAGAAAAACGTTTGCGAAAGAGGGGCGTGGATCTACTTGTAGGCGGCGCGTTGTGTCGTTTAAGCCACCTATCGGCTAATTCGGTGTGACGTTGCCTCTTTTTCGCGGACGAGAAAAGGGTCAACTCCGGGATTTTATAGGCGCGTAGACCAGGCCTCGGCCGGCCGTACGGACGAGGCTCACCCGGCACAAAAAACGCGACTCGAAGGCTCGATAACAATATCCACGGACGATGTTCGAGCGTCAGGTATCGCAAAGATACCACGCGAAACGAAACGATTTACTTACGCGTAGAATCGAAACGGAAATTTCCGTTACCGAGCTTCGTGCGACGTTACGCGACTCGCTAAGGGTCAGAGGTCCGGACGCAGGAAGGACGGGGACGGCCCTTACGGCAGGACGGGTCTCGTAGGCTAAGAAACGACAGTTTATAGTTCTCGGGATTGCGTTTAATTGACTTCATATACTTCATATAGAATAACGGAACAGGTGGAAGTTCGTTACGCGGGTTGGGCAGACGGTATTACCGTACGGATGGACGGTATTCGGTACGCACGGACTTTTATATTAATTCGTAACGCAGATGTTCGGCGCAATTTCGGTAAGACTGTCGTGGATTCCCGGAACGGAACGCGGCGAGTGTGCGACGGCACGCGATGTTCTACCTCGTTCGCTCTTACGCACGCTATACCCGGTGACGCGAGGTACACGTTCGCGATCTTCAAACGAACACGGTACGACGCAGAGAACCGCACTCAATCCTCTCGACGCGATTCCTCCGAGGAAAATTCCCTTTTTACCAGAACGCGAAATACTATCTTCCCTCAAAACGCCGGCAATTGGCGTGAGACGCGAACACGAGGCGAGAAGCGCTTCGGCGCGTACGAAATCGAAGACGAGACGAGAAGCGTTTCGTCCTCGCGCGAAACAATATGAAAAATTACGCGAAATATCACGGGAAGGATCACTGAATCGACTTACCGTTTCGTAGGTGACGTATTCCTTGTTTCAGCCCTCGGTAACGCTCGGGCACTAACGATAACGAGCTTAGACAGATTATTTGTTTTCGATAAGGAAGTCGGCACGACAGTGATCCTTCGCGGTGATCCTAACGACGATCTACCCGGCAATCCCCACCCTACTTATCATTGGGTTTCCCTAATTGGCGGATCTCGCACGCGAAATTTGTTATTGGCGGATTTCGCACGCGAAATCGATGATTGGTGGGTCCCCACGGATGTTCCCTGGCTCTGGACGACATCCGAATTTCCGTTAACGATTGCCTCGCGGCAAACGGGGCGTCCAAGACGGTCCCAGGGCGCGTCCACACCATCCTCGCATTTGGAACCCCTTCCCGCGGGGTGAGACGGCAGCAGGGCCTCCATGGTGGAGTTTTTCTATGAAGAAAGTCCGGTGTTGTGGGGGTGCGAGGCCTGTGTCGTCTCCGGGTCTTTCAACCCGTGTGCGTCGACAGCCCTTTTATTAACCCGTCGACGGGACGTTTTGGTGAGCCAGCAGGTCGCGACGATAGAATCCCACGGAGCGAGCCGCCGTTGGAACCTCTAAAGGGGCTGGTGGTGCACGGGGCACGTCCTGAAACTTGGCCGTACTCGGCACGCGCAATTCAAATTACCCGCTGCTCTTTCGTTTTACGCGAAGTTTCCTCGGGGAACTCTCTCTAGATTCGTGAGTGTTGGTTCGGTACGCTAGGTGGCGGTCCGGTCCATACGAATTGCCTTTCTGGCCGCGAAATTTAACGGAGAAGTGACGTCGCAAAATCTGCAACGTCACATCGGAAAGGGCCTTAGCCGATAAGAAAAAAAGACCACTTGTACCTCGACTCTCAGACAAGACACTTCGTCTCCTGAGAAGGAAAGAAAAAAGTACTTGTGTAAAGAACACATTGTGATTTCCCAATCATATATCCCTTTAGCACCTTTTAAAACTTTTTTATTTGAGCTCGTAATGAAAATGTGAAATATGCGTCTTCTGTACTTATGTTAGTTACACACATTCTGAAAATTTCATCAAAATAGGTTGACAGTGGATCAGTGGATTTTAAGCAAAAGCCGACGTTTTCGTGAAAACTGCGATTTTCACCAATTTCAACGGCTTGTAGCTCGTGTGTATGTTAATCGGTTTCGATGAAATTTTGAGCATGTGTATAATCAACATAGTTATACAAGACGCATAATTTTTCACTACGAGGTGAAATGAAAAAGTTCTAAAAGGTGCATTTATTATTTTTTCATTAATTCCTACCAACTGCAATTTTTTCAAAATCCTTTTTGCACGCCATTTAGTGGAATAACGCTTCTGATAGCTAAAAAAAAGGCAACATTTTTTATCCAATTTTAAACAAATTATCCAAATTTAAAAGGACGTTCGATTATTTTCGTGAGCCACTGTACTGTGTGTACACTGTATACATACGTATTTAAGTCAGTATTTTTCTTTCAAGAAATATTCTGAAAAATTCGTTTTAGAAAAGTTGAATGTAATTATCTGTAATATAAAAATAATTTCGGCAATTATTAAAGTACCTAGTAAATTCATGTTATACATGTTTGTGTACAAACATTTACAAATTCCTTTATGAAAATGTACGAATGCCGGTTACGAACATCTTATCGTAAACTTTGAAATTTCGTCAGTATTTCCCTAATAACAAGACAAATGCTATCATTTAAGGACAATTTGTTTCTGTACACTGGACAATGAGTTCTACAAATTATAAACTTTCTGTGTCAAAATTGATTAGATAAAACACCACATACTTTTTAGACATGTTGATCAACTGATTAATTAAAATGATTTAATCAAATTGATCATCCATAACTAGTTCAGCAGAAGTAAAAGAAAAAGTCTAATGGCGTGACGTTAAATTTAGTAAATGTGTTGACCTAGATGTATACCTATTCCTCCAATCCGACGATTTGTCTGATAAGCATTTAGTGACTGTATTAGGATTTGGATAGTGACCAATCAGGATTTCTACGATTTAACCGATTACGGTTGCTAAAATATTCATCATTAATGAATATCTAAAATTATTCTATTACTATGAAATCTTTGCAGTGCTCACTAACAAATAAGTCCTTGGCATAACTAGATTCACCGAATGAGTTGTCTAACTCGAAAATTATCTATGCGATTTAATTAACAGTAGCTCCGTACGCGACAGTTTTAGATTTCATAAGTTTTCTGTTCTCAGCGCTATCAGTTGCGAAACTTTTTAATTCTTTCCTTCATACAACAATAGCATATGTTAGTCGCATTATGGATATATGGCGGCTGAAAAGTGTGTGAGAGGAGGAAGAAGGAAAAGAAAGCGTTTCGTCCTAGGCCCGCTAGAGGGGACTCGTCGGTAAGGCTATCTAGCAGACCCGTGCCTTAGACGCGGGATGTCGTAAGGACAATTTAGGACGGCATATATACAAACAGACGAAGATTCATGTAGTAGCGGGAAAGGTGTTTTCGTAATGACCTTCTGTTGACGAGCACAGGAAGTAGCCGCCACATTACCCCCTTGCCAGTGGTCAACGATATCTGGACAAATTTTCCCTCTTTACGCTGATCTCCGCCGGAATCCAAGAAGGTCGCTGGAATGTGTGCTGTCAGTGTGCCCGCCAGTGATACTGCCGAATTGACGAAGTTGAGTAGCTCCCTAAGCCGCTTGTAGGACTCATATAGTCGCACAAACAATGGATGAACGTCGCACAGATGTAGATACGAAAACGTCGCACAAATTTAGGTGCGGAAACGTTAAACCATATAATGCTGCGAAGATGACGTCAGAAGCGCATAGTAGGGAGAAATCCTCGCTGTTGGTCGGACAGTAGTTCAGGCAAGGCAGTGACAGAGTAGTCACCTTCCAGTCCTCCTGATGTTGTCTGTGGTTTGTCGATGTTGTCGTCTCCTCTGCTCAGAAGGTAGCGTTGTTGTTCGTTTGTCGGGGTCACCAATTATGGCGGTTTAAAAGTGTGTGAGAGGAGGAAAAAGGAGAAGGAAACGTTTCGTCCTAGGCCCGTTAGAGGGGACTCGTCGGTAAGGCTATCTAGCAGACCCGTGCCTTAGACGCGGGATGTCGTAAGGACAATTTAGGACGGCATATATACAAACAGAGGAAGATTCATGTAGTAGCGGGAAAGGTGTTGTCGGTCGTAATGTCCTTCTGTTGACGAGCACAGGAAGTAGCCGCCACAGATACCATTCAGTGCATAACTGTATACAGTATTTCATCGATAAAAGTCCACAACACGGGTCAGCGCAGGGACGTTTATACGCGAGGGATATCATTGTTTGAGGTTTGCCGAACGTAGAGAAGGACAGCCGAGCTCGAGAGGTCTCGGTCACTGAGAAATGTAAACATACCTAATCCAAATTTCCAACTTCTTCATTCTTCATTATTTTTTGATGGGACTTCGATGACCATATTTGTGACATTTTTCTAAGAAAAATCGTACTGTAAGGTTCGGATGTGGTAGGGGTTCGGAAAATTGACAGGAGCGTAATTTCTAAGGAACACAGAACATAAATTTTATTCAGGAAAGGTTCTCTACAAGGATTGTAAGATTTGTGCATATAATGGAAGTTTTAGATAAACGATTAGGATTTGTATTAACAAGGAACTTTGAATTTTAAGGAAACAAAAGGTCGAGAAGGTTAGCAACGTTTCGTTTGAACAAATATTTAAAATAATCATATGAAGCTCCATCATCGGGCGTCCGGTTTATTTCAACCGTACTCTCCCTCCGACAGAGTCTGGGTCTCCACCCGCGTGTTCCAGTACGTTCGGCGGCCGGTTTATTTCAACCGTCCTCTCCGAAGCGTACTGTAGGCACTAGGTGATTTCACCCTCAGGCGGCCAGAAAGCTACCCTGTTCTCTCCTCTCGGCGGGCGGCCGGTTTATTTCAACCGTCCTCTCCCATGTATCCAGAGAGGCGACCAGGTGCAACCACTGTCCTCTCCTGGGCTGCAGGGCGTCCGATAGCATTGCTTCGTACTCTCCCATCCTGCGGGCGGCCGTGGGCTTACCTCGTCCTCTCCCACAGGTGCAGCGAAGTGCCCGCTCCGCGATAATCGTCCGATATTTATATCAAGGCGTTGCTAACCTTATCAATAACGCGTTACTAGGGGTCGAGAAGCTTCTCGGTCCAAGATGTTCTAGAACGTTCGCGAGGTTTCGGCCGCGTTGCCGGGCGCGGCTCTTTTGTTGATCGTTCCTCGTCACACTGCAAGGATTCTCGTTCCTCGTTGCGTTACAGTACCAAATATGATATAATTCCGATGATATTTACTTGTGTAATCGACAATTAAGGTTTCGGGCGCGAGGAAGTATAGCGTGTGGGAAAGGAAGAGACACGGAGAGTCGCAGTCGGCGGCACAGTTCAAAGGATCGCGCGTCCTCACCTAATCCTGACCAAGGAATAACTTTTTTACTATTACTTATTTTTTTATGACATTTTTGCTAATAGATTTGTGACATTGTTCTGATTAAACTGACACCAAACGCGATATAATTCGGATCATATACACGTGTATGGTCATTATGCATAGGTCGGGTACATAACATCGGTGAGGCAACAGTAATGCAATGACGACACTTTTTCATTTTTAGTTAATCTTTTAGGAGACTTTTACCATCATATCTGTAATATTTCTCTGATCAAAATTTTTCTGAAAACTAAATATATTTACGTAGTTTTATAGAAATACACTTATCTTTAATAATTGTGGGCGGAATACTGTAAGATTGATGGCCAGCCCCGTCCGTGAATATCATTCTTAGCCTGCTTCCGCTTTCACGTATCCTAGGAATTACAGAATTATTTACATTTTGTACTCTAAACGTAGAAATATATGATCGCTAGTATAAAAATACTTATCGTTGTAGACGATAGACAGAGTTCAGCCGTTTTCCAAATCTATTGTTTTATGAGAAATTAATAATTTTGTAATTAACAGTGCACGCGAAAACAGAAGCCGTGGACCAATAATGACAACTCAGAAGACCAACTGCAACTTCTTTCTATTCTACCTGTATTTACAAACGAAATGCTTAGAATCTAGAGTAATGAATTTTAATGTTAAGAATGTTAAACAGGACCGTAATGATGCACATATCCAGTTAGACAATCGAGAAAATAATAGATACTCCAAAACTATTTTTGTTTGTATTTTACTTAAAATCGTTACTTACTTAAATATTTGCAGAACATTAAAAAAATATTTTTAACGTCATGTGAATAAATCGTATAAAATAATATTGAAAAAATAAAGTACGACGTAAGGAAAAAAAACTTTGCCACCGGCAGGATTCGAAACCCAGACTTTCCGATCCGTAGTCGACGCCTTAACCACTCTGCCAACCGGCGATCTTGTAAGCATTACGAACATTTTGGTATATATTGCCCCACTAGACAATTTTTTCTCTCTTTCAATTCGCATTTCCTACGTAAAATAATTGCTTGTTTATATGTGATAACGTTAAAAATTGCTTAATGTACACCTGCGGTAAAACCAGGAAGCGTAACTTTCCTCCTCACAGCAAAAACGTCGAAGCAATTTGGTTTTCATAGTTTTTAACAATGATCTCCAGCAAGAAAAAATCTAAAAAAAATTGAGGACATTGGCGGTTGTGGTACTGTGTCGGGGATCTAAACAGCAAAATAGCATGTTTTCATATTTTCGAGAAATCTGCATTTTTCCGACGTTTTGAGAGTTTTTCATTTTTTACGGGCACAGTTTAAAACAAAAAAATCTGAAAAAATTCTCAAAAATGCACCTGAAGACCCCAAACATGCCACATTTTTTCAGAATTTTAGAAAGCATCAAAGAGCGGAAAATGCATGGAAAAGCGCGAAATCTAATTTACCCTGTAACTACCCTCACAGGCAAGCTAGGGGGCTGAAATTTTACTCAGAGGGGTTTTTCTTGGTCAGCTTTCGAATGGTTCAATAGTCATTGGAAAAACCTCTAAGGGCACTTTTGACCATCTTATTCGGCTAGGCCCTTTGACTTACAGTTAAAGTTGTCGAGTTTAAGAAACTACATAATATGGTATAAATGGTATTTTTGCAAGTGTAGGCGTAGAGAAGATTTAGCGGTCACCTTTGTTTTAATAAATGGAATGTCCAATTTTCTTATTCTCGATTTTGATGGATTATCATATTTTGAGTACAAAACTACTAAGGCGCATTTGTCCTAAAACTTATCATTGCTGAGATATTTAACATTCACTATTCGCTATTGCTTTACATTTAATGCAGTGATCATATCCTCGAATACGTTTCATAATGTAAGTAATAGAATGAAAAAAGTCAAATATCTCAGCAACAGTAAATTCTAGGACAAGCGCACCTTAGTACTTTTATACTCAGAATACGCCAATCTATCGAAATCGAGTATTAAAACTCGGTCATTACATTTAAAAAAACAAAGGTTACTGCGGTATCTCCTCTACACCTCCACTTGCAAGAATACCATTTATTCCATTTTATATAGTTTCTTAAACCCTATTACTTTTGTAAGTAACATTTTCTCGTATTGTTTGTAATAGCCAAGATATTTAAGTGGATAGAGTTCCTGACACACACTGTATATGTATTCTGAAAATTTCGTCAAAATCGGTTGATGCGGAAAAAACGATAGACATTAAAATATTAAACTACAATTTGTATCATCTTTACACGTTTACAGCGCATTGCAACGTTGGTCAATTTTATGAAATTATCGAAATATGTATTTTTTTAATTTTCAACGTAGGCTCAATGTTGTAAAATAAAACTTTTAGTATTTTCTCTGCAATTACGAACAATTGCAATTTTTGCAAAATTTTTTTATTTTAAATCATGCAGTAAACTATTTCTCCGATATTTAAAGAAGCTATCATCTTTTTAAGAGAGTCCGAATATTTATGGCATTCACTGTATAACTTAATACATCCAGTCTTTCGTTGCCATCCAGTGCATCGCTACCAATTGATATCACCGTATGTCCTCGGCGGTCAGTTTACATACTGTTCTAGCTGAGTTTTGAAATTATTTTTTACTTTTCTGATGTTTACAATCACTTTAAAATCTTCTTCGATACACATCGAAACGCACTTCTATGTTCACTAGACGGATCGATAAAAAAATGTGTATTTTTCAGAAACCAAAACACCAATAATCTTGAAAACAATTCGACAAAGTAACTGTCAACCGTTAAGTGGACCTTAAAAAAAGTACTTTGAAAACGGGTTGATTCAATTAAGTTAAAGTTAATATTCATTTCTATCGAAATGGTATATAGAAACGCAATAAGACGGTAAAATTTCATCTAAATAAATCCACAAATATATTATATTATTAATAGTTACAAATTAAGCAGTTATTAGCATAAATCTGAGTGGAGCCGCATTGGCCTCAATAGTTCACTTAAGGGGGGAACCTTATGTAAAATGAAATTTTTTAGCATTTTTCTTTTTTTGCTTAAATCGATAGGAAATTTCCATAGGAATACGATAAAAAAGTTAGCTACTCGACATGTTCTTGTATGTTATTTTCAAAATAAAGTGGAGAGTTGTATTGAGCGCGTCGCTCGAACTCCCCTAATTCGTGGTGCAAGTGGCGCGTCGCACAAGCGTTGGGAGAAGAATTTGACCATCCACCTGCATTATACGAAGATGTTCAAAAACATATTCGTCCAATTTACGACGATTTCTCGCGGGATGATTTATTAGAGAGATGTCTAGATGGGCATACCTAAAATGCAAACGAGAGCTTTAACGCTGTCGTTTGGCGTTTAACTCCTAAGCATTTGAATTGTACGTTAAAAACTGTTGAAATAGCTGGTTTTTTGAGTGCCGATATATTCAACGAAGGATTTTCGTTTGTCCTTCAAACGATACAACTGCTCGATATAGTAATTGGACAGCAGAGCAGAAAATTGGCCGAAAACGAGGACAAACGCCGTATTAGACAGCAGGAGCGACGCAGTCTTGATTGTACTAAAGAGGCTCGTGCTTCTCGAAAAGACGAAAAAACGGCTGAAATGCAATACTTTGATAAAGAGGAAGAACTGTTCTATGGCCCCGGAATCGCAGATTAGCAAAAAACTGCGGTAAGTTAAAATGAATTAAGATTCTCTCACAATTTTTCTGTTACACAAACTTTAAACGCATTTTTCTCGAAACGCAAAATTGCGTACGCCGTGCAATGTAGCTCGTAAACTAATTACTCGATCTTTATGAAACTTGATATATATGTATTCTATAAACGATGGGCCTCAGCATGACGAGCTCCGATTTTTTAATTTTTTATTTAAAATATTGCTATTAACAATTAATTATAGAAAAAAATCCGTTTTTTTTTTTCAAAACGTCGTCATTTTTGCAATTTTGCAAATTTTAGAAAAAGAAAAACGTCATGTTGAGCCTTTTTACATAAACTAACGATTCCATTTGGATTTTTTGTTTCAGATCATTTTTGTGCACTGTACGCTGCACGGCGCATTTACAGGATGCCATTTTCAAGCAGTCATTTCACCATTATCATTAACGATTAAACTTTAAAAAAAATATTTTTTGTTATACTATAACATCGATAAATGATACTTGAAATTGTAAATCAATCTACGCATTACATTCTTAACAAAAAATTCTTGAAAAACAGGCCATTTACATAGGGCTCCCCCCTTAAGGATCAAGTACGGTAAATATCCACGCTCGGTAAAGTATGTATAATAATATCCTAATATATTATAAATGCAATGCATAATACATTCTAGAAAAATACTTTACGAAGTATTGTAGTGAATATAAGAAAAAGGTTTTAATTTAATTAATAAACCTATTTTTATAATGTAGGCGATTATAATCCGATGTAATTTTGTATATCTATAAGGGTGTAGATACGGAACAAAAAGATACTTTCCAAGAAAATTGAAATATATGATTTCGCAAATGTTTTCCATGGAGTAATTTTGTGGGAGGTTTTCAATATTTATTATGTGGGTATGTACTGTAACAAACGTGTTTCAATTGAAATTTTCATCTAAATCAGTTCCAAGTAACGTGTCATTTATAAATTTATGGGAGGGAGGGACGTTTAGAAAGTACGCGTTATCTAAACTTTAAATCGTTCTACAATATGTTAATGCGCGGCTTGTCTTTAGATGCCAGAAACAGGAAATCAAGAACTGTGAACTGACATTCACATTTCGAAGAATGGCGTGCGCAAAACTTTACCATATATGTGTACTGATCGTTGATCAATAAGTCCCCAGGGCAGTAACGTATTTAACGCGGAGGTCCCTCTTTCAAAACAAAATTAAGTACATTCAATATAAAATACTGCATTGAATTTGGTTAGTAAAAATATATAACTCTAAGCTTTTTATGTTATGCTACATTATCGTTTTACAAATTTTAATAATTTACTAGCCACCTTGTTAACGTAAATACAGATTATATGTTTCGTTTGGTCAAATAGCTATTTAAATACATTAATTTGATTGCGATCAAGATATTTGTACCATCAGTATGCCAATGTGGAATATATATTTTCAAAGAAATCATTTTTTATTGAAACTCGTTTATAGTAAGTACGTAGCTTCTCTCGAAAACTAATTGTCAAATGTGTTTTAAGAAATTTTTTCCAGGTTATTAACATCAAGAGCCGTTTCTTTCGTCGTTTTATTACATACGCTAGCTGTCAATAATTTGCTACGTCGCTGCTAAAGGATATTTCATCGCTTGCATTGCACATGCGCAGAACGACTCCTTGTAGCCCTCTGCTCTACATGAAGCCATCGGTGTACCAAGATCAAATTGAACCCGTAGACGTTGCCCTTGTTTTTTTATGCTTTTGTTATTGTTGTCAATTTTGCTACATGATTTGTTTGGTTTTCTTGCAACTATGAACGTATAACTATAAGAGTATATTTTCTACTATTTAAAAAAAAGGTACTTTACTTCCAGTCAATCATTGTACTTAACATGGTTTAATCATTTAAATTCTATATAATAATTTTTTGTATGTTTTCTGCACCGTATTATGTTTCTGTTTATGTCGAAGATTCATTTGATATTCTTTCACTAATCATAATTATTGTTTGGAAAATTTGTTGTTGCTATTTCAATTAAATTCTGTATCTCTCGCAATAAAGTCTTTTGTTCAATTTTAAAGCGAATTGCTAATTATTAATGTTTCGATAATAGATATTATTTCAAACACGAAGATAATGCGAAAGGTTAGACCAGTTACGATTTTAATATATTATGAAAATAATCTCTACGCAGCACAAGTTAACTCTAAAACCGTTAACAAATTCAAATAAAGATAAGTAACTATCGCATGAAATTATGAAAATAAGAATAAAACAAATTTGATTAATCTATACAATGTATCGTTCCTATAAGCTCGTATAATCAATAATGTTTCTTGCTTGTGATAGTCCCCCAGTCGAATAGATGCTACTTAAAATATCATAATAAATCTTGTAAGGATGGATAGAGAGTATCTGTTTGATGTTACAGATAAAAACGAGTAACTTAACTGTACCCAAACGTTCTAATATATTAGCCCATACGGTATTGGACATATGCAGGTGTATCTATAAAATGTAATACTTATGAAAATGGTGATATCTTTGATAAAGAAGTGGCTACGATTCGTGATAATGGCCGATGGTGATTAAGAAACGAGCAAGCTTCGTTGCGACGGACATGTTTCCATTGACCGAACAAAATCAACAATTATAGTATTCTCGGTATGTACTATAATATATACGTGGTCGGTTATCGATAAAGTTTAACGTAATTCGACTGCGTGGTATTCTCGGTCGTTGGAAGGGTCGTCGAGTCGAGGAAACGGGAAAGCTGGGGAGCTTCGAAGGGGTGCCGACCGACTCCGATCTTCCTCCGAAGGTGCACGGTAGCATTTGACGAACGTGTACGAGAACGTCCGAAGCCAGGCCGACTAGATGACGTTCTACAACGTGACGACGATATGGCTGCGGAGTTCGATTTTCGCGAAACCAAAGCACAGTGTTACCGTCGGTCGGTTTAAATGGTCGTCCGCCCTCGACCAACACCTACAACAGTAGACAGTGTCAATGAAGTGTTGTGAAAAGCAGTTCGAAAAATGAAAAGGCAAATTGCGCGCACCATTTATTTTCATCTCTTCCCTCTCCTTGCCCCCGCTCACTCTTTCTCCGTTTTATTCACGCTCTCCTCTTGTTGACTCTCTCTCTCTCTCTCTTTCTCCCCACCCTCTTTCTCTCTCTCTCTCTCTCTCTTACTCTCTCGCGTTCCATTTGGCCTATAACCGAACGTGTCGCGTGACACGAATTTGTTTACATTTTCTTTCTGCCCTCCTCCTACTAATTTAATTGGTAGACGAGAAGTTTAAACCGAGGCGAGGGTGCTAAAATGGGCCACACAAGAAAACCGACGTGCGTGCGTGTCAACGGACAGAGGGGTCGTGCGCATAGATCCTGAGAGATCTATGAGAAGGAATCTCAGTGGAGGGGAGTGGTACGCGACAGACGATAGAAGTTGGAACACCCCGCGTCAAGTTGTAGTTTAACCGCGTTTCCCTTCTCCGTCTGGATCTCCTTTTCCCGCTTGCCCGTTTTCCTCTGAAACCGCGAATCTGTAGCCTGTTCTGTTCGCGTTGTGGTATCTCTGTGCTCGTCGCCATGGAAATTCTGATCGGCGTAGGAGCGATAGCGGTGTCGTCAAGGTGGTTGGTGCCGATGGCTGTGCTGGTACTGGTAGTGGTGCTGGCGGCGGTGCCGCTGCCAATGGTGTAGCGCGGGTGTGCGCGCGCGGTGCTGTTTCGACAGCATACAGTGCGGACGGTAGCTTTAGACTCCGCGGAAGGAGGGCCGTGAGCTCGACCGTGCTCCGATGGCCTGATATACACTACGAAACGCGTATATGAAGCTACACTGCCCTGACTCGTCGAGTGAGTAGTAGTTCACGCATAGTTAACATATACCGAATACCGAATACCGATACGGTCGATTTGTAGAATCGAGATTCATGTTATGCCGCATTGGTCGCAATATATATTTCGTCTCGAACGGTTCTCAAACGATTCGAATTCCGTTTCTGTTTTCTCCCATGTCCTATACTCGACGTATACCGTGGCTGTCTCGCTCGTTAGCTCGCTTCGCATACCGTCACGTAAACGTTCCTTCGTCCTTGCCCGAGCGAATCCTGTGAATCTCAATGTCTGCCTGCTCCGTGTCAGGGATAGCCTGCCCGATTGTTTCTCTTTTGCAACCCTTACCGAGTTGCTTGTTCGGTTGGTCTCGGATTGTCCACGGATTGTCCACGGATTGCGAACGGACGATCGGATCGGAGGAAAGGCGGTGTCACCGTATTCTAGAATACGCTTGGTTTCCGATCATTTCGTGGTGCGGTATTACGTTGAAAATATCGAGAGAATAGAGTCGCGGCGTATACGTGTGCGTGGAAAGGCTGCAACGAATATCGAACACATATTCTAGGCAGTTCATGAAAACTTCAAGAATGCAAACCGAGTCGTGTCGCAATTTATTCCAGTGTGCAACCAAAATTTTCACAAACAAAATCAAAGTGGTGAAGGAATTTAATCCTGGATTATGGTTCATTCGTCTTTTGGTTGGTCAATTTCATCGATTTGTCGAGAAAGAAGTTGCAACGCAAAACTGTGTATACATACATACGTTCCGCATGCCTAGACATCAATCATTTATTTTTTATTTTATTTTATACATACCTTTGAGATTTCCTGTAAAACGTAGATATTGAGACAGACATTTCAATCGTGACCTTACGCTGATCCGGTTGTAAAAGTATAGGCCACTTATTGTTATTCTCCGTATGTATTATATTTATAGCTATTGCTATAGTAACGATTCAACGAAAGTCGAACGATGTGAATGCACTTTCCTGTTATTGAGCTGCGCTCATCCGTAACTCTTGGCAATTGTGTTTTTCCATTGAAGTCAGCTGTGTTTACAAAGTTGTTCAACCGAATATATTGTAACGGAGCGAAGGTGTGTTAATTAAGCCAAAGTATTGTTGCTTCCTTCAGCAAGTGCAACACTAATCGTTCAAAATTATTAGTTCTACGAAAAATATTTTCTTTTTTTTTTGTTTTATCGTTTTAGACCGTTTCGCGTTTCCCTCGTGATCAGTTCGATGTATGTTTTCGTTGAATGTCGGACAAAGTGCAACTGTAAAAATATATCATGGCCTAGTTTTCTGCCCCACGGTTGCAGTACCTCGAGCATTCTTCAATATTCTATGAAGCATCTTTGTTTTCTACGAATTGAAAAACTACCGCTAGCAAATTTCGTAACCGCTCTGAAAGAATATTTTATATGTGTCCTCGTATTTAACCCTCGGTTTAGAGAGAACTAAATTACGGATCACTGTGTTACATTGCTGTGTGAAAATAGTTAAAATTTTTAGCCATTTCTTTTATAATATACACCCAAAGAAATAAATTTGTCGAAAAATTCCTCGTGGATGGATCTTTACAATCTCAACAATCGTAAATCAAGAGATGCACTACATATTTTATAAGATTTGCAGATTCAAATTCGTCAACCACTCATAATGATTTTTATTTTATTTAATCCAAGATTGTGAAAAGTAAATATCACGTACAGCTGAAACAACAAATTGGATTTGTCTCGGATCAAAGTGCTCGATCAAGAGTAAGATTTGTAATTATTAATTTTATGCGTTTTTCTCTTAATACTGCGTGGTGGTACCTTTAAACGATATTTTTATTTATCTGTGTGAATGGAAAATTGTATTGCTATTAGTTGATTTACTCATTGATCTATCGTTCTTTCTTGTATATAATTTAGTGACAACGAAACATGTTAGAACGTTTTTAAATGTTCTTTAGTTAAAACTAAGAAAACCAAGAATTCGACGCTGATTTTAAATCAGATCAAAATATTTTTCCATCAATTTACATCTTATTAACCGTTCTTACGTTTGTTAGATTCAGCAGATTACTATAACATCGCTTCATTTGAAATTTTAATTGTCTATAAAATGAATGCCGAAAATCACGCGATCGGTCACTTATAATTTATGCTGAATATATTATTAAGACTTTTTATTTTTTTTTCAATTAGATTCGAAATGTATTATCATGTGTCTTAGTACCTACAATATGTGTTGAATTTTAGGTTTCTTATTACAGAACCGTGCAATACTGAAAAATCTTTAAGCACCACTAGATTCCTTTAAGAGACTTAAACGTAACAGATTTAAACCTAGACTTATTTACTGCTATTTAGTATTACAGATTAGTACTTATTTACCATTGTTACTATTCAGTATTTGTAACTTCTGTACTCATTATCGTAATTTACTTTCTTGTACTTGTTTCCTCTTATTATTATTCTTATGTACCTATTACCAGATTAAATGCACAAAAGGCCAAAATTGACCAGTAGTTTGCTTTAAAGAATCCTTTTTTTGCAAAGTAAGGGTTTTGATTTAGAAAAGATTTATCGAAACTTTCTTTAAACGACCATAATTTTGATACAATCTCAAAATCGCGATGATATCATACAAATTTAATGGAGTCGTACTGTGTCATTTTAAAACATTTAAATCGTTTCTTAAAATCATACAAACATATCTATTTTTTCTAGTTACGCGTTGGAAGAGAAACCATAACGAATTAAAATATTAATTGTATTGGCAGTGTAACAAATATGTATTGATCAATGATTCTTATTCAGGCAGAATCTGTTTTGTTTTCTTCATGAATTTACTTATGCAGTATCTCAAAAACCACTTCAAATCGAGGGTCTGCTTTGGTCATTGAATTGATAACATTAACCGACGATTTAGTGTGGAAACTCGATTTAAGAAATGGAGCTTGACTTCAGTATCTTTCAGGTTAATGTTTAAAAAATTCGTTAACATTAAAAAGTTTAAGCATTAACGTCTACATCTATCTGTATATATGATTTGCATGCAATTAGTTTTTTCATATCTACAGTCATTCAAGAGGCAATGATTTGTTTGGCGGTAGTACACGCATACATGTATACGTATGTACATATGTGGTACATTATAATGTAGGGTATCATCAGCAACTTCGACTAACTCTACTTTCAAAACGGTTGGACAGTGACCAAAGATCATACAATGATCTTAATTGTAGGTAGGAGTAAAGCCGATCTGACGATGAAACGATGAAACGATGAAACGATTTAGCAAAACCTCGACGCGGTAGGACTAAAACCGATCTGGCGATGAAACGATGAAACGAAATTCTATTCTATTAGCATATACGGTTGAGCAACAATCAAAATCGAACAATCAAAATTATTAATAGAATTTTCTAGAAGTAAATTGAGATTGGAAATGATAAATAATCCTAATGAAGCGATAACAAGATCAGGAACAACTCTCGATGCAGTATTTGCAAGACATTTAGACAAAATTGAATCAAGAATATTTAAATCATATTTTAGCTATCACAAGCAAATTGTCTCAATAATAGAATCATAGAAAATTAAATGTCATAAAGTGTTGATAAAAATTCTAAAAAAAATTAAAGAAAGTAGTTTCACTTCAGCCATGTGGTCCAAGCACACACCAATTTGTGTAATAACGCGTATACTCTAAATAAAAAAGGAGAGTGCACGGTGTAGTATGAAAAAGAGCACAAAAATAATGTTTTTAATTTGAAATTGTTTCAACTATTGTATTTCTATTTATCACCACATTTTTGCTAATCTCCTATTATACTGATACTCCTAAAGACGAATCGGTGCAGAATATCTCGTTATGAAAGTGCGTTACTTAGTGTTTACCTAGTTACGTTATCTACGTGTAATTATTAAATTCAATCAATGTACTCGTGACGCTGCAAGACAGTATACGAAAACTTGTACTAATCGATATGAGTCGGCACGAACATAATTATACAAGTTACTTTTCTAAACAAGAAGAGAGATTATCCAAAACAATTACACTCAATGCAATATCTGTTATACCAATGCTTAAACACTTAAATACCTCCATTTTCTTCTGTTTTTATGGAAAAAATGTTCAGCACGAAAATTGCATTGCTTCAAGGTGCATATTTGATGATGAAGGAAAGAATTTTTTCTTATTCATTTCATATATTTTCGGTATTCTTCTAGATAGAGCATAGAAAGATAAATTCAACAACCTTAAGGAGGGATTCTCGTTTTCGAGGCCGTTTTTAGAATTTTTAAGAATTTTTAAGAAGTTTTTCAGATATACTATTAAATCTTTTCCAAAGGACGCGTAGTGGCTCAGTGGATAAAGCGCGCAACTACAAACACTGTGGTCGTGAGTTCTCAAATCCCGCCGTCACCTCTGGAAATGTACATATGTGATATATGTATTATACTGCGTTGTCCAAGGTGGTTCGGAGCCCACCTTAATAAAACAGTAGGTTCCGCTGAAAAGTAGGCTGAAATAGGCTGAAATTTGGCGATACGGAGAAGTGGAAATTGGAATGAGGGGAGAGAGTTGCTGAATGGATTTGAAACCCTGAGGGGACCAAATATCATTACCTAACCTACCTACCACCTACCTACCTATTAAATCATTTCCATTTGAAATTTACACACATATTTATTATTATTTGTGGTACACGTCAGATTTTTTAAAAGAAAAATAATCAAAATTACGCGAGCCATACATTTCTTTATTGGGTGTCTCTTGAAAACCGTCGGTCTATTGTTGCCGCATGATTCCGGTCTTTCTACTGATCTGACACAACAAAATGAAGTTGCTTATTAATCAGTATTAATTTAGTTGTAGTCCGAACTAAAAGAGATTGAAAACCTTGTTTACATACAAAATGGTATTAAATGTAAAGTAAAGTAAAGTAATGGATTATATTAAAATGACATTTTAAAGTCTTATTACCGATTTTGTAAATATTTTTCGGCATTTAGAACAACAGTAAATACGAAAAAAATGACAGACATTAATAATTTTGGTTCTTACAATAACAAAATACGCGCTGAAGATTCTCTCAAAATTCCAAGTCAATTGGTCTACTAGAACTTGGTATATCGTGGCAACCGTTTCGAAAAAAGTGGTATCGAGAAAAATTCGTTAAAAGATTTAATTATCAATATCCTGCAATGCGAGTTAGTATTCTTCACACGCCTATAATTACGTTAATATTACGAATTCAAACAAATTCTTTTGCATATATATTCTAACATAGGCGTATTTAAGGAAAATATCAATTAAAAAATCGACTTTTTAAAAATGTAAAACCAGAATACCCCTTTACCAATCGATACTGTTCAGAACATTCGATTTCGTCATATGTGTGTCTAAATACGACTTTTTCAAAGGTTTAACTTTGATTACAAACCCTTAGATTTTTATTTGTAAGATAAACTAAAATTGTGGTTTACTATGAAAACCTATTTACACATTTACACTGAACTATATGACATAAAACATTACATCCACATATGCAACAATCGCAACGCAGGAAATAGTAAATGCGTGTAGAAAATCGATTAAAAGATTACAATTTTATGTTAATTAGATTGTGAAGGCTAAAAATAAGTATCTCCGATAATCGCTTCTAATAACAGTATGTTTACGTTCAAAATTTCAATTATCTTCGGTAGTAAACATCTCGAGGCCAAATAACACTGTCCAACAAATTTCAACTTTTTTTTCTTGTATAGTTTTTCGCGTTGATTGCGAATCCGTTTTTAATTTTTCTCCTAAACGCACAGTTTTTGAGAAATTTGAGTTTGAAAAAAAGACATATTTTGCAACATTGAACGAATATTGTGATGTTATTATAAAAGATATTGATAAAACAATCATTAAAGACGGAGAGACACCACTTTTGCACCAATTTTTGACGATATTTTTGAATGTATTCTAATTTATTACATTATCTATTATATTTATCTTGCGTAACCCCCCTTTGAAGTTTGCAACGTCGACGTTTTTACCGAACGAGAAAGCAAAATATCTTCGCCCGACATGAGTTTCCGCCAGTGGTACTCTTCCACTAGCGCGGTCGTTCGACGGAATACGCATACGGCGCGTCGTAACGGCGATGCAGTCGCTTTAAGCGCGCAATTATGTCAGCTTATTTAAATGTTATATTTATTATCTATTATTATATTCCCATTTTATTAATATATTTATTCTATATTTATTATTTTATAGTAAAAATGGGAATTTACAAGATAGAAAACATACCTAAGACTTCTTTCTTCTTGACTGATGTTTATGAGATGTTTCCGCTTCTGTTATTAAATTCCAACAATAGTCTGCAAGCATGGTTGTATCTTGTTTCCATAACCAAAGTGTCATCATGGAACCTTTCACCGTGTTCATCACTCGCATCACTAAAGTTGCACGGAAAAAAGTCTAAATGTGAATGTAAAAAGTGCATTTTGAGCGACATATTACATTCCAACTTATAGAAGGAATCTATTACTTCTCTCACTATTTTAACGTAATTTGGTGAGCGATGCTTTCCCAGAATGTTTTTGCAAACATTTTCAAAAGCTCTCCAGGCTGTTCTTTCAGGCACACTCATTGCGTTGAACAATTCTTCATTGTCTAAGAGTATCTTTATTTGTGGTCCTACGAAGATTCCATCAAAGTTCCATGAAGACATTTTGGTTATGGAAACAAGATACTTGGGAAAATATAATACAACCATGTTTCCAGTTGCAAACTTCAAAGGGGGGTTTCTCAAGATAAAAGTCTGCTCTATCACGTGGTATATTCCGATTTTCCGCCGGACCCTTATTTTTTGAGATAAATTCAAAAATATCGTCAAAAATTGGTTTGGAAGTGGTGTCTCTCCGTCTTTAATGATTGTTTAAACATGTTTGAAAGTTGTTAACGACACTGCTGAGAGTGGTATTAAACTTATTCAGCACTATAATCGGTTATTATCAAAAAATGAAGAGGAGAAACAATATATTTTACAAATTATTTCCGAAAATAGGAAACAATTTCCAGGTGTATCGAAACAATCATTAAGGGACACATAAAATATTTCAACGAAATTTTCTAAAGGGATCTTTTTTTATTGCTATAAAAATACTTTTAATAGTATATATGTTAAATGTACATGTATTATGTATAAGTATATGTATACATACATATCTTTGCTACTTATAAAAATATAAAAAAATTTCTTAGACATAAGTTGTACTGTTTAATAAATTAAATATAATGCAAAAGAAAAAGAAATATTTTAAATGTCAATTTTTGAGATTTCAAGGTCACGAATTGTTTTTTTAAAATCAATATTACATTTTGTTTCTATATTGTTATAGTGCGTAAAAAGACAAATCCAACGATATATAAATATATATATATATATATATATATATATATATATATATACTGATAATATACTTCAGTGGAGAAAAAAGAGTTACAAAATTTAAAAATTTTCAAAGTCGATGCGGCACGATCTCCCGTTATTCGATCAATTTCAAATTTTGCACAGATTATTTTTTCGTCCAGTGGCACAATTCTAGTGGGTGTCGTGAAAAAAATTGGTTAGTCGAAAAATAAGGTCCACCCTAATGTACATAGAATGTGTCCTGAGACGTGTACCACAAGTCTTTGGTTAAGAATACAACAGCATAAAATCAGATTCTAATTGTGATAAATTTGAACAAGTCGGGTCAATGATAGGATATCTAGATAATCTACGGTGCTTGTGTTCAAGTTGAAAGAGGTCATTTCAACCAAATTCTGTGAAGACAATTCAACAACTGGCACAACACAAAAATGGCAGCAATTGGTGTTGAAACGTCTACCGTTCTACAATTGATTTCAAATACCAAAACAGATCCTTTCTTTTCTTAACCATAGTTCTCTCTCCCAGTCAATTTCAAATCATTCTTTTTGCAGACCTATATCAATTGATTATATATTTTCAGAATTCAGTTAATTTAAATACATAGTTTCAGAATTAATGTCTCAACTTTCTGGACAGTTTACAAGGGTTAAATAATATTTACTTAAATTTCGCAAACCTTATAATTAAGCTGAAGATTTTTGGAGGAGTTTATTATGCAAAATAGAGTTCTCATTAGAGTACTCAGTAGAGTACTCATGGGTCATTCGCGTATCTCATGATATCCGGTTAATTCATATTTTTGGATGAAATAATAATTATGAAACAATTAATTATTTTTATTTTTGTAGAGATTTACTGACAAAACGGCATTTTCAGGCCGAGGAGTACGTTTGGAAATAACAGTATTTCCCGTTGTATAAAATATACGTTTCGCGTTCAGAGCTCGCAGGTATGCACAAATACATTTCAACCATTTTTGTTGACCAAGGCTACTTTTCATATTTTTGGTCTAGAAAAAGGGGCCTGCTCGCCGATTTGGATGACCTTGAAATATGTTATGAAGGTCATCATTCTGAACAATTTTTTCTTTACATGTTACTGCTACTTGGCCTTTGTTTTCAAGATATTTGTAAAAAACTGTTGGGTCCTCTACAGCGGACGACGCGACGTTATTTTAAACGAATTTTGGTTAGGTTTGGGTTAGGTTGTTTGGGGAGTAGCGGAGCTTTACCCCTGCTCTAACACACGTGTTCGGTCAATTATAAAGAGTAGAATATGGTGTAGCGGGTGTCCGTAGTTTTTTGCAAATGTCTAGAGAAACTAAGGCCGAGCGACAGTAGCATTTATAGGAAAAATTTGTTCAGAACGATGGCCTTAACAACATATTTCAAGGTCATAAAAATCTTTTGTAGATAATGGCCTCATTTTGTTCCCCATTTTAATATATGTGATTTTTTTGAAGACCTGTTTACAATTCCGAATTACTACCACTATTGAACTCTATTTGGAACGTATAGTCCAATACACCGGCTCTACTATTTACATTTTATGTTTTTGTACTTCTGATTTTCCAATCCTCTTTAATCATACTAAGCATTATAGCTAAATTCTCCGCCGAATGCCGATATTCCATGAAATATATGTATATGTACATAATGTATAGTTTTTCAAAACATATTTTTCATTTATTAAATGAGTGGTGTGTAAAATGAAAGGTATTATTGTGAAAAGTACTTCTTCCGTTTTATTTTGTTTTTCTTTGTGCATAAGTTGCAATTGTTTTAGCATATTTTCAGGACAAAGATAATATTAACCCTGCTATAATGTAATCACAAATAGATACCTATTATAACTAAAACGACTATGAGCCTAATAAAAAAGACATCATATTTACAAACATATCTTCAAGACAATCAAATAAATCACAACCTATGTCCTTTATAATGATGGTAAAGAAATGAAAAGAGTACTCTGGATAAGGAAACCTTACGGAAATGTATGTATGTATTTTCCCGACTTCTACGAGATCAGAATGCGCATTCTACAGCGGAAAATATCGTTAATTGTAAACGCAGTTCTTTATTGCCTGAAAATGAAAATGTATTAGTATTTTTGTGTAATCAATGAAAGCGCTTAAATTTTATACAATTAATCGTTTTACTCTTGATGTTTCACACAAAAGTATCAATTACTGAAATTATTGTAAATTACCACGAAACACGAATAGAATAATCGAGTAAAATGTATTGGGATACTTTCCATTTATCAGAAAGATTACCACAGGTGCAACGCTTACTTTGTACAAATAATTTTTTTAAAAGTTGTTAAACATTAAGTAATAGAAGCTAATCGGAAATCTCTGTTTTCTGCTCGTTTTTTATTTATGGAAGCAAATCTTTCTTCAAATGATCTTTTGTGTATCAATAAAGTACATTTCACTGTGTATACATATATGAAGAACTAATACCGAAGATGATAGTAGCGGAGAGTAATAAGTTCGAAAACATAGTGGCGGACTGAAACGAAAATTTAAATATTAATACACTACGATAAGTACCACAAGTTTTACAATAAGAAATTTTATTTTATAGCAGCAATTAATTCTTTAGAAATATTTACATCATATAAAATAATAGAAGCGAGAATACTACGAAATGGGATAGACAATTGATAGTTTATTTAAGACAATGAAACAATTAAAGGAACCGAGTGCACAAAAGTAAGTTTAATTCTACATTTTGTGATTACAATCGTGCTATTCAAACATTTTGTTAATTTTATTACTTTCTAGGACCTCCGTTGTTGTCTATTACAGCTTGTAGCCTGTTTGGTGTACTTGCAATTAACACCTTGCCGTACGATTATCTTCATGGTTACAATAATCAGAACTTCTTTGACTATAATAAAATTTATATTTATTGTGTGTGTACATTTATTTTAATACGTAAATATTGGTTGCAAAAGAATAGAATTCTATTTCACTTTAAAAGGAGGACATAGCATTCATTTGTAACAGATTTCGTTTGAAGTGTTCTAAAGTGTTTCCGAAATAATACTTTCTTTGTTAATAGGAGCACTTAAGGGAATATAGTCATCTAATATGATCCATACATTTTTTAAAGAGTTTTTAAATTTTCTTTTCGTATGCTATCTTTGAAGTGTACCTAGGGGTCGATGTCTTGCTGAAAGATAAACGACCCGAATCAATCCTATTATTCTTATTCATCCATATAATTAAGAATGCAGATGCTGGTTAAAGTCAATGTATTCGCAAAAATAGAGAGAAGTATTGACAAATGTGTACTTTGTATGTGTTACTATACTATTACAATGCAAACGACTTTAAACTTGCTTTTTTCCGCTGCATGTGTCCGGAAAATAGATTGTTGACGCGTTATGTGATGAAAGACGAACAAACAATAGAAGTTTGATGATGTATAGTGTGACGAAAATGCTCCAGATTAGATAATTGCTGTGAACATTTGAAAATAGTGTTTTTAGAGGTTATACAAGCGGGCGCGAGGTGATTCCTTGTGAGAAAATAAGAAAAAAGTATAGAATCAAATTTTTTCATACGAAACTTAGTTTTCGAGAAAATCGAGTTTGAAAACGCAGTGAATACGCTTGTTATTATCTAGGAATGGTATGACGCGTCTGATCATGACCAAACAATTCTACTTCCTGGGTATACCGAAGCACGCCAACCCGCCGGATCTTTAAACTCGATTTTCTCCAAAATGAAGTGTCAAACGGAAAAGCGTTACTGCTTTTGTCGATTTATTTCTACATGTAGAACCATTCTCTGCCCGCTTGTACATTTTATTCGGCTGCATCCTGTATAGAAATTCTAATTTTAAACTTTATTTTGCCAGCCACTGTATACATCTTTATACGAAATTCGAGACACTTTAACGACTTGGAATTACTCGTCGATTAGGTAGATACTTGCTGTATGAAATAAGCAAAGTGAGAAATTTTCACAATTTTTTACATAGTAATATTATTACAACGTGTTTGATAGCATAGTAGAAAGATGAAAGTTAGTGGCGAGCGAGAAAAATCTGTGTTAAAAACACTTTTTAGACAAATTATCGAAAATGCCTAAGTAATTAAACATGTCCACCCTATGTTCCGTTCAAGCGATCATGTATAAGAATGCCTCAAAATCTTTTAAGTGCTTGGGGCCTCTAAAGGTCTTAATTTGGCACTGATGGTATACCATCAAATATCTGAACACTTCTATTCATAAATCATTGAACATTTACACCAGTCGGCTACAGAGAAGGTGGAAACAAGTGGACTTAATCCGAAAATTCAAGTCACGAAATAGGTTGAAATTAGATCTTTTCATAAGCTAATATCAGCTGAACGGGATAGACTGAACAGGACACAAACGTATATCTGATGTCATTTGTAAAGTAAATGATCGATAGAACCATAATTTAAAAGCTGTTTGGAAGATGTTCGTTGTTTAAAAATGTTGTTTAAAAGTTGTACACAGATATACTAAATCCAAAATATAATTCTGAATAAATTATTGTCATTGTTGAGGATATGATAGGAATGGTGTTTCTCTTATCATAAAGCACAGCGTTAGTGAATAAGGAACTTTCTTTAATATAAAAACTTGGAACGATGAACTTATATATACAGGGTGAGTCACCTAACGTTTGTACCTCAAATATCTTTGTCGTTTCTAAAGATACGTAAAATATGGTAAGGACAAAGTTGAATGGTACAATGGGGCTGACACGATGCAAAAAAAAAAATTTTGTTTTTATGTCATTTTTTTAGAGATATCAAGGTCACCTTGACTTTTTTAAATGGAACCACCCTTTTTTAAACACCTACAATGATAGTCCCTTTCATTACGAATTCAGTGACTATAATTATACAAGGTCATTCAAGGTTGCGGACAGAAATAACGTATAAGATTTAACATCGATACATGCCTGTAAACGGGCTTTGAAGGAATGTTGCACTCTGTCCGTGACCTTGAATGACCTTGAGTAATTATAGTCACTGAATTTGTAATGAAAGGGACTATCATCGTAGGTGTTTAAAAAAGGGTGGTTCCATTTAAAAAAGTCAAGGTGACCTTGAAAATCTCTAAAAAATGACATAAAAACAAATATTTTTTTGGTATCGTGTGAGTCCCACTGAACCATTCAACTTTGTCCTTCAGACATTTGACGTATCTTTAAAGACAACAAAGATATTTGAGGTGGCAATAGTTACTGCATCACCCTACAATGAGAGCCCCTTTCATTACGAATTCAGTGACTATAATTACTCAAGGTCATTCAAGGTCGCGGACAGAGTGCAACATTCCTTCAAAGCCCGTTTACAAGCATGTATCGATGTTAAATCTTATACGTTTTCTCTGTCCCTGACCTTGAATGACCTTGGACTAATTATAGTCACTGAATTCCTAATGAAAGGGACTATCATTGTAGGTGTTTAATAAAGGGTGGTTCCATTTAAAAAAAGTCAAGGTGACCTTGATATCTCTAAAAAAATGACATAAAAACAAATTGTTTTTTATCATCGTGTCAGCCCCATTGTACCATTCAACTTTGTCCTTACCATATTTTACGTATCTTTAGAAATAGCAAAGATATTTGAGGTACAAACGTTGGGTGACTCATCCTGTATATACCAGGTATGTCCTGCCCAAACCGACTCTTCTGTCGAACTGACTATTGGGCGGACGTGCAACTAACGTCTTCCCCACTCTCGTCTCGTGCCGATCGTCATTTCGACTTATAACACACACTCCATTAGCCTTTTTTCGAGTTGTTACATTGTAACAGCCAAAGCGACGTCCCGACATTCCCGGATGTGAGTTTTACTTACAGTGTGACTACTTTATTTCAACAGTCATTAATAATACTTTGGCGTTTCGATATAGATGCAGGCCCAAATTAGGCTACTCCTCCCTCAAAGTCGGTTTAAGGGTCTAGTTATACTGCCGGGACGTGATTTTTTTTACATAGGATGGGGTCTGGAGAAAACCCCGACCGTGATTTTGCTTTCACGTTACCGATATTTTCAGCTCGCCACGGCGAGGCCATTATCTTGACGTCTGAGCATTTCCAGATGGCCTTTCGGGAGCGCGTTCACAGTTTCCTGCTGTGCATGACACAAAAAAAAGATGTTTTCAGGAGTTTCACAGCTCCTTATGTAAAGTATCGGTATCTCTCCTCTACAACATGGTGGAAATAGGAAATTTTCCTGTCCCTTGGTGGAAAAGCATTTTACACATGCTGAAATTATGCGTAAATTGCATATGTGTTGTAAAAACGAGATTAACAGTTATTTTTTGAATTCAGTCATTTTTATCATTTAATTCACATTCCATATGAAGTCGGATCATTTTTACATACGGACACCGTCAAAGTTTGCTATTTTGGACAATTTGTACGAAAACTACATACCACCAGAAAATAATTTATATCACGGTTATTATTAAAAATAGAAACATTTTCTTCTTTTTAATTATCATCGCAAAATACTGTTATTCTTCTTAAATGATTTATCGTTCTATACGCAAATGTCATTTGCTAATACAAAAATATTAGAAATATCTTTGATTTGCCAATTTTGCCGCCCGTTCAAGTGCGACAAAATTCGTTTTTTAATTCGCGCAGCTTCAGAAATTGCAAATATTGGGTACTTAGAACTATTATAAAAATATGACTGCTATGAAAAATGATTGCAGATACACAAGAAAATAATAACATGTTAATTTTAGGAGAACTAATATTGTCATTTCGTCGACTACAATATTTTGCAACTTAGTTAACCGTATAACCTGTACGCACCGTATACAAATTTCATACGGTAGACATGGGAAGTAACACCCTAAAAACTAGAAACGGCTGTAAGGTTTGAACTATTCCTTATTTTGGGTTCATAAAGTTGCTAAATATTTTTGAAACATTCTGAAATAAGGTTGACGACGTAGTTCTAAAATTACAACTTTCACGTTGTAAAAGAAAGAACACGAGGAGCGGATGCGAAATGTCATTTAATTATTATTTTACCTAAACTGTTATTGGGATGTCGTAAAAAGGACAATGGTTCTTCCAAGCTTGCCGGTGGGTAGCGGTCGATCCGTCGATGCAGTTAGAATTACCTGAATCGCCGAACGCCGCGACCTTTGCCGGCCTTTTACACCTGACTTCAATTTTCGAGGATCCGCAAATTAAGCAACGAAATTTCAAAGAGAAAGAATTGGATTAATACTTTCTAACAATTCTGTAAAGGAAACTATTGTATGCTATGTTATGTATTAATATTAAAAATTTTGAAATTGGCCCATTCCACGCGAAATCGGTCACTTTTCTGAGTAGTGTTTCAGATTTTGATCACATTGGAGTATGTTGTAGTCTGTAGTGACATGTCAACGAATCTCAAAGGATTTTGTAGAATAAGAAGAATAATTGCACATAAATTACATAATTTTGTCTTGCAGCAAGAAAGAATGTATACTACGGTGGACCTTATTTTTTGACCAAAAAATTTTTTTGGTCTCATCCCCAAGAATTCTGACAAATGTTGAGAGAATGATCTCGAAAAAGTTTGGGGTCGATTGGAGCATGACAAAAGGGCGCGCAACGAATTTGAATATTTTGAATTTTTTAAATCTTGACATAAGGAGACGTTATGATATATCGTTGAATTTGTTTTTTTTTCTCTTTAAGAATCCATATATAGCATGAACAGTTGTGAATGGAAAAAACATTCGTGACCTTGAAAACTAGAGAAAATGACCTTGAAACATTTTTTTCTTCCAGATACTATATTCACCTCCTTACATATTACAACTTTCGTTTAAACGTTCATACATGTATCTTGTAGAAGAAAGATAAACCAACGTACCCAGGTGTTTAAGGTACATTTTAAATTTTATCTGATATATATAATAGTAGTATCTCTAATAATACTACAGTTTCTTAAATACTTAAATCGTCTATTTTTTTAATGTTAGTTTTGAATGCTTTCGAAATGCAACTGTACCTGTGTCAGGTAGTCCGATTAATTTACCGGGCGTTCAATATTGAACAATTACAGGGAATTTCTGCACTTCTACCCGGTAGTGGGAAAAATCAAACCTCTGCCGTACATGATTTAGTACAAGAATGGGATTTAGGTAAAAAAGTGCAAGCACTATGTTGTGACGCAGCGTCATCAAATATGGGACGTTTTCAAGGTACATGTGTTCTTCTGGAATATACAGGGTGTCCCGTAACTGGTGGTACAACCGAGCAGGGGATGATTCTACATGAAAAACTGAGTCGAAAATATAGAATAAAATTTTTTGATACGAGGCTTTGTTTTCGAGAAAAATGAGTTTGAAAATTTGTCTAGTGCGCGTGCACTCGACTTACTTACGGCTCAACGGATTCCACTGCCTCAGGTCTAGATATCTCGGAAATTGCCTTCGTACTTCTACGGGGTGTCCCAAAAATGTCGTTCCTCCTTGAAAGGGGCAGTTCCTGAGACCATTTGAAGCGACATTTTCCTTTGCAAAAATTCCCGCTTCGGCTTTGTTAAGGAGTTATTAACGAAAAACATGGACCAATCAGAGCGCGACCTAGACGCGTATTGGCAAAGACGGCCGCGCGCGACAGCAGTCGAGCGATGGTGATACACCGCGGACGAAAGCAAGGAAGAAGACAAGAAAATTTTTTCAAGTTCTATTTCGGGTAGTTCAAACTTGAATATGTTGTAGTCTTTAGTAACCTATGAACGAATCTCGAAGGATTTTTCGAAATCTAAAAAAATGTTGGTTTTACAGACGTGTAAAGAAAAGTGTCAACTTTTTTTCATTAAATTATAACACTAGAATTAACATACCGAGGAAAATGTGTTTTTAGGAGCTTATAGCGGACACATAAGAGTATCTATTGAAAATATTTAGATTCGGCAAAAATGGTTTTTTCACCATTTATTTTGTAAATGTTTTAAACAAACGCAATTTTCTTATAGCCGCGACTTTTTTAAAAATTCGAAAAAAATGAGGTGATAGCTCCAAGTCTCCTCTTTACGGACCTATTTTTGAAAAGGCAGACACTATAAAATTAACAGAATTAAAATTATTTGAAGCGAACGCTGCACCGCGAAATTCGGTCGCGGTGGCAGAGTACCTTGGCCGCCACGATCTCCGGATTTGTCATCGTTAGATTTTTATTTGTGGGGTCAGGTGAAATCGATTGTGTATCGTGATGACACAACGAGCATCGAACAATTACAACAAAAAATTGTGATAGCGTTTGAACACTTAAAGCAACATAATAATTGCACATTACAAGAGGTTTGAAGGAATTTAACGCGAAGAGCACAATTATGTCTACGACAACGTGGACAGCACTTCCAGCAATTTATGAATTAAACGAATTCCTCAAAGGTAATTCTAACATTGTAACCTCGACCTTCGATTTATTCGATGTATACAAACCTCGAAAACCTTTGCGAGAAAAGGTTGAGGTAACTCGGAATAAAGTCCGTTGAGCCGCAAGTAGTCCTAGTGCACGCGCACTAGACAAATTTTCAAACTCATTTTTCTCGAAAACAAATCCTTGTATCAAAAAATTTTATTCTATATTTTCGACTCAGTTTTTCATGTAGAATCACCCCCTGCTCGGTTGTACCACCAGTTACGGGACACCCTGTATATTTGAAAGAGATTTGCCATGTTTTCCTTGTCGGCATCATATATACGAAATTATATTACGAAGTGTATACGATGAGAAATTAGAAAAATCATCAGGCCCAAAGATAACTATTTTTAAAAATTTTCAAGTTTTTTGGTTCCAAATCAATAAATCAAATTTTATAGCAGGAGTTAAGGACGAGTACGTTCATCAATCGATTAGTAATGTTGCAGAAGTGCTGGAGTTTGGAATGAAAACTTTAAAAAACGATCAGCAACCACGGGAAGATTAGCGAGAATTTATAGAACTTCTAATTATTTTCTTAGGCGGAAATTGTGCCAAAAATTACGCTTGTCGAGCTCCGGGAGCTTATCATCACACTCGATGGATGGTGAAAGCAATATATTGTTTAAAAATATATTTAGTTAGAAAGGAATTTACGTTGACCAGCGAAGAGGCCACTGGAATTCGTGACGTTTGTATTTTCCTTGCGAATTTATACTTAAAAGCGTAGACACGAGCTCCAGTCTCAATACAGGCTCCGCGGCAAGATTTGGAGTTCCTACAAAATTTGTACGCTTACCGTCAAGATGAAACAATAAGCCGTACTACACTGAACAAAATAATTAACCATTTATGGTATTTGGTACCAGAAACGGCTGCATTGTCATTTTTTGATAGTGCCGTACCATATGAAACAAAAGTACAAATGGTAGAGGCAACGAATGCCAGTGCAGAGAGCGATGACGAAGGAAGTATTAAGAAATATAATGTATGTGCGTCGCGGCGTCGGCAATGAGGTTAGCGACGATCGAACAACGCGGAGGAACTTCACCGAATATGAAGTCCTGTCGAGAAGTACGATTGTATAAGTGGACTGTAATAGGTTGGATAGAAAACGCGGACACCTACGTGGACTAAGAATGTGTATTTACAATGTGCTTTACACGAGTCGGACTTTATGAATCACACTGTCGCTAAGTCTGTCGCGCTTATATACAAATCGGTTTGTGGGAGGATCTAACTATTAGCCTATTGGCATCAAGTGGATTTTGAGACATGCCCTTTTCGCATTTGCTTGTTACCACCCACTACAAGCCTTGTGGGGGTAGAAGATGGCTGCTGTGGACGGGCCCAAGGAGGGAGGAAACTGGCGAATTTTCATTGTGGGGGGTTTTTGATGGCAAGGCCCGTTAGGATGGCTCGCTCGCCTTACCGCTGTTTACCTGGCGCTGTACAAGTTTATTGTTTTATTGCTCGAAGGCTAGGAGACCCGAGATGCACGTGGGTGCCAACTGGGAACCGTAAAGCAATCTTCGGGGTCCTAGTCCGACGTACATCTGTTTTGGCTTAAAAACTAAATTGCATGTATACTAAAAATCCTCCGTCGCTAGGTAATAAATCTAACTGTTTTCGAAGCCTTAACATATAAAATCCTTCAAAATGATGTACAATACTATATGGACAAAAAAATAGACCATTTTATTTCTCCACATTCCAAACGATTCTTTGCAAAATTTTTAATACCAACAACGTTTTTGGAAAAAGATCCTTGTACATGGAATAACGACTGTTATGGCCCGTGGTCGATTACGGAATCGTTCGGGCTTTGATGCGTTTGCACGTGGTGTGCCAACTAAGTTAACGAACTACACTCTACCTCGAAGGACCACCTTTACGTACGTAAAGGACTAAACCACACAAGTTAAAACACAACAGTTTATTAAAAATATAATAACTGGTTATTAGAGCGACGAGGAATGTATGGGGAATAGGGAAAAGATATTTTGCGAATGATGCGAAGAGAAGAATTTGGTTGTATGATACGCTGATTTGACCGCTAGCAGCGTACGGAGTAGAAGTCTGGGGATGGGCAGAAAGGAAAAAAGTTGAGGCGATACAAGAACGGTATCTGAGATGGGTTTTAGGGGCAGATTGAGTGACACCGGGGTATACGGTGAGAGAAGAATTGAAAAGAGAGAAAATGAGGAACAGGAGTGCTAATAGGGCATGGAAGTTCGAGGAAAAGTTAAGGGATGGAAAAGGAAGTGAAATAGCTAGAGGGTGCCTAAAAGAGATTGAAGCAAGAGCAAGAAGAGGAAGAAAGGTATCGAAATGGGAGGAAGAAAGGAAGAAATATATAGAGAAAAAAGGGGACAGGAAAAAACTGGAAAACGAGAGAAAAGAAGTAAGAGAGGAGGAATGGCATAAGATAGAAAAAAGAGAGGAGGAAATGCAGGAAAATGAAAATTGGGAGAAAGCGAAAGAAGGAGGATACAATAAATGGTTTAAGGAGATAAGAGAAGAGAAAGTAGCGGAATAATTAACAAAGGGCTGGAAGGAAGAAAGATGGAGGAGAGTAGCAAGGTTCAGACTAGGAAACGAGATGAAAGGAGGGAGATACTGAGAGAAAGAGGAGAAGAAGAAATGCGGGTTATGCGGAGTGGAGATAGAGGAATGGGAACATGTTTTGGAATATTGTAGAGAGTGGAAGTAAGAGGAAGGAAGTATGTATGTGAGGGTAACAGAAATATTAGCAGGGGACGGGAGGGGAGAAAGATGGTTAAAAAATTTAGAGGAAGAAAGAGATAGAAAAGGGTAGAAGAGGAAGAGTGGGAGAGTAAGGAGGGGAGAAAGAAAGTGGATGAATGAGGATGCATTTGAGGAGAAGAGATAGATGTAAGTCGAAAGAAATAAAACAATGTAATGGGACGGAAGCCCGTGTAACCCGAAAGGGATCACTAAATAAATACATACAATAACTGGTTATTAACAAGCGCGGTGGTATCGAAAAATGGAACTGTGCGCGGGAAACGAGTTTATCGGAGTCTAAGATCTGACGAAAGTGTGACCGCTATCTGACTGGAATCTGTCTCTAGTATGATGCAATTGTGACTAGTGATGGGCACCATCGACTAAAAACTATCGACTAAGTCGATAGTAACTAACTACTAATTTCAGTCGACTACTTTTTTGAACCATCGAACTATCGACAAAATTCAGTTGTCTGAAGCTGTCGCTTGATCCATACAATGCTGGAGCACCGATCAACTGAATTTAAGCGGCGGGACTTTTGAATGAGTTTTACTATTAAATAAATTCATTCGTTGGCGAGTATCGAGTAAGTAATTCATTAAGCATGTGTATATTCGATTATGCGCAACGCAAACTAATGCAAATATACTATAATTATACAATTATTGGTCGAATGCTATAATATAGCAACGTCAATCGATTATAATGAAATTTTCAAACAGGGGCGGATAGTATTTCTACCAAAAACAGAAGAATCTTCTTTAATTCTTTTACGAAGTTTTATATATTTTGTTATATATAAAATTTAAAAGTAATTAGTAATATTATTATAATAAGGAAGGATAATAATGCAAATGAATAAGGTGTAAATATTTTTAATGTTGTATTTGTATCAATAATTTTAAGGAACACTGTCGATGCTCGCCAGCTAACAAGCTTCAAGTAATTTATAACGGTCGTAGCATCACACTGTCGAGGACTCGTTTTTGTTATACTATTCTTTCTAAACTGTTCGTTGTAATTTTCTAACATTATTCCATTAATTATATTTTATTATAATACTTTATACATTATATTCATGGTTCCATGGACACACAAGTGGACGAAGAAGTTCTGTCTGAAAGAAGAAATAGATTATCTGCAAAAAATTTGGATAAAATAATATTTTTAAATTGCAATCTAGAATAACTTACCACAGTTAAACTTTTTTTTAGATGAAATTCTTTTATTCTTAAATTCCTAATATAGCAATATTTCTATCTACTCTAGGAGAATGAGGAGAAATGGCAACATTAAACTCTATTGATTACATTTTGATATAGAAGAAATTAAACAATGCCATAATTTTAAATAGCTCTATACTGAAGCAACACTTATTTGATTTTACATAATATTTTCAAGAATTCAGGAAATTATTACTTATAATCTAATTGATTTTTACCAAAAATTTAGAGCAGGTAATAGCTTATGATAAATCGAAATAGTAGTGATTGTTAAAAAAAAAACTTGTTTACCTCTTACAATTTTGAAATTCTAATTATGAATTAATTTTACAAAAGGTAAATACATCGATAGTGTTGCAGTAGATTTGATGACATAACTGGACATAACCACTAAAGCGAAATTTTAGTCGACTGAAAACTATCGAATAAATAGTCGATAGTATGCTGTTACTAAATAGTAAGTAGTCGATAGTTTAAATTAGTCGATAGTGCCCATCACTAATTGTGACTCGGAGGGCCGAGAGTTGTCGCCCTTAAAGCCTCGGTCCTCCCTTCCCTTTTCCAATTTTCTCCCTACTCCTGTAAGTACGCGTGGGAGAGATGACTCCGAAAACGGGCCCGAGACCGGCAAGGGTGGTTAAGATCATGCGGTCGGGTGACGAAGGGGGTGGCTCGTGACGAGGTCGGAGACCAACCGTGCCGCCAGATTCAGGGACTTCCGGTCATCTGGCGAGTGCTGTGGCCTCGTCTTCGGCACGTACAAGGGGAAGTGCGCTAGTAAAAAAAACCCTAAACCGCTTCTGGCGAAGCACCCTTGACGCGGTGAAAGTTTTTCTCGAAGTTGGAGAAAATGGGCTTTGCCTACGGGACGGGCGGAAATGCCGGCCGTTTGACCGCCGGTGACAGGCCCAAACCGTAGCCAAAAGACAAAGAGGCCCGTCTCGTGCCCAGGGCAAAAAGAAAACCTGTCTCTACCGTGGGAATATTTACGAGCAGTCGCTACAACGACGCTGACTTCAAAATTGAGATGGCCATAGTCCATGGACCGAAGGTGGTCAATGATACCGCTGAACGGAGTGTTAAACTAATGGAGGATTATAATAAAATTCTATCAAGATACGAAGAGGAGAAACAATACATACTACAAACTGTGATGGAATATCGAAAGCAGTGTCCTGAAGCCACAAAACAAATTTGTCAAAGGATTTTTAAAGATTTTTTAATATAGAGGGAAACACCTGATCAATCCCTCCATAATTAATTGTATTTTTAAGACGCACTGAAAATTGCTTTTTAACCTTTTCGTGACCAGCGGGACGTATATGTCCCACTTCTGTTTTTATACTATTGTAGGATCTCAGGAAAAAGGAAGGCACCGCGCGCCGGGAATCGAACCCGGGCCCTCGCGGTGGTAGTCGATCGACTAACGCGCTCACCCACGGAACCCTCCCCCCTTCTTCCTAATTTCCTACGGTATTTGTGGTCTGGGGGATCCTAATCCCACACTCGGCCGTCCTGCAAAGACATTCGCCCTCGAATGTTCATTACAGCGTCATCTCGTCTTTTTTGCGTATGTTTGGCCTCAGCGCCATCAACACAATCTCGTGTCGTAACTTCACATTTCGTATTTTCGTACTTTGTTTCATCTTCGTCCGTCATCGTCGCCATTGTGTGGTGACCGGTCATCCCCCCATCCCGGCTGAGCCCCCAAGTGTAGGATCTCAGGAAAAAGGAATCGCAGAAGGCACCGCGCGCCGGAAATCGAACCCGGGCCCTCGCGGTGGTAGCCGATCGACTAACGCGCTCACCCACGGAACCCTCCCCCCTTCTTCCTAATTTCCTACGGTATTTGTGATCTGGGGGGTCCTAATCCCACACTATTGTTGATGTATGCAGTAGAGTTTTTTTTGGAATTACTTCGAAAAGATTAACACAGTCGCGTCCAGGGCAGGATCTGCTTGGTCTTACCGAATGTTCACAAGCAGATCTGGGCCGAAACGCTCACGAAATTTGTATACATAATTTAAAAACTTACACGATTGTACCAAGAACTGAGACAGGATTTGCTAGGCCCTACCGACAAGTCCGCAAGCAAAGCCGGGACGAAATAATTGTATGTCACCTCTTTTTGTAATTCACATAATATTCATAATAACTTCTTTTTCCGATCTTAGAACTGTTTTTCTTTTGAAAATTGGAGCTTATTAATGAATTTGTTTATCTCTGTCAGTCATGTATATATGAAAAAATCTCTTCAAACAAAAGTTGTAGTATGTAAGGAGGTGAATATACATAGTATCAGGAGAAAAAAATTTTTCAAAGTCCTTTTCTCAAGTTTTCAAGGTCACGGATGTTTTTTCTATTAACAACTGTTTATGCTATACGTGGATTCTTAACACTAGGTTTACGGAGCACTGAAATTGATTATTTTACATTGCTTTATAAAAATAATAAAATTGTATTTACTTAGATCTTTAGCGATTTTTATTGTAATGTTTACACAAAACAATAAATCTATTTAATAATTCCTAACGAATGCCTCCTTACACTCTTAATAATCATAAATTAAAAATTTTTGAATCCGTCATTTTGATCTAGTGTTAAAGAGAAAAAAAGACAAATACAACGATATATCATAACGTCTATTTATGTCAAGATTTAAAAAATTGAGAATTTTCAAATTCGTTGCGCGCCCTTTTGCGAAAAAAATATGTTTTGGTCAAAAAATAAGGTCCACCCTAATGTATACATACGGTATATGTTGGAATTTATTCACGAAACAAATTGACAAAAATAATCTTCTGTATTTAGTAGGCACATCCGATCGCTTGACTTTCGAGCGCCTATACAAATAATTGATACATTGTTTCTGTGCTGTCCGCGTTATGGGACCCTCGACTCTCGGTCGATCGTTTACTTTTTCCAGAGCGGTCCTCACTCTAGAATATTTCGTTGAAGAGTAAAGACGAGCCTCGGAACGTGTCTTCGAGCGTATTGTTTAGAATAAATTCTATTTTATATTTAAAGGGGGTGTGCTTTATTTTATACCCATAATCCAACAGGTTATGGGCCCAGGTTACGTTGCATATCGCGTTACGTTGTGTACCTAGTTACGTTGTGTGTAAAAACATTTTGTGATAAAATTTACGTTGTTAGATAGTTTTCCGTGTGTTAAATATAGTGCATAAACACGGTGAATTTAAGAAACTAAAAGAAGACAATGGATAAGAAAAGGAATATCAAACCTCTCGACGGCGAAAAATATAGTGTGTGGAAGTTCAGAATTCGCCTTTTGTTAACCGAATTAGACGCGATAAAAGTGATCGATGACAACACTCCGCAAAGGTTAACTAATGGATTCGGGTTGAGAATGTCGCCAAAAATTTTATCGTAGATTATTTATCGGACTCATTACTTGGTTTAGTAAAGACAAATAAAAGTGCCAAAGAAGTTTTATGTAGTTTGGACGCTATTTATGAGCGAAAGAGTGTTGCTACGCAGTTAGCATTACGAAAAAAACTATTAACTTTCGTAAAACTTACGTTTAGGGGAGGATGCTCCGATGCAGTGTTCCGATTGAACCCACCGTTTCGCACGCGATGGCCACCAGATGGCGGCGATTCCAGCCTCAATATCGTATGAAATCGGATACCTTGAGCACCCCGCAGAATTTTAAAAACTTATTAGTGTATACATATGAAATATTGAAATTGAACACAATGAAACTTATTCTTTATTTTGAGGATAGGATAGGGAAAAAACGCTACAATAACTAAGCAAAAGAATATATAATAAAACAAGAAAATACTTTATTTGGCAGAATCAATTAAAGAATACCAACATTTATTGCTAGGGTAAGGAAAACTGCCAAAACCTTACCAGTAATCACAAATAAAAAATTACATTATATTACATATAATATATACAATATAAAACAAAACAAATTGTTGAAGAACAGTCTATTCGCTCAGTCTTTTCTGAAACATTAAAACCAAAATAAATAATATATATAAAACTAAACAAATATTGCACATTCGGCTCCTTCTGTAATAAAAGCAAAATAAATAACATATATAAAACTAAAGAAATACTGCACATTCGGCTCCTTTCGTAATAAAAACAAACTAAATAATATATATAAAACTAAACAAATACTGCACATTCGGCTCCTTCCGTAATAAAACCAAAATAAATAATATATATAAAACTAAACAAATATTGCACATTCGGCTCCTTCTGTAATAAAACCAAAATAAATAATATATATAAAACTAAACAAATATTGCACATTCGGCTCCTTCCGTAATAAAAACAAAATAGATAATATATATAAAACTAAACAAATACTGCACATTCGGCTCCTTCCGTAATAAAACCAAAATAAATAATATATATAAAACTAAACAAATATTGCACATTCAGCTCCTTCTGTAATAAAAACAAAATAGATAATATATATAAAACTAAAGAAATACTGCACATTCGGCTCCTTATGTAATAAAAACAAAATAAATAATGTATATAAAACTAAACAAAATATTGCACATTCGGCTTCTTCTGTAATAAAAACAAAATAAATAATGTATACTAAAACTAAAATACTGCGCATTATGTTAATAGCTATCACATGTGCTTTATTGGTACAGATTTTGCAGATTACGCAGTTTGAGATGATGTGAATCGACTTCAAAATTAGTGCAATTAATAGTCTTAGATTGAAAACTGGACCGAACTACGCAAATGGAAGCTAATGAATCTATATTTAATTTGTTTCTTTTTTTTGTTTTCACCTCCGTCACAATAGAAAAAATGCGTTCGGCCTCAGCATTTGAGTGGGGAAAAGACAGAACTACTTCAATTAATAATTTTAATGTTGGAAACACGTCTTCCCCATCGAAATTTTTAAATTTTAAGATTTTATTCCACATGTCGTCTACTTCTAATAAAGCTAGCTTTTCTTTAGATTCTTTATCAAAACATGATGGTAGAATTTCCCATTCAAAAGTTAACTGTGTAACGTCTAATACGTTTACACGTTTGGCGATACCAGATAAATTTTGAATTTTTTCTCTGCCTTTATCGTATAATGCTACTGATGGATCCAAAAACAACAAATCTTTAAAAAGTGTATCTTTCAAAGGCAGACGTGCAAGCATCTCCCGAACTGCAGTAATATAAAAGTTTAAACATCTGAACCGAATTTGTTGGGCACATTCCAACTCTAATGACTCTAAAATTGTTTTGCATTCCCGTCCCACATTTACGTCTTTTAATTCTAACAAAATCTCTGCTTTATTTAAATCTAACGTAGCAAAGTCTTCCAAAAATTGAGATTTAATAAAATTTTTCCCTATTTGTTTAATTAGCTGTTGGCTAGTCTCAAATAATTTATGCACTAAAATTTTTTTCGACTGAAATAAGGCATTAAAGCGGTTGAAAAAATTTAACGAATATTTCAAAAAACATATATATACTTTAATGGACGTGTCATTTAATGATTCTAATATTAATTCCGCAGATTTTGATTTGTCTTCAACTGTAGCTAAAATGAAATAATTTTTTAACACGTCCCAATTTTCCAATAGTCTAACGATACATTTTTGTAAACAAAGTCACCTGGTAGTTGATAATTTTAAAATTTTGCGTTGCTGTACCCCGAAAAATTCTTGAAATTTAACCAAAATTGAACTCCTCTTAGCACTGATCGAAGTATAAGTGGCCACTCCTCTGATTAAATTTTCACATTCCCGTGGCAATTCATCGCAAGACTTACTAGAAATAATCGCGGAAGTGTGACAAATACAGCTTAAAGTAACTAAATGCGGTACTTCAAGTTGTAAATGTGTCATGAAGGAATTGTTACATCCAATCATGACAGATGCATTGTCGCATGCTAATCCGACAATATTTTTTATAGGAATTTCTTTGCTATCTAAAAGATTTTTAAAACTTCGAAATATACTACTCGCGGAACAATCGTCACCGTTTAAACGAATAATATCTAATAACTGTGTGCTTACTTTATTATTTATTGGTGATACGAATTGTACTAATACACGCAGTATTTTTAAGTTTGAAATATCGGTTGTTTCGTCTATTAAAACTGAAAATCTATGGGTTTGTAAATGCTCAACAAGTGTATCGACTTCGCGCTTGGCAATCACATGCTTAACAATATAGGCACACTTATCTCGAGCAAGTGTAAGATCTTGCACAATTTCGGGTTCCTGGCAAATATCCTGAATTAAAGGAATCAAATGATCCGCGGTTCTAAAAGCTACGTTATGTTCTGCAAAAAAAGCAGATAATCTAACTTCTGCACGTTTCACTTTATCTATGTAGGATAAAGTTGTGCTATTAAAATTAATATTACTATTGTTATTATTACAGGTGGCTTTGTTATTCAATAAACTAATATTCCGTATATGTCTGGCCGTTTTCGAATGCTTAATTAATATGTTTCCGCAACATGTGAGAGCTTTATCACATGCATTACAATGTGCTTTATTTTGTAGTGTAGAAGGAGCTAACCATACTTTAAAAATATCTTCTTCTAGCCACGAAGAGTGAAAATTAGAAATTCTACTTTTCCTACTCCTCGTTGTAGCTCTTTCTACACTATTAACTGCCATTGTATAATAAAATATTAACAACACTTACCTCGTTCCGCGTCACGTCTCTGGTCTATCAATCGTCCCGCCAATAACACCGGTACATTCCCGCCAATGTAACTGCCACAGGGCGTCAGGGCTCTGGCCGCTCTGCTGCGTCATTGCAGATACGCTACTGTCTTGGTCGCGCATGCGCGAAAAACGGTGGGTTCAATCGGAACACTGCTCCGATGACCTTGACCTTGACATACGTTGTCGAGGACAACATTCTGAACAACTTTTGTCATTACAACTACTCGGTGCTCGGTCTTAGTTTTCGAGATATTTGCGAAAAACTATTGCTAGTACTATATTGAATTTTCTGTATTCTTCGTGGCTAAGTAGGCTACCATAGTTTCGAATGAGCTACACCTTAGATAAATAAACATAGCAAGAACTCATACATCCGAATGTGACCCATGTGCGATCCAGTGCGGACCAGTAGCGATCAGTGTATACATCTGTGCTTGCAAGTCTCGTGAGTTTTTGAATTATGTCAATATGCATCTCCATGAATTTATAAATTTGACATACAGTTTCGATTCCTTGTGGAACTTTTTGTGTGAGAAAAAAGTGGTTCGTAAAGATATTACATTTCCAAGATACAAAAATATGCTAGTACTATCGAACACTGTCAAAAATCGTTTATTTCATTGCACAAAAACATATATTAAAGTTATAAAAGGTCACGAGCGAAGAAAAGCGACATGAAATTTTAAAATAAGTGCACTTCACGGAACATGGTTTGAGAAAGTACACATTAATATAGCAAAAATATGTCGTTTCATTGCCTATTTCCTATTGTTAAAACCACCACGATATTTTTGTATGATAAATGAATTAGAATTAAGTGATAGGGATGTAGTTGATTGGACAAGCTTCTGTCAAGAAGTACTGTAAACCATAGATACCATTGTATGTGATTCATTTATATTTGATCTTAAGTAATAGTATTCGTTTGTTCGTTAAATTAATTTTAGTTACTTCAACAATGGATTTTAACTAAACAAGAGCCAATCGGTGGGCCAGGAAAAATTGTTGAAGTGGATGAAGTTAAAATAGGTAAAAGAAAATACAACAGAGGCAATGGCTTCTTGGTGGTATCGAGCGTAACACCAAAAAAGTCTTTGTTTTGCCAATACCAGACCGAACTACCGAAACACTGGTATCGATCATTCGAAAACATATTGTTGCCAGTTCAACCATTCATACGGATAATTGGCGTGCATATAATGATCTGGCGAATGAAAATTATATACATAAAACAGTGAATCATTCGACTAATTTTGTTGATCCTGAAACTGAAGTTCATACACAAAATATTGAAAGATTGTGGAGAGACCTGAGAGCAAGCATTTCTCGCTATGGCATACGTGATTATCATTATACTAATTATATTGCCGAATTTTTATTTAAAAGAACGTACAATTTTGATAAACGCATTGATGCTTTTTTCGAAATAATGAATTCTATGTATCCATTAGACCATTTAAATACAGAATAAAATTCTTAGTTTGATATAGATACTATTCGAGATACTCGTAATTTCGTCTGCGTGTTCTCCGCCCCCCTACCATCTAGTCCTAACCAACACACGACACCGCACACACCCACCCAGTGTTTCTGAGACGAAGGTTCTCACATTAAACAATGTAAAATCAACTGAAACCAATACCAATTTGTTTTACTATCAAATGCGATAATATAATACATGTATGATGTATTGGTCTGGGTTAGGTCTGGGTTAGGTTTTGCAATTTGTTTTACTATCAAATGCGATAATATAATACATGTATGCTGTATTCGTCTCAGCTGATTTTATATTGTATAATGCGAGAGCCTTCTTTTTAGAAACACTGGGTGGGTGTGTGTGGTATTGTCGCTTCTCATCCCCACAACGTGTTTACAAACAAAAAATAAACAGATGCGGCCCCGGAACAGGTTTACGTTGCCACGGAGCGTGGAAGAATACGGAAAATTTAATACGCTATTAGCAATAGTTTTTCGCAAATATCTCGAAAACTGACACCGAGCACCGGGTAGTTGTAATGACAAAAGTTGTTCAGAATGTTGTCCTCAACAACATATGTCAAGTTCAAGGTCATCGGAGCATCCTCCCCTAAACGTAAGGTTTACCTTAACTTTAAAAATCCAAAATGACGTGTCGCTATTAAAACACTTTACGGTCTTCGATGAAATAATTTCGGAACTGTTAGCCGCGGGTGCAAAAATGGAAGAAGCCGATAAAGTGTCACATCTATTGTTAACATTGCCCGCGTCTTACGATGGTGTGATAACAGCAATAGAAACATTATCGGAAGACAATTTGACTCTCGCATTTGTTAAGACGAGACTTTTGGACCATGAGGTCAAATCGACGAGTGATAGCTGCGATACTAGCCTAAAGGTGCTCCACGCAGAATTTAAGGGAAGGAAACGAGAATTCAATTTCTCAAAACTGTTAGAAAACGTGTATAATATACATTTGAATTGTACGAGCGAAGTGAGCGAGCGTCGGAGGAACAAGCGAGCGTCGGAAGAACAAGCGAGCGTCGGTGTGCAAGACTGCGTCAGGCATGCAGCAGCGTGAGCCCAGTTTGGAATGGTATGCCGTAAGAGAAGAATACGTGTGACAAATAAGAATTATACATATATATATATATATATATATATATATATATATATTAAACTTGGTTATTCCAGTTTACAAACTCTCCATTAGTGGTTTATTATCAACAAAAACCACCACAGAAATTTAAAAAACAATTCAAAAGGACCAATAGTGCAGTAAAATGCTACCACTGTGGCAGAAAAGGACATATTAAACCAAATTGCATTTATTATATTAGGAGGTTGAATAAGTTCTCGCTGTTTTCCGAAAGGTGGTAATACCAGAACTGCGTGAATTTAGTTTCAGATAGTAACGTATCTATAATGAAGTACTACATATATGCGAGGTTAAAATTCAGTGTATGTCATTCCACTGAAGTATAAACAGTTTTTCTTTCATTGTGCTAAATGTCGAATTTCATGCCAAAGAAAGAGTAATTGCGGGGAATTTTACTACACTATTTTATTAAAAAAAAATCTGCAGCTGAAGCACACAGAATTCTTGTTGACACCTACGGCGACCATGTTCTGTCGGAAACAATATGCAGAGATTGGTTTAGACGCTTCAAAAATAATGATTTTGATCTTGAAGATAAAGAACGCCCTGGCGCATAACAAAAACTTGAAGACGAAGAATTTGAGGCATTACTTGATGAAGACTCGTGACAGATACTAGCTGAACTTGCAGAATCATTAGGAGTTGATCGCACAACAGATTCGAAACGTTTGAAAGCATTAGGAATGATTCACAGGAAGGACGTTGGGTGCTGTACGAGTTGAAGCGATTTTTCAGCATGACAACGCGCGGCCACATGTTGCAAAACCGGTGAAAACGTTTTTGAAAACACTTAAATGGGAAGTACAACCCCACCCGCTGTATTCACCAAACATTTCCCGATCAGATTACCATTTGTTCCGATCGATGACACATGGCCTGGCTGAGCAGCGCTTCCAATTTTATGAAGATATCAAAAAATGGGTCCACTCTTGGATTGCCTCAAAATACGTGTCGTTTTTCCGACATGGAACTACTATGCTGCTAGAAAGATGGGGAAAAGTAATGGCTAGCGAGAGACAATACTTTCAAGAACATATTTTTTACCAATTTTTTAAAATAAAGCATTCATTTCATAAAAAAAAACAGCGAGAACTTATTCAACCTCCTAATAAAAGAAGCAACCAGCAACAGAGTGTTGAAACGAATAGAACTGTGCAAACCGTTAATATAACTCAACCTTCGACGAGTTCATCAACGCCCACCTCAAGTTTCGCATTCATGGTGGAAGATTATCAATTAGATGTTCAGGGCACCGACAAAATCACCTTCCTCTTGGATTCGGGGACATCGGATCACCTGATGAACAGGGAAGACTTGACCCGAAATTTCAAAGTGTTGCAAACGCCAGTACGAATTTCTGTGGCCAAAAATGGGACATACAGTCAGTGATGGTATATGGTCTCGGTTTTCTCACGCATGCGCGACGAATTTAGCGTCAGTAAAGTACAAAGTTGAGCTAAAATAGGGTACCTTGGTCACCCCGCATAGTTTCGCAAATTTTTTTTCAATTTTCAAATATGAATTGACAAGTAGCACCTTCTCCAATACTAGTTGCCATTATGAAATCGAATATATTAGATTAGCTTACCAAAATTTCGAAGTACGGTCGTCTCGTCATGTCGTCTTGCACTCTTCTGTTCGGTTTCCCGCCAATGACAGTTCTCCCCTACTTTCCCCACAAACATAAGACGTACGGCACGTTCCTGCATTTAGTCGCACATGCGCGAAAAAACCGAGACCATATACCATCACTGCATACAGTCATTCCCATTAATATTCGCACACTCTTAAAAAGACGATAACTTGTTTAATATAGGACCATACGACTTGGACTTTCTTGAGAAGTTAGAATAATTAGTTTACTACATGACGTGAAAAAGCAATTTTGAAACAATTGCAATTGGTCGGTATTGCAGAGAAAATACTAAAAGTTGTGTATTACAATTTTTTTATGTGGCTTATATTGAAAATTTAAAACATCCATTTTGTGGATCTGTATCAATTGTATACATTTTCAAATTTTCATCCAATCTTGATTACGTGGAAAACAACGACAGGTATCGAATGACGTAAGAATCCATCGATTTATTACAGGTTAAGGCCGAAAATTGTGAAAAGCTGCAATTTTGACGGGGATGACTCACTTGGACGCTATCCGATTGGACGCGTCCCGATTGGACGCGTTCCTTTTGGACGCCGTGCCGATTGGATCCGTGACATTTGGGTGCCGTAAATTTTATAATCATTGCTTTTCGAATTCTAAATATGGTGATATTTTATTGTGAAATGTACGGTTAAGTCTGGGTTAGTTCTGGGTTAGGTCTGGGTTATGTCCAACCGGTACGGAGTCCAATCGGCATGAAGTCCAAACGGCACGGCGTTAAAACGACACGAGTCCAATCGGCACGTAGTCCAAAAGGAACGCGTCCAATCGGATGGCGTCCAAACGGGGGTGTCCCATTTTGACCATCTTCAAACAATTGTAGCTCATTGCAACGTTTGCCGATTTTGGTGAAATATTCAGAGTGTATACAGTTGACACAGATCTACAAAACGTATTTGTTGAATTTTCAATATGGACCCACATAGAACAATTATAAATAACAACTTTTAGTATTTTCTTTGTAATTCCGACCAATTACAATTTTTTCAAAATTTCTTTTTTTCAACGTGTAGTAAATTAAATGTTCTAACTTCTAAAAAAAAAATCCAAGTCACATGATGCAATATTAAAAACGTAATCGTCTTTTAGAGTGTACGAATATTAATGGGAGTGACTGTACATTGCAGCGACAAAACAAGGAACACTGAGTGTTACTACGAACTTGGACATCCAGGGAACCGTAGACAACATGTATATTACTGTCCAGATGTGCCGTACAATTTACTGTCTGTTCGAAGGATCCAGCAGGCCGGCATGACAGTAGTTTTCGACAAGGAAGGCGTTAAGATAAGTAAAAATGAAAACGTCATAATGTCAGGTAAGCCCTTGAACAATCTAACTGGCATAGAATTTATAATAAATGCTTATCCTACTGTCCATGTCTCTAGAACAATAAAAGATAATTATGAATTATGGCATCAGCGTTTAGGCCATATCGGGAAGTCAAAATTCTTAGAATTAAAGAAAAGAAAAATGTTTGCCGATATTAATCGAGTAGAGAATGTTACGGTTAACGACAATCTTTGCGAAGCGTGTATAAACGGCAAACAAGCGCGATTACCATTTCAAAACTCGAAGGATAAGAAATATGTAAAACGACCGTTATTCATTGTACATTCGGATGTTTGTGGTCCGATCGCTCCTACTACATTTAATGAAAAAAATTATTTTGTATTGTTTGTTGACGAATATACCCACTATTGCGTAACATATTTGATATCACATAAATCAGACGTATTTTCAATGTTTAAAGATTACGTTGCAAAGAGCGAAGCTCATTTTAATTCTAAATTAGTAAACTTGTATAGCGATTGTTTTCGCGCAAACTTTATTCACACCCGTGACAATATTTCGCTAAACGTCTATTCGCTTGGGCGGCGGAAAGGAAACGAACCCCCGCAAGGTTCGCTCCCCGACATTTATGTTTATTCCCCTACTCTTATCAACTACCTGAGATCCGTGGAAAATGGCTAGAGCCGCTTCATAATATTGTTTACTTTAACCGCCGTCCCATGTATTCGAATCTCTAGGCTCGTCCTTGCATGCCATCCACATGCCTAATGACTTCTGCTAGACGGTTATTGTACTTCAAGTGGTCAATCAAGCTAATTTTAATTAATTGTCTTTCCTGTTCTCGAATCTCGCGACTCTTTGTAGCCTAGCGGCCCCGGATCCACCTTACGGTTTCCCCGTGCTCGCTAGCAACCTTCATGAGAAATTCTCCAAATCGAGGGATTTTGCGGCCTAAGGTAGACACATCGTATCTACCTTTACACGCTATTGGCTTGAATGCAACAAACGCTGTCGCGTAGTCGCCAGTGTCTAACGAGATTCGAGTACACTACTTTGAACTATACACGATTACGTATCAATAAACTAGCCATCGCCATCTTCCACTAATCCCTTACAGTATCTCATTCTTCCTGTTACGCTTTAAACTTCACATACATGAATCTACCGCTCGAGAAAAACGGAACGCATTTCTATCCATAACAGCGATAATGGCAGGGAATCCTTGTCAAATGAAATGAAAGATTATTGTGTTGAAAAAGGCATCACATACCACTTAACAGTTCCACGAACCCCACAGTTAAATGGTGTATCGGAACGTATGGCAAGGACGATAACAGAAAAGGCTCGGACTTTAATTGCTGGAGCTAGTCTGGATAAAGTTTTCTGGGGAGAAGCTGTCCTTACCGCTACGTTTTTAATTAATTTAACCCCGACAAAGGCTTTAAAGCAATCAAAAACACCATACGAAATGTGGCATAGCAGAAAGCCACAATTAAGATATTTAACTCTATGCGGCACAGGATTTCAGATAATAAAATAGACCCATGTTGCATAGAAATTCTATTGCGGTTTAAATGAAACAAAATTGGTATATTTTTGTTAATAAAGGTATCACATAATGTAAAAACATAAAAAAATAGTAATAGTTTAATTAAATTCGTTGTTATAGGGTGGGACACAAATAGTCCCACCGTGCCACATAGATTCATGAATGGTACTTATTAAAGCACATCCTTTTTCCTAAGCACAGAGGCACTTTGCACACAGTACAAGACCATAGTGTTCGAACTTCCTTTTTATTTGTACTACAAAGCGCACACCGTAGATGTTTTGAATCGTGTCTTCTTATTTCTAATGAAACGTTACGTTTGTGTTTGCTTACTTGGATTGATAATGACTTATTGTTAGATTCAGTTGGTAAGTTATTATCTATTAATGTTTGAGTAATAAATCCTTCGGCACATTGACCTTTACGAATATTAAAACATAAACAATAAATAAAAATATATTTTTTTGTATTACTCCCCAAGTTGCATGATGGGACAAATAACATCCCACCATACTTTCATAATTTACAAACAAATTTAATCTTTGGGTTTTATTATAAAATTCTTCACTTGCTTATATAGAACTGATTTTTATAAAAATTAACTTACTTCTACGATTTTTCACATAAAACCAGGAAATAAATATTGTCGCAATAAACCCTCCACTTGCAACAATTGATGAACCTGTATTGGCATGTTGAATGTTGCCAACACAAGTAAATACATTTGTAACATTTGTTGAAGATATTACCAATTGCTTTACGTAAATAAGACGAAATATAAACCTATGCGCATGCAGCTATTGCAATATTTCGAGGTGGGACTAAAAATGTCCCACCATGCATTACGGCGCATCAAAATGGTGGGACACTTTTAATCCCAGCGTGCCCCAAAGAGTTAAAAGTGTTCGGTTCAACAGTATACGCACATAATAAAACTAGACAATCAAAGTTCGAAGAAAAATCTTTGAAAGGTATTCTAGTTGATTATGAACCGAACAGTTATAAAGTGTGGAGCGTGGAAACTGCTAAGTTTTTTAGTGTGAGAGATGTGATAGTTGATGAAACTAATTTTTTGATATCGAGGCCTGTAATGGTACAGCCTGAAACTGATGTATCCGACGTGCAGTCAAAATCACTGGATAATCACAAATCTGATAGTACTAAATCGGATAAATCTCCACCATTAAATACTGTTTTTGAAAATATCGAATTAAGTCATGGACTTAATAAATCTGTAGTTGAAGCAGATTCACACAATGATACTTTCATAAATAATTATCGAAAAAGACAAGTACCTTCCAAATTAAGAAGAAGCGATCGGATTAAATGTGTTTCATACAATGAAGACAATATACTGGACGATTATCTTTTATGCACTGAATCGATTGTTTGTAAAATTCCTACATCATATAAAGACATTGAAAATATGAATGATAGAATTCAGTGGGAACAGGCTGTTAAAGATGAGATCAATTCACTTTTGACCAATAATACATGGACCTTGGTCTCAAAGCCTGAACATAAAAATATTGTTGACTGTAAGTGGGTGTTCACAATTAAGAACGATGAATTTGGAAACCCATTAAGATATAAAACTCGGCTTGTTGTTCGAGGGTTCAGTCAACAGTATTTACAAGATTGCAACGAGACCTTTGCACCGGTGGCCAGAATTTCTAGCTTTAGATTTATATTAGGTTTTTCAAACCAGTTTAACTTATTGATTCATCGCATGGACGTCAAAACTGCACAAAAACATATATTAAAGTTATAAAAGGTCACAAGCGAAGAAAAGCGACATGAAATTTTAAAATAAGTGCACTTCACGGAACATGGTTTAAGAAAGTACACATTAATATAGCAAAAATATATCGTTTCATTGCCTATTTCTTATTGTTAAAACCACCACGATATTTTTGTATGATAAATGAATTAGAATTAAGTGATAGGGATGTAGTTAATTGGACAAGCTTCTGTCAAGAACTACTGTAAACCATAGATACCATTGTACGTGATTCATTTATATTTGATCTTAAGTAATAGTATTCGTTTGTTCGATAAATTAATTTTAGTTACTTCAACAATGGATTTTAACTAAACAAGAGCCAATCGGTGGGCCAGGAAAAATTGTTGAAGTGGATGAAGTTAAAATAGGTAAAAGAAAATACAACAGAGAACGCATATTACGCGGACAATGGTTTCTTGGTGGTATCAAGCGTAACACCAAAAAAGTCTTTGTTTTGCCAATACCAGACCGAACTACCGAAACACTGGTATCGATCATTCGAAAACGTATTGTTGCCAGTTCAATCATTCATACGGATAATTGGCGTGCATATAATGATCTGGCGAATGAAAATTATATACATAAAACAGTGAATCTGTCTTCTTATTTCTAATGAAACGTTACGTTTGTGTTTGCTTACTTGAATTGATAATGACTTATTGTGAGATTCAGTTGGTACGTTATTATCTATTAATGTTTGAGTAATAAATCCTTCGGCACATTGACCTTTACGAATATTAAAACTTACGATTATTAGATTTATATTCGCTTTTTCAAACCAGTTTAACTTATTGATTCATCGCATGGACGTCAAAACTGCTTTTCTAAGTGGAACGTTAAAAGAAGAGATATACAGGGTGGCCCACATAACTCTGAACAGTTCAATATCTCGAAAACTATGCCATCGATTTTAAAGTTCTTAGTCTTAAATTGCATGGAACTGAAGGGCCTTTCTGACTACATAAACGTGAAGTGGCCTCCCTTCCCCTTTAACGGGGGAGGGGAGGTACCTTTGTAATTTGAAATGGAACCCCCTATAAAATGTTACATATTTAGATTCTACAGGAAAAAACAAGTCAATTTTGTCTGAAACATTTTGTCAGATACTTCCATGATGAGATATAACAGTTTGAAGTTTCGAGTTGTAGGTACTTGAAGCGCTCGGAAATAGCGTTATGGAATTATACGCGCTTGAGTCCTTTGCTTATTCGTGAAGAAATAAAATGTACTTTAAATTAAATGTTCAAAATGTCCACCACGGGCTTGTAAACATTTATTTACTCGAAACATCAAAGTTGTTCTAACATTTTTCAACATTTCGGGAGTCACTGAAGCGCAAGCGTCACGTATCCTTTGTTTCATATCCTCTTTTGTCGTCGGTGGTTCAAACATAACTTTGTCCATTACATATCCCCATAAGAAAAAATCTAATGGTGTTAGATCGGGGGATGGAGGAGGCCATTGACGAGGTCCCCCACGGCCTATCCATTTGTTCCCAAATTTTTCGTTCAAAAATTGCCTGGTGATGATTGCAAAATGTGGAGGAGCGCCGTCTTGTTGGAACCACATTTCTCTTCTAACGTGCAGTGGCACATCTTCCAAAAGCGCAGGCAAATGATCTTTTAATAAATCACAATAACTTGCAGATGTTACAGTTTCTTGAAAAAAAGAAGGTCCAATCACAAAATCTCCTATTAGGCCACACCAAACATTTAAAGACCATCGATGTTGAAAGGGAACACATCGCATCCAATTTGGGTTTTCCACGGCCCAATAATGCAGATTATGTCTATTTACATGCCCTGAATTCATAAAAGTGGCCTCATCGGAAAAAAGTATTTTGCACAAAAAGTCATTTTCCACAACACCCTGCAGCCACTCACAAAATCTTACGCGGTGATCGTAATCTGCTATCGAAAGCTCTTGTGATAAAACCATGTGATATAGATGATACTTTTACTAATATGTGATGTTTGTGCAAGTGTACGTTGACTAATATGAGGATTTAATGTAATTGCAGGAAGAATACTGGCACTATTATTTTCATTAGTGACAGCTTTAGGTTTATTGCGAGTTTTTTTACACAATTCACTGTGCTCGCGAAGCCGCTTTTCTAAATTATGAAATGTTGCATGACATTTTTTGATCCCATAACGTTCAAAAAACATCACTGCTGCACGCCGATCATTTTTTTGGTATTCACCTAACGTTAATAACATATTCACTTCTGTGTCAAAAGCAGCCGTAATCACAATGTTACTGCTTGAATAACAGCTCCAAACTGAAAACGTTTTCATAGATAAGTGAGTCACACTCAAGAATTGTAAATATTATTGTTTGTGTTTCTTCACGAATAAGCAATGGACTCAAGCGCGTATAATTCCATAACGCTATTCCCGAGAGCTTCAAGTACCTACAACTCGAAACTTCACACTGTTATATCTCATCATGGAAGTATCTGACAAAAAAATGTTTCAGACAAAATTGACTTGTTTTTTCCGGTAGAATCTAAATATGTAACATTTTATAGGGGGTTCCATTTAAAATTACAAAGGTACCTCTCCTCCCCCGTTAAAGGGGAAGGGAGGCCACTTCACGTTTATGTAGTCAGAAAGGCCCTTCAGTTCCATGCAATTTAAGACTAAGAACTTTAAAATCGATGGCATAGTTTACGAGATATTGAGCTGTTCGGAGTTATGTGGGCCACCCTGTATATGAAAGTTCCTGAGGGAGTTAATTGTGATAATAATCAAGTATGTAAATTAAATAAAGCGTTGTACGGATTAAAGCAAGCAGCCAGATGTTGGTTTGAGATCTTTGTAAAAGCTCTTAAAGAAAAAGGTTTTAAAAATTCATCCGTTGATAGATGCATTTATATTTTAGATAAAGGAAATGTATTGGAAAATATATATGTCGTATTGTATGTAGATAACCTAGCGATTGCAATCGCAAAAATCGAAACAATGCATAGTTTTAAGAATTATCTAAAGATCAAATTTTGTATGACAGATTTAAACGAAATAAAACTTTTCTTAGGTATTAAGATTGAAAGAAATGGAAATAAGATAAGAATGGATCAAAGTGCGTATATTAAAACTATTTTGCATAAATTCAATATGTCAGATTGTAACCCTATTAATAAGTCTCTCGAAAATAAATTAGATTTCACGGCATTGAATTCCGCTGAGGAGTATGATGCTTCTTGCCGGAATCTTGTCGGATGTTTGATGTATGTGATGCTATGTACGAGGCCTGATTTAAGCACAGCTATTAATATATTGAGCAGATATTTGAATAAAAGGGTACTTAGATAATTAAAGGGAACTAGTGATATTAAATTAACATATGTCCAATTTATAGGAGCTTTATTTAATAGAAGTTTTTCATATGACGGTTTGTTACAATCTGAATCTCGCTGACGAATTAATATTTACTAAAAGAACATCGGGTTGTTAATAGCAAATCGATCGTCGGCTCAGTACGACAGTCCCAGCTGATTGCCGACGATCGATCGTCACCAAACCAATGTTCTAAATGTTATTTCGGTTATCGATCGTAAGTATGCTAAAACAAAGAATAAATGATGTTTTTGGCGCAAAGGTTCGATCTAATTTTACAATATTGAAGCAATCTTGCTAGTTTGTTGAAAAAACTTTCTCTACGTTTCGATCCTAATATGGATCTTTTTCAAGAAAGAAAAATGAGCACTGCGTCTGAAAGAATTTTATTTTTAAATTAGACAGGAATTTGAATGTTGTATTATATGACCACCAGTCAAAATACTGTATTAAATTGCTTACTTGCTTTATAAAGAAACGAAATTGAGGACAGAAAGCACGTGTTGTTACTGTGCCGGTACACAAGTTACTGTTGCGAGGACACGAGATTGATAGAAACAAGAACCAATTAGAGTCAAGACATAGTCAGGATCAACGGATCGAACATGAACCACGTGATATTTTGGCGGTTATTTCAAACCGTGAAAGATCAAAACATATTGTATTTAACTGTATGTATGCAATTTTGGTATAAAGAATTTAATACAAACATCAATAGAGACCATTTAATACATTTTGAACAAAATGTAATTAAGTTGTTATGCAATTAGATAAAGACCATAGGATAAATTTTTTTTAATAGGAAAGAGATTCATCATAACGAATTACTGGTTCAGTAATGTTGCGTAGTATTCTTGAATCGTAGGTGTTTCATACCTAAGATTTACGCTAGGATGTTTAATCGTATGAATCGTTTCCAGAAGTATCCTAGTTCTTATATTATTTCTTAGGTTATCCTGTTAACTACGTATCTCGTATAATAAAAGAACGTATTTTTGATATCTGTCATCCTACGCTCGTTGAAAAGCGAAAGGAGGATAGAATAGCGTCATAAGTCGAAATGACGATCGGCACGAGACGAGAGTGGGGAAGACGTTAGTTTCACGCAGTGATGCCAGAATCGTGGAACCGAGGAACTTGCCCCTTCGGTGGATCCTCCGGCTGGACCCCCCACTCTGACGTATCGTCGTCGCCTTACGTTGTTTCTTACTGCGCACGCGCTACACACAAGCGTACCTCGACGCCGTCGAGTCGAATAGGCAGCTCACACGGACAGACTAGAGGTACGCTTGTGTGTAGCGCGTGCGCAGTAAGAAACAACGTAAGGCGACGACGGTACGTCAGAGTGGGGGGTCCAGCCGGAGGATCTACCGGAGGGGCAAGTTCCTCGGTTCCACGATTCTGGCATCACTGGTTTCACGTCCGCCCAATAGTCAGTTCGACAGAAGGGTCGGTTTGGACAGGACATACCTGGTATATATAATAAGTTCACAGTTTCATGTTTTTTTATATTAAAGGAAGTTCCTTATTCACTAACGCTGTGCTTTATGATAGGAGAAACACCATTCCTATCATACCCTCAACAAAAATGACCGTCCTCGGTCATCGTTTTGTCTTAACCAATATTAAACAAGATAACAGAGCATACAAACATAAAATTAAAACTAGAATATAACGGAATATAGTCATACATAAGGTAGAATAACGCAGAGTAATAAAACCATAAAGTTAACACAAAAAATACAATACAAACTTATATCCTACTCGCCATTGTATAATTAAACAATACAAAATTGACGCAAAAATACCATACAAACTTATTTTCTATTCAGCGTCTTTCTCATTTTCGGGTTCCGAGTGATCGAAAATTTCATCTGATCAGGGCCAACAACTGTAAAAGGCACACGTGACACTTGATGGCCTTCTACATCTGGTACAACATACCTATCTCTGTCTAAAATTTTTTTAATTCTGTACGGACCCTTAAATTTAGGTAACAATTTTTTATTAATACCTGACGTAGTATCTGTGTTGCGAATTACAGTTGTTTTTTATGTTTTTTATTATATTCGCGTTCGTTAGTTTGTTGAACATTAACCGTTTTTTCAGCTGCCTCCCTGCGTATTGTTGAAAAATCTCTATTATAATTATTTAAAATTCCTAACGCTTCTCGTACTTTGTCCGATATAATACCCTTTTGGTTCATGCCGAATAATAACTGAGATGGGCTCTTACCTGTTGACCGACAAACTGTGTTATTTATCCCATATTCTACTTTGTCGACAATTTTGTCGCATTTTCTCGGAGTCTCTGTTAATTTTGCCATCATTGGTGCTATTACTCTATTAAATCGCTCAACCTCGCCGTTCGTACGTGGGGTTCCTACCGCTATCGGTACATGCTCTATCGCGTTGTTTGCTAAAAATTCTTTAAACAAATTTGAGGTAAATGACGTACCTCGGTCACTAATTAACCGTCTTGGTTTACTATACGCTCTAAAATATTCCGCTAAGTTTTTCACTACTTCTTCCGATTTCGTTGTTTTACAAGGATACAATCTTATAAATTTAGTAAAACCATCTACTACCACCAAAATCAATTTATAACCATTGCTACACTTTTCTAGAGGGCTGTAATGATCCACATGTATTGCGTGAAATGGTAAGTCACCTTTGTCTAAACTATGCAAAAATCCCTCCTGTTCACCGCTGTTTGGAGAAAATTCAATACATTTCAGACAGTTACCGATATACTCTCCAATTTTTTTTCGCATTTGTGGGAACCAATATACCTGACTAATGTAGTCGAACACTTTATCAAAACCTAAATGTCCTAAATCGCCACGACTAGTTTTAATAACGTTGTTGTCCAAGCAAGCAGGTACGTAAAATAACACTGTCCAACAAATTTCAACTTTTTTTGTTTCCTAATAACTGTTGGGTGATTCTTATAGAGTTCTTTGAGCTGATTCCGAATCTGTCCTTACTTTTTCGTCTACACGTACAGTTTTTGTGAAATTTGAGTTCGAAAAAAGACCTATTTTTCAACTTTAAACAAATATTGTGATGTTATTATAAAAGATATTGATTTGTTCTTTGCAGCAAAAGATTCTGTAGACTTTCCCGAATACAGTGATATCCAATATTAATACATTATGAATGTTTAAACATGTTTAAACAATCATTAAAGACGGAGAGACACCACTTTTGCATCAATTTTTGAGGATATTTTGAGTTGCCGCCAGCGGTGGTCTCCCACTAGCACGGTCGTTCGTCGGGATACGGCGCGGCGCGACGTAACGGCGATGCAGTGGCTATAAGCGCGCAATTATGTCAGCTTATTTAAATGTTAAATTTTATTAAATGTTATACTATTGTTGTTTATTATTTATTAGTACATTTATTCTGTATAAATTACTTTATGTATCTTTTTAATGTTAGTCTCTTGTTCATAGTATATTTCATACTAAAAAGATCTTTCGTAACAAAAGAATAGTTTAATACAGAAATCTATATAATATCGCTAATGTGAAATATAATTATAATATACATTATTATACATTATATATATATATATTTCATTATAAATAAGCTGACATAATTGCGCGCTTATAGCCACTGCATCGCCGTTACGTCGCGCCGCGCCGTATCCCGACGAACGACCGCGCTAGTGGAAGAGCACCACTGGCGGCAACTCATGTCGGGCGAAGATATTTTACTTTCTGGTTCGGTTAAAACGTCGATGTTGCAAAACTTCAAAGGAAGGTTTCTCAAGATAAAGTCTGCTCTATCACGTGATATAATACGATTTTATGCTGGACCCTTATCTTTTGAGATAAATTCAAAAATATTCTCAAAAATTGGTGCAAAAGTGGGGTCTCTCCGTCTTTAATGATTGTTTAAACATGTTTAAACATTCATAATGTATTAATATTGGATATCACTGTATTCGGGAAAGTCTACAGAATCTTTTGCTGCAAAGAACAAATCAATATCTGTGGTATAATGTTTGTTTATTTAAAATATAAAATGGAAGGTATTGAATAGATAATATTAACGTCGGAAACAACTGGGTGATACAACTCTCGATCAACGCACACGTCCTTCACTCGCCGTAGTCAACGGAAAACTCTCTCTTCCCTTCAAGAATGTCCTTTTTAAGTCCTCGTTCACACCCACACTTGCACTCAACCCCTTAATCCTATCTGTGTCTCAGAAAATCCCAGCCTACCCTTGGGCCTGGTTTTCGTCAGGGACACTTTCTCTCTTATGGCCCTCTTCCTTTGAGTCTGGCTTTCGTCAGTGCCTCGATGTTTTATGGCCCTCTTCCTGCCATCGAAGACCCAACGACATTCTGGCTAAATTTATGATACTACATATCTTTTATAATAACATCGCAATATTTGTTTAAAGTTGAAAAATAGGTCTTTTTTTCAAACTCAAATTGTTCGTCCTCGAATACAACTATGTACTACAATCTATTTGATGGATCCAATATTTAATTTTATTGGGTAGACACAATGATTACAGTGAGTGCGTCGCAGTCAATACACAATATTTATACTCTGCTCGACTAGTTCCTCCCTTAGTAGTGGGGAAATCTTCAGCTGTAACCCCCTCTCGCCGGCCTCCGCTTGGCCTACCGGCCCCGGTTCGATCTTTGCGATCTTACCGTGCTCGTTGACCTGGTTTCAGACGGGGCGATCACACCCCCTCCCGGTCTACCGGGCCTAGGCTGTTGTCAACAACAACCTTACCCGTGGCCTATTTTTGGGTTTCCAGCCAAGTGGCGGTCCCCATACAATACGCGATGCCGGCGAGAGGTTTGTTTATGACGTCTGGTTTGACACCATCAAACGTACCTCCCTTTCTTCCCTCACTCACACCTAACAACACTCTAAATACATATTTTCCACCATACCATTCCATCATACGAACGCAGTTTACAATATCTCTACATCGCACCATTGCTACATTACAAATTCATTTTCCCTTTATTTACGCCATTAGTCTATCACAATATTAACTCGCCACGCACACACCTGTACATAATTCGCCTCTTACACTTCACGCAGTTATTTCGCACGCAAGAGGGGACATTCGCAGAACATTAATTAAGATTTCAATTATATTCTATCGGCTTACAATAATTACGAGTGTTTGTATTCAACTAAATTAAATTATATTATATTCACATATACCAAACTAAATTAAACTATTGATTCGCAACACAAATTTCTCAAAAACTGTACGTGTAGGCGAAAAAGTAAGGTCAGATTCGGAATCAGCGCAAAAAACTCTATAAGAACCACCAAAATAGTTATTAGGAAAAAAATTTGGTGTTGGACAGTGTAATCATCTGTCGTTATTAACTTTCCTATACACTAAACTGTCCCGTAACTCATAATATTTTTCCTCAGTTTCCTCTAATCTATTCTTAATTTCCTGAATCGTGCGGTCTTTGTGTTTAATCGCTAAAATTTCTTCCAACGAATCAGCTTCTAGTATTAAAATTGAGTTCTACGTGCATCTACGTGTAACATTTTACTCCCGCTACGATGTTCGATCGAATAATCGTAATTTTGTAAAAACATTGCCCACCGCGATATTCGTGGGTCGACGTTCTGCTTGTTAAGCGTTAACCTAAAGCTGTCACAGTCGGTAATTATTTAAAACTTAATGTCTGACAAATAAATATGAAACCTTTTAATCGCGTACACTGCTGCTAAACGTTCAAGTTCAAAACTATGATACTTTCCTTCTTGAGCAGTTGTTCTTTTACTAAAATAAAAAACTGGATGAAAAACTTTATTTGTTTGTTTTTGTAACAAAATTGCTCCAAATCCACTACTACTAGCGTCGCAGTGGAGCTCAGACTCTAATTTCGGAGAGTAAATTGCTATAACCGGACCATTTGTTAGATGTTGCTTCATCATCTCAAACGCCTGGTTTTGTTCTGCTCCAAAGTGAAAAATAGCATTTTTTCGAAGTAAATCATACAAGGGTATTGCAATGAGCGAACTCTGCACCTCGCTGCACCTCTTTGATATTTCTTGGGGCTGGATACGTAACTACAGATTCAATGTTTTCCCTCGTTGGTGCAATACCATTATCACATATCAAGTATCCAAATAAGTTATTTGGTCATATAAAAATGAACATTTATCTATCCTAAATCGTAAATTAAACTTTCTCGCTAAACGAAATATTTCTCGTAAAATATCCGAATGTTCATCAACCGTTTCCGTTGCAATTAAAAAATCGTCTAAATAGAGCGATAGTTTGTTCTTTCTAAGTAAATCACTAAAGATTTCATCTAAAAATCTTTGAAAAATACGTGGTGCATTGGTTAGTCCAAAAGGCATTTTCAGGTATTCGTATTGACCTAAGGGTGTAATAAACGAAGTATATTTAATCGACGTTTCAGCGACTTTCACGCGATGAAATCCGTTTTCAAGATCTAATTCCGTATAATATCTTTTGTCTCTAAGTTGATCTAAACAATCATGTATCAATGGTACCGGAAAGTTGTCTCTGATTGTATTCTTGTTTAATTCGCGGTAATCAACGCATAAGCGAGTTTCTCCATTCTTTTTCCCGACCAAGACAATCGGGCTAGCAAAAGGTGAATTGCTGGATCTAATGGTACCCTCTCTTAATAAATCGTCAAGGATTATACGCAATTTTTCCTTATCTGCAAAAGCTAGTCGACGCGGTCGAAAACAAATCGGATGATCGGTTTTTAACAAAATTACTGCTTCGACAGTGTTTGGGGTCTGTTCGCTTTCGTCGACCCGAACATCGTCACAAAAATAAATTTCTTTAAGTTTCCTCTCTATGGAAATATCCAATTCTGGATTAACATTAAATTCGTGTCTCACAGAAATCGGGTTTTCAACATAATCAATTTTTTCGGGTTTTCAACATAATCAAAATTTGTTGTACAAAATTTCCCTTCTCCGAAACCTCCAGCACACTTTTCTTAACTTCCGCTGAATTTCCCAATTTCATTTCAATTGCTGGTGACCGAATAAAATCTCTACCTAAAAGTGCAAAATGTGACATCGTCGTATACGGAACAACAAAAAATGTAATAGGAACGCTCGCACCGTTTATACAAATTTCTGTTCCAAAAGCGCCAACAACGTTGACTGGTGAATAATTAACACCGTAAAATGTACTATTCTCCGGTTGTTCAAAATAAAAACTAGACGGTAACGAGTCTCTTTTAATTAAGCTAACGGGCGAACCTGAATCAATAATCGCAATGGTAGAAACGTTGGTTCTCGCTCCGCGGCTGCCCTGGACTGTGCAGCAGGGATAGGAATCCTAACCCTAACCGGGTTCGGTTCCCGTAACCGTAGAATAACCCGACTAACCGGGTTAGACAAAGAGGCTATAACCGAAGTAACCCGGTTAACCCGGTTAATACGGGTTTCCGGGCGCGACTACGAACTCCGTGGCCGCGGGTTCGAATTTCGAATCCCGCCGCCAGCACCTCTGGAAATATTCCATGTGCCATTTAAAACGGTGGTGCCGAAGGTGGTACGGAACCCATCTTAATAAACCGTAAGTCCCTTCGCTAATAACCTAGCAGTTGAGATGCGACGTAAAATCCAAAAAAAGTAAAAAAGAAATACGGGTTTCCGTAAATGAACCCCGTGTATCATGTTTCCAAATAATACATGAATTATCGGGTCGTTAAGTCTGAAGCATGACAAATGTGTTAGAAATTTGAGTTTTATTTGTTAAGTTTCATAGTTAATGAACTAATATAATAAATAAATGAACATGACTGTATTGTTTTAATATTGTCTATCGACATTCGTATCGATCGTGAAAAACATGAAGCTCCGTAGGCCCATCTTAGATTGCGTAACTAGATGGAATTCTACACTGAATATGTTGCAAAGATTATATGAGTTGAAAGATTTTTGTTGTGAAATGAATGATACAACGTTACTTGAAAATGAATGGCATATTATTAAGGAATTGATAAGTAGTCTTGAACCATCAAAAATAGCTACCAAACAAATGCAGTATGAACAGTTATTAATGGGCGATTTTTACGTAGTATGGTTACAGTGTAAATTAAATTTAGAAAAAATAGATAACAATTTTGACGAAATCTTATCAAATACAATAAAGAATCGCGAAAAATGAAATTTTAAGTAACAAGTGTTTATTAGCTTCGATATTTTTAGACCCGAGATATAAAAATTTATTATCTGAAAACGAACAGAATACTGCTACTGCTTATTTAATAAATACTTCGAAGCATTGCGAGTCTTTGAATTGTAAAAAAATGACCGAAAATTCCAGCGACAACAGTTTTATCTCATCATCCGATTATATCGAAAAATTACTACTCGAAAAAGATGCGGAACGGAAAAACTCGTCACATTCAGTGTTTAGTCGTGCACTTTCTCAATTGAATTGAGCAGTGCAGCGTGTGCAAGCGATACTCTTGTGCGCATCTACTTGTACTTTCGGTACTGACGTTATCAGCACCGAAGGATATGTAAAAAACACTTGTATTTATGGAAACTGAACTACTAACGGTTGGTCGCTCGGAGGTTGACTCTTTGAACTAGTTTAAAATGTAGTGTACTGAGTGGTGAACTTGAGCAGAATGGCTTTCGTCGCTTGTGTCTCTTCGCAGCTAGCCTCGCTTTGGGTGGGATGGAAGAATCTCTGTCTTATATTTTATCTTTCATTGGTTATTAGAATAATTTGCGACGCCCACCTTTGCGAAAGAGAGGGTAACCTTGTGCGCGCCTCCCCGAGCAGTCTCACCCCCTTGGGTGTGGGGGAAAGTCCGAGATGGACGCTTGGTACCCTCACTCGATGGGGGTGGTAAGGTGTTGTAAACCTGGGCCCGGTAAGGTGTTGTAAACCTTGGCCTGGGCCGCTACCTTAATTGATATTGAAATTGGAAAAGTGGCAGGCTAAGGGCACTAAAGTCTGCCATGCAGATGTTTGCTTGTAGCGAAACATCTGTTTCGTCTTAGGACGGAACATTCAGTATGCAATATCGTTGCGGCGTTAAATACATTTTCTCAAAGTCCGAGAATTAATAAACAACAAAATATCTTGGAGTTTTGGGATAATAATTTTTCAGAATTACGAATACTTGCGAATACGGTTCACGCATGTCCTGGAACGCAAGTATCCGTCGAGAGAATATTTTCTGGTTTAAAAATCATTCTCAATGATCAGAGATCAAGATTGCATCATTCAATTATAGACCATATAATGGTCATCCGGACAAATGAATTTTTACGATAGCTACGTTTATATAGTTTATATGGATATGTTTTTATATGTATCGTTTAATATGTTTTTTTATGTACATTTATTAGTGTTACGTTTTTAATAATATTTTTATAAGTTTCTTACTACAGTATAAAAGTAGACATAAATACTATTTTAAGCCATCGCCAAAAATGAAATAATTGTGTTTTCATTTGATATAAATATTTTACCTACACATTCATATATCCATACCTACTAGTAACCCGCTACGAGCGGGTTAACCCGCTCTTTCTGGATTTTCGGAACCGATCCCTCGTGGTTAGTATGGGTTACAGTAACCTTCCTTGGTTAACCGGGTACGGGTTAGGGTTAGGCGTTGGGTTAGAATCCCTGCTGTGCAGGTAATTGGTACGCTGAACGGGGCTTCCAAACTATGGGGTGTACCACATGCGTCGTTATTCCCGGGCCTGGAGTCGAGGCCGTCTTCGAGGCAGGGGCTTGTTGCTGGCGTCGAAACTGCGCTGAAGATGTCTGCTCCGGGCAATCCTTCGCCCGGTGTGATTTTTCCCCGCACCTGAAACAAGAACCCCATTCCCGCCTGGGTTTCGTGCAATCTTTCTTCCAATGGCCCGTTTCATTGCAATTGTAACACCGCGCGAGCTTTTCCTGCGCGGAGTCCTTAGAGATGCGGTCGCGACTACTAATGTCCCTCGTCGACATCAACCTCCCTGGTACGGCCATTTTGAATCCTTGGACTCCCGATCGCTTCTTAACGACAACTTTCGAAACGTATCCAAAAGGTCGTCTGCCGTCTCCAAACGCTGCACACGTGCCTGATCTCTAAGGTTCTGGAACATTGTCGATCACCAGATCCACCAACTCTTCCGGATGCACCAAAATTTTGTTCACCAACGTGATTTTATCATGAAGTAGTCTGGAAACGACTCATTCCTTTGCCACGTACGACTTTCAAACTCTCTTCTCAGAGCCAATTTATCTACCCGATAGTCAAACATTTTCCGTATCTCTTCCAGCAGGAGTGACGCGGACAATTCTAAAAGACTAGGTTTTGAGTGAAACCATTTCAAAGCCTTACGTCGTAGGCGCAACATAATTATGGTGACCGTAGCACAATCGTCCAAGCTATACATCGTCCTCGGTCGCTCTACTTGCTGTCTCCATATCTTAAATGTATTTTCCTCCCCCGAAAATTCAGAGAGCAAATCAGCGATTGTTCTGATGCTAGCAGTGGGCCTGGCGGTAACACTATTCCCCGTAGAGCGCAACGGCGTCATAAATTCTCTCTCTCTTCTCAACAAGTCCAATTCTCGTTGTAGAAGATCGTGCTCTTGACGAAGAATTTCCATCTCTCTTTCCGCGAGAGACGTCTCCGTCCCTATTTCCTGGTTGAACTGTAACTCTGCTATTCCTGTTACGTGTTGCTCTTGAATGGTGTCTTAAATGTTCGGGTCAGCGCCGATCAAGCGGGCAACTGATTCGGCTTTCGAGCCTGAGACAATCATGTCCCTGGACCTGAGCAATTCTTTAAGCTCAACGATGGTTAAGTTGGCCAAATTTCTTTTACTTTCTGCCATCGTCACCAATATGCAAAAAAATATTTAACCGAAAGTCCAAAATCACTCAAGAATTTCTCACACCACGGATACGATACCAAAAATATCTACTAAAGTTCCTTCTAATATTTTCCCTAACTTCCCGAAACTCGATAACCGTGAACAAAAAATACTAAATTTCACGCACTACCACAAAATCTTTCGAATCCCACTTCTGAAATGTATAGGAGCTTTATTTAATAGAAGTTTTTCATATGACGGTTTGTTACAATCTGAATCTCGCTGATGAATTAATATTTACTAAAAGAACATTGGGTTGTTAATAGTAAATCGATCGTCGGCTCAGTATGACAGTCCCGGCTGATTGCCGACGATCGATCGTCACCAACACCAATGTTCTAACTTCTGACACCTACAAAGGTGACTTCAATGATCTTTTAGTTGGTTATGTAGACTCCGATTGGGGAGGAAATGACAGTAATGATAGAAAAAGTACATCAGGATATTTGTTTAAGTTATTCGAAAAGTGTACAATATGTTGGTGCACAAAAAGGCAAGCGTCGGTAGCAACCTCGTCCACCGAGGCTGAGTACATGGCACTATTCGAAGCAGTAAGAGAGACCATGTGGCTAAGATCATTAGCCAGTAGCTTGAATATAAATGTATCTAAACCAACAATAATTTACGAAGATAACAACGGATGTATTAGTAATGCTAATAACCCAACTAACCATAAAACATCGAAGCACATAGATATAAAGTACCATTTTTCTAGAGAGCAGGTTGAGACAGGTATAATTAAATTGATACATACAGTCGTGGACAAAATTAAGTGGACAGGTCTAATGATCAAGAAAAAATCAACGAAATTTAAAACATAATTTTAATATACTAGAATTGTACGGTACATTTAAGTTAACAAAGTGTATTTTAATGAAATAAACAACAATATCAATAATAAAAGTTAATATAATAGAATATATTATCATTTATCAAAATTGTATACAATTTTTGGTGATCAAGATTAAGTGGACACTTTATAAATATTTAGAAAATAAGCAATTAGTATTTGGTATTGTAACCTCTTGCTTTAATTACTGCTACTAATCGTCGTGGGATGATTTCCACAAGTTTTTGAAGGTAACTTCGATCAATTTGTTGAGATTTTATTTGCAATTCGTTTAAAAATACTGTTTTATTATGACGTCTTCCTAATGGTATTTCCGAATCTAATGAGCTCCATAAATTCCTGTAGGATTAAGATCTGCACTTTGTGGAGACCAATAGAGAACATCTATTCCACAATCTTATAAAAAATTTTTCGTTTTCTTCGCCGTATGCTTATGATCATTATCCCGTTGTAGCATCCATCGATCATCGAAATCCATTTTTAGGGTTGACTATTCCATATTTTCATTTAAAATTTCAACAAACATATCTGCATTCATGATGCCATGGATGGGTGCTAAATTTCCAACCCATACCAAGAAAAACATCCCCATACCATTATGGATCCCCCTCCACGTTTGATGGTAGGCAACACATACTGCTTCTTGAGAGCTTCATTCGGTTTTCTCCATACGCGTGTTCTCTTTTTTTTTAATTTAATGACTCAAATTTGCTCTCGTCACTCCATATAATTTTTTTCCAAAATAATAATGGCTTATTCACATATTTTTTTGCGAAAGCTAAACGTCTCTTCTTATGAAGTTTACTAACGTGTGGCTTGCGTCTAGTTAAACAATTCTTCAGATTAACTTCTTTTAATCTTTGTCTCACAGTTCTTGACGAAATATTTAATTGTAGAGTTTCAACAATATTTCGTGATGTTATCGATGGAATACGTCGAGTTTCTCTTACAATTTGTCTATCATCGTATGAATTTGTGCTACGTTCTCGTTCTCGACCGATTCAATTTTCAACAGTATCATACTGTAAATACTTGTGATAAATTGTATGCACTGTACTCTTAGAAACTTTGTATTTTTCAGCCATTTCACGATAACTTAGTTTATTTTTGCACTCTGAAACAATTAACTTTCGCAGGTGCACGGGAAATTTTTCTCGTCTCTTAGACATGCTCGGTTTATATTTCTAATCTTGTTTAAACAAAAGTTCAATGTCTACTGAGGGCGAATGACACCGCACAATGCGAGAGTCAAACGTTTGTTTACATTTTTTCCGTCCCAACACAGAATGTCCTCTGCGTCCACTTAATTTTGTCCACGGTCTCAAAGACACCCATACAAACAAATATGCATAAATATTAACAGAAACATTATATTTATGCTTTTACATATTAAATAAATTCTTTCGTTGTGTATAAACATTTTTCATGTTAAACATCTGCAATAAATTTACAACACAATAAATGAAAATAGAGATTATTCAGAATTTATGTTCTGTCCACTTAATTTTGTCCACGACTGTATGCCCACAGGTACTCGATTGGCCGATATCTTGACCAAACCGTTACCAACTGCGAGATTCATAGAACTTGGAAATGGATTGGATTTAGAATAATAACTTACTGATAATTAACTGTATTAATATTGACAATTTTATTTTGTTTGCAAGTAATTATAATTATATTTTATATGCGTATATGTCAGAAATTCGGTATAGCAGCCTCGAGTCTACGACTGTGTCCTTTGACGGTTCTGGGGTAAGTCCTGAGCGGTCAATCACAGTGCTCTTACCAGAAGGCATCCTCGCCTTCCCCACTCCGTGGCCAGATCCTTCAAGGGAAAACGATCCTTGTTCCTTAAGCAAGCGGTACGACCTCGGGTCGCCTGCAATACTTAAGGATCCCTAACTTTCTAAACAGATGTCAACGAATACGCCCCATCAGACGTCTGCACAACTTCAAGTTGCCAGGCGTCATCTCGGGTTTCTTCGTCGACGGAAGTACGCCTTGAGAGGCCACCCTCAATCACCGACCCTACCATAAATTAACCGAAAGCGGAGTAGCGTCGGGCTATCTGCTTTCTATTATTCTCAAAAACAGGCTGTCGCTAACATATACATACAAGTGTGTGTATGTAATGGTTTGATTAGGTTTTTCTGGGTCTCCCGAATCCTAAGCAACAAATGTTGGATCACATGTAGTTTGCCCCAGACGAAGCACAAGGAAGGCATGTCTTAACTAAATAATAGATCTATTTTTGAAGGAGCGTGTTGGAATTTATTCACGAAACAAATTGACAAAAATAATCTTCTGTATTTAGTAGGCACATTCGATCGCTTGACTTTCGAGCGCCTGTACAAATAATTGATACATTGTATCTGTGCTGCCCGCGTTATGGGACCCTCGACTCTCGGTCAATCGTTTACTTTTTCCACAGCGGTCCTCGCTTTAGAATATTTCGTTGAAAAGTAAAGACGTGCCTCGGAACGTGTCTTCGAACGTATTATTTATAATAAATTCTATTTTATATTTAAAGAGGGTGTGCTTTATCCCATACCCATAATCCAACAGTATACATAAAATACTGAAAGTTGTACTTTAAACCTTTCGAATGTGAGTCTGTATTGAAAATTTAAGAAGCATGTTTCACAGACTTGCGTCAATTAAAAACATTTTAAAAATATCATCGAAGTCGGTTGATGCGGAAAAAAGCTGACAGATGAAAATCTCGAGAAACTGCAATTTTTTCCACCTTTCAATGTTTAATATTACATAATACACTCTTAAAATTCAGAAAAGATTGGTATAACTTAATTTTTCACTGGAAAACCACCGAAAAAATTGGTTTTTCATTTTTTTCAACTATGGCGCACCAGTGTCAGGAATTTGAAAACAAATGAGTATATTACTTATGATGGTATCTTATTGCTAAATTAAAGTTGTAGATGTGCTCTTTCATCTTCTATATGAAATCTGCATCTTTTCAATTTTTTTCATGTTTTTCATGTCTTAAAACCAAAATTTGCAACGTCCACGACGAACTTCGAATAGTTCTACTTTACACATTTCCACTTATACATTTATAATGTTTTTTCTGCCTTGGTGTAGCTACACCACGGCCAAAGCACGGCGAGAGATTGCTCGCCGAGCAACTTGTCCGGGACGACGCCAAATATCTCGGAGGTTCTATCTTTGGTATCCCATGCGGGGTTGAGGGGTGCGGAAAGTGCTCGGGTTTCGGTAGCAAGCGTGACGATTTCAAAAGACACTGCCGTTTCGAGTGGCCTAGGCCCCGCACGGCTACGTATAAAGGTCGATTTATACAGCCGTGCGGGTTTTTTTTACATAGGTTTGGGTCTAGAGAAAACTCCGACCGAGTTTTCGCTTTCACGTCGACCAATTTTTCAGAATGCCTCGTCCGGGCCATTATCTCGACGTCTGAGCATTTCCAGATGGCCTTTCCGGAGCGCGTTGACAGTTCCCTGCTGTGCATGGCCCAAAAAAAAGATGTTTTCAGGAGTTTCACAGCTCCTTATGTAAACTATCGGTATTTCTCCTCTACAACATCGTGGAAATAGGAATTTTTCCTGTCCCTTGGTGGAAAAGCATTTTACACATTCTGATATTATGCGTAAATTGCATATGTGTTGTAAAAACGAGAATAACAGTTATTGTTTTAATTCAGTTATTTTTATCATTTAATTCACATTCCATGCGAAGTCGGACCATTTTTACATACAGACACCGTCAAAGTTTGCTACTTTGGACAATTTGTACGAAAACGACATACCTCCTCCAGAAAATAATTTATATCACGGTTATAATTAAAAAATAGAAACATTTTCTTCTCTTTAATTATCATCGCAAAATACTGTTATTCTTCTTAAATAATTTATCGTTCTATACGCAAGTGTTAATTTTAGGAGAACTAATATTGTCATTTCGTCGACTACAATATTTTGCAACTAAGTTAACCTTTACTGTACGCACCGTATAAAAATTTCTAGGCTTCGAATATCGAAGCTTCGATTTCAGAAACTTCGAAGGTGATGAAAATGAAACCTTCGAAATTTCGACACTACGAACCTTCGATTCGTTTTCAGTTAACGGATAAAAGGAATAAATTTTCATAATTTGTTTCTATATTCACCATTTGAATTATTTCAATAATTTATTGTTAAGATAATATACTTATAATTTGAACTATCCTTTCGACAGCACATTTTTAAAATAATTGTTTAAATAAATACATTTTATAATTTGTTTCTATATACATTATTTGAATTGTTATTTCAATTATTTATTATTAAAATAATTGATTAAATAAATAAATTTTTACAATTTGTTTCTATATACATTATGTGAATTATTTCAATAATTTATTGTTCAAATAATTGTTTACACAATGTACACGTATTTACATAATTAATATAGGAACACGTTTCTATAGAGTATACAAATTTATAATCTATAGAAATGTGTTTCTATATTCATTATCTAAATACTTGTACATTCTTTAAATAATTATTTTAACAATGAATTATTGAAATAATTCACATAATGTATATAGAAACAAAATATGAAAATTTATTCATTTAAACCATTATTTTAACAATAAATAATTGAAATAACAATTCAAATAATGCATATAGAAACAAATTATAAAAATTTATTTATTTAAACAATTATTTTAACAGTGAACTATCGAAATGATAATTCAAATAATGAATATACTATTTTAACAATAAATTATTGAAATAATTCAAATAATAAATAAAGAAACAAATTGTGAAAATTTATTTATTATACAATTATTTTAACAATGTGCTATCGAAAGGATAATTCAAATTATAAATATATTATCTTAACAATAAATTATTGAAATAATTTAAATAGTGAATATAGAAACAAATTATGAAAATTTATTACTTTTATCCGTTAACTACAGCTTCGAAGCTTCGAATTTTTCCCACCTTTCAATGTTTAATATTACATAATATACTCTGAAAACTCAGAAAAGATTGGTATAACTTAGTTTTTCACGGGAAAAACACCGAAAAAATTGGTTTTGAATTTTTTCAACTACGACGCATCAGTCTCAGGAATTTGAAAACAAATGAGCATATTACTTATGTTGGTATCTTATTGCTAAACTAAAGTTGTAGGTGTGCTCTTTCATCTTCTATATGAAATCTGCATCTTTTCAATTTTTTTCATGTTTTTCATGTCTTAAAACCAAAATTTGCAACGTCCACGACGAACTTCGAATAGTACTACTCGACACTCGACGTCGATAGAGAAAACATCGGTGAAATAACGTTTTAAATCATACATTTATAATGTTTTTTCTGCCTTCGTGTAGCTACACCACGGCCAAAGCACGGCGAGAGATTGCTCGCTGAGCAACTTGTCCGGGACCACGTCAGATATCTCACTGGTTCTACCTTAGGTATCCCATGCGGGGTTGAGGGGTGCAGGAAGTGCTCGGGTTTCGGTAGCAAGCGTGACGATTTCAAAAGACACCGCCGTCTCGAGTGGCCTAGGCCCCGCACGGCTATGTATAATATAGCCGACCGTGCAGCCATGATCCCGCACGGCTGTATAAATCGACCTTAATATAGCCGACCGTGCAGCCGTGATCCCGCACGGCGGTATAAATCGACATTAATAGATCAAAATAATCTCTCGTAGCATGAATTGTGACATTACAAAATCTTGTTTTAAAAAAATATATACATCATATTATAAATATATTCATTTAAAAGTTCTACTTCTACTAAAAACCTTCTACTATTTCCTATTTTATTTCTAAGCATATACATATTGCCATATAGCTTGTGCTCCGCAGTCAATCCGCTTTTAATCAGGATGCTTGCTAACGAATGAATGCGTTCTCTGCTGCAACAACAGGACCAGGGGCTCTCCCACATACTTTGATTGCAGTCAAATGTTTATATTTTCTAGTGCCGAGAGCCTATAATCTCCAGGCTCTGTTTAGACAAAGCCGAGAAAGATGTAGAATAGGCTTCAGGAATGGCATGGGGAGCCTGTTGCTACGAACTTTTTAATCTTACAGCTCCATATATTACATTACGTAAGACGTAAGAGCTACGATTATTTTTCGTGCAACAGTTGTGACGCACATAATAAGAACATTAGTTGATTAATGTTCTTACAATATAAATGTATGTCGAATAGGTGACACACACTAATTGAAACCCTAGTAGCACAAAATGTTCTATACATATTCATAAATGGTATTAAAAGGAAATACAATCTGTGTTCAATATTTAAATATACATGCAATATATTTATTCTATATTAAGAAACAAACATTTCTTCAAATATACAGGAAATATCTATTTCACGTTATCATGGAAATAGAATATTTTTTTCCTAATATGCAAGTAATATTTATTTCATTTTATGAAAAAAATATTTTTTCCTTATTATAAAATGAATCTTTATTTAATATGAGAAATAGAATATTTTTTCCTAATGTACAGGTAATATTTATTTCATATTATGCGAAAAATATTTTTTTCTGAATGTAAAATGAATGTTTATTTACTATTAGAAACAGAATATTTTTCCCTTAATATTCAAGAAATGTTTTATATTTATCATAGAAAAATATTTGTTTCACGATATGTGGGACATACACATTTCATATTACGAATGACATATTGGATTCAAATATAAAATAAATCTTTATTTTCTATCAGAAGTAAGATATTTAATTTTAATTTACTTTGAATATATGTATGTAGTGCGTGTCACTTTTTCGATATAAATTTACATAATTAATTATATATATATATAATAAACTAATTAATTTATGATCTTATATAATACTATATAATTGATTAATTAATTCATGTTCGTATAATGTAATTAATTAATGTTGTTATACTATAACTTTATATCGAATAAAAGACACGCACTACATACATATACAGGGTGAGTCCGAACAAACAGAACACCTAAATATCTCGGTTACTTTTCGTTGTATAAAATACTTCTTAGGACAAAGTTACACTGTTTGAAGGGCCACATGTAACGGTGTAAGGGAAAAAATTTTAAGGTCATTTTTTTTAATGAGATTTCAAGGTCATCGATGTTTTTTTAAATGGAATGATATATCTTCGTTAACGTAATGTTGTAGCTGACAAAATAACGAATTCATCCATGTAACACAATATGACCTACAAATGACCTTCAACCCAGAAAAATGGAATAAATAAAATTCAACGTGTAAGATTCATTTGCATTATTTCTGTTACGCAAAATGTTCAATATTCCTTGAGCTGCATGCATTCAAATGTATCGCAATACACAACATAATAACAGATTCGGTGTTGCCTAGAAGACATTTATGATATTATAAATACCTTCCCCTATGCGTTCGTACAGAATCGTGTTTATCAACTACTAATTACTCTGAAGATCTTCTTGCTATCAGATTTCCACTGTTTCTAAGATTTCTAATCTGTCAGTTTATCAATGAACGTTTCACAATGCGTTACTCGAAGGAAGATAAGATTGATATGATTTTCATTTATGGGGATAGTCAACAGTGTTTAAGAGAAGCAGTGCGGTTGTACACGGACCGATTTTGTAATTGTAATTGTCCATCAGTTTCCGTTTACTTCAATGTGATAAATAAATTCCGTGAAACTGGTAGTGTTAGGAAAATAAAAAATGTAGGAAGGTGAGGACTGTAAGGAATGAAGCAAACACAATTAATGTTCTGGCAGCAGTGGATATAAACCCTCATTCTAGTACGAGGCAAATCGCACGAGAAAGTGGCATTAGTCAAAAATGTGTAGTGCAAATACTCCATGAACAAAAATTCCACCCCTTTCACCTATCAATTCACCAAGAACTTCATGATAGAGACTTTGTAAATCGTGTAAACTTTTGCCAGTGGGGATTGAGACAATTGATAAACGATAGAGCATTTTTTAATAAAGTATTATTTACCGATGAAGCTTCGTTTACGAATCACGGGCAGATATATTTAAAAAACATGCATTATTGGTCATCTGAAAATCCGCTGTGGTTAGGGACAGTCGACAAACAAAGACCATGTCCGTCAATGTTTGGTGCGGAATTTTAAACAACCAAATAATTGGGCCTCGCTTTATCATCGGAACGTTAAATGCAGAAAAATACATTGCATTTTTACGAGAATCGTTGCCAATTCTCCTGGAAAATACACCCTTGGACATTCGTGAAGATATGTGGTATCAACATGACGGATGTCCAGCCCATTCTTCCCGTGTCGTAACACAATTCTTGAATAAAAAGTTTCCAAATTATTGGATTGGACGTAACGGACCCGTATTATGGCCAGCTCGCTCACCAGATCTTACACCCCTTGATTTCTATCTAAGGGGAAAACTGAAAGATGATGTTTATCATGAACCACCAACGAAAGAATCGTCAGGGCTAGTGCGTCGATTCCCTCAGAAATGAATTACACAGCAGTACGTTCTGTAACTTCACGACTAAATGAATGTATAGCAGCTCAAGAGAATATTTTTGAACATTTTGCGTAACAGAAATAAAGCAAATGAATCTTACACGTTGAATTTTATTTATTCCATTTTTCTGGGTTGAAGGTCATTTGTAGGTCATATTGTGTTACATGGATGAATTCGTTATTTTGTCAGCTACAACATTACGTTAACGAAGATGTATCACTCCATTTAAAAAAAACATCGATGACCTTGAAGTCTCATAAAAAAAAAATGACCGTGAAAATTTTTTCCCTCACACCGTTACGTCCCTTTAAACAGTGTAACTTTATCTAAAGAAGTTTTGTGATACAACGAAAAGTAACAGAGATATTTAGGTGTTCTGTTTCTTCGGATTCAGCCTGTATATATGTATATTCAAAGTAAATTATAAATTTTTATATTTTATTCTAATAATGAATAAAGATTTATTTTATATTTGAATCCAATATTTCATTCGTAATAGAAAATGTGTATGTCCCCCATATTGTGGAACAAATATTTCTTTTCAGAGTATGTACTGCACTCTGCAACAAGTTTTTTCCCCTTCATCTTAAATATTTACATAACTATTAATATTTGAAAATAATAATAAATCCTGTCATTCTTTTTACGATTATGAGATTTCATCAACTATTTCCTTATAGAGCTGAGTGAGGTCTGATGCTCTTTTTGGATTTGTCCGAATTGAAGTTTTATAACTAAATTACTAAACGTTCCGCAGCATTTCACGTATGTACGACTAACCGCGGCTGTACGCTCGGCATAGCTGGGCGTCCGCTTCGTAACGTTCTCCTATGGAACCATTTATGTTAGTGCCACTCGAATGTTTAACTTTTCTTTTAAACAAAACCAATTACTTTCAACTAAAATTTTCGATGCTGTCTGCATTCAATTGAAATATACTGATCAAAGAGTCAGCAGCGAAGTATTCACAGCATTTTTTAGATACTCGCGTATTATATTGTAGTTTTTCTTTTATTTTATTTAACTTCACATTTTTTAAGTTTAACATTTAACGTGTGTATTAATATTTATCCCGTTTGTGTTAAGTTAACTGGTTAAGTTAACTGTTTTTTTTTCTTATATTTACTATGTAATGTATTATATACATTAAGGCGATTACTTCTTTAATATTGGACCTTACGACTTGGATTTTTTTGCAACGTGAGAACAATTCGTTTATTAACATGACGTCAAAAAAATTTTGAGAAAATTACAATTGGTCGGGATTGCAGAAAAAATAATAAATGTTGTATTTTATCACTTTTGTATATGCGCCTATTGTCGGGAACCCGGAGAAAGGTACACGAATATAAAGAATCAAATAAACTGGCTTTATTTATATCGAGAGCGGACGAAGTTTACAGTTCGGAGAGCAAGAGAATTCTGAGCTGGTGATGCAAGGAAAAATGGGGAGAAGGGTAGGGCTTTAGGGTAGGAGAATTATGGGGGAAGAAAAGTGAAAGTTGGAGACGGGTCTAGGGATGGTCGCTGGAAAGGATGTCTGGTTTTCGTCTATTTCTAGGATGGGCTAAAGTGTTGTTGCGATTTGGTTGTAAGAAGAGAAAGTAGAGTAGGAAAGGGAGAGAAAGAGTGAGAGAGAGACCGGAAAGGACGGTTGGCCTTTATGGGCGACGAAAACTCGGCGTTCGGAAAAGTACCGCGACGGTGGGACTCTCAGTACAGTCTGCGATGTAATTTATGGCACTCGGGGCCCTTATAGCTAACGGCATAGGCTAGTGCAATTATGGAATGGTTGGAGTATCTGACACCTTCCTCCTTTAGATTAATTTATGGGTTTTTAAACGTAAATTAATTAGGTTCTATGGTGGTTCGCGGCTATGTTATACAGGGTGGCCCACATAACTCTGAACAGCTCAATATCTCGAAAACTATGCCATCGATTTTAAAGTTTTAGTCTTAAATTGCATGGAACTGAAGGGCCTTTCTGACTACATAAACGTGAAGTGGGTAGGTGAACACGTGACGGTTAATTGTAGGGGGTGGCTGATCGCGAATATCCATTCGTTGTTCTCAATATAATGCCACTTTTCGAAGTCAGCCCGAATGGTGCGTTTGTGGCATGATGGTGGCGGTACTCCGGTTGTGGACGAGAGTAGCGTGGTCTCACACGTCGGGCGTCCATTCGTCCGGATTACGTGCTTGATGGAACAGATGCGCTCGCTGGTATCGACTGTGGTGCATGCCTCGAGGTCTTGGAGCAGTTTGTAATATACCTTGTTGGTACTAATTAGGATATAAGGAGAACTAGGTTCGATGTATTGGTACGTGTTTGAGGAGTTGTGACGGATAGGGAGTGGTAACATTCGATAGAGCTCGTATTTCGTTTCGTCGGTTAGTGGCACTTTGATACAGAATATTAATATGTTGTTGATACGAGCAACATTTATTTTCAGCAATTTCGCGTATTTAACTGCATTAGCGGGTGTTAATGGAATTGGCCATTTCAGGCCATTCTGGAGGGCGATACTATTTAGTTCGTGGAGAAGCTGTTGAAACGAAATTATTTTCGGGTGTAATATGTCGTAACTTACCAATGTAATGGAATAAATGAGCGAGTTGTAGTATTCATCCAATTCTGAAGCTAATTGTGTTAAGGAAAATATCTGTTCAAAAATGAGCTGTCGTATGTAGATATCGTTAATATAACTGGAGGAGGTATTTGAAAATCTGTTGAATTGTTTTATGTTCTCGTTAAGTTTATCCTCATCGGCATGAAGACTTTGTATGGATGAATTGAAATTTTCTATTGTGTTGCTGATGATCATGATCTGTTGTTTTACTAATAATTGGGTCCTTCTATTCTCGAGGGCGACGGGTTTAACGTTTAAGATTTTCTCGTATGACTCGGCATCCTGGGTATCAGGAGAGCTGAACAACCATTGCAAAACGTGGGGTGTGCTACTAAGTAAGTTTCTTCTGATTACGTTGTTTCCTTGTTGCGATTCGTTACTTAGTAAGATATCGATAGTTCGTTTTTTGTCACCAATTGCTGAGATGCGCGATCGTATACTCTGGAGTGAGTTCCGGCAGAAAAGTAGATTGTTACTTGTTTCCGCGAGTTTATTTGTGCACATGTCCAGGGATTTTGCAAAGGATTTTGATAATAGATTGTACTGTAGATCTGCGTTAGTGATGTTGACGTGAGTTAGCAGGGTATACTGGGAATTAGACAACTTTACGTTACATAGACGGCAGTAATATAGTCCTACATGATTTTCCAAGCGGAACGTTTGGAGATAGGGGTGTTACGTTCCGAACATTATAATTAATATTCTTTCGACTAATTCAGGGCCGTCGCTGTGACTCGACAATCGTTTCGATTTTGGGATTTCCCTCGTCAGTCACAGTGGGGTCCCCAAATAAATAAATTATAAAAATCTTTGTTATATCCGTCGGTAGTGCTATTGTTCGACAATGCATAGCATTTTGGGATTTCCCTCGTCGAATAATAGCACAGCCTTTGACGAAGTTAGAATCATTTTCATATCGCGGTAATGTATTTAAGAACAAATACCCTCCTTGGAATCAACATCGTCCAGAAATAATATACAGCAATTAAATATAGGCCACCAAACAAGTATAAATACCAGCGTTCCGTCCGTCACCTTCCAAACCATTGTATCAACAATAACAGCGAACTCGCCGGTCGAGCAATAGCAATAAGGACGCCTCACCAACGGCGAAGAACCCGGTTGAAATTAATGTTATCGCCAGGCATGCTAGGCAATGCGCGAGCATTTTGGGAAAACCCTAGCCAGCATGCTAGGCGTCCTCAAAGATCGAAATGTTTACATCGGTTCGACCGTTGGTGAGCGCGTAGCGAACAAAGAAGAGTAAGAGCGAGCGAGAGAACGTATGGAAAAGGAGAGAACGATGCGACTCGTCGCCAGCGGACCGTTTAGCCTAATACGACAAATTTGATTGGCTGAGACGCGTGGTGGGGCACCGGCTAGCGGGCCCTGCTTGCCGAAACGCAGCGAAGGAACCGGTAGACATCGTTGGATAATCGCGAGGTGCGTGCGTGTCTCCGCGTCGATAGAAAAGAGCTAGAGTTGTTTCGAGTCGCAGATTTCGTCATTACGGGTTTCCTCGGGCAAAAGTCTCTTATCGCGCGTTATAAATACAATTAGTTTTAATTAAATAACGTTCTGCCTATTGGGCTTACTCCCGATAGTAGTTTTAGTAGAATTTTCAATTAGCCTTTCATTACAAACTCATTGCCTGTTTTAGTCGAGCCACGTGTCGTGAAGAACGGTCGCGAACGATAATTCTAACTAGCGTGTGTTCTCTCATCTTCCAGGTACTGTAGCAAGCGAAGAAAGAACAAGCGAGTCTCGGACTCGAGTATACCAGAATTCATATAGAAATTCCTATATTAAAACGCATACACGTTTAAGCGTGCGGTATAAATCATAACCGCTTGGTGAGTTGCTCTCGTCACCTTTTATACATATATATATATATATATATATATATATATATATATATATATATATATATATATTGTAATTTGTGAGTGTGTGACACGCGAGAATGAAACGTGCGGGCCTTGGAAGTCTCTCTCGCAATCAAGTTTGATTTTGGGATTTTCCTTGCTGAGGGTTTTCCGGCGCCTCGCACGGTTTCGCTTGTGGCGGCTACAACGTATTGTCACATTTTTAATCGGTGTGCGAATCCTATGATAATAAATCTCATATTTTATCACACACACATAAGGCCAAAGAGGAAGTTATATTTCCATCTATCTATATACATATATATATGAAATTGTTTTGTTATCATCTATTCCGTTGATTCTTGTCTAGTCTGTTATTTATTTGATACACACGTTAAATCTGTTCGCGGAAACTATTATAACCATTATTCTTTTATATGATATTAATACGACCATTCCACTACCGTACTTTTGTATGCTAGAGACATGAAGAGAAATATACATTTGTTAAGTTTGGTCGTTAATCAAAGGAATCAAATCTGAACTTTCCTGTTCTATCCATTCGTTCATTCCATAATTATTACATGTAAAGCTTAGCCATCCATCGAACCCGTGTCAATAATTAAATCCTACTGGACATTGATGTTTCCCGCATAAGGAAACCAGTGTTCCAGGAGGTTGTATTTTCCGAACGCCTAACAAGATCCCCGCGATCCCGGTTTCGAACCTCGTGTCCGTCCGGGAACACGCGTTTGCGTTACAGGGGTTACTAACATGTGCGTTAATGGTTTGTACGAGAAAAACTAGTGTAAGGGCGGGAAGGGAAAGGCGTTTACTCATTTTCGTTGCCTGAAACAAAGGGTTTTAGTAGGTCAGTGTGGTACGTTATTAATCTTCTATTTTTTTTAATTTGCACGGTGTTATTAGGATTAATTTTCGCGATTTTATAAGGTCCTTGTAATTTGCACTGAGTTTCTTGTTAAGCCCGGGGGTATTTTGCTTGTTTAATACATACACTAAGTCGTCTAATTTGTATTTGTGTGAATCTAGTTTGTTGTCATAGTATGTCTTTGATTTAATTTTGGATTGAACTAGGTTGTCTCGAGCTATTTTTTGCGTGTAATTCAGCTTTTGCCGTAAATTCACTACGTAGTCGTCGTAGGAGTAAGTTAACGTGGGTTCGCGAGTTATATTACTGGGTAAATACGCCTTATTCCCGTAAAGTGTTTCGTATGGCGTGAAACCGGTCGACTTATGTACGCGAGTATTGTACGCTAGCATTGCAAAACTAATAAATTTGTCCCAATCTGATTGTTTGTCGTTGATGTAGTGTTTTAGGTAATCCTTCAAGGTCAGATGGGATCTTTCTAGAGCGTCATTAGTCCGAGGATGATACGGGGAGGATAACATGTGTTTGGTGTTGAATAGCTTGGTCAGATCTTTCATTAAACGAGATGTAAAATCAGTTCCTTGATCACTGAGTATGGTTTTGGGGATTCCGAACAACGTTATAAATCTGCTAATTCTGCGGCGACTGTCTGCGATTCGTGATTTTGAATGGGAACGGCATAGGAGTATTTTGTAAGGTCGTCCTGCATGGTTAATATAAAGCGATTATTGTTCATAGTTTGTGGCAGGGGTCCGACGATATCAATTGCGAGTCTTACAAACGGTTTGTCGGAAGTGGATGTGATTTCCATTGGTGCTTTTGAGGGACGAAAATTGGTCTTATTAATCTGGCAGGACGGGCATTTCTTGATATATTTTTTAATGTCTGTTTTCATCGATTCCCACTTGTAAAAGTCCTTGATTCGCCTGTATGTTCTGAGGAAGCCAGAGTGGCCAGCTAATTTAGAGTCGTGGTTCTCCTGAAGGATTTTCACAATTTCCTCCTTTGATTTCGGGGTGATGCGTTCGGTGTCCGTGAAAGTGTAGTACACTATTTCGCAGAACATGTTCTTTTTTATGTTCTTGTTGTTTATAGTGACGTCATGGATATAGAGATTACCGGAATGGTCAATAGCTTGTAAGTGTTTATTTAGACTCTGTAAGGAGTAGAATATCTCCTTGTACTCTAATTTGTCGAAGTGGAAATTTTTGCAAATGCAAAGGTATGATGTGTGAGAGTCGTTAGTGAGTGGAATAAAGGTGCGTAAGTCGGCGGGTTCTTTAATCGTAGAAAGGTCGTGTTCATTTTGCAATATTCCAGCAAATAGGTTATTTTCGTCTAGGTTCTTTGAATAAAATAAAACATTCGGAAAGTATTTATAGTTATCGCATGGAATCGTTTGAATCTTAGGGATATCGAGATTTTTATAATGAAATTCTATGAAGCTATCGAAAGAGGGGTTGTTCTGTACTATGTTAATCATCGGAGGCCGTGACAGTGCATCTGCATTAGAATTAAGTTATCCTGCCTTGTAAATAATTTTATAGTCGTGGTCTTTTAATTTTAATCGCCAACGGACTAATCGACTTCCTGGGTCTTTACAATTGAACAACCAGGTAAGGGGTTTATGGTCGGTCACGATAGAAAACGGTCTACCGTACAGGTAGGGCCTGAAATGCCGGGACACACCCGTTTGGACGCCATCCGATTGGACGCGTCCCGATTGGACGCGTTCCTTTTGGACTACGTGCCGATTGGACTCGTGTCGTTTTAACGCCGTGCCGTTTGGACTCCAAGTCGATTGGACTCCGTACCGGTTGGGCCTAACCCAGACGTAATCCAGAACTAACCCAGACCTAACCCAGACCTTTTTTTTTTTTTTTAACGCAGGGAAATGCTTTACGCATTCCCCGTCCCCCTTGGGAGAGGGACGGGGATATGTGGGACTCCCCCCCTTCCTGGATGGAAGGAGAAGGGCGGTACACCCACTAAAACTCTGTGGAGACCTGCCTAAGCGGTTTGGGAGTGGCCAGGAACTCGGAACGAACACTACTGGACCACTCCCCCGCAGACCTAACCCAGACCTTTTTTTTTTTTTTTTTTTTTTTTTTTGTAATGTGGGGAATCCGCCTTATGGATACCCTCTCCCCTCGCCTGTAGAGGCGAGAGGGTTATGTTGGGCTCTCCCGACCCGGAGGTCAGGCCTACCAACTAAACCCCACATTCTGCCGTGCCCTGGGCTTTTAAGGTCCATTCCGGGATCTGCATGGCATTACTACCGGAATGGACCGCCCTCTCATGCACACATGGGAGGGAAGAGAAGCTCCCCTCCGGCCAACCTATTTGGGACTCGGTGACGACAGACACCGTGTCCCCCCCACCCCGGAGCCGCCCGTTGGACATTTGGGTACCGGGCCCTCCTGTCCGACGACTCCCGGATACGTCTTTCCCCCCCCCCCCCCACCTCGCCGGCGGGGAACGACGCGTCCGATTTCCGATAAGGCCGGTCCTGCTTAGGGGAGCTTTAGCTCAAATCCTAAGGACCGACCCCCTACCCTCCCCGGTGGGTGGGTTGCAGTGCAACACCACCCACTAACCCCTTCCCACATTTGCACCCGAGGGTGCAACCGTGGGAAGAGGTTGCCCCCCTCCTCCTAGAGCTAACCCAGACCTAACTCAGAACTAACCCAGACCTAACCGTACATTTCACAATAAAATATCACCATATTTAGAATTCGAAAAGCAATGATTATAAAATTTACGACACTCAAATGTCACGAATCCAAACGGCACGGCGCCCAAATGTCAGAAATCCAACCGCAATGGCGTCCGAACGTCGAGTCCAATCGGCACGGCGTCCAAAAGGAACGCGTCCAATCGGGACGTGTCCAATCGGATGGCGTCCAAGTGGGTCATCCCCGAAATGCCTAACGCTCCAAACGATGGCAAGTAACTCCTTTTCCGTGGTGCTGTAGTTCTGTTCGCTTTTGTTTAGGGTGCGGAACGCGTACGCGATCGGGAGATCTTTACCGATCGGGCCTTGGCTCAATACAGATCCTATGGCATAATTAGAGGCATCGGTAGTGAGGAGGAATTCTTTAGTGAAGTTGGGATATTGAAGGATCGGTTGCGTAGTTAATATTTTCCTGAATTCGTCGAATGATTTGGTTTGCTCAGCGGTCCATTCAAAAGGCGTGTCCTTTTTTAGTAGAGTGGTTAAGGGTTTAGCTAGTTTCGCGAAGTCCTTAATAAATTTTCGGTAGTACCCAACGAGACCTAAGAAGACCTTAATATCCTTCTGATTTTTTAGGGTGGGAAAATTGGAGATAGCGTTGACCTTGTCTGGATTCGGTTGTACGCCCTTGTCCGATATAACATATCCTAAATACGCTACTTCCTGTCGCATGAACTCGCATTTATCGGGTTGTAATTTCAAATTATTCGATCTCAGACGAGTGAAAATAGCTTTTAGTTTTGAAGCGTGCTCTTCGATAGACGAGGCATAGATGACGATATCATCGAGATAGAGCGTGAACTCGTTGCTGGGGTTTTTAGATTGCGGCGAAGAAATGTTGATATAGTCTAAATTGTCACTGGTTATATAAATATTCAATTCTCGAACACCGTTAGCCGGGAAATTTGATCCGCCAAAGCGGTGTCCGTCTCCGGGGATTCCTCTGAGTTTAAATGAACCGCGGCAGTATCAGCTTGGTTGCGCTCTCCAAATGCTAATTGTTGCTGTTCCCTCCTATCGTTATTAAATTTTCTTTTCCGGCATTCGGAAATTAAGTGACCAGGATTTTTGCAATAGTTGCAGAATTTGGGTTCACCAGAGACGTTAGATCGGTCGGGGGTATGCACGGTACTAACAGTTGCAACCCGGTCTCGGTTAGGAACGGATAGTCTGGTCCTGCATTGGGAGGTTTCGTGATTATTTCTACCACAAATATTGCAAGACCTTTGCCTCGTAAATTTGTGCATATTAAGGGCACGCTCTTCCGCAAGGGCAGCGGTGTACGCGGAATTTAAATTATCAAAATCTTTCCATCTAAGCATTTGGGATATTTGCGGAATACTATGGTAAACGAATCGATTCAAGGTGATTTCTTCTACTGATTTCCTTTTCCCGGGTACTTCAGAAGGTTCGGTCGAATATTGTTGTATCGCGTTGAGCGCCCTCGAAGATAAAGTTAATAATTTTTGATGAAACGTGCTAACATCTTCAGAATGAAGTTGCCTACAGTTGTTCAATTCTTCCATTATTTGGCAGTAATGTTTACGATCCTGATATAGACTTTTGAGTTGATTTTTTAATTCTGTCCAAGTTCTAAAGGTCTGAAGGGCGAGTTGTTCCTTGGCGTTTCCAGAAATTCGCGACAATATAAAATATAGGAGGGGTACTTTTTGTCTTTCCGAAGCAAGTTCGTCCGCGTTGTTACAATTGGCTATAAATTGCCCGAGCTCGTATCTATTACCGGAAAATTCCTTAGGGATTAAATTGCAAAGGAATTGTATAGGAAAATCTGAAGAAGGGTCGGATGAGGTTACACCTGGGGATGGTTGTGACATGATGATATGAGTACGTAAGACAATTACCGTGCAACAAGAATTCGAAAATGTACCTGTCGTCTACCAGCGAGGGAGCTCCTGTGCGTGCCAGTGATCAGCTTCCTTCTCTGCAGTTGATGTCTGGATCCGTAGACTCTCGGGTCGACACTGTTATTTTCCGTCACGAAGGATAAAAATCCACCGATGAGGAACACTTATTAAAAGTTTAATACTCTTTCGTCGTTGACGGTCCTACCGACTGCGCCAAATTTGTCTCGGGAACCCGGAGAAAGGTACACGAATATAAAGAATCAAATAAACTGGCTTTATTTATATCGAGAGCGGACGAAGTTTACAGTTCGGAGAGCAAGAGAATTCTGAGCTGGTGATGCAAGGAAAAATGGGGAGAAGGGTAGGACTTTAGGATAGGAGAATTATGGGGGAGGAAAAGTGAAAGTTGGAGACGGGTCTAGGGATGGTCGCTGGAAAGGATGTCTGGTTTTCGTCTATTTCTAGGATGGGCTAAAGTGTTGTTGCGATTTGGTTGTAAGAAGAGAAAGTAGAGTAGGAAAGGGAGAGAAAGAGTGAGAGAGAGAGACCGGAAAGGACGGTTGGCCTTTATGGGCGACGAAAACTCGGCGTTCGGAAAAGTACCGCGACGGTGGGACTCTCGGTACAGTCTGCGATGTAATTTATGGCACTCGGGGCCCTTATAGCTAACGGCATAGGCTAGTGCAAGTATGGAATGGTTGGAGTATCTAACACCTCCCTCCTTTAGATTAATTTATGGGTTTTTAAACGTAAATTAATTAGGTTCTATGGTGGTTCGCGGCTATGTTATACAGGGTGGCCCACATAACTATGAACAGCTCAATATCTCAAAAACTATGCCATCGATTTTAAAGTTCTTAGTCTTAAATTGCATGGAACTGAAGGGCCTTTCTGACTACAGCAACGTGAAGCGGCCTCCCTTCCCCTTTAACGGGGGAGAGGAGGTACCTTTGTAATTTTAAATGGACCCCCCTATAAAATGTTACATATTTAGATTCTACAGGAAAGAACAAGTCAATTTTGTCTGAAACATTTTTTTGTCAGATACTTCCATGATGAGATATAACAGTTTGAAGTTTCGAGTTGTAGGTACTTGAAGCGCTCGGAAATATATATATATATATATATATATATATATATATATATATATATATGGAAAATATATAGAATCTAGAATCTAGAATGTAGAATATATAAAATATAAGATATAAAATATAAAATATAAAATGGGAAATAGAAGGTAGAAAATAGGAAATACAAAATATAAAATATAAAATATGGAATATAAAATATAAAATGTAGAATATAAAATATAATAGAAATAGAATGTAGAGTACGAAGTATAGAATGTACATATACATACATATATATGTGGGAGTGGTGTTAATGTCCTTTTTGGGGGGGACAGGGGGGGGGGTTAGTCCATATTAACTGAGGGGGCGCGAGACGATGATTTCCTTGGACCGTGTAATGTAGTGTGCCTGGTTGGTGGGAGGTCTCGGCTCTCGTTGTCGGTAGCCAGGATTAATCGAGAGCTGAATGCTCTTTCCTTAGACCTGGATCTTGCTTCTTCTTCCAGGATTTGCGAAAGTTGCGACCTTGTTACAGGCCCGGTGTTGATGTTGGTGTTAATGATATTGAAACGACAGGTGTCACTTGCTGGTCCCGGGTCATTAGGGAGGCACAGGTACCTCATTATGGGGCTTAGTATACGGCACCACCGTAGCAGGTAGATGGTGAGTATCAGTCCCAAAACGGATAGGGTGGTGCTCAGTGCGATAGTGTGCCATTGATTGTGGTGGACGATTACTGGTTTCCTCAGTTGTTCGTCGAGGAGGGTGTCCAGTCGTCTAACTTTATGATTTGTGTATTTGAATTCGTCGGTTCTGAGGTTCGTGATCTTGATGGGTTTTATTTGTATTGGGATAATGGTGGAATTGCTGTGATCCTTGGGGCAGCAATCGTCTTCGACGGTATTATGTATTTTGGAATCGTGTGTATGGTTGGCGGTAACCCTTTGCGATGGCTTCAATATTATCGTTTCTGTGTAACCCTTGCACTCGGGTTGAAGTCGGAGTATGCCTGCGGAAGTCAGTTCCACGTCTTCGATGTGGGTAGGTGAACACGTGACGGTTAATTGTAGGGGGTGGCTGATCGCGAATATCCATTCGTTGTTCCCAATATAATGTCACTTTTCGAAGTCAGCCCGAATGGTGTGTTTGTGTCATGATGGTGGCGGTACTCCGGTTGTGGACGAGAGTAGCGTGGTCTCACACGTCGGGCGTCCAGTCGTCCGGATTACGTGCTTGATGGAACAGATGCGCTCGCTGGTATCGACTGTGGTGCATGCCTCGAGGTCTTGGAGCAGTTTGTAATATACCTTGTTGGTACTCATTAGGATATAAGGAGAACTAGGTTCGATTTATCGAATAACGGCGGATGAGGAAATACAGATATCGGAATTAATATAATAACACGCCTCGCATATCGAGTAGTACCGAACAGAAAGTACCGATTACGTCAGATCTATATACAATCGGACAGGGAGAGTTTCACGCCCATTAAGTCCTATTTCCAACTTATACGTTTTGTAGATTTGTATCAATTATACATATTTAGAAAACTTCATCAAAATCAGTTAGCGTTGCAATGATCTACGAACATTTAAAGACGTTAAAAATTGCAGTTTCCCGCGTCTCTAACTGTAATAAATCTAAGGATTCTTACATCCTTCTGTTAAATAATCCTGTAGGTTATGAAATAAGCTAAAGCCAAAGGTCCGTAGTACGTGAAATAAAAAGCAGAATATAGAGTTTATTCAAGTGTGAATACAGAAGGAGCTTCTCTCTCAGGCGCTTCAGTTCAACTATCTGTGTTCGAAGTCTGTCATCGGAAAATTGCCGTCTTTACTGATGGTCATAAACCAATGGGAGAACCTAGGTATAAAGGATAGCGGCAGAGGAGACTTTTCTTTCGTACTTACATAGATTCTAAATGTGTACTTTAACACCTTCGATGCCTGATGTTTTTCCCGCATCAACCGATTTTGATAAAATTTTCAGAATATGTATAAATGACTGATTTACAAAACGTATTTTTTAAATTTTCAGTCTAACCCCACATAAAAAAGTGGTAAAATAAAACCTTTAGTATTTTCTCTGCAATTACGACCAATTGAAATTTTTTCAAATTTGTTTTTCGTAAGTGAAAGTAAACGAATTGTTCTATCTTTTCAAACAAATCCCAGTCATAGGGTCCAATATTTAAAAAGTTATTGTCTTTTTGAAAGTTGCCGAATATTACTGCGAGTCACGGTACGAGTGCCGTTACTTCAATATAACGAATTCAACAATATATAATATTATGGCCTCGCTGGCGTTCAAATATCGCTGTAAAAGGTTTGCAGGCTTTTAGGGTGGAATACCCCACTGTGTGGCGGGCAACTCGCAGGAATCGCTCTAAAGTCCGGAATTCATGATCGAATTGAAAGAAAAAATTAATCAGGCGTTTATCCCGACCGCCTACCCGCTTGGCTATTACATGTGCAACGTAGTCGAGGTGAAGGTAAATGCAAAATCTCGCAACACCAAAGATACCTTAAAGCAGGTGTCGGCAACATTTTTTGGATGCGGGTCAAAATCAACCAAAATGTGACTATTAAGAAGACGTTTCTAGTCAATGAGTATTTTCGTTTTAAAATAGTCTTTTAGTGAATAGTTAGTAAGATCAATTTTATTGAGAAGATAATTATAACATACTTTTACACTCAAAACATAAAAAAACAATATTATAATTCTAATTATTATAAGAACAAAGATACCTGTCAAGTTTTAGTTCATTATTTCATGAACTTTATTTAAAAACGTTCTCTTCGGTATGAATGGCAACACTGATGCTGAATTTGTGACGTCAATTTCAAATTGTGACGTCAAGTCTGGTTTATACTTAGTCACCGTAAGACGAATATAAGCGTCTGAATTTTCGGTAATTAAGCTGCTCCTTTTCTTACTTACAATAAATTTCATGTGTGAAAATATTTGCTCACATTTATAAGGAAAACCGAACGCGGACAAAATGACAAAGCCAATTTTTTCAAAGATGAAAACTTCGTGGGAAGTGATGCCCAACACGTTGATATGTATTCCGCCTATGTTTATTTCTGCAACTCTCTAATTAAACCAAAATGTGAATCTTGTTATTAATATTTTCTCAAAGTTTTCGTTTCATGTTTATGTTTTATAATTAATTTGAATACACTATAAATTATTTGTGGAACTCGAGCGGGTGACTTGGTGACCCGCGGGTCATAGGTTGCCGACGCTTGCCCTAAAGACCACCATTACGGAGGTGATGACAAAAATGTACAAGGTGTAGGTGAGGCGAGTCTGCAGCGAGTTCAAGTAGTTACAAGCTCAAGATGGTTGTGGCAGCTAGTAAAGCCTACATCGAGTAATTCCACACTTTATAGCATTCACTACTTTTGCACAAATTGACAAAAGAATATAATAACATTTTTCTGGATGTTACGTACGGTGCGAAAGTCGAGCGCGACGCGCGGATGAGTCGTGCCCGCTTAAGGTTGTAAATCTCAAGCCCGATCGTAATGGACGCGTCGGTCCCGAAATCGCCGTTTTTATTACCCGCCAAATTAATCTTGGGTAACCAGTTCAATGATTAGTGCTACGTGTTATTGAGATAAAAGCGTTTCGTCCCAGGCCTGCTAGAGGATTCGTCGGTAAGGCTAATGCAGCAGGCCCTGCCTTAGACGAGCGCGGATCCGATCTCGATGATCCGTATTGTTATTTGCCTTGTCTGAAATGTACAAGGAAGTAACTGTTCGATTCCGACTGTTAGATCGTGACTGACTGGTTGTCACTAACTGGCCGTCGCGGTTTCGGGAGGACCCTTCGTCGTATCGTGAAGGCGATCCTCCATTTCTGGGTGTCAAGACGGTGACACCCATTACTATGCTGAAGAATTGCATTGATTGGTTCTGCCGAGTTTTTCACTTCCCAATCAGTGCATTCTTGAGGACTTTTAGATCAAGCCCTAAGCTGGCCTGTCTTGGGAAAGCGTGGGACCGTACGCGACTGCCTCCGAGGGCGAAGACAGGTAACCCGAGAACCGTACTTCTCGGTCGGGAATGTCCTTCGTCGGTAATAGATTTACGACGCGTAATTCTCGAGAAGGAAAGAAAAAACTACGAAGGTTCGGCGATGGCTCGACTGGTCGCCAAATGTGCATCGGTTCCCTAATCCTTGAGAGTAGCCTCAAGTCACGAAGGCGTCATAAACAAATCCGAAGTAAAAGCCTTATGTCTTGTTTCCTTGCGACGGTACACTGGAATTTCGACTGTTTTCCTTTTGTCCACAAAGCTTTGCGTTGTTGTTAGGGTTAGATGAAGAACCGAGTGTCTATACGTACAAAAAGACTAAAGATAACTAAACTAGAGCTGCGTAAAATACTATTAGGAGGTTGAATAAGTTCTCGCTGTTCTTTTTTTATGAAATGAATGCTTTATTTTAAAAAATTGGTAAAAAATATGTTCTTGAAAGTATTGTCTCTCGCTAGACATTACTTTCCCCCATCCTTCTGGCAGCATAGTAATTCCATGTCGGAAAAACGACACGTTTTTTGAGGCAATCCAAGAGTGGACCCATTTTTTGATATCTTCATAAAATTGGAAGCGCTGCTCAGCCAAGCCATGTGTCATCGATCGGAACAAATGGTAATCTGATCGGGAAATGTTTGGTGAATACAGCGGGTGGGGTTGTACTTCCCATTTAAGTGTTTTCAAAAACGTTTTCACCGGTTTTGCAACATGTGGCCGCGCGTTGTCATGCTGAAAAATCGCTTCAACTCGTACAGCACCCAACGTCCTTCCTGTGAATCGTTCCTAATGCTTTCAAACGTTTCGAATCTGTTGTGTGATCAACTCCTAATGATTCTGCAAGTTCAGCTAGTATCTGACACGAGTCTTCATCAAGTAATGCCTCAAATTCTTCGTCTTCAAGTTTTTGTTGTGCGCCAGGGCGTTCTTTATCTTCAAGATCAAAATCATTATTTTTGAAGCGTCTAAACCAATCTCTGCATATTGTTTCCGACAGAACATGGTCGCCGTAGATGTCAACAAGAATTCTGTGTGCTTCAGCTGCAGATTTTTTTTTAATAAAATAGTGTAGTAAAATTCCCCGCAATTACTCTTTCTTTGGCATGAAATTCGACATTTAGCACAATAAAAGAAAAATTGTTTATACTTCAGTGGAATGACATACACTGAATTTTAACCTTGCATATATGTAGTACTTCATTATAGATACGTTACTATCTGAAACTAAATTCACGCAGTTCTGGTATTACCACCTTTCGGAAAACAGCGAGAACTTATTCAACCTCCTAATATTTCAAATAGTAAACAATAAATAGATACAACCGTAGAGGGAATGATTCCACATGAGAAAGTAAGTCGAACATACGAAATAGATTTGTCTTATTTGGGGCTTTGTTATAAAAAAAATCGACCTTGAAAATCCGTCAAGTTTGCGTGCCTAGCGTTTCTAAGAAGTAGAACTGGTAGGTCATGAACAGACGCTCCAGACAAAGTCGTTTTGCAAAAGAATATGTTCCCGAGCATTCATTATAAGCAATGTTTTTAGTGCAAGTACATTTATGTCAGGGACATCGGAACGTGATATTTTTGAAAGTTCATGGATTAAACGTTTTGACGCATCACATCAAGGAAGTCAGGGCCCAAAAATTACTTTATTACTGCAGTTCTGTAAAGCACGCGATGCCCTGACTTCCAAGTCAATAGCAACAATCTGTCGTAAATCTCTGGTATAAAGCACAGGATCTCTAACTAGGATCAAATAAGAATCGTATTACTCTTTGTCATTTATTTAGTTATTGATTATATCATAAGTCATTATCCTCCACTTTCTCGTGATGTCCATTGAGGAATGACAATAAATGTTTCCAACAATTAATATTATTGACAAAGTGTGAGTTTCCTTAGTAATTCATAACATATGATATGATATGGCTGCACGCAGGTACAGCCGCCCGGCAGCTGCTCGTACCGCTCGTCGCGTGTTGGCCGTCCAAGACGGTTAAATCGCGGTGCAGCGTTCACTTGAAATTGACATGATTTGAGTTTCGATATTTATAAAGTGTCACCATTTCTCAAACAAGTCTGTAAAGAGGAGACTCGTGGCTATATCCTCATTTTTCCTGCAAATTTTTAAATACTTCTTCGCTAGAAGAACACCACCTTTGTTTAATACAATTGAAAAATTAATGGCGAAAAAATGATTATTTTTTGCAACTGCAATATTTTTTATTAGAAACTCTTATATCTTCACTATAAGAACCTGGAATATCATTTTCATTGGTTTGTTAGTTCAGCCGTTATAATTTAATGAAAAAGGTTGACGCTTCACTTTGCAGGTATGTAAAACCAACAATTTTCAAGATCTCGAGAAACCATTTGACATACGTTCATATACCATATCTACAACTACAATCTACAACGTATTCAAATTCGAACAAAATCCGAAGACCTACTCCGAAAACTGTCCGACTTCGCGTGGAATGACCCTAAAGTAAGTGGTGATTTTCTTCCGATGCTGTCTATTTCTACACAAAGCGGAGACGAAGTTGAAAAATCGTGTAGTCTGTTACTGGGCAGTGGCTAAAGTGTTAGCAGTTGCCGCCTATCCAACGGGTTTGTTGGGGTCATAAAACATAATTTTTTCTGGGCCTGATGCACGCTCCTGATGTAAGAGAGGTTATTAGCTAGAAGGTACTACGCCAGTGTCGTAGAACCATGAAACTACTGTCAATTTTGATTTAAATAGAAAAATGATTGTATTTTTCATAGGTAGAAAATAATTTTATTCGTCAAAATATTCACCTTCACACTCAATTATTCTTTCTTAACAGGGGAAAAACTAAAAAATACTATTTTTATAAAATTCGTTATATTTATCGTCGAAAAATTAGATACCTCCCCTTTTTTCATATCATTTAGGAGAGATTCAGGTAAGATGGCTATACTTAACGAAAATTAGTATGAGTTTATTATTTTTTATGCAAAAAACAGTATTTTATTGACAAAATCTGATATGTTTTCGAAACAAAAATATCTATTGTATAAAGAAAAAATTTTATTGTCACCTTTCGTTTGAAGTAAAATACTAATTTGTTTATTTATTGGTACTGTTTGGTAAGATGTTCAATGGTTCCATTGATCACGGAAATACAATCTTTGCATATGAATAAGCCAAGCTCTAATGGATTGCAAATCCTCGGTACTTTTGAACTGTTTTATGCCCCTTCTTAAGGTAGTTTGTGGAATATTGCATTCTAACCCTTTGTGACACAGGATTTCAGATAATAAAGTAGACTCGTGTTGCATAGAAATTTTATTGCGTTTTAAATGAAACAAAATTGGTATATTTTTATTAATAAAGGTATGACATAATGTAAAAACATAAAAAAATAGTAATAGTTTAATTAAATTCGTTGTTATAGGGTGGGATTCAAATAGTCCCACCGTGCCACATAGGTTCATGAATGGTACCTATTAAAGCACATCCTTTTCCCTAACCACAGAGGCACTTTGCACACAGTACAAGACCATAGTGTTCGAGTTTCCTTTTTTTTTGTACTACAAAGCGCACATCGTTTACGAGACGAACGTTCTAGTAGATGTTTTGAATCTTGTCTTCTTATTTCTAATGAAACGTTACGTTTGTGTTTGCTTATTTGGACTGATAATGACTTATTGTTAGATTCAGTTGGTACGTTATTATCTATTAATGTTTGACTAATAAATCCTTCGGGACATTGACGTTTAAGAATATTAAAACATAAACAATAAATAAAAATATGTTTTCTTGTATTACTCCCCAAGTTGCGTGGTGGGACAAATAAAATCCCACCATACTTTCATCATTTACAAACAAATTTAAGCTTTAGTTTTTATTATAAAACTCTTCACTTGCTTATATAAAACTAATTTTTATAAAAATTAACTTACTTCTACGATTTTTCACATAAAACCAGGAAAAAAAGATTGTCGCAATAAACCTTCCGCTTGCAACAATTGATGAACCTGTATTGGCATGTTGAATGTTGCCAACACAATTGAATACATTTGTTGAAGATATTACCAACTGCTTTACGTAAATAAGACGAAATATAAAGCTATGCGCATGCAGCTATTGCAATATTTCGAAGTGGGACTAAAAATGTCCCACCATGTATTACGGTGCATCAAAAAGGTGGGACACTTTTAATCCCAGCGTGCCCCAAATAGTTAATGGGGTTGCCCATCCCGTATGTTGTATAATACAGCTAAAGAAGCTTCGTTTGACCAAATTCTTCTGCTTTTGCATTTAATGTAATTTCTTGGCATTGTATGGGGTGTAAACAAATGTTTGGTCCAGGCCATTATAACTATAGTCTACATCTTCGTATCGGTGCAAATCTATGTATTATTATGCAAATCTAGAAAAATAAACTATAATTTCACTATATTATGTAAAAGAAACGCCGTGCGCCGAGATATACATACAGTATTTCATCGATAATTGTCCACAACACGGGTCTGCGGAGGGACAATTATGCGCGAGGGATATCATTGTTTGAGGTTTGCCGAACGTAGAGAAGGACAGCCGAGCTCGAGAGGCCTCGGTCACCGAGAAATGTAAACATATCTAATCCGAATTTCCGACTTCTTTATTAATCATTATTTTTTATGGGACTTCGATGACCATATTTGTGGCATTTTTCTAATAAAAATGATACCAAACACGATATAATTCGGATCATATACAGGTGTATGGTCATTATGTATAGGTCTAGTACATAACATCGGTGAGACAACAGTAATGCAATGACGATACTTTTTCATTTATAATTAATCTTTTAAGAGACTTTTACCATCATATTTGTAATATTTCTCTGAACAAAATTTTTCTGATTATACATACATATCTATTTTTTTAATTGATGATGGAGTAAGTTTTGGTGACAAAGAGATTAAATGATAAAGACATTAAAGACACATTCTCCCGGCTGCGACTCTCTGCGTCTCTTTATTTCCCATACGCTATCCTTCCTCGCGCCCGAAACTTTAATCGTCTATTACACAAGTAAATATCATCGGAATTATATCATATTTGGTATGATTTTTATTAGAAAAATGCCACAAATATGGTCATCGAAGTCCCATAAAAAAAGAATAAATAATAAAGAAGTTGGAAATTCGGATTAGTGTGGTCTCACCGATATACCCGAGCCATATGGCGTCATATTTCTCGGCGACCGAGGCCTCTCGAGCTTCACGGCCCCTCAAGGGGTTACACCCCGCACTAGTGGGAATATCTCAGGGACAATTATGTCGGAGACATTTTGGACAATTACCGATGAAATACTGTACCTATGTCAGTTACGCGAAGAAAAAGCATCGTTCCTCGAACAATATTATGACGCGCGGTCGTCGCCCCATATTTCGTCACAGGACAACAGCTGACCAACGACGACTCGCGCTCTAAGGCCAACGTTCGAAATCAGAAGTTTTAAAGAGTTCAGTTAGCATTCGCACTTGACCGAACACACTTCGTATAATAAAGCATATTCTGACGACCTTACGTTTCGATCTCTCCTGAGAAAACCCTTCCACTCAACAATTATGTGCATATTTTACCAGTGACTTGCTGACGATGTCAATATCTATTCTTCTATTAATTTTTATACGAGTAAAGTTTATATTTGTTTTTATATGTTACTCTTTAATCGTGTAGAACCCTATTGTATCATAATACCATCGCCACCTATGTATACATGCATTTACATTGTGATTTCCTCTTTCTTTAAATCACAAAAGTACTAATTTAAGTCATTATGTTTACCTAAATGAAAACGTTTCCCGTAAAAAAAGAAAAATTACTCTTTCCGTCTTTTATGCCAGTTTGTTGTTTTGCAACGCCCAATTGTGCTTCCTTGTGATCGCTGGTTATTGATGGTGCTTTAAAACAATTTACGGTTTATCAAATGATATTGTTTGAGATTGTACTCGCGTGAGAATTCAAATGGTGGTGTCTCGACCGCGATCGTGACCGGTCCCCACCGATCCCCAAAGGTTGGATCAAACTGTCGCTCGACTAACCAATCACCGCTGCCCTGAAGAAATCGTGTTCAACTGCCATGCGTTACCGTGCGCTCTCGATCATACACTTCGCATTCGGACCTCGCAGCAGTCGCTCGCAATTGTGATATCTTGTGATATCGTCACAATTTCGGTATTTAAAGTATTCGTGGCAGCGTCGCTTTCCTAAGTGTTTGTCCTTGTAACGCTGTTCGTGGCGTTTTATTCTCGTGGACAGTCCTTACTCGAACATCAAACTTGCTTAAAGTGAAGCCGTAGTGGAATCCTTCGCATCCACCCGTCTCCACTCCCGCATCGTGCCGAAACAGATATAGTTAATTATTGTTCAGTAAACCTACCATGCTATCAATATAGAATTCAATGCCTGCATTAAGATGACTCGTCTTTCTTCCAAAATTAGTGTTTTTAGATAATCACTTGTGCTTTTTAAGTGAAATGAGTGCTAACTTTTAAATAATTAAACAGAACAAAACAATTTCTGTCCAGTATCTTGGATATTTTTTTTAAGAATGAAATTTTCTTCTCAAAATATATAACTATAATATATGACAAAATACAGGGTGGCCCACATAACTTTGAACAGCTCAATATCTCGAAAACTATGCCATCGATTTTAAAGTTCTTAGTCTTAAATTGCATGGAACTGAAGGGCCTTTCTGACTACATAAACGTGAAATGGCCTCCCTTCCCCTTTAACGGGGGAGGGGAGGTACCTTTGTAATTTTAAATGGAACCCCCTATAAAATGTTACATATTTAGATTCTACCGGAGAAAACAAGTCAATTTTGTCTGAAACAGTTTTTTGTCAGATACTTCCATGATGAGATACAACAGTTTGAAGTTTCGAGTTGTAGGTACTTGAAGCGTTCGGAAATAGCGTTATGGAATTATACGCGCTTGAGTCCTTTGCTTATTCGTGAAGAAACACAAACAATAATATTTACAATTCTTGAGTTTGACTCACATATCTATGAAAACGTTTTCAGTTTAGAGCTGTTATTCAAGCAGTAACATTGTGATTATGGCTACTTTTGACACAGAAGTGAATATGTTATTAACGTTAGGTGAATGCCAAAAAAATTATCGGCGTGCAGCAGTGATGTTTTTTGAACGTTATGGGATCAAAAAATGTCATGCAACACTTCATAATTTAGAAAAGCGGCTTCGCGAGCACGGTGAATTGTGTAAAAAAACTCGCAATAAACCTAAAGTTGTCACTAATGAAAATAATAGTGCCAGTATTCTTGCTGCAATTACATTAAATCCTCATATTAGTCAACGTACACTTGCACAAACATCACATATTAGTCGTTCATCGATTCAACGAATTTTGAAACGGCAAAAGTATCATCCATATCACATGGTTTTATCACAAGAGCTTTCGATAGCAGATTACGATCACCGCGTAAGATTTTGTGAGTGGCTGCAGGGTGTTGTGGAAAATGACTTTTTGTGCAAAATACTTTTTTCCGATGAGGCCACTTTTATGAATTCAGGGCATGTAAATAGACATAATCTGCATTATTGGGCCGTGGAAAACCCAAATTGGATGCGATGTGTTCCCTTTCAACATCGATGGTCTTTAAATGTTTGGTGTGGCCTAATAGGAGATTTTGTGATTGGACCTTATTTTTTTCAAGAAACTGTAACATCTGCAAGTTATTGTGATTTATTAAAAAATCATTTGCCTGCGCTTTTGGAAGATGCGCCACTACACGTTAGAAGAGAAATGTGGTTCCAACAAGACGGAGCTCCTCCACATTTTGCAATCATCACCAAGCAATTTTTGAACGAAAAATTTGGGAATAAATTGATAGGTCGTTGGGGACCTCGTCAATGGCCTCCTCGATCCCCCGATCTAACACCATTAGATTTTTTCTTATGGGGATATGTAAAGGACAAAGTTATGTTTGAAGCACCGACGACAAAAGAGGATATGAAACAAAGAATACGTGACGCTTGCGCTTCAGTGACTCCGAAATGTTAAAAAATGTTGGAACAACTTTGATGTTTCGAGTAAATAAATGTTTACAAGCCAGTGGTGGACATTTTGAACATTTAATTTAAAGTACATTTTATTTCTTCACGAATAAGCAAAGGACTCAAGCGCGTATAATTCCATAACGCTATTTCCGAGCGCTTCAAGTACCTACAACTCGAAACTTCAAACTGTTATATCTCATCATGGAAGTATCTGACAAAAAAATGTTTCAGACAAAATTGACTTGTTTTTTCCTGTAGAATCTAAATATGTAACATTTTATAGGGGGTTCCATTTAAAATTACAAAGTTATCTCCCCTCCCCCGTTAAAGGGGAAGGGAGGCTACTTCACGTTCATGTAGTCAGAAAGGCCCTTCAGTTCCATGCAATTTAAGACTAAGAACTTTAAAATCGATGGCATAGTTTTCGAGATATTGAGCTGTTCAGAGTTATGTGGGCCACCTTGTATATTACTATTAACATATTTAATAAAAATTCTCTTCTCATACCGTTCAGTTTGCCTACTGAATAAAGGTCGTCTTATAGTTTTGTCGTGGTTAATAGAATGCGTTGTCAGTTCTTCTTATCTAGCGTCGTAATTCTTGGAAAAATTAATTACAATATGGTGTTGAAGAAAGCCTTCTCAAGGAGACTATAACACATAGTACACCAGAAAAAGAAATACCTTTTTGTAACATATACATCGATTTGTAAAGTTTGGTATAGTGTCTTAGAGTTTTGTCGTGGAATGTAGGCATGCTGGATAAGGAATGGAGATTTGAATTGGGCAGATTCGGAGGGGTGTGGTCGCATTTACTCGAATGCATTGTCAACATTACTCGAACAGAAGAGCAGGGCCTTGAAGGTTCTACGTATCCAAACACGCCAGATTTTACTTGAATTTCCCTTTCTGATTTCTAGCCGCTCGCACGTCCTTGAGTTTTTACATGTTGCAAGTAGTCCATTACTTTATTTTAGTTTTTTATTCACATTATTCTACATCATTTTAATCATGTTCGCTACATACACGGGGTGAGTTACTTAAGATTTTTTCCTCAAATATATCTGTTGAATTTAGTGATACCAGAAATTTATCTCTCAAGGTTGTTACGTACGGATGATATTTTTCGGTTCAATTTTCTCTCAAGAAACGCCCTAAACAACTCCCGCTTAACTCTTCATATAAAGATCCAGCTGTCGACTGGATTCATTGGAAACAACAAAAAATAGGAATGTGACCCTACGTGACCCAAGTAGTCCATGCAGGCATCCCCACCCATTTTTGAGGGTATATAAACTCGTTAATTTTCATCCTAGCTGGTCCAGAATTGTGTAGTCAGGCGTAGAGTCACGTTGTGTCATGTCCGTAGGATTCAATACCAATGAGATCAAGCTAAAGTTCCTTTTCGAATCAAATTAATCTTATAGATTCCACTAGTCCGGTTGCAGTTCTATTTGCATTCTTTAAATTATTCTTGGACTCCGCATTGCCGGTGCGTCAACACCAAACATCTAGGTAATAGTAATTTTATTGTACATTTCCATTAAAATGAACTGCGACACTAAAATACTTGAAACACACAATTAGACAGAATATAGCTACGTTATCTAGTAAATCGTGTAATCTCTAAGACCTTCGATTATCGCCTAATATCCTCATTCAGTAATTTAGCATTCCCACACGATACAATTTTACCGCTCCAATTGTATCATGACCTACAACAAGATAGAAAAGTTGGGAAACACTGCAATAGAGTATACAAATATGTATGAGCGATTGTCAAATTTAAAGCATTTATTTTATTTTATTTATTGCTTTAAACCAAGCATGGTTTATTTAGCATATACAAAACATGAACATAAATATATTAACTTAATGCTCCATTTAACTTAACTTAAACTGGATTGGAAATGAAATTAAATATTGATTGCACAACGCTTAATAAAGTCGAAGATAATTAATAGGCCTTTAATATCTGGGCCACATAAGAAACATTTTATACTTGTAGGAAGACTGTACTTGCGGCGTATGAGAGTTAATATAAGCGTATCGCGTTCATTTTCATATTTTAGACATTGCCGAATTACGTGATCCAGGTCTTGGTGCTCATCACCGCACTCATAAGTACTGCCTAAAATAAATTTCACTCTGGCTAACGAAACATTTAAATTATAATGGTTAGAGCGGCATCTGTTGACAAATGTTACAAAGTTCCTAGGCAGTCCATTGTTCTTTAATTACGTTGTTTGTGGAATTCCATGTTTGGGTTTTAAAGTCGCTGAGAAAGTCGGTGAACGGGGTTTTGGTATCAAACGTGTGCATTTCATTTGTCGCTTCCTTCGCTAGTACGTCAACCTTTTCATTGCCAATAATACCAGTATGAGATGGTACCCATACAAACTTAATGAAGTTTTGGTTATTGTTATTAGACATAGTAGTAGTAGTAGTAGCTTTATTGATTCCCCTAAGGGTTACGATTATTAACATTTTTCATCTTCTCCCGTTTTACCTCCTCATCCCGCTCCTACAACTAGTCTTATATCTATCCTATGGATTCTATCTTAAGTTCTATATATATATATATATATATATATATATATATATATATATATATATATATATATAGAGAGAGAGAGAGAGAGAGAGAGAGAGAGAGAGAGAGAGACAGAGAGAGAGAGAGAGAACCTATTTACAGAAGAATTCACTATTTACATTACATACAAATACTCTAATACTCTTCCTCTTTATACCCTAATAATTCCCCCCTACCCTATCCTTCGACCCCCTCTTCCGGTCGCTTGTCGTTCATCCTTACTCTTTCACTTCATACCCTCTCTCCATTCTTCCACTCTCCACATCCACATCTCCCCACCCCCCTCGTCATCCAACACCTCCCCTACCCACTCTTGCCATCCTCTTTCCTCATCCACTTTCATACACTCCTCCCACACGTGCTCCCACGTCTCAATCCCCCATTCGCACCTTCTGCATCTTCTCGCCTCATCTTCCAACCAATATTTCGCCCCTCTCATCTCATTTCCCAGCCTAAATTTCGCTACCCTCTGCCATCTGCTTTCCCCCCATCCTTTCCTCAGATATCCCGATAAACCCTCCCCTTTCACCAACCCATACCACTTATTGTATCTCGATTCTCTTATCCTCTTCCATCTCTCCACTTTTTGTCTTTCCCCTTCCCTTCTTTCTAATTCCTCCCATATTGTTATTAGACATATAGGTAAAGTATTTATTTTTTATTTCGAGAAGGTGATAATTAGTAGCATAGCGAAGTGTTGGGTTACCTAGCAATTTAATTACGTTCAAAGAATCAGAGAGAATAAGAAAGTTTATACCATTATATGAATTGATGATATCTAGTGCATGATTAATCGCACAACATTCCGCAGTGAAAACTGAAGATCTTATATCTAGGCTAATTTTTTGTGCTATATCTAATTGTGGGCAATATACTGCAGCGCCTACTGCCGGAGAGATTTTCACCTTGCTACCATCTGTATAAATTACGATAGTATGGGGGGGGGGGGGGGCAGATTCGATATAGTGCGATAGTACCGCATTGGAGTTATCACAGTCGCGTATCAGTGAGCCCAAGTCAACATCGCATGGTAGATTATTATAAACTACGCTATAATCAAGTGTAAATATGGGATGTTTTTCGTTAATTGCAAGGTCTGGTTGCAAGTCCAATATACTCTGGATATTCACGCCTAGGAGAGAGAGCTTTCTTCCTCTACGAGAGAATGAAGTAGTCAGGTCTACATTGTTGTTAAACAGAATTTGGTAAGAGGTTAAACCTTTGAGAGAGTAACATTTTAGAAGGTATTTTTTGGCCAAGAAATTAGTTCTGTCACGGAAGGTAGTTACTTTAACTTCACTAAGCAAGATGTTGGTAGGTATACTTATCCTGAAACCCAATGCTTAATCTTAGGAATACATTTCGTTAAACACATCTAATAAAATAAGTTTGATGTCAGTAGGCAACAACTTTAGAGACTGATAATCTAGACCGTCAGTTCCTGGGACGGATTTGTCCTTCTTGGAGTCTAAAGCAAAGTTGAATTCAGTAAAATTGAATGGACTGTCGAGAAACTGATTTGGTGAGCACTACGGTAGCCATTCAGAATCAGGCACGGCCCACGGAGGGGCAACCTTGCTTAGGTCAATTTTAGTTAAGTGTTGCGATGCGACCAAACTATATTAACACGCGGTTTTTGTCGACCGTAAACTCACTCGAGCTTGTAAATCTCGAGATCCCGATTGGACGCGTTTCGATATGTGGGTCACCGACTTATCACCCGCCAAACTAATTTTGGGTGACTGGATCGTAGTGAGGAGCGATGGTTGCGTGAGACTTTGATTGCGTTGTTGAACGATGTTCTGCGACTGCTGTCTGAATGTAGAGTGGAGTTCTTTCGGAAGTTGAGGAGCGCCTAAGCTGCCTTCTTACTTGTAGGCGTTCCTCTGTTTTCGGAGGTTTTCGGTGTCGCTGAGTAGAAATACGCCAATTGGTTCTTGCCGATGCATTTTCCCAATCGGCGCATTCTTTACGGATCATCACCTCCCTTCCGTTACGCCCTGAGCGTGCGTTGTCTTGGGTAGAGTGGGGATGATACTTGCAAGACCGTGGAGTCCTTTGGACCTTCGACTGCGTCGTCGGAATTCCTCGAAGTAACCCTCGGTAAAGGACGACTCTTCGGGAATTATTGGTTTATGACACGTCACGGCTATTGAGGAAGGACGGAAACGAAAGTTGGACGTCGAGTGGTCGCCAAATGTGAAAAAGGTCTTAATCTCAAAAATAGCCTTTTCGTCACTTCCGTGTCATAAACCCTGTTGACGCGAACTCCCCGTGCGCGTGTTCCCTTGCGATGGAACATTAAGCGTTGAGACCCTGACATTGCTTTGTTCTCAGTTCACGTCCACTTATTTTTTAGTCTTTTGCAACAATTCCAGAAAAAGTTACTGCCCCTCTTAATGTCGAAGTTTTTCAGAAAATTATGGAAATTCTCTCTTCTTTTGTTTGTACGTTCTTTTTGCAATAGCGTCGTGTCTTTTAAATTGTATAAGGTGATTCATTTCTAAAATGTATTGCCATTTCTTGAATACCGCTTTCCGCAATCTTTTAGCCCGTTCATAATCATTTTGATGCTTTGCATCAGCGACTGTTCTTCGTCGGGGAGTGCTACTCATAAGAGTACTTCTCACACGGCCAACAAGAACGTTATACTTTTCCACTCAATCCAGACCGTCAAATTCATGCGTTAAAAATAGGGAGAAACTATTTAACATTTCTTTCTGGTAATTGTTCCAGTCCGTTTTCTTTGAGGACAATCCGTTTGTTAACTTTCTGTAAATGTGTTTAGTTCTCTGAGCTTCAATTTTTATGATAACCAAACTGTGGTCAGATCCGCGAGTGTCGTCTAAGATATCTACGCGCGTTTCATCAATTAAATCGGAGGTCGTAAAAATTAAATCAATATTGGATATTGATATTGCTATTATTATGAAAGCTGAAGTGTGTAGATGTGTCCGGGTTGTGTAGAAATACATCATAATTCAGTAAAATATTGAACAGTCTCTTACCATTAATATCATCATTTGTACAGTTCCAAACTTTGTTGTGAGCGTTAAAGTCACCTACGAACAAGCACGGATTAAGTTTTGCGACTGTTTCCACAATACTATACCAGATGCCTTGACTCAACGCGGGACCTTGAGGTCTGTAAGCTGCGAATACGTTAATTGGAGGAAATGTGTTCATTAATTTAATTGTACAGGTTTCAATTTGATTATTAAAAGAGCCAATATCTGGGAGAATATCGTATTTGATGTCTTTCCTAATATAAATAGCTACGCCTCCCCCCGTTCTACCAACTCTGTCCTTGCGGATGGTGTTGAAACCTTTAAAGTCCATTTTAATTTCCGGCTTTAGCCAGGTTTCGACGCAGATGAAGATGTGGAAATCTTGTAGTAGGTGTTGAAGCTCCTCTTTTCGCTGCGAAATGCTCCTAGCGTTCCAAAATGAAATGCGTAGTAGTAATGAATTTGTAGCTCCAGGGGTGTTATGTTGCATTTTTAGTGTATGAGGTCGACAAATTATTATTATTAGAGTGCTTAATAAGAGCGTTAGTTCGTTGAGTCGAGTGCGGCCTCCTGGTCAGTGTTAGATGTTCTAAGTTTTTTATAATTCTGGTAAGTCGATTCTTCATGCTGCGATGCGTTATACTAGGACAAACATCGCGCAGCATAATGCTCAATGCGTTTAAATCGTTTGTGTAATTTTTTACGATGTCGACATGATTGGTCTTCCCAATGGTGCCCCTTAGAAAATTGTTCAGTATGTTATAATCCAAAATATACGCATTAGGATTTTGTTCAAGAATTTCTTTAAGTTGGGCAGTTATTCTTTCAATATCAATGTCCTGGTCGCTGCTGATTGAGGATTTCCGTAATTTTTTGGTTTCCCTGTTTTTGTACGTTTATCTTCATGTTGTAGGTTTGTTTTGGCGTCGGAGCCATCTGATGTTGGAATACAGTTGCTTGCTGTCTTTGTTGTATTAGAGTAAGATGTGGTGGTAGAAAGTGGTCTTTTATTGGTAGTATTTTTGTAATTATCTTTTATGTTAAGACCTGTGTTCGTTTCTGGCTAGCCATCTATAATTGTTGGCTCTTCGTTAATATTTTCGATGTTTTGTCCTGTAGGTGGCTCGTCATTTAGTAGGGTTGACATAGGAGAGTTAACGTTCGGGCACTGTTTGGCCAGATAGTTATCTTTCTTGCATATGAAACATTTAGGATTACACTGTCCAACACCAAATTTGTTCCACAATAACTGATCGGTAATTCTTATAGAGTTTTCTGCGCTGATTCCGAATCTGTCCTTGGTTTTTCTCCTACATGCACAGTTTTTGCGGAAACGGCTTTTAAAAAAAAAACCTATTTTTCAACTTTAAACAAATATTGTGATGTTATTATAAAAAATATTGAATTGTTCTTTGCAGCATAAGATTCTGTAGACTTTCCCGAATACAGTGATATCCAATATTAATACATTATGATTGTTTAAACATGTTTAAATAATCATTAAAGACGGAGAGACACCAATTTTGCACAAATTTTTGAGGATATTTTTCAATTTATCTCAAAAAATAAGGGTCCAGCGGAAAATCGAACTATACCACGCGATAGAGCAGACTTTTATCTTGAGAAACCCCCCTTTGAAGTTTGCAACATCGACGTTTTTACCGAACCAGAAAGCAAAATATCTTCGCCCGACATGCGTCGACGCCAGTGGTGCTCTTCCACTAGCGCGGTCGTTCGTTGGGATACGGAGCCGCGTGGCGCGCTACGGTGTAACGGCGCGTGGCTATAAGCGCGCAATTGTGTCAGCTTACTTAAATGTTATATTTTATTAAATTTTGTACTATTGTTATTTATTATTTATTAGTATATTTATTCTGTACAAATTATTTTATGTATTTTTTAATGTTAGTCTCTTCTTTATGGTATATTTCATACAAAAAAGACCTCTTGTAACAAAAACATAATTTATTACAAAAAGCGGTAGCTTCAATTTCATAAATTGTTTTTTTTTTGGGGTAACGATCATATAGTTATCTTTATTAAGCATTTCTACAATAAAATGTGAATATATATTGTATTTTATAATTCTGTGTAATATGATTGTTACCCAAAAAAAAACAATTTATGAAATTGTAGCTACCGCTTTTTGTAATAAATTATGTATTTGTTGCAAGAGGTCTTTTTTGTATGAAATATACTATAAACAAGAGACTAACATTAAAAAATACATAAAATAATATATACAGAATAAATATACTAATAAATAATAAATAACAATAGTACAAAATTTAATAAAATATAACATTTAAGTAAGCTGACACAATTGCGCGCTTATAGCCACGCGCCGTTACACCGTAGCGCGCCACGCGGCAACGAACGACCGCGCTAGTGGAAGAGCACCACTGGCGTCGACGGATGTCGGGCGAAGATACTTTGCTTTCTGGTTCGGTAAAAACGTCGATGTTGCAAACTTCAAAGGGGGGTTTCTCAAGATAAAAGTCTGCTCTATCGCGTGGTATAGTTCGATTTTCCGCTGGACCCTTATTTTTTGAGATAAATTGAAAAATATCCTCAAAAATTTGTGCAAAATTGGTGTCTTTCCGTCTTTAATGATCGTTTAAACATGTTTAAACAATCATAATGTATTAATATTGGATATCACTGTATTCGGGAAAGTCTACAGAATCTTATGCTGCAATGAACAATTCAATATTTTTTATAATAACATCACAATATTTGTTTAAAGTTGAAAAATAGGTTTTTTTTTAAAAGTCGTTTTCCTCAAAAAGTGTGCGTGTAGGAGAAAAACTAAGGACAGATTCGGAATCAGCGCAGAAAACTCTATAAGAATCACCCATCAGTTATTGTGGAACATAAAAAAAGTTGAAAATTGTTGGACAGTGTTATCGGCAGAAACGTAGATCCAGTTCAAGACATTGTCATGTTCGATTTGTATGGTGTCGGGCAGTTTGTTCACATCGCCCGGTTCTATATAAATTTGACGTCGGAAGCTTAATATGCGTGAGAGTCCCATTTCATTGATTCCTGCCATAAAAGTTTAATGCGGGGCGCACTTTATGCCGATTTCTGTTAATTTCCTTTCAATCAAATCATAGGAAATGCCTGGACATACATTAGAGAGAATTATTCGCTTAGCTTTTGAAATATGCGGTCTAATGCGAAGAGTATGATTGCCGATGTTGATGTTTACATTAGGATCCGTGACTTTATCAACTAGTTGGTCGTTAGCAAGATACATACAAATACTGCCGTTGGAAATTCTGGAAGGAAATCTGATATTGACTATAGAGATCACTTTAGTTAACGCCATTACGTATTCCTTTAAGGTAACACCATCGATTGCGTCCATAATAATTGTTTATTTTTTGGTCGGAAATGTGACATTCTGCGTTACGGCTACATATGATAGAGATACATTTTTTGATGCTGGATTCGGTGAGTTTTCTATTTCCTTAGTTTGAGCACTTTTGTAGTCAGAAGAGCTCAAGTTTTTTGTGATGTTTACGGGTGAAACCCCCTGGTTGCCAGGGGGCAACATCGCCGTGATCTATAACGAACAGCTGAATGTCTGTGGACTATAGCACTATTACATGACCACTCGTTTCACTAGATTTACACGTACCTGTATGCCGTATCACCCAGACGAGAACGGAGCAGATTGTAAACACGTCCGATTCGCTCGACGGTTCTCCAGCAACTCCTTTAAAGTATCTATGTATGTAAATGCAAATAATTTCACCAAGGTATTCGTGGAATGAAATAAATGGTTAAAACACGTTGCATTTTTCCTATCGTGTTTTTCTATTGAAAATAAAACATGATTTGTATTAGTTTTAATATTTGAAACAAATTATAAAATATCGTATATCCATCTCATCTTATTGATTGTTTTAAAATAGTTATGTTTTTATTCTTCGTTGCATATTTATATTACTTTATTCAGAATAATCTTGACTGAAAAGCAACTTCATTGCTGTTGATCTACATGGGAGAGAAAAAGATTTAAAGGTTCGTATTCGTAATCAGATACACTGCGTCAAGATGCAACGTGTAAGATGTATCCTGACAACACGACAAATATCGTAGTATTCATAACCAGACTGCAGGACGAAGAGCGATATGTATAAAAGGCGAGTGGATTTGTTTTACGTTCGTAGAACTAGTTAGGGAAATGCCGAGCGAAGTTCGAATACTTTCACGGCTCATAAGATAAGTAATCTGTGTTCTTATTGCATGTTTTGTGAGAACCGTACACGCGTAGGATTGTCATCTAATTATACTTGTTATGTGATCTTAAAACTTCTTCGTGGTATCTTGCAGACCTTAGTTTAGCATGCATATTTCATTCGTCAGTAGTTTGAAATGTTAAGCTATACATACATGTATATATGTGCGTGTATTGAGTTGAACGGACGGTGATTGCGTTTTCTACGAGTTGACACTATAGGTAGTCCTTTGCTAAAGAAATTCGTTATTAGTTGCTCTTTTGCTTTCATAACCACAATTACCTCATTGCTTAAACATAATATAGAGATTTTTAATTGAATAAAAGCTGTGCAAATAGTTTAATTAGAACGTCATGATACAACCTAAAAGTAACTAATTTCCTATTCATAAATAAATCTAAAATGCAAATTAATCTTTACATCATGTTTCCATTTTCAGCACGAACAAAAACTCAACGATTTAGCACTTGAAACGAAAATTGAAAATTTAATTAGTCTTTAATTAATGATTTCATTTACTCGAAATTTATTGGCTTTTATTTCGGAAGTATTTTATTTCTTTATGATTTATACATAAAGTATATGTGATGAATAGGCAGTGTTAATAAATAAATACTAGCACGATGTATAAATGGTAAATAGATCCTTTTTAATGATATATAGAAAATATGAGAGATGCACGAGACAAAAACAGTTAGGTATATGTATAATATATCGACGTAGTCTAGACAGTCCTGCAACTTAGAAAAAACAAATTATCCCAGAGAGTTGGTACCCCTTATTTCATATTTAGCAAACCTATCAGTATAACAACACTCCCACTGTTTGCTAACATATGAAAAAATCTCTCAATTTTAATGCTCAAGAAATCGTGATACTTTATCAATCCTCTATACTGTACTCATGTCACATATGTTGTCACGATGCTGGAAAAATGCTGGACATGCCTATGGTTTGGTCAGGATATCTGCAAGCTGCTCCTTGGTGTTGATACATTCCAGTTTAAATATCCTTTCCTCATATCTTTCGTTCACATATTTGTAATTTGTGTGTATGTGTTTTGTTTTCTTGTGAAAAACAGGATTTTTGATCAGCTGTATAGCACTTTGGTTGTCAACGTACATACAAATTTCAACTTTTTCCAAGTCGTACAATTCTGCTATAAGTTTACGTAACCACATGATCTCCTTGGATGTTAGACATGCTGCCACATACTCGGCTTCGGTTGTTGACAATGCTACATAGTCTTGACGTTGAGAATTCCAAGATATCACACTTGAACCCCATTTGACTAAATAACCTGTCGTCGATCTTCTTGTTTCTATTTCTCCAGCAAAATCAGCATCACTATATGCTGTTAAACGATTGAGTTCACCCGTTCTAAAAATTAATCCATAATTTTGCGTGCCATTCAGATATTTTAATATTCTTTTTACAGCATTCCACTGTATTTTCATGGGCTCCTTTAAATATCTACTTGCTTTATTTACAGCGTAACAGATATCTGGTCTTGTGCATGTTGACAAATACATTAAGCAGCCTATTGTTTCTCTGTAAGGCGCTTTTGTGATTTCTCTTTGATCAGCTGGGTGCATCTCTGTGCACATTTCATGATTTGGATCTGCTGGTATACATACTGCATTTGCATTTTCTATTCTAAATCTTTCAAGAATCTTCTGAGTATAAGCTGCCTGATGAATAAAAATTGATCTATTTTGTCTCTGTTCAATCTGAATGCCCAAAAAGGTTCCAACCGGTGAATGCGTAACTTCAAATTCTTGTTGTAAATCTTTTAGCAAATTTATAATATCTTGTAAATCCTTTGCTGCGATTAGACCATGATCAATATTTTATTCTTATCTGTACTATAAAATATACATGGATCTGTGCTAGTACATTTTAATTTAAGTTTCTTTAAAAACTTTGTGAACTTTTTGTTCCAACATCTTGAAGCTTGTTTCAATCCATATAAACTTCTTGTTAATTTACAGACTTTACCGTTGTCATTGGAAAAACCCTCTGGCTGTTTCATATATATAACTTCTTCCAAGTCTCCATTTAAAAAAGCGGTCTTAACATCAAATTGCCTTAACAAAAGGCCTTCGCTAGCTGCTATGGCTGATAATAATCTAATAGAACTTATTCTCACCACTGGGCTAAATGTTTCTTGATAGTCAGTTCCTTGTTTTTGCTTAAAACCTTTTGCAACTAACCTTGCTTTATATCTGAGTATATTTTCAATTGAATCTCTTTTGATTTTATAAATCCCGGTTTTACGGTTACGGTTATACCTTAATACCCCGGTATAAACGGTTTTCAATCACATTCTGTTTTTCTGGTTTGTCTACTAATTGCCATACTTCATTTTTGTTTAAGGCTTCCATTTCTTCTCGCATGGCCTCTTTCCATTTACTAGCATCACCACCTTCTACAAGTTCTGTGTAGTCGAGCGGTTCTCCGCTTTCAGCAATAAATAAATCTTCCACAATCACATAATCGTTGTGCCAACTCGGCTTTTTCAATGAATTTCTTTCCCTTAAATTCTTCTTCTCCTTGTTCATTTCTTTCAACTTCTTTTGTTCTTGCGGATGCTCTTCAGGTACGTTTTCTACCAAATTATTTTCAGGTTCTTCTGGTTCTTCTTCTTCGAGCAAGTTTTCTCCAGCTTCAATTGCATTATCCATATATCTGGTTCTTCTTCATAATCTGGAGACAGCTCTAGTAGAATAGAATCTTTGGGTTTTAATTTGTTTATGGGTTCAATTTTTCCACTAAAAATCACATTTCGTACTACTTTGACAGTGTTTTCAGTTGGAAACCAAGCTCTATAACCTGTGGTATTCTCATCATGTCCTAGAAAATATGCTTTATTAGATGTATCATCTAGTTTTTGCCTCATTTGCTTGGGTATATGCGTGAAAAACTTCTCTCCGAAAATATGCAGATCTTTGATATTAGGTTTTTTATTATACCACAGTTCGTATGGACTTGTACCTTTTATACTGCTAGTCCCTGTATGATTCAGTACATATACTACTGTGCTTACCGCTTCTGCCCAAAAACGTTTTTCAAAACCAGCTGCATGTAGAATTGTTCTGGCTGCTTCGATCACTGTTCGATTCTCACGCTCAGCTGATCCATTCTGCTCTGGGCAGTAAGCCACAATTCTTTGATGCTGAATTCCATGTTTTTTTAATATTTCTTCAACTTGATTATTATCCATTTCTAGCCCATTATCTGTCCTTAAAATTTTTATTCCTTTATGACAGTGTTTTTCAGTCTTTCTAACATACTCATCTATACAGCCTGCTACATCTGACTTTGCTGCTATAAAATATACATGGCGATAATGGGAATAATCATCCTTAAGTAATAAAAAATACCTTGATCCTCACATGGAGTTTTCTTGGATTGGCCCACATACATCTGCATGAATTATTTCTCCAATGCGTTCAGTTTTCGATTGACTTTTTGGGAAAGGTAGTCTGTGACTTTTGCCTATAGCACATGCTTCACAAAAAGGTTCGTCTCCTTCCTTGACTTGAGTGTTGTTAGACTTTAAAATTTCTTTGGTTCTAGTAAAATTTTGGTGAGCAAACTTTTGATGCCAACTCTCCAAAGTACCGACATCTGCTGATACATCTGTTGGATGAGGCTGCACATATTGTGTAGTGGGCTGTTCCCACTGCAACAATATCTGCGTTTTCATAAAATTTGCAGTACCTTTTATCCGAAACAGATTTCAAGCCTTTGTCTAAAGGAAACCCGTATTTCTTTTTTTCTTTTTTTGGATTTTACGTCGCATCTCAACTGCTAGGTTATTAGCGAAGGGACCTACGGTTTATAAAGGTGGGTTCCGTACCACCTTCGGCACCACCGTTTTGAATGGCACATGGAATATTTCCAGAGGTGCCGGCGGCGGGATTCGAAATTCGAACCCGCGGCCACGGAGTTCGTAGTCGCGCCCGGAAATCCGTATTAAGGTCTATTTATACAGCCGTGCGGGATCATGGCTGCACGGACGGCTATATTATACATAGCCGTGCGGGGCCTAGGCCACTCGAGACGGCGGTGTCTTTTGAAATCGTCACGCTTGCTACCGAAACCCGAGCACTTTCCGCACCCCTCAACCCCGCATGGGATACCTATGGTAGAACCAGTGAGATATCTGACGTGGTCCCGGACAAGTTGCTCAGCGAGCAATCTCTCGCCGTGCTTTGGCCGTGATGTAGCTACACCAAGGCAGAAAAAACATTATAAATGTATGATTTAAAACGTTATTTCACCGATGTTTTTTCTATCGACGTCGAGTGTCAAGTAGTACTATTCGATGTTCGTCGTGGACGTTGCAAATTTTGGTTTTAAGACATGAAAAACATGAAAAAAATTAAAAAGATTCAGATTTCATATAGAAGATGAAAGAGCACACCTACAACTTTAGTTTAGCAATAAGATACCAACATAAGTAATATGCTCATTTGTTTTCAAATTCCTGAGACTGTGTGTCATAGTTGAAAAAATTCAAAACCAATTTTTTCGGTGTTTTTCCCGTGAAAAACTAAGTTATACCAATCTTTTCTGAGTTTTAAGAGTATATTATGTAATATTAAACATTGAAAGGTGGGAAAAATTGCAGTTCCTCGCGATTTTCATCTGTCAGATTTTTTCCGCATCAACCGATTTCGATGATATTTATAAAATGTTTTTAATTGTCACAAGTCTGTGAAACGTGCTTCTTAAATTTTCAATACAGACTCATATTCGAAAGGTTTAAAAATACAACTTTCAATATTTTATGTATACCGTATGTATACATTAGGGTGGACCTTATTTTTTTCGCAAAAGGGCGCGCAACGAGTTTGAAAATTTTCAATTTTTTAAATCTTGACATAAATAGACGCTATGATGTATCGTTGAATTTGTTTTTTTTTCTCTTTAAGAATCCATATATAGCATAAACAGTTGTTCATAGAAAAAACATCCGTGACCTTGAAAACTTGAGAAAATGAGCTCGAAAAATTTTTTTTTCTCCTGATGCTATATTCACCTCCTTACATCATTTTTCATAGCAGCCATATTTTTATAGTAGTTCTAAGTGCCCAATATTTGCAATTTCTGAAGCTGCGCGAATTAAAAAACGAATTTTGTCGCCTTTGAACGGACGGCAAAATTGGCAAATCAAAGATATTTCTAATATTTTTGTATTAAGAAATGACATTTGCGTATTGAACGATAAATTATTTAAGAAGAATAACAGTATTTTGCGATGATAATTAAAAAGAAGAAAATGTTTCTATTTTTAATTATAAGCGTGATATAAATTATTTTCTGGAGGTATGTCGTTTTCGTACAAATTGTCCAAAGTAGCAAACTGTGACGGTGTCTGTATGTAAAAATGATCCGACTTCACATGGGATGTGAATTAAATGATAAAAATAACTGAATTAAAAAAATAATTGTTATTCTCGTTTTTACAACACATATGCAATTTACGCATAATATCAGAATGTGTAGACCCAAACCTATTAAAGACCTTTAAGGTCGATTTATACAGCCGTGCGGGATTTTTTTTTACATAGGTTTGGGTCTAGAGAAAACTCCGACCGAGTTTTCGCTTTCACGTCGACCAATTTTTCAGAATGCCCCGTCCGGGCCATTATCTCGACGTCTGAGCATTTCCAGATGGCCTTTCGGGAGCGCGTTGACAGTTCCCTGCTGTGCATGGCCCAAAAAAAAGATGTTCTCAGGAGTTTCACAGCTCCTTATGTAAACTATCGGTATCTCTCCTCTACGACATCGCGGAAATAGGAAATTTTCCTGTCCCTTGGTGGAAAAGCATTTTACACATTCTGATATTATGCGTAAATTGCATATGTGTTGTAAAAACGAGAATAACAGTTATTTTTTTAATTCAGTTATTTTTATCATTTAATTCACATTCCATGCGAAGTCGGATCATTTTTACATACAGACACCGTCAAAGTTTGCTACTTTGGACAATTTGTACGAAAACGACATACCTTCAGAAAATAATTTATATCGCGGTTATAATTAAAAATGGAAACATTTTCTTCTGTTTAATTATCATCGCAAAATACTGTTATTCTTCTTAAATAATTTATCGTTCTATACGCAAATGTCATTTCTTAATACAAAAATATTAGAAATATCCGCAAAGAACCGGAACGTCGTTGAATTTGTTTTTTTTTGTCTTTAAGAATCCATATATAGCATAAACAGTTGTTAATAGAAAAAACATCCGTGACCTTGAAAACTTGAGAAAAAGACCTTGAAAAAATTGTTTTCTCCAGATACTATATTCACCTCCTTACATACTACAACTTACGAAATTTGTGTACATAATTTAAAAACTTACACGATTGTACCAAGAACTGAGACAGGATTTGCTACGCTCTACCGACAAGTCCGCAAGCAAAGCCGGGACGAAATAATTTTGTCACCTCATAATTTTGTAATTCACATAATATTCATAATAACTTCTTCTTCCGATCTTAGAACTGTTTTCTTTTGAAAATTGGAGCTTATTAATGAATTTGTTTAATATCTCTGTCAGTCATGTATATATGAAAAAACTCTTCAAACAAAAGTTGTAGCATGTAAGGAGGTGAATATAGCATCAGGAGAAAAAAAAATTTTTCAAGCTCATTTTCTCAAGTTTTCAAGGTCACGGATGTTTTTTCTATGAACAACTGTTTATGCTATATATGGATTCTTAAAGAGAAAAAAAAAACAAATTCAACGATACATCATAACGTCTATTTACGTCAAGATTAAAAAAATTGAAAATTTTCAAATTCGTTGCGCGCCCTTTTGCGAAAAAAATAAGGTCCACCCTAATGTATACACACGGTATACATAAAATACTGAAAGTTGTATTTTTAAACCTTTCGAATGTGAGTCTGTATTGAAAATTTAAGAAGCATGCTTCACAGACTTGTGAGGAAAACAGACTGGAAAAAATCTGACAGATGAAAATCGCGAGAAACTGCAATTCTTCCCACCTTTCAATGTTTAATATTACATAATATACTCTTAAAACTCAGAAAAGATTGGTATAACTTAGTTTTTCACGGGAAAAACACCGAAAAAATTGGTTTTGATTTTTTTAACTATGACGCACCAGTCTCAGGAATTTGAAAACAAATGAGCATATTACTTATGATGGTATCTTATTGCTAAATTAAAGTTGTAGGTGTGCTCTTTCATCTTCTATATGAAATCTGCATCTTTTCAATTTTTTTCATGTTTTTCATGGCTTAAAACCAAAATTTGCAACGTCCACGACGAACTTCGAATAGTACCTACTTTACACTCGACGTCGATAGAAAAAACATCGGTGAAATAACGTTTTAAATCATACATTTATAATGTGTTTTCTGCCTTGGTGTAGCTACACCACGGACATAGCACGGCGAGAGATTGCTCGCTGAGCAACTTGTCCGGGATCACGGCAGATATCTCAGTGATTCTACCTTAGGTATCCCACGCGGGGTTGAGGGGTGCGGAAAGTGGTCGAGTTTCGGTAGCAAGCGTGACGATTTCAAAAGACACCGCCGTCTCGAGTGGCCTAGGCCCCGCACGGCTATGTATAATATAGCCGACCGTGCAGCCGAGATCCCGCACGGCTGTATAAATCGACCTTTAACCGGGTTAACCGGGTTACTTGGGTTATAGCCTCTTCGTCTAACCCGGTTAGTCGGGTTATTCTACGGTTACGGGGAACCGAACCCGGTTAGGGTTAGAATTCCTATCCCTGCAGCGAAGCGAACGGCTCGTACCGCAGCGAACGTTCGCATGTAAAGATGGACTCGAAATAAATTCGGGCGTAATGTGACATGATGCGAGGTATAGCAGGAAGATCGGTACACCGATATTATCAAGCATTTTAATATATTGAGAATCCTAAATGTTTGAGATTTTTTATTATATATTTTGATAGTAAAATGGATATAATGTTGAGTAACGTAAATTCAGAATTTGTATAATCCATATTGAAAATAGTTGTGTAATAACAACTATTTCTTAGATTTATGTAAATAACTAGATATGAACTACAAAGAACGTTGTTACATTAATTTTTGTATGTACGTACAAACATGTAGGGGTGAATCTACATTCTGGTTTAGTGTAAAGTAGTAAAAAGGTGTCGAAAAATTGTATGTATGTTGAAATTTAACGTTACACATCGTTAAATAGTTTTTGAAAAAAATGTGTATATAAATGTATAAATTGGTGATTTGATTCGTAACAGAGTTCGACAAAAGTTGTACGTATACGAGATTATTCGTTCTGCGGGATTAACGAATTTTAGCTCAGCAAACACCAGTAGTGCCGACACAATGTAATATGTATTATACGAAATGCAGGGGATATCTCTAATTCATTCATACTCACACTAATGTATCTCACTCTACCTTACTACCGTGACTTACTCTTTCGACAAGAATAACATTAATAAAGTTCGCGGTTCCGTTGTTAAAAAAAATAAAAACCGATTTTTTCCACGTTTTTTCCGTAAAAAACGAAGCTTAGCTTCAAATTGTTACATTTTATCTATTCTGTAAGCCTATTGGATAGAAATAATTAAAAAATGCAATTAACTTGATTAGTATTCTAGTTAATTCTAGTACGCCAGCGGATAACATCTGAAAATATTAACCAGGTTTCCAACAGATCGGTTGGATCAGCGCGTTAGGCGCTCGACTGTAAACTTTATTATACTAGGTTCGCCTCCAGCATAAGTCTACTTTTCTTTTATTTGAACAATTCCCTTTTTTATCTATGTAATAATCCATGGTATTTTTGCAGAATTCTCTTAGAACCAGTATTTATTGTGACGTTGCTCTTCTCGGCGAAGACAACTCCGGGATTTTACAGGCTCGTAGACCGGGCCTCGGCCGGCCGTACGGACGAGGTCCTCCCGGCACAAAACGCGATTCGAAAACTGGATAGCGATACTAACGGACGATGTTCGGGCACTAGGTATCGGAAGGATACCACGCGAAGCGAGACGGTTTTCTACACTTAGAGAATCGAATCGAGAATTTCCGTTACCGAGTTTCGAGCTACGTTACGCGACTCGCGAAGGGTCAGAGGTTCGGACGTAGGAAGGACGGGGACGGCCCTTACGGCAGGACGGATCTCGCAGGTTGAGAAACGACAGCGTGATTAGTCTCGAGATTAGTGTTTTAATCGATGTCCTATTATTTACAATTTGAGCGGCCACGTGGCTGCGACCCGATAGCCCGCGCTCTTCGTACAGAGAAACGAACAGGTGGAGGTTCGCAACGCGGGGTTGTCAATTCTTTGATAATCGCGAGCATACGGTACTTCGGTATTAAATTCGACGCAATCGATACAATTTCTCGCGAACGCAGATGTACGGCGCAATTACAATAAGACTGTCGCGAGATTCCCGGAACGAAACGGTGCGAGCGGGCGACGGCACGCGATGTTTTCTCTCGCTCGCTCGTGCGAGCGCGCTATACCCGTCGTCGCGATTTTACGCGATCGAGATCTACGGAACGGCGTATTACACGACTCGAAAAATACACACACTCTTTTCGTCGCGGCTCCTCCGAGGAAAACTTTCTTGATTTAACGAACGAAAAATCGGAATCTCTCTCAAACCACCGGTCAACGGCGTGAGACGTGAACACGAGGCGAGACGCGCCTCGGCACGTAGAAAACCGAGACGAGACGTTATCATCCTCGCGCGGAACTCTATCAGCCAATTCTTAACATTTACCGAAAGGATCACTGTGAGTCTACTTACCGTTCGCTGGAGACGTAAAATCCTCCCTTTCAGCAAGTCGGTACGCAACTTAAACTCCGCCACTGCTACACAACCGCGAAATACAATTGTTAGATCTTAATCTTACGGGAGCCAACGCGACAGTGATCCTTCGCGATTTCCGTAACGACGATCTACCCGGCGATCCCCACCCTATTTTTCGTCGGTTTCCCGAATTGGGCGGTCTCGCGCGCCAATTTTAATTGTGGGCTCCCACGGAACGTCCCTGGCCCTAGACTATTCCGAAATTTTGTTAACGATCGCCTTACGGCGAACGGGGTATCTTTGACGGTCCCAGGGCGCTCTCACACCACCCACGCGTATGGAACCCCTTCCTACGGGATGAGACGACGGAAGGACCTTATACGTGGAGTTCCTTGTCGGAAAGTTCGGTGTTGTGGGAGTTCGAGGCCTGCATCGTCTCCGGGTTGTTCGGCCCGTGTGTGCGATCTGCCCCTTTCTTCCACCTGTGCACAGGACCTTTGTTTGGCCAGCAAATCTCGAAGATAGGGTCCCACGAAGTAAGCCGCCTTAGGTACCGATAAAGGGTTGGTGGTGCACGGGGCACGTCCTGAAACTTGCTGTACTCGGCGCGCGCGTTTCGAATTAGCCGCCTAACCTTTAATTCTACGGAATTTCCTCGGGGAGCGCTCTCGAAATTCGTGACTGTGCGACTGTCACGCGAGAGGGCGGTCCGGTCCATTTGTAAGTAAAAGTGACGTCGAAAAATCTGCAACGTCACATTACATATTTATAAAAATATTTTAAGGCACAGTACGTCAAAAAATAATATTGGAGCAATTGTTATTTCATCAATTTTTAGTTATGCATACGCTTAATTCTGGTAGTATTCAACTTTTTCTGCGGTAAATCTGTACGTATATTCAAGTTTTAAATAATCTGTTATAGAGAAAAGAAATATATTGAAGTTGTAGTAATTGCTCCATTGTTATTCAATTCCTTTGAGACTTTTGCTTTCTGTACCTTGGCTTTTACGTGGAAAAGAAAGGAATTGAGTAAATAAAAAAATTTTAACTTATGCCGCGCGCGAACCTAGCACAAGAATGTCCACAGTCGAGCGCCTAACACGCTGACCCAACCGATCCGTTGAGAACAGGGTTAATATTTTCAAATGTTTATGCGCTAACGAAGTAGAATACTAAACAAGTTAATTTCATTTATTAATTATTTTTATGAAATGTTCAAGGTTTATCAGTGTCCAATAGGCTTACAGAATAAATAAAATGTAACAACTTGAAGATTAGCTTAGTTTTTCACGGAAAAAACTTCGAAAAGATCGGTTTTTACTTTTTTAACAACGGCGCCGCGAATTTAAGAATCTGAATACATTCATAAACGATACTTACAATAATATATCAGTACTGTAGAAATATACAGTTTGTCACTCTAGAACTTCCATGAGAAATTTGCATTTTTCCTATTTTTTTGAGGTTTTTGATGTTTTACAAGCAGGATTTTCATTTTAAAAATCTAAAACGAATTGCAGAGTATGTATTAGGCTGCTCGACAGGTCTCAGATTTTTCTCGGAATTTCTAAACATCGTTGACAAGGGAAAACAGGCTAAAAGCTGATTTTTCATTTTTACCTCATAATTAACCTTCCGATCGAGATATAGAATTAAAATTTTGCACAGTATGCTTTTTTGGATGCGCTATTAACGCTTTAAAGATTTTTTTACATTTACATTTGTCAATGCCTACGGTTTTTTATGGTCAGTTGATTTCTTCTGGCGTTTTCATATAACCTTCTACTTCTCATTGAAATAAACCATGTAATTTAGGAAATAGTTGTTGTTGAACAACTATTGTACTATTATACGTTACTCAACATTATATCCATTTTACTATCAATATATACAATGAAACATCCCAGACATTTAGCATTTTCAATACATTAAAATGCTTGATAATATCGTTGTACCGATCTTCCTGCTATACCTCGCATCATGTCACATTACGCCCGAATTTATTTCGAGTCCATCTTTTCATGCGAACGTTCGCTGCGGTGCGAGCCGTTCGCTTCGTTCGTTGCGAGCCGCTTCGGATATCTCGCATCGTTTCGGATAGCTCGCACCGTTTCGGATACCCGCACCGTTTCGGATAGCTCGCTTCGTGCGAGTATCCGATCCGGCCCGAATATGCGACTCCTGGCCCGACTCGACCCGAGCTCGGCTCGCATAGTCGGACTTGCCTGCAGGCCTAGTGGGCACTCCACAAACACTTGCTGACAGACCGAAATAATTCACAAATCTACAACAATTAGCCAAAGAACTTAGAACTTAGAACATTACATATACCTGAGGATATGCAATTGATATCACTTGATGTCACTGCATTATTCACAAATGTTCCAATAGACTTAGCCTTACAAACAGTTGATCATAGATGGGAAGAAATTAAAGAACATACTTCTATACAAAAGGATGAATTCCTTAATGCTGTCAAGTTTGTTTTACAGGCTAATATGTTTTCGTTTAATGATATCTACTACAAACAAATTTTTGGTACAGCAATGGGGTCCCCAATCTCTCCTGTGATTGCAAATTTAGTAATGGAAGAACTGGAAAACGTATCTATTTCAAAATTACCTTTTCAGTTGATTTTTATAAAAGATATGTAGATGACATTATAACCTGCATAAAACCAGATCAAATTTACACGTTGCTTGACACTTTTAACTGTTTCCATCACAGACTCCAATTCACTCATGATATTGAAGTCAACTCATGCATAAGTTTTCTTGACATTAATACAATTAGAGCAGGAAATCAATTAAAAACGAATTGGTACCACACACCCTCCTGGTCGGGTAGATACATCAATTTCTATTCTTTCCACCCTTTACAACATAAAATAGGTCTTATAAAAGGCCTAGTTGATCGTGCCATCTTGCTCGCAAACCCCGAATTCAGATCAGATAATCTATCTATCATAAAAAAAGTATTAAATTGTAATGGCTTCCCTACTTCTTTAGTTACAAACACCATCAAAGAAAGGATCTTTCAAAGTTGAACTTTCAAAAAGATCGAACCTTGCGCCAATATCATTTTCCTTAATTTAACTCAAAATTCGATCGATAGAAATCATAAGTATATCTACAACAATGTTAGCCAAAAAACGTGGTCAAGTGTTTCGCATTTGCGACCTAGTATTACGCGCGGCCTGAGCGGTGACATGACAAGAGGAGAAGCTGTTCATACTTTTCTCACACAATACGTATAATATTCTTATTTGCGATTACGCCGCTTTCGCGTTTCCCCCACTCTTCCCTTCTCGGTTCTGTCTCGAGATTATATGAATATTACTCGAATCTTATTCGATCAGACGGATACCCAAATATTGTATAAATGGATAATATCCCAATATATTTTACTCGATTATCCTGTTCGTGTTATCTGGTTATTTACAATAATTTCGGTAATTTATGCTTTTGTGTGAAACACCAAAAGCAAAACAATTAATTGCGTAAAATCTAAACGTTTTCATTTATTAAACAATAATACTAATATATTTTCGTTTCCAAGAAATAAAGAACTGCGTTTACATATACATTCTATTCATATATTAATACATAAATACATTCTCGCTAGTTTTTTTAACTTGGGGTATTTTTTATTTGACGTACACTCGCGTCAGTATTTATGTTGACGCGATAATATTATAGGTAAGTGCAACATTTTGTCCTTGTAGTGTAATTTCTTTGTGTTCCTTCGACGCTGTGATGTTTGTTTACATTGCTCGTGAGTAGTGGCGTTCAGTTTACCCCAAAGTGGTGAAGTGTAAACGCGGTGTCAATTTGTTAGAGCAATGAGTTCGCGATAGTTGTCGGTTGAACCAGGCCGGAAAGTAAGTTGACGTATAGAAATTTTTATTTTAAGACTTGAATTTTGTAATTAAACTAGTATTTACATAACTCTAATATATTTAACAGTTTGTGAAACAATTTCCAAAAAAATGGATTGCAATAAAACAAGGTAAAATCAATAATGTCGAAAACAAGGGAATTGGAGGCTTCAGAGCGAACACAAATTTATAAAAGAAGATATATATATATATATATATATATATTATATTTGTACACGTGCGGTAGATAATAGTTTTTCAATTTTTGAAAATTTTTGGTCCCTGGATAAGGATTTTAGGAATAGAAATTTTATTCATGAACCGACAGTCACTCCCAGAAATGTCATCTAATAATTTCGTTTGGAATGATTATATAAAAAAAGATTTTTGAGCTTCTTGTTGGTACAACACGATTATTGAAAGTTATATTAATAGGCTTCCGGTAGATAAAGTGTTAAGTAAACCATAACATATAATACAGAAACAGAAGAAATTATTTATCATAACATAAATTTATACGGTGTTAACCCAATGGCATCATGTATAAATACCGACACACCTTACTACGGAATTAGATTTAAATCGTCTAGTATTACGAGAAGAGGTCACCATATCATTTATACGTCAAACAAAATGATGCGACCACAGTTCGTCAAATTATGCGAATGGGTTAAGTAGTGTCTTGTAGCATTGATACGGAATATATGTATCTATACAGGGTGTTCTCATGAAAAAATAAGGAGTAAAGTGTTTTGCGTATGAGGCTTCGATTTCGAGAAAAATGAATTTGAAAATGCAGCGAATACGCGTGATATTAGATAGGAATCGGTTGACGCATGTGATTATGATCGACCAATTCTACTTCCTGCAAATTTAATCCATATTTTCGACTCATGTTTTCACGAGGAACCACCCCCCATCCGGTTGTACCACTGTTGCCGGAACACTCTGTACAGGCGAAAGTGATTTTTCCTTGACGCGATTTGCTATGCGATTGGTTCGTGCGTTGCAACAGAAAAGACGCTTATAAGAGAACATACCGAAATGAGATTCGCCGATTTTTATGAAATTTTTGAAGAACGTAGTTCTTAGAAAAATATTGGGCTCATGTTTCTTAATAAGCTATCGTCCAACACTGAAGGGGCGAGAACAGCCCTAAAAATTGGGGGTCGAAACCATATTTGGTAGAATATCTCGGAAAATGTTACATCCAGAGAGGTGGTTCAAATGGAAAAGTAGTGTATTTTTTATAAGGAAATCTCCGGAAATAAATTTCCAATATCACTATTTGTTTAAACAGTATCTTAAAAATAGCACCTTCTTCTTAATTTTTCAAATTAAACGTTAATCCCCTTCGCTACAATTTATTTTATGATTGCAGTGATTAAAACTTCTTTATCGTTTAGAATTTCTTAGGAGAAGAAGCAAGTGTGGGATCAGGACCCCGTAGACCAAATACCATATGGAGATTAGGAAAAGTCTAGTTGTACGCTTTCGTGGGTGTGTGTAGGAGCTGATAAGTTACAAATCGCGAGGCTCGGGTGCGAGTCTCGGTGTGGTCGGTGCCCCCCTTTTTTTTATTGCATGATTATATTCTCAGTTTAAAGGAAATTAATTACGTTTATTTTCAACAGATCCTGTTCGAAATCTTCATTACGAGTCGGACTCGATGTTCTAGTGCAAGGGATTAATCAACTTTCTTGAATATTTGTGTCTGAGAAGTGTACATAATATTTAATAAATCCAAATATAAAGTAAGATAATCAAACGCGATTTTTTCGAAAACATAGCCAGAAATAAAAAAAATTTATTCCTTATTATCGACTTATTTTCTTATGTAGAATTACCCCCTCCGAGACACCCTGTAGATATATGGAATGAAATAGTTTAAGAAACGTTAAAGCCGTTCATTTGCGACTTATGGTTCCTGTATACGAAAGCAGCAATCTGTATATGGACTGCACCTTCTCTCAGTGTGGTTTGAAGACACTGAGCACCTTGGATGATTAACTGGTACACAAGATGTGCTATGTACACTTTATTCAGTTTATCAACAATAAGTTTTCAAATACGATGGAGTGTGTATCGATGTGTTGCGATTTCGGTTTTCCATATGTTCTGCGATTTCGAAGTGTTCTATACGTTCTGCGATTTCGTAGTGTTCTGTCTGAGTCTCGTCGCGGAGATTAGTAAACAATTTTTACCGTAAAAATCACCACCTAGATTTTTAAGGTCAACATTTTTTTTATTGCATCGCACAGTGTTCCTCACGGAGAACAAAAATCTCAACGGAACTGTTGCGGATCGCAACAACAATGAAAAGAAGTGCTGAAACGTTCGCCTCCTAGAAGTTAGCCCACCACTTGTTGAAATAAATAATGTCAACAGTTGTGCTGAGTTGTGCTAAGTTTTTGCTACATTGTTCTCGAATATTATAACAGTAATATAAACAATAAGACTAAAAATTGAGAAAAACGATTTTTTTAGGAGCCCCCCACTTTTCGTTTTTTTCAATTTTCTCAATTGTGCTAAGTTGTGCTAGATTGTGCTAAGAGTGAGTTCGAATATTATAACAACAATACAAAAAATAAGACCAAAAATTGAGAAAAACGATTTTTTACTAGCCCCCACTTTTCGTTTTTTTCAATTTTCTTAATTGTGTTAAGTTGTGCTAGGTTGTGCTAAGATTGTGCTAAAGTATTACTTTATAAAAATAATAAATAAAGAAGTTATGGTAAATAATCGTTTTGGACATGCAATTAACGTTCAAGATAGTAACAGTTATCCAAACAGCATACAATCATATATCTGAATTGTGCTAGGCTAGCAGAACTCAGATATGCAATATTATGTTTGTCGGATGACCAGAAAGTCAAATTAATAATATACAGGGTGTCCGAAAAATGTCTGATTTCCTTTAAAGGGGAGGTTCCTGAGGCCATTTGGAGCGACATTTTCCTTTGCAAAAATGGCCGTTGCGGCTTTGTTAAGGAGTTATTAACGAAAAACACGGACCAATCAGAGAGCGACCCAGAGGCGTGTTGGCAGAGACGGCCACGCGCGACAGAAATCGAGCGATGGTGATACACCGCGGTCGAAAGCAAGGAACAAACAAGAGAAGAAAATTTGTCGAGTCCTATGTCGGATAGTACAAATTTGAATATATTGTAGTCTTTAGTAGCCTATGAAGAAATTTCGAAGGATTTTTCGAAATCTTAAAAAATGTTGGTTTTACAGACGTGTAAAGAACTTTTTTAAATTAAATTATAACACTAGAACTAACGTACCGAGGAAAATGAGTTTTGAGGAGCTTGTAGTGAACACATAAGAGTATCTATTGAAAATATTTCGATTCGGAAAAAATGATTTTTTCACCATTTATTGTGAAAAAGTTTTAAACAAATGTAATTTTCCTATATCCGGGACTGTTTTAAAAATTCGAAAAAACGAGGTAACAGCTCCAAGTCTCCTCTTTACGGAACTATTTTTTAAAAGGCAGGCGCTTTAAAATTGACGGAATTAGACTTATTTTAAAACCTTGCTTTCCTTGGTTCTCCTGTAGAGCCCCAACGAGGTGATAAGGATTCCTGTATTCACAAATTATTCTGCGTGCAACACTGAACCTGCCTACTCGTTAAATTCACAAGAGCATTTTAATTATTCGCTCTATGAAATTATCGAGCAGAAGGGGTCAAGGTCCTCTCGCTGCACGATCCGGCCCACACTGTTAATTTATTCACGATCACAATAAAACTATTCACATATATCCATTGGGTCCACAAACGTTGAATGAAATCCACACAAACGATTCACAGAAATCCACATATCACGCACAACTAGTTCACATTTGATGCACGTAAATCGACTATTTCGACTGCCGTCCGTCCATGCTGACGATCGTAGGAAGACTAGTATAGGACAGCTGACGAGGTTAACGGCCTTTCAACAGCACATTGCCGATTTTCATTTCAGCAACTGTTCGATGGAACCGTGTTTTCAAATGGAATGGGAAATCGGGGGTCATTCACGTACGCTTCTACCCCCGAGCGTGGCCATAAACCAGCGCCTAGTGTCGAAGCTCGACCTTGACGATGGCTCGACTTATGGTTACCAAATGTGTGCAGTAGGTCAATAAAAGCTAAACGTTTTAACGAAAAAGTCAAGGCGCTTTCCTCGTTTATTACCTGCTACGACGACACCTCTCTGGAACACGCGGATCTCCCGCGCGCGTCACTCGGGGATACAAGCGTACCTGCCCCCATAAACGGACCGTACTCCAGTGACGCACGCGGAGGATCCGCGTGTCCCAGAGAGGTGTTGTCGTAGCAGGTAATAAGCGAGGAAAGCACCTTGACTTCTTCGTTAAAACGTTTAGCGTTTTATTGACCTATTGCACACATTTGGTAACCATAAGTCGAGCCATCGTCAAGGTCGAGCTTCGACCCTAGGCGCTGGTTTATGGCCACGCACGGGGGTAGAAGCGTACCTGAATGACCCCCGATTTCCCATTCCATTTGAAAACACGGTTCCATCGAACAGTTGCTGAAATGAAAATCGGCAGTGTGCTGTTGAAAGGCCGTTAACCTCGTCAGCTGTCCTATACTAGTCTTCGTACGTTCGTCAGCATGGACGGACGGCAGTCGAAACAGTCGATTTACATGCATTAAATGTGAACTAGTTGTGCATGATATGTGGATTTCTGTGAATCATTTGTGTGGATTTCTTTCAACGTTTGTGGACCCAATGGATATATGTGAATAGTTTTATTGTGATCGTGAATAAATTAACAATGTGGGCCGGATCGTGCAGCGAGAGGACATTGACCCCTTCTGCTCGATAATTTCATAGAGTGAATAATTAAAATGTTCTTGTGAATTTCACGAGTAGGCAGGTTCAGTGTTGCACGCAGATTAATTTGTGAATACAGGAATCATTTTCACCTCGCTGGGGCTCCACAGGAGAACCAAGGTAAGCAAGGTTTTAAAATAAGTCTAATTCCGTCAATTTTAAAACGCCTGCCTTTTAAAAAATAGGTCCGTAAAGAGGAGACTTGGAGCTGTTACCACGTTTTTTTCGAATTTTTAAAACAGTCCCGGCTGTAGGAAAATTGCATTTGTTTAAAACTTTTTCAAAATAAATGGTGAAAAAACCATTTCTTCCGAATCGAAATATTTTCAATAGATACTCTTATGTGTTCACTACAAGCTCCTCAAAACTCATTTTCCTCGGTATGTTAGTTCTAGTGTTATAATTTAATTTAAAAAACGTTCTTTACACGTCTGTAAAACCAACATTTTTTAAGATTTCGAAAAATCCTTCGAGATTCCTTCATAGGCTACTAAAGACTACAATGTATTCAAATTCGAACTATCCGACATAGGACTCGACAAGTTTTCTTCTCTTGTTTGTTCCTTGCTTTCGACCGCGGTGTATCACCATCGCTCGATTTCTGTCGCGCGCGGCCGTCTCTGACAACACGCCTCTGGGTCGCGCTCTGATTGGTCCGTGTTTTTCGTTAATAACTCCTTAACAAAGCCGAAACGGCCATTTTTGCAAAGGAAAATGTCGCTTCAAATGGCCTCAGGAACCTCCTCTTTAAAGGAAATCAGACATTTTTGGGACACCCTGTAGTGTCCACCGCGAAGGGCCGCGAGCAAGAGTAAAGTGACCTTTGTATCGTTGTGCCGGCGAAAACGAAAGTTGTGCTGACTTGTGCTAGGCTAGCACAATTCAGATATATGATTGTATGCTGTTTGGATAACTGTTACTATCTTAAACGTTAATTGCATGTCCAAAACGATTATTTACCATAACTTCTTTATTTATTATTTTTATAAAGTAATACTTTAGCACAATCTTAGCACAACCTAGCACAACTTAGCACAATTGAGAAAATTGAAAAAAAACGAAAAGTGGGGGGCTCCTAAAAAAATCGTTTTTCTCAATTTTTAGTCTTATTGTTTATATTATTGTTATAATATTCGAGAACAATGTAGCACAAACATAGCACAATTCAGCACAACTGTTGACATTATTTATTTCAACAAGTGGAAGGCTAACTTCTAGGAGGCGAACGTTTTGGCACTTCTTTTCATTCTTGTTGCGATTCGCAACAGTTCCGTTGAGATTTTTGTTTCCGTGAGGAGCACTGTGCGATGCAATAAAAAAAAATGTTGTCCTTGAAAATCTAGGTGGTCATTTTTGCGGTAAAAATTGTTTACTAATCTCCGTCAATTCAGAAATGTAGAATCATGCTGTGGTGAGCGCGACGCGTATTTTTTACACACCCTATTTAGTACATTCCCCGGGTACATACATGTAGATTAATCGATGATTTCGTTTGGATATTTTTCAGTGGGCGTGCGGGGGTGACTGGAGTGATGGGATGGGGCCAGAGCCCCATGGAGTTCGGGTAGACCCGTCTCCGGCCCAGCTCCCCAGCCCCCTCCGCCATCAATATCACTACTGCTCCAGCCAGCGTCGCAGAGGGCCGCCACGATCACGATGGAGGCCTCTAGCAACCAACAACAGAAGGAGAAGGAGCCACGTGTTCATAGGCCTTGCGCCTTCGATAAGGTAATAAATGCACCGTACCGATTTTGCACTTCTATTCTTTTGCCGAATCAAACGTTTGCCACAGGACCTGGTTTCGAGAGAAACTTTGAACTTTACTGGTACATACGTACGTATGTATAGGGTACATCGTGTAAGTTTTAGTATATCTTCACAAAGTACTGCTAATAGCAAAGTAGAATAGCCGTTAAGACAATTTGGAAAGTTGGGACAATTGGGAGAATGTTTCATTTGCTGCCTCACTGAACTTTGTTCGCTTAATCAGACGCTCATTTGGTGCAATGAACATTGGCTAATTTATAGTTAGCAGATCAATCAACTATCAACCGTCTGTCGATGATCCTGAAAGCCCTTATCATGAGAGCGTTCCCTTATCGTGAAAAAGATCCAGCGTATAGATACTACATAACACGGTCGTGGACAAAATTAAGTGGACAGGTTCAATGCTTAATCAAAAGTAAATGTAATTTAACAAAGAATTTTAAAAAATCAAAACTTTTTGGAATGTCTAAATTAACAAAAAGTAATTTAATGAAATAAACAGCAATAACAATTATAGTAACCATTACATTAGAAGAGTTAGGCTCGAACCGTCGAACGAGTCGGACGTGTTTGTAAACAGAGCGCTACGTCGTTCCTGAGTGTGAAGTGCATAGTTCAGTATCGCGAGTGCTTACGAAACATTTAATTATATACAACCGAATTGCTGACGTCAAGTGCAGTACTGGCAGTACCTGGCAACCAGGGGGTCTCATTTGAGAACAACTCAAGTAGCATGAACATCTCTGCGTACAGAAATGTTCATATAAACAAATCAACGAGCTCTACAAAAGTATCAACAGAAAGTACACCCTTGACGTATGCACACGCAACACAAACTTCTTTAGAGACTAAAGAACAAGCGGTTATCATGGATGCAATCGATGGAGTGTCCATCAAAGCATTCACATTGGCACCGGTAAATATCAGATTCGCCTCTAAAATTTCGAACGGCAGGATCAGTATGTACCTCGCCAACCAACACCTTGTAGAAAAACTGACCGACACCGATGTAAACATAAGCGTCCGCGCTCAGACATTGCGAATTCGTCCGCTCGTAGCCAGGGCTAAGAGAATAATACTGTCTACCGCGTGTCCGATAATTCCGCATGATACAATTGAGGAGAAATTAACAGCTATGGGAATCAGGTGCGCGTCTGTTACATCCATGAGAGAGGTTATGAATGAACCGGGGTTCTCACACATTTTAAGTTTTCGGCGCCAAATATACATTGAACCCAGTGATGCAGCTAAACTCTCTGACAGTATCCAGATTGAGTACGAGAACGTTAACTACTGGATTTATATCTGATCAGATAGCCCAAGATGTTTCATCTACAAAAAAATGACCACTTGGCTAAACAATGTCCAATTGATGGTAACACCGCGCGGATGTTATTGCCCGAAGAACCACCGCATAACCAGGCAAGAGGTTACACTTCCGAAGAAGCCAAGGCTGCAGAGTACAACTCTAAAGACACTGTACCTGAGACCAATAACTATGAGAGGAATGACAAAAGACCGCTATCTACTACCGAATCAGGCTCTACCGCTAGGGGAATCGCAATCACTGATAATTCTTCTTCGGATGACACAGACAACAAAATTAACCAGGAACAAAATCACAAAAATAAACGGACAAAAGGAAAAAGGACTGTAGCAATATGCTACACAACATCTACCCAAGCTTAACACACAGAAGCGTCAAAAATCGGCTGACCAGAATCATCAAGAAAGTAAAAGAAGGTAACACAGACCAGGACATCCCCTTGAACTCAATCTAACAATATCCTCAAACATGGGTCAATACATCTTCGGCAACAGTGATTTTTCAGCGCTACGCATCATGTAATGGAATTCAAGAAGTATTACCCAGCATAGAGAAGAACTCCAACAAATTCTACAAAGTTGACATTTTTATCTGCGTAGAATCTTGGCTAAAGCCGGACATTCGCATAGCTTTCAAAGGCTTCGATATCATCCGTAGAGACAGAGGTAATAAGAAGGGTGGTGGTGTAGCAGTATTCATAAAAAGAGATATCAACTACTTTGTCTTACCAGACATTCGTTCTTTTAATGGCCGGGTTGAGTCTTGTGTGATTAAATTATCTAACACTTCACCTTCAATAAATATAGTAGCAATCTACAGGCCACAAGGTCCCGCCATGAGTCAGAATAACTGGGATGCAATCTTGAATAAAATTTCGAATCTTTCTCCATGCCTTCTTGTGAGTGATTTCAATGCTCACAGCAGGGCATGGAATTGTGTAAATTGCGACACGAACGGTAAAAGACTTTTCAATAGTATAATGAATCATGATATCTTCCTACATAACACTGACACCATTACACACTTTGATTTCCACAGAAACAGTAAATCTAATATCAATTTAATTCTCACTACTCCGGATCTAGTTGATCAGACATTTGTTCGAGTACTAGATGATACTCGGAGATCTGACCACTGTCTAATTAATATCGACATTGACATTCAAATATCTAAATATATTTTAATAAAATTAGAAATAAACTATCTACAGTAAAAACTGACTGAGATAGCTACCAGGAAATGTTGTCTCAAAAGTTTCCTCTTTTTTTAACATTCGACTTTAACAGTTTAAGTAGCGTAGAGCAGTATGAGTTTCTTGTTTGTCAAATTAAGGAACGTATTGTTAATTACACACCCCAAAAAAGAACGGTTAGTACTAGTAAACGGCGCAATCCAGTTCCATGGTGGGACCAGGAATGTAACAAAGTTAAGAGGTTAGGGAAAGCAGTTTATAAAAAGTGGAGACACACTTGTGAATTAGATGACATCATAAATTTCAAAAAGTGTGTAGCTATCGCAAAGAATACTTTCAAACTAAAGAAAAGGGAACATTTTTTCAAGTTTGTTACAGAACTTGATCCTAAATGAGACAGCACCCAGTTCTGGAATGTTTGCATGAAATTAAAAAACAAATGGACCAACACGCATAGTAAATCTCTTAATAATGACGAAAGACAACAAAAAATACAAGAATGTCTGTGCACCTAACCGATTTTTCGATGATCCATTTGACTTTACAGAAGTTAACTCCGTTTTAAATTCGAAAAAGGACGAACCTGCACCAGGGAAACATAGTATAGATTACTTGGCACTTAAACTACTACCCAATAATATTAAACTTATTTTGTTAGACATTTCCAACGAAATGTATTCTAAAGGTCAGTACACTGAAGATTGGTACAATGTACAAATGTTTTTCATCGATAAACCTAACAAATCTGGTGTTAGACCTATCTCTTTGACAGCCTGTATCTGTAAACTCTTTGAAACTTTGGTTAAAAATAGATTAGAATTGTGGTTGGAAGATCATAGTATCTTACCAATATCAATCAGGTTTTCGCAAAGGGTGATCATGCTCAGACAACCTTGTTGCTTTACTGGATAATATAGAAATGTCAACGAACCTACGTATGGACACCCTTTTTTTTTTGTTTCGTAGTGGTAATCTCTCTTACGGATACCCATTCCTTCTCGAGGGGAGAAAGAATGGGTTATGTTGGGCTCCCCGGTCGGGGTGTGCAAGACCGGTATACCAACTAACTCCACTACTCCCGTCCCTAAAGCTCCTGGAGAATGACGCGGCCTCTTCCTACCTACTCTAATTAGATTCACCATATGACGGAGATATGGTGCCTCCCCCCGTTTCAGGCCGACCGATGGATGCCAAGCCCCCCGCTTAGTACATCCGACAACCTTCAGGGACGTCTTTGATGGCCGAGGTCATCAAGGACGTCCCTGCCCGCGTTAGGGAGGTCGCAACGGGGGCCCATGACCGCCACGAGCCCTGCGACCCCTCCTCCCCCCAATGCGGCCGGGAGCAAGAGTCCGCTCCCGCTCCCGTTCCGCTTCCTCCTTCTGTAGCATCACATGCTCGTAGAAGGAGGAAAATGCCCTACGGGACCCCTCGCTCCGGACTATTGCCGCGACAATAGCCGGGAGCGAAAGGTCCCACCCCACTGCGCGCTGGAGTGCACGTCGTTCGCGCGACCAAGCAGGACATTGCTGCAGGGTGTGCTCCGACGTGTCCTCCGGCTCGCCGCAGTTGCTACACGCCGCCGTCTCCTCCCTGTCGATCCGACACAGGTACCGACCGAAGCACCCGTGCCCAGTCATGACCTGTGTCGTTCGGTAGGAAGCCTTCTGCCCCATCCCCGCCTGAGTCCATCGGTGGTACTCAGGGGGGATGGCCCGGACAGCACGTTGCCGACCATCCTCCGACCTGGCTAGGTTCCGCAACCACGCCAGGCAGGTATGGACACCCTGGGCGCATTTTTGGATGTACAGGCCGCGTTTGATAATGTTGATTGCAAGTTGCTCCTACAGAAATTAGCAAATGCAGGGTGTTCCCTTAGCGCAATAAAGTTCATTAAACACTTGACTTCCCAAAGAGTTATCGCTTCAATCACAGGATCCTCGGGTAGTGTTGCGGAAACAACGTGGAAGAGGTTACCGCAGGGCGGAGTACTTAGTCCACTACTTTACGATTTGAACGTAGCTGAAATTATAGAAAATAACCCTGAAAATGTGCAAGTCTCGCAATTCGCCGATGACATTGTCATTTACTGTGGTTACCGGTCCGTCACTGAGAGTAAAAGACTGTTTGTTGTTAATTGAGATGAGGAAGGCGGCTGAGGCGGGTATTTTGAAAGCAACACGATGTGGTGAATCTTACACTTTAATCAAACGCAATATTTACAGTATATACAACTTAATAGATGACCGAATAAATTGAAGGTGCACGATCGACGACAAGCAATCGCGAGTGCGGTAGATGGAAGGACAGATAGAAATAACGAACGGTTGACTCTTAAGAAAGTAAGAAGCGCACCGACAATAACGCGTTTTGACAAGCGGTCAGGGAACGACGAGAGGGCGAGCGAATTCGGCGAGTCTACTTATACTTGTCTGTGGCCACCGGTTGGGAGAGTTTGAGGAGGGGATTTTTGAAAATGTGAGGAGCCGCCAGCACCTAACGTTCGTTTGCAATCGGGGCATTGCCCTAACGACCGGTGCGGCGAGGAAGACAATGGAAATATTAGCAGTGGATTTGACATCGAATATCGGTTTGGTGGCTCACGAGACAAGTACGGAACGAAAAGTAAACATTCGGCGCCACGCGGTTTACAATAGCGATCGTTCAACTCGGTGCAGGTGTCGAGCTCGTCAGCTGAGCTCGACGAGGTGTACAAAAACTAAAGCGACGCGGAGTTCTTATACATAGGCCGGCGTTGTCGCGGACTCGAAACCGATGTAAGAAGTGATGGCGAAAGAAATTGGCTGGCTCGAAATAGCTCGCGTTGCGTAAAGAAATGCAAGATGTTTAAATCTTGTACACTGTTAGAAGAGTCGATTACAACTGTTAAGGATAAACTTAAAAGTATTGGCCTCGAATTAGCTCCCCATAAAACACTATTAGTTCATTTTAACAACAGACACATTCTATCAGGAAAAACTGAAATCAAGATCGACAGTCTAACTATCAAGTCCAGCAGCTTTGTCAAATTTGTAGGGATTAACTTCGATTTCGACATGAGTTTTAAGACTCATGTTGACGAAGTACGGAAAAAGTGTTTTAAACTGTTAAACATTATAAAATTTCTCTCCGGAGTTTCTTGGGAGGCATCACCGGAAACTCTAATGACGATCTTTGGTAGTCTTATAAAGCCGGTCATGGAATATAACTGGTTCGTGAACTTTCCAAGAAACAAAAATTTGCAACTCAAATTAGAGCGAATACACTTTGCTGCGATCAGAACTGCATTAGGATACAGGATTAGCACGCACACCAATATTTTATTAGGTGAATCCAAGGACCGTTAACTTTCTGGACAGAAGTAGTTTTCTTGCAAAAAAATACCTTCTTAAGTCTTATTCCCTTAAATAGTAACAAACAAAATTCTTTTTGGTGAACTTATGTTCAGTCCTCGATGTAATAAACGACTCACAGAAATTAAGGACAAATATCTTAGATTTATTGCCAACAGTGGTAATTCAAAATTTGTCAAATTTATTTGGATCCCAGCACATATTGGCTTAACAGGAAACGAGAAGGCTGATTTGTTAGCCAAAGAAGCTAAAGAATCAGGAACTCTATCGAATGTTAAAATACCGTTTACCGATTTTCTAAGCGATTTCAGATGTCGAATGAGAATGTCTACGAACGATACTATTAAGAATGAAGCCTTATGTAAGGTGTATATTTTTTCCAACACTCCTCTAATGATGCATGAATACCTTGGTTTTCGGGTCTCAATTTACCCAGAGATTTCATTATATTCGTCAATAGAAGCCGTTCGAACCACTATAATTTAAAAGCTTCCCTGGCGAGAGTACACTTTATTTCGGATGAGTCCTGTAAGTGCGGAGCAGAGGCTCAAGACTTCGATCATATTATTTGGCATTGTCCAGAGTATGATTCGGAACGAGGACACTTGCTTGAACTGCTCCTCAATCGAAAATATTACCCTTCTTACACCATTAATTACTTCCTAAGCGTGCGAGATATTACAGCATTAATATTTAGCTTTAATTTCCTAAAAACATGTAAGATTAGTATTGAGTTCTACCGTCCACTTTAATTTAATTTAATATAACGATTTATACTCCAATATGTATTGTAAAGTGTTATGCTAATGTATGCTATATAAACCAAACATGGTTTGCGGCATCAATAAATAAATAAATAAACAATATATTAGAATATATTATTATTAAAAATTACATACTATTTTGGTGGACAAGATTAAGCGGACACTTTATACCAGGCATGTCCAGAAGTAGTTCACTTGGATGCAAATTCGAGGGGGACGCCTACTTCTCCCGCCTGCGCGTCTCGCTCCCCGTGGCGGCTGTAGTTCTCCAAGCTTCTCAGACTCTCGGACCCACGGTCAGTGATGGGAATGTTGGTGCTTTTCACGCTCATGCGCGGCGATTTTAGCCTCAGTCAGGCACGAAAATCGGGTACCCTGGTCGCCCCGCTAATTTCGCAAAATTTATTATGATTTGATTTTGAAAAATGAATGTACAACATGTGTACGTATATATATATATATATATATATATATATATATATATATATATACATACATGTGTATATATATATATGTATGTATTAAAATGTCATATATACATACGTACATAGAATATATAATATGTAAGACTCAATTTCCAATTCAGACGGGTGGAATAAATACCGACACGTGTGGATGTAGTTTTCACAACTGCAATTTTAATATAACATTTATGTACATAAACTCAACATATAAACCACTCAATATGTATTGACCTGAATCTACACAAATTGTCGATACTCAGTACATTTGTTGTTCAACCTTTAATACGACGCTTTAATCTACACACTTATTCTCGCGCCTCGTGGTTCCCTAACCTCACCAATCATGTGGCTCTCGTCACATGGTCAGTTTTGGCGGGACCGTTCAAACTTACAAATATATAAATATATAATATTTATGTATCTATTGTGACGTTGCTTCTTTTTCGGCGCGTTTTCCGCGGACGAAAGGAGATGCAACTCCGGGATTTTACGGACGAGGTCCTCCCGGCACAAAACGCGATTCGAAAACTCGGTAGCGATACTAACGGACGATGTTCAGGCGCCAGGTATCGGAAAGATACCACGCGAAGCGAGACGGTTTTCTACACGTAGAGAAGCGAATCGAGAATTTTCGTTGCCGAGTTCCGAGCTACGGTACGCGATTCGCGAAGGGTCAGAGGTTCGGACGCAGGAAGGACGGGGACGGCCCTTACGGCAGAGCGGATCTCGCAGGTCAAGAAATGACAATTCGATTTGTCTCGAGATTAATTTAATCGGTGTCAGTAAATTACAATTTTGGCGGCCACGTGGCCGCGACCAGAGAGCCCGCGCTCTTCATACAAGTTTAGCGAAATGGTGGACGTTCGCAGCGCGGGTTTGTCAATTCTTTAAATAGCGCGAGGATACGGTAAATCGGTATTGAGATCGATGAAATCGATATTATTGCTCGCGAACGCAGATGAACGGCGCAATTACATTTGACTGTTGTGTCGATTCCCGGAACGGAATGGAGAGAGAGAGAGCGTGCGACGGCACGCGATCTTTGTTCTCGCTCGCTCGCGCGAGCACGCTATACCCCTCGTCGCGGTTTTACACGACCGAGATCGAGAGACGTCTTATCCTAGCGCCACGAAAGTTACACTGACTTTTCCGACGCGATTCCTCCGAGGAAAACTTCCGTTACGTGACGAAATTTCAGGCTCACAACGCCGGCAAATGCGTGAGCCGCGAACACGAGGTGGGAAGCGCCTCGACCCGCACGAACTCGGGGACGATACGAGAAGCGGATCGTCCTTATGCGAAATTATCAAAAAAAAAACACATTCACGAAATTAAAAAGGGAAGGATCACTGGTCGACTTACCGTTTTCGGGAGATGGTATATCCTGTCTCGATATGACGGTGCACGAGATACGGTAGACTTTTAATACTAATGTTTACGTTACGCTAGGCGACACGACAGTGATCCTTCGCGAGTTCGGCAACAAGGATCTACCCGGCGATCCCCACCCTACTCATTATTCGGAATGCCTAATTTGTCGGTCTCGCACGCAAAATCTTTAGTTTTGTGGGTCTCCCACGGATGGCCCTTGGCCCTAGGCAACATCCGGATTTGCCATAACGATCGCCGTGTGGCGACCGTGGTGTCCAAGACAAACCCAGGACGCTTCCACACCACCCATGCGTATGGAACCCCTTCCTGCGGGATGAGACGACTTCAAGGCCTTTTAGGTGGAGTTCCTCAGGAGGAAAGTCCGATGTTGGTGGGGTTCTAGGCTTGAGCCGTCTCCGGGTTGTTCGGCCCGTGTGTGTTGGCGATCCTTTCCTTCACCAGTGCACTGGACGTTTTCGGTAATTCACGAGAAGAGATCCCACGAAGGGAGCCGCCTTAGGCTTCCTGAGAGGGCCGGTGGTGCACGGGGCACGTCTTGAAACTTGCCGTACTCGGCGCGCGCGGTTTGAATTAGCCGCCGATCGGTGATTACCGCGGAAATTCCTCGGGGAGCGCTCTCGAAATTCGCGACTGTCGATTCGGTACGCTAGATGGTGGTCCGGTCCATTCGAAATGCCGTTTCGGCCGCACAAAATAATGGAAAAGTGACGTCGCAAAATCTGCAACGTCGCACTATGTACAATATAATATAACTTACTCTTCTTCATCATCTTGGGAATAAGGAAGGGACGGGTACTAAAATAACTTTAAACGTAATATATAATAACAAACCCACTACTTTCGCGCCAATAGTACCCCACAAACTTCGGACGTAGCTTTGGTGCTGCCGAAATTCGCGCACGCGCGTGAAAAGCGCCAACATTCCCATCACTGCCCACGGTAGGCACGGGTCTGAGGAGCTCGGAGGACTACGGCCGCCACGAGGAGCGAGACGCGCGGGCGGGAGAAGTAGGCGTCTCCCTCGAATTTGCGTCCAAGTGAGCTACTTCTGGACATGCCTGCTTTATACATATTAATAAAATGAGTAACTAATATTTTATATTGTAGACTTCTGGTTTAATTACCGCTTCTAATCGTGACGGCATATTTTCCACAAGATTCAGGAAATAATTTCGATCAATTTGCTGAAATTTTAATTGTAACGTAAATTGTGTTTCTAATGGTATTTCTGAATTTAATAAGCTCCATAAATTTTCTATTGCATTAAGATATGGAATTATTGGGGGTCATTCGAGAACTTCTATCCCAGTCTTTTAAAAATTGTTTTGTTTTTTTTTTGCAGTATGTTTGTGATCATTGTCCTGTTGTAGTATCCAACGCTAAGTGAGATCCATTTTTAGAGTTGACTTTTCCAGGTTTTCATTTAAAATGTCAATACATTTGTCTGCAGTCATTATTCCATCTGTGGGTTCTGAAACGAATCATTACTTATCATCCATTAAACGCGCAAGACACGACGCGCGACCGCTGCCGCTGCGTCCATAATGCGTCTAAAATTCGAATACAGTAACAAACTATCTTTTCTAACTGTTGAGTATTCACATCAATCGATGTAAGCCATGGATTATGTTTAACGTTTCTGTAATTTTACGTCGTGAGCAGATCGCATTGATACGTGTTTCGATAATGTTGTATATTTGAATATAATTGCGTTTATTAATAATTAATACATAGTGTATTCTCCAATTTTTATAATTAAACCTGACAATAATCACGCCGCACAGAATGGTATTTGGGCTGAAAACCTGGCCAAAAATCAAAATTGTAAATATTTACATACAGGGTTGTGTTTGCGTCCCAGAATAGATACATAAACATGCAATCACGTGGTGCACCCCTTATCATTGATTACCCGTACAGTCATCCGTGCCTGCGCTTAGAACATAGCATTTGTTCGATAGGCATCTGTTTATTCGCAGCATTCCGTTCGTACGCATCTGTTTCTCGTGATAATATTTATTTTGTAAGTGACCTGTGTGGCGAAATTTGTGATGGATATTGTTACGCAAGGTATGTACATTATATTAATCATATTTTTGTCAATATTAAAATTTTTTTGTACGTATTTTTACCGATCTGCAAGCTTGACTAAAAGTTCTTGGATTTTCATGACTTTTTTGCATATATTAGTGCTTTTAAACATATACCACTCATCGCCACAGCATAAATGTTACGTGTTATTAAACTTCAGGATATCTAGAATTCGTATACCGCAAAAAAGTTTTCACAAGTCTTCACATTACAAAAAAATAATGCTCCAAATATAACCCCTTTTGACTAAAGTGGACTTAAGAGGACTAAAAATTTTCAAGTTTTCCGTATGCGATGCTATACGAATCAGGTTTTGGTTACCGGAGTTCACTGGTTGAAAAGTTATACACGTGTAAACATGAGCAATTTTAACCGTTTTTTACAGGTTAGAGCGTTGCCAAATTGGATATTTGTAGGGTCTACTGTTGAGCGCATGCGCAGGATAGATGGCGGGTGTTCAGCGTATATGCTAAACAAACATCCAATAGGCGGCGCGGTGTTCTAACTTCTTCTAAATTCTTGCCAGGTTAGAACACCGCGCCGCCTATTGGATGGCGAATCGATCGAACAAATGCTATGTTCTAAGCCAGTGATGGGCAATTTGCCTCAATTGAGGCAAAACCGTCTACACCGTAGCGTCCTCTGCCCCCTTCCATCAAGCGTGGTACAATGGGGCAACGAAGACACGAGACATAACCGTACGCAACGAACGTGCGCGCTGCATGAAAGAGAGGTTGGTGGGAGAAGCAAGCGTTTGAGGGGCCCCATCCGTGCCCATCACTGTTCTAAGCGCAGGCACAGATGACTGTATGGGTAATCAATGATAAGGCGTGCACCACGTGATTGCATGTTTATGTATCTATTCTGGGACGCAATCACAACCCTGTATGTAAATATTTACAATTTTGATTTTTGGCCAGGTTTTCAGCCCAAATACCATTCTGTGCGCCGTTTAATCACAGTCAAGTGACTAGAACTGTACACTCGATTTTCGAGTTGACTTGAAAGTTTTTTGTTAATTTGATGGTATTCTGTAATTCATTTTGCATTATTTGTGATAAACGATCGATTATTAATCTTTTTTCTACATCCTCAAATTTTTCTGGAAAATTTTGTTAAAAAATAAAACAAATATTAACTAATAAGTTTTGATCTAAAGATTTGGTCCTATTTACCGGACACAAGAAATTTGTGATAACCAGTTTCCGTGCCCTAGTTACCGGACACTTCAGCCATATTATCGTATCATATTTACGATGGATGCGACTAAGAAATCTTTTCATTATGTGTTGCGGAGTACCTCGCGACCGTTTCGCGATTGTCTTCGCTGCGTATAGCACGTGATGCGCGCCGAGTGTTAACTCGAATGACCACCCACACCGAAAGTGGGAAAAAATTGTGTGAATAATTAGAGGACCACAGAGTTTATTTACAAGAGATAACTGTACAAGTTTTGAAACGACCTTCCGAACAAGTCCCGTGACTTGCGAGACCCCGATGGCCTCTGCTTGGAAAACAAGTTGTTTTACTGAGTGTCAACGATATTCTTTATTTGCGTGAAGGGTGGGAGCGAGGACGACCTCTTTTCCGCACGAGATGGATGGAAAATTTGGCAATCGTGCCAAGTGACTGTCTATGCCTATGTTGACTGTCAAATGCAAGTGGTACTACTGTCTGGTAATAGCAACATTGATGAAAAATCCTGACTTAGTAAACGGTTACCGATAATAGGAAATGTTTTAAAAATTGGAAACCGATTTCCGGATTTGAGTTTAATTTAGAATACAATTGTTATTTACTTTTCATTGCTCTTTTTCCATAAACTACAAACTTAATTCTTTTAATATTTACAACTTTTTATATCGTAGCACAATAACATCATTATTTTACTATCCTCTGATGTATCACGGATTCTTAGCATTTTCTATAAGCGGAAACGAAAAATTGCATTATCTCGGGAAATAAGGTTTTTAACTAATATTTTCTATATCTTAAACGTTATACGAAGGTAAAACTTAAATATTATCTTTAAAAATATGGTAATATTTTGTACTTCATGTTATTTTTATTAATTTCTGAAAAATTTCTTTTGTGTCCGGTAACCGGGTGAGCCACGATAACTCGTACCTTTACCATATTCAATTTCTGATGATTTGTACGAGAAGCATTATTCTTGTTACGAGCGAAGTGCCGCGAGCAGCGCGAGAGGACGGCGGAAGGGTTATGACCCTTGGAATATGGATTGCTAGTAGGCCTCGTAATTCTAATAATATAATTTGGGATATAAGTATGGGAACGTTCAATTATTGAATTAGGATACTAGGCGATAATTAAGGGTTTAATAGATTTCACAGTTTATTAAATAACACTGTTATATTCTTAAATAATTGTGTGACACAAGTGCTCTAGTGTCGCGATTGATTTGAAATGAAATGTAAAATAGGATTGTAGTTAGAACTATTACCGAACAAAACGAAATCTATAAGGTTAATTTGATTCGAAAGGGAACTTTAGCACGATCTCACTGGAATTGACATTTACGAACGTGACTTAACGTGACTTTACGCGTGACTATACGTTCATGGACCAGCAACGATGAAAATGAACGGGTTTATATACCCCAAAAAAATGAGTGGGGACGCCTATATGGAGTACATAGGTCACGTATAGTCATTATTCCTAGTTTTTGGCATTTCCAGTGAATCCAGACTACAGCTGGGTCTTTTATATTGAGGGTTAAGCGGAGGTTTTCCTGGGCGTTTCCTGCCAGAGACGAACTCGCAAGATTTCTGAGAGAAAGTCGAACGAAAACATTCTCCATACATAACATTCTCATATGAAAGATAAAAATTTCACCAAACTCGTCCTGTATGTACGTACAGGGTGCCGCCGAATAACATGTGCAAGTGGGAAGGGGGTGATTCTACATGTAAAAATAAATCGAAAAAAAGGAATAAAATTTTTTCCTTTGACACTTCCTTTTCGAGAAAACCGAGTTTCAAGATCCGTTGGGTTCGCGTGCTTTGGTACTTATATGCAGGAAGTAAAATTGCTTGGTCCGGATCAGACGCGTCAGACGATTTCTATCTAATAGCACGCGTATTCGCTGCATTTTAAAACTCGACTTTCACAAAAACGAAGCTCCGAATGAAAACATTTTGTTATACTTTTTTCTTATTTATTCACAAAGAATCATGTGGCCGCTTGTTCACGTTATTCAGCCGCACCCGGTATATGCGTAGTGTACTGTGGTGGCGATATCACCACGTACGCCAATGCATATATTTCTTCTAAGAATTTCTTTTTCCTTTCCAACTCTGTTATGCTATTATTCTCTATTTCCTGTCTGCTAGTCGCACATTTGGTGTCCAGCCCTTCACGTATTTCCAACGCATCCTTGAGAACGTCGCCAGAGTTCTGGTTTTCGTTAGTCTCGGTCCTTCGCCTACCTCTTAGCTTTCTCTGTTTATGACTCTCTTCCGCTGTCCCTATCGCTGTCACTGTCTTCTCAAGTTTTCCTTTTCTATTCTCTTTTCTTTTTCTCTCCTATCTTTTTGCCTTTTCTAACTTCGACTTGTTTAAGAATGCAACGAGAGTCGCCAGTCGATTTTAAGCCTCCGAGACTGTAACACCAGCACTGCACTGACATTCGCGCTTACCGATATTGTAATAAACGAAGTGAGGACAATCTTATTTATTATTTTATACTACCTTATCCACTTCAGTACTGCAGTAAATGGAAGAAAATTTAAGGAATCATACTTCATAAAAATACAAGACAATTTCAAGAATAAAAAAATTTCAATTTCGATATTCATATTATAAGCAATTAATGGCTGCCGACAGTGACGACTAGGACTCCCCACAATAAATAACTCCATCTATATAAGTTGGTATAATCGAATTGCATAGTTCTAGATACTCGAAAAGACAAAGTGTAACAATCGGTAAACGGAGAAATAGGTACTGATTCTGAGCTGATTTAAGACACAATGAAAGTTTGCGACGAACAGAATTTGTTTCATTAATTACAGAATTGTTGAAACTAATTGCCCCGCTGTCGTATGCATAGCTGTTCCCGTCTAATTACAGATGCATGAATTTTCAATAACATGTTTTGTAGAAAACTGTGGGCGTGAAGTTTGCGTAGCCCCTACTTATAAAACAATTCCACTAGTTAAAATACACTGATTTATTGACACAACTTGATATGAGCACATAATACGTACGTGCTTCTGCCTTGGCTGCCGAAACGAGAAAAAGCCGCGCCGTGAGCTTCGTCAACAATATTCGTCAAATGTAGGGCCGACCCGCACACTTAAGGCCGATTCCCATGTTCAGAACAGTACCAATGAATTATTGTACATGTTTTGATTTTTTGATTGTCGTCAAACGCATTATTAATACTTTATACTAATTCGTCTTAAGTTTGTTTTAACCATGATATTTAGGTCGGGACCGATTAATGGAAAGTATTAATCACGCTTTTGAAAACCTAAAAAGTCAAAACACAACGCTACGTGAACAGGCGATACTTTTACAAAACTTGAATATAAACGAAAACGTTACACATGTATTGCGCGGGTAGAACCAAGTACTGATCGCGTCACCTCGTACTCCAGAGTGGCGCGCGCATCGCAGTATAGCCCGCGCAGCGAGAGTTGGCACAGAGAAACTTGTGGGTACCACGTGATCGGCCGAATCGCTCGACGAAGACAGCAAACGAGCGTATTGAGTGTGACTGTAACAGAGAGATGTGGTGACCATGAAGTAAGATGGTGGTGACGCTGAGCGCCTATGTCGACCGTTCCCGCCAAAACGTAAGCGTAAGAGTGGGATCCGCAGCCTTGCGTCAAGAGTGGGGACCGCCGTTCTCCCTGCACCCCACCGACGAGATTTTGTGCCAACTCTCGCTGCGAGGACTATACCTTAACCTATTCATGCTAAAAACTCTAGATCAGTCTTATTACCAACTCTCAAACAATTAACCTTCTACGCGACTCCCTATCAGTTATAATCTCGAATTTTTTTAATGGATTAAGTCATAATTTTGTCGGTTTGACAGTCCGAAATTTGCAATTTTTGGCCATTTTGGCGAAAACGGGCCTCACTTGCGAATTTGTATCTGAGAAACTGTTTGTCCGATTGAGCTAATTTTTTTTGTTTTATTCGGAAAGGATTGGGCTATTACAAAATAATTTTTTTCAGACAAACCATTTTATAATGCCGAAAAATTTAAACAAATTCTTCTTTTACGTTTTTTTCGTTGAGGGACCAGTGATTTAAATGTTGGAAAAATGTGGTTATATTCCTTGAAGTTCCCTTTTAAATTGAGCCCTTGAAAAGGTTGGTGATATGAAAATTGGCGTCGCAATGAGCTGATACAGGACGCCGTTTATTACGCCCGTTTTATTACATTCGATAAAGGTTCGTGATCATAGTGCAAAAGAGACCCACATTTGCACAGATTGATGCGTAAAAAGATGACTAAATATAAATTTCATGAAATTTTTAAATTCTTACTATTATATAACCCTCGGGGCCCATGGTAATTATGGTGAAATGATGTAATTTATTATTGTAATACTAAATATGTAGATCACGTAACTATTCAATAAGCATATATTAATACCTCTTATTACTAGTAAACAATGTTATTTTTATATTTTTCTGCGCGTCCACCGTCAACGTTTTTCAGGACGGCAACGTACTGAACGATCCAGAACGTTCTGAACCTCCACCGGAGTTGTTTAGTACAGTTTGTCAGATGATATTCTTTTTTTTCGTTACCATAGTAAGAAATTGTTATTTTTTTTTGTTATAACGTTTAAATTCCTTAGCAAGGAATTCCCCGCCTATTAGCACGATGAACTCTGAAAAGTTCCAGTTAATAGTTTTTTAAATAAACGTTATATATTCTGCCTTCGTGCCGCCAGCGATCGGACAGCATATCCTCGAAGAAAATATTTTGCGGCCAGTCGTCCGACTCTAGCATAGGCATCTCTCGAGCTATAGAGTGGAGTAAAAGGTTCTCGGAACCCCTGGGGTTAGGGTAGCAAGTGACACGATCTTCGGCTCTTGGCCTTTGTTCGAGCATCTCGAACGCGTCTCAAGTTGCCTCAAAGTTCGGATGGAAATGTATAAACACTCGAAAAACGCGCCTGATATCGCACGGCTCTGTATAACCCGACTTTTAGTCTCTTGTTCATAGTATAATTCGTACTAAAAAGTCCTTTTGTAAAAAAGAAATAATTTATTATAAAAATCTATTTAATATCGCTAATGAATAATGTAATTGTAACGGTTCGGTTTATCGCGGTGACGATATTGCGGTCTCGGCGACGGCTCTCCTCGTTGCCGAGTAGCTCGTCGAGCCAGGGTTCGCGGCGAGGAGAACGGTCGGCGTGGAGCGGTGAGGTTATGGTGCGGTAAATAAAGACACGTGCTGGTTCAGTTGTATAACCGAGCTGCCGTTCGCGGTATCGGAGTTCGCTTCGCGGAGGATCGGTGTGGATCTGGTCGAAATCGTGGAGTCGCGGTGATCGACGAGCAGGGGACGCCCTGCTCGGTGACGGTCGGTGGGGGGGGGGGGGGGACGAACGGGGTACTCCGCGGAACAACTTACGCTTAGGAACTCCTTTCGGTGCCGGTGTGCGTTTTGTTGGTGGTTTTCGGAAATGCTTCGGAACGTCTTGATACACTCAGAGGACAGGTGAGGTAAGGTACTGTTTACGTCTTCGCGGGGGTTTATATTCTCGTTACGGTTAATCATTAGCGGCGAGAAACGTGCCGCGATAATCAGGATCGCAGCCCTCTCGTGGCGGGGCGCGGGGAATATCGGTCGCGGCTGAGGTACGAGGGCGCGCGTAACAGACAGGTCTGTTACATGATTATGTATAATAATGTATAATATAATAATAATAATAGTAATAATGATGTATATTATAATTATATTTTTATTACTATTATTACTATATATATGTACTGTATACTATATACATTATTATTACTATTATATTATACATTATTGTACATAGGTACATTATACATTAGCGATATTAAATAGATTTTTGTAATAAATTATTTTTTTTTACAAAAGGGCTTTTTAGTATGAATTATACTATGAACAAGAGACTAACATGAAAAAAATACATAAAATAATTTATACTGAATAAATATACTAAAAAATAATAAATAACAATAGTATAACATATAATAAAATATAACATTTAAATAAGCTGACATAATTGCGCTCTTATAGCCATTGCATGGGACGCCTAAACAGGCTATTTTTCAGATTTCTCAAATGGGCATCCCATACATTGACCAGAAGAGGAGCCCCGGGGACGACACATGAACAAAGAAAGTTTATCGTTAGGCCTGCTCATCTCCACCTAAGATGCGGCCATAGGCCAAATGTTTTGGCTTGGACGTTACACTCCCTTTTCACTCCGATCCAATCGGCCGCGAATTCGTACCTTAGATACGTCCAGTTCTTATCAGCCTCGCATCAATAGTGTGTCACCATTTGGGATCTACACAAAATGGCGCCTTAAGAACATAAACAAATCGGCGGACACCACGCCTTTTCGGACAAGGCCCCATGTATCCATGACTTAGGCTGAAGAACTGCGACTGCGATAAACAGCAGATTATTGTATCTAGATTAGGTTAAATGCATTTTAGGTAATTTCGGGGAATGAGATAAATCCCAGGAACTAAGAAAATTGTTTGGTAGGATATTTTTCTGCGCGTCCATCGTCAACGTTTTTCGGTACGGCGAAGCAGCTGAATGTTCAGAACCTCCGCCATATTCAGTTGAGTTTGACAAATTATTTCACCGAAACGATTGTCAGATGTATATTTTTTTTTTCATTATCATAGCCGTAAATTGTTATTTCGTTTCTTATAACGTTTAAATTCCTTAACAACGTGTGACGGTGACTCGGGAGACGAGTTGCCGGCTCAGTCGGTTTGCCGGATTCGCTGGTCCGCGAATGCGGTCGTCGGCGGTGGAGACGGTACCGGCGAAACAGTCGGTGTCGACGGGACGATTACAATGCACTTACAGACTAACTTACATACTAATTACAACGACGTACTTACAACCTAGCTTAACCTATACCTTAGCCTAGGGTAGTGGCCTGGACGTCTAGGCTGAAGCCTGTTACGGCGTCCAGGTAGCGGAGAGGAGGCGATACCGCGACCCTGGCTTGGTCTTCATCCACCAGGGCGCCGTCGGAAACCCCTTCGTGCTCGGTGCCTTAGCACACGCTCTAGACGGTCCGAGCGGGGCAAGGAGGGTGCCTGTAACCGATTCGTTGCCGCACGCTTTCACATGCGAGTGCGAGTACACCGGCGAGGGACTATGATATCACCATCCACTCGCGGCTCGCAGAAGGAAGAGTCGGGGGAAGGGAGGTCGACGGTCGAACTCGACTTCGTCGTAGGTGCAGTCGTCGCAGCCTTGCAGCGGAGACGGTTTGCGAAACTAAAAAGCGGCTCGGCAGCTTAGAGACAGGTTGATAACGGCGGTAGCTCTGGGCTGGTGCGGTATCGGTTAGTCCGGCCGGCGTTATCGGTACTGGGCCGCGCGGCGGCACATATACGCTCGCCGCGCGGTTTCAGCAGGGAGAGCGGCCTTGCGGTGGCCCGCGAACTAGCGACCGCAAGCGGGTGCTCGCGATGCTGCATGGCGCGGCGGGACGGGCGGAAGCGGGAAGGCGCTTGCTGGCGCGCGGACCACGAGGGAGACTCGCGCCACGGAGGGCATACTCGTTACAAACGTATTCCGCACCTATTATATACCGCAACAAACTCCGGAAAGTTCTACTTCAACACTCGGTGACATAGCTTTTTAAATAATACAACATATATATCAACATATAAGGTTGATTTGCCTTCTTGCCGCCACCCGGAGTCCGGGGTGGAAACGGTTGCTCGCTGAGCATTCTGGCCCAAGCTCCGGAAGGTTCAACCATTGGTATCCCCTGGAGTGTAGAGGGGAGTGGAAAGTTCTCGGGTTTCGATAGCAAGCGACACGATTTTCAGAGACACCGCCCTCTCAAGAGGCCTTCGGCCATGTGTGCACGTTCTAAAACCCGGACAGGCCCGTCCCGGTGCTATATGCGGAGACCTTTAGACTGCACTCACACATTTATTCATACACATACACATCGCTGGTGTGTGTCGATGGCGATGACGCGATGCCATTCGATACCTTTATTCGCTCGTTGGACTATTCAAATACATTTTTATTCGCTATTAGACTAAATTATTATTCGCTGAGTCTTCTCGATTAAACTTTTATTCGTTGGATTATTCGAATAAAAATTTATGCGAATAAAAATTCATTCGAATAAAAATTTATTCAAATAAAAATTTATTCGATGATTCTTCGAATAAAATTTTATTCGCAATTTTTATTTGCTGGGTTATTCGAATGAAAGCTCATTCGAATAACGCCCAACTCTGTCTGCTAGTACACGGTTTGAACAATTCTGTAATTAAATGAAATCAAATTTCGTTCGTCGAAAATTTTCTTTGTATTTTTCTAAGAACGCAATAGTTTTTGACTGCCACTTTAACATTGTTTACACAGACAATATGCGTTATTCATTGCTCAATGCACCGTATCATAGCCACAACAGCATACGTATGCAGCGGATATTCAAACTTGATTTTTTCGAAAACTAAGCTTTGGAAGAAAAAATTTTATTTTATATCATTTTTCTTATTTTATCATAAGGTAACAGCTCGTGCCCGCTTGTTCATGTTATTCGGCTGGCCACTGTATAACTTAAAATTTTGCAATCACTGTAACATCAATATAAGCATATCGATGGGGGATGCAAGAAAAATTGTAAAATACTCAATAGTATATAAACAAGAAAATGATGCAAAAATTCGATGGAGTCTTTCATAGAAATCGTCATTTTACACGAAATATGAAAACGCATATTGGACTCCTTTATGGTAACTTAGATATGTGAATAGTATAATTATCACTGTTACGTACGGAGATTTTTCCTACGTGACCCGTGTACTCCCTCCTTGAAGACACGTGCTAGTTCAAATACCAACACTCCCACGAGGCCCCACGAGGGTGTACCAGGCTGCGAAATTTTCGAGCCATTCTACCCAGATGTACGCGTACTCTCACCACCATTTCTAGACAATTTATGGGTATGGTTATAATGGGCACGAACTTGCCTATGAGCGGGTGCAGTTGAAATCTAGTTATGACGCGTTACACGTTAAGAGATAGGATATATGTATAGTCCCGTTTAGCGGAGAGCGAGAACGCGAAAATGTTGGGTCGGGACTGGTTGAAAAATTTTTGCGGGATCGGGTCGAGTTCTCGAAAATTTTAGATTTATCGAATATATCAGGATTCTCAAGAATTTTCTGGATTATTCTCGGGAAGCACGAAAATATTCGAGAACCAAAATGTGCTTGGGAATCCCGAAAATTCTCGAGAATCCCGATATATTCGAGAAAGTCAAATATTATACACTCGTTCACTATGCGTCAGGACGCACGTGTTCGGATTTTTATGGTGTTGGCAGGTCACTTTTTTCTTCTTCTATACTTTAGTACGTTCTTGACTGTCGAAAGGAAACGTTCCTAGCAGTAGGTTGCCAAGCAAACGTACCTGTATCCTGTGTCGCATCTGGAGGTTTAAGACAGGCTAATAATTGCTTTTGTATTAAATACCAGATCCAGCGACCTGACTCCAATGCTAATTAGGAGAAGGGTAAAAATACCGTGTGTACTGTGACGTTGCTCTTTTTCGGCGCGTTTTCCGCGGACTAAAAATGAAGACAACTCCGGGATTTTACAGGCGCGTAGACCGGGCTTTGGCTGGCCGTACGGACGAGGTCCTCCCGGCACAAAACGCGAATCGAAAACTCGATAGCGATTACCAGGTATCGGAAGGATACCACGCGAACGAGACGGATTCCTACACTTAGAGAATCGAATCGAGAATTTGCGTTACCGAGTTTCGAGCTACGTTACGCGCCTCGCGAAGGGTCAGAGGTTCGGACGCAGGAAGGACGGGGACGGCCTTTACGGCAGGACGGATCTCGCAGGTTGAGAAATGACAGCGTGATTAGTCTCGAGATTAGTATTTTAATCGATGTCAGAGTATTTACAATTTGAGCAGCCACGTGGCCGCGACCCATGAGCCCGCGCTCTTCGTACAGAGAAACGAACAGGTGGAGGTTCGCAACGCGGGGTTGTCAATTCGTTAATAATCGCGAGCATACGGTACTTCGGTATTAAATTTGACGTAATCGATACAATTTCTCGCGAACGCAGATGTACGGCGCAATTACAATAAGACTGTCGCGAGGGTTCCCGGAACGGAACGGTGCGAGCGTGCGACGGCACGCGATCTTTTCTCTCGCTATACCCGTTGTCGCGATTTTACGCGATCGAGATCTACGGAACGGCGTATTACACGATTCGAAAATTACACACACTCTCTTCGTCGCGGCTCCTCCAAGGAAAACTCCCTTTATTGAACGAACGAAAATCGGAATCCCTCTCAAAACACCGGTCAACGGCGTGAGGCGTGAACACGAGGCGAGACACGCCTCGGCACGTGGAAAACCGAGGACGAGACGGGAAGCGTATCGTCCTCGCGCGGAGCTCTATTAGCCAATTCTTAACATTTACCGAAAGGATGACTGTGAATCGACTTACCGCTCGCTGGATTTGTAATCTTTGCTCCGGCACTCAGGCACGCGACCAGATCCCCGCACCTTCCATACACTCGCAAAAAGTACTCGCTGAATCAAAGTTTTACGGAATTAACTCTACGGGAGCCAACGCGACAGTGATCCTTCGCGATTTCCGTAACGACGATCTACCCGGCGATCCCCACCCTATTTTTCGTCGGTTTCCCTAATTGGGCGGTCTCGCGCGCCAATTTTAATTGTGGGCTCCCACGGATCGTCCCTGGCCTTAGACTTTTCCGAAGTTTCGTTAACGATCGCCTTACGGCGAACGGGGTATCCTTGACGGTCCCAGGGCGCTCTCACACCACCCACGCGTATGGAACCCCTTCCTACGGGATGAGACGACGGCAGGACCTTACACGTGGAGTTCCTTGTCGGAAAGTCCGGTGTTGTGGGGGTGCGAGGCCTGAGTCGTCTCCGGGTTGTTCGGCCCGTGTGTGCGAGCTGCCCCTTTCTTCCACCTGTGCACAGGACCTTTGTTTGGCCAGCAAATCTCGAAGATAGAGTCCCACGAAGTGAGCCGTCTTAGGTACCGATAAAGGGTTGGTGGTGCACGGGGCACGTCCTGAAACTTGTCGTACTCGGCGCGCGCGTTTCGAATTAGCCGCCGAACCTTTAATACTACGGAATTTCCGCGGGGAGCGCCCTCGAAATTCGTGACTGTGCGGCTGTCACGCGAGAGGGCGGTCCGGTCCATTTGAACTGCGGCTTTTAGCCGCCGAACGTAACGTAAAAGTGACGTCGCAATATCTGCAACGACACAGTACTAAAACCCTCAAAAATAGAGGATTTCAGTTGCTCGTGTCGTAAACCGTTCGATTCCATTTCTAGAGGTTCCCTGACTCGCGTCTGATTTATCCTTGCTGTCTATAATCCTAGTGACTCACTGATTTTGGACCAGATTCCACCGCATATAAAACTAATGAATGCAAACCATATGGTCTCGGGAGCTGCTCACGACCCTGGCTCGTAAGTGGACAAAGAGTGGGTACTCAGGACTATTTTATAATAATCTATTTTTATAAAAACAAATAATATAATTATTGAAAAAATTAAAATGTTTCAATATTTCAATATTTTTGCATCTGTTCGGGAGTCCGCCACCGCGCGGCACCGTTGCGCCAGACCAATTCAAACCGTCAACCGCGATCAAATTGGCGAACGCGCCCTGCACCCCTCCTTTGTTTGAACCGTTCGTACACGAGCACGAAGGTGACAAACGGGGTCGATCGAGTTAGTTAAAACTGAGCCTCCGAGATCGACGTTTCAAATCCACGAGTCATCCATCGTACACTTCCACTATACATAATAGTACTGTATCGAGTTCGCGACCATAATTATCAATAGTTCACCCGCTACTCTTCCTCATAGTTTAAAGTGTACTGTTATGCCGCGGCTCTTCAGTTGAGTAAGGTGTTGGAAGCGTGAAGATTCCTCGCAGGAATCGACGGTGCTTCCGAGGAAATGTGGTCCGGGATCCGCACACAGACGCTCAAGGGCCAGAGACAAAAGTCGAGAATAATGGGCAACACGTATATAGATTTTATTTTAAATAGACGTCGCAGTGGTGCGCCGTGTCTTTACAGAATCGAACAAGAATAGCCGCTCTCGACGATTGAACGGCGATTTTACATTAATTGATTAATACAAAAATCAGGGGTGGGGTCGCGTTGGGTCAGCAAGATATTAGTGCCGGGTGCATCGTGGAAGATTCCATGATCCAGGCATCGAGCGCGATCGGGCGGCCGGAAGTTGACGCAGCGGTATTAGCTTTCCAGGGCCGCACATAACACCCCCTTCCTTGAAAGAGATTTTTCTTGCAAAGATAAATCTTAGATGGGTGGTTTCGGTGGAAACTCCAAGACTGATGCCTTTCTGTCCCATGTAATATAAATATGAAATTGTTGCCATTGGTGACAAACGCATTGGACGCTTACATATACATTCAATTAATTGAAAGAGGCCGGTTTTGTTGCAAATGTAAATAATAACAACAATGAATAAAATCGTTGTTATAGAGCCAATCGTAGTCCAAATACTTTCGTTTCGTGCCGTCATTCTTGTGTGTTCGCCTATTTTCTCGGATTCATACTTTACGACATTTAGGCTACGAGAATATTGATGCAAATCGTCAGTTCGAATCAATGAGTGTGGTATTGTCGGTGGGTGTGTCAGTAGTACGTCGGTGTCGTTCGGTATCGGTAGATTCTGTAAGCCTAAAGTGAGTTGAATTTCGTGCTTTGTCGGGTCTTGGTCAGTGGCTCGTAACGTAGTGGTCAATGTCTGTCCTACACAACCTGGATCTAATTTAATCAAATTTACACCCTTGAATGTGTGCGTGTAAGTGTTTTCGTTGCCGGGGCAGGTTTCATGTATGCTTTCGTATTCTCTTGAGATAGTAATCCAGGCTTGATTCGAGTGTAGTTGAATAAATATTGCGTCGGTGAATTTTGCGATTCGGAGCGGACATTCTTTCTCGGTCGCGGGTAAAACATTGAGGGCTTTAATCAAGCATGGATTCTGAACAATTGAATTTTGTTGTGGTGTGTTTCGCTCGCAAATGTTTAGGTATAATGGTCTTTACAATGTCGTCGCTGGTTGATCGCGGGAAATGTATATGATCGTGTCTGCGCATCTAAAGAAACGAATTGTTCTGGAATCGAGATAAATAGGAGGTTGTCGTCTTTAATTTTTGGTATCGGAATAATTTGGAGGTGGCTGTAAGTGTTGTCTTCTAGTATCGGTAGGTTAATTTCAAAACATAGGCGAGTTGCTTTCAAGGTAAATATGTTAATATCGGCAAATTGCATTATCTTATGCGCGTTAGCTAACGAAACGGGATACAATAATCGGTTCGAACCATATTTCGATTCTATTTCTTTGAGGTATTGCAAGCGCTGTTGAGTGGGTAATATTAACGGATCTATTTGGCCTAATTTTGCGCTATTTAACGCTACACGTATTGTTTCTAATGTCTCGTCGTAGTCTGTCAAATAATTCGAGATTTGAAGTTCTCGCTCGAGTTGCTGTTCGTACTTAATTAATTCTTTTAATACGCCTTGTTCTTTCGTCATCGTTTGTCGCACGTTTTCCGCAAGCTTTTCTAGGTTGGTTATTAATCCCTGAACTATTGTCGTCTCGTTTTGTATAAGGTTCGTTATATGCTTATTATCGGCGTATAATTTATCAATTTCGTTGTTATAATATTTCGCGTCTTTTTGACTAAGTGTCCCGAATAACAGGCTTGCTAGATCTCCAATCGGATTTAACCATCCTCGTTTGAAGCGGTGTGAATTAGTAATACCTATACTATGGAATATAATATCGCGTTTGTTAGATATTCTAATAAATCTGTCGTTAATAAATTCGTTGCGTTTGGACACTTGTATTAGATTGGCAATCATAGTTTCGGTGTCGTAAAGAGTTTTCAAATCGTACCAGATTACAGTTGTCCAGGATTCGTGGTAAAGTCGCGTCGTTCCAAGCGCATCGAAATAGATATTTGGCTGATTGTTCATAGGTTCGATTCGGACGGGGTCTCCTCCGACGTGTCCCCAGGTGGTGATCCTAAAATTGATGACATATTAGCATACTTTAACCGATTCAGGTGAACTAACTGTTCGCGCTTATTAATGGACACAAGGGCGTTTATATCGCCCACGAGTTTAATAACTTGATAGGGTCACAGGAACGGTTTTGTGAGGCCTTGAAGACGGTTTACGCCTTGATTCTTCAACCATACCCAGTCTCCTGGTTCTAATGTTAAGGGTTTAATTAGCTTGTCATATTTCATCTTAACCTTTAACTTACTTTCTACTAGCGCATTATGCGCACGTTTACTAACTCTATTCAACAAAGCTCTAATGCTATCTACTATATCTGTGTACGTCACGTCAGTATTGTCGGTGTCTAATTGACAAAAATCTGATGGTTCTCGTCCGAAGGCTAAACAGTAAGGTTTTACTCCTATGGCAGAATGGACAGTCGTATTATACGAATAAATCGCGGCTTGGAGAGAAAAGCTCCAAGGTGTCGGTTCTTCAGTTATTTCCATTTGCGCTCTGAGGAAATCCTTTATAACTGCGTGTGCTCGTTCTAAACCTCCATTCGATTCGGGATGGAAGGCGGTGGTGTGCTCGAGGTCAAAACCAAGCAAGTTACTCAATTCCTTCATGATATTACTGGTGAAATTGGTCCCTCGGTCCGTCAGTATTACTTTGGGTGTTCCATATCTCAGTATCCAACCATTGAGTAATTCCTTTGCGACGGTTTTGGCTGGTTGATCCCTCAATGGTATGGCCTCCAAATATTTCGACAGTTGATCTTGGATTGTCAAAATATATTTGTAACCGTCGGTATCTTCTGTCAGTGGTCCAACAAGATCCATAGCAATTTTGTCGTTGAATGAAACGGGTGTATCTGTTATTTGTACGGGCATTTTGGTAGGCCGTCTGTTTACTTTGACCTCTTGGCAGGTCAAACACCAGTTGATATAATCACTAACGTCTTTCTGAAGGCCTACCCACGTATATGTGTCGCGGATACGAGCTATCGTTTTTCTTATTCCGGCGTGTCCTCCTATCAAAGTGTCATGAGCGCGTCGCATAATTTCGTACTTTTCTTGTTGAGTCTCTGGCGTTTTCAAGTCTTTAGTTAATAACGTAATTTTGAACGTCGGGTCAGACATAATTTCAAGCAAGAGATTTCTAACGCGAGTTTCAGTCGTGCTTGCCAAATGTAGGAGTGCCGAATAGTTCATTGTTAGCGAAATTACTTCGTTACCTATCACCAAATATCGCAACGTTTCAAGGGACCGTTTTATCAATTCTTCGTCGAATTCGCGTGACTCGAAAACTAAATACTTGTCCTCTACGTTATACTTAAATGTTTCACCTAATCTGAAAGCGACAAAAAGTTCGTCTTCTCTGACTTCTTCACTGTAGACTACGTTTCTTCGAAGCGCTGGTCTTGCTTTCTTCGCGATTCTCACTGGATTTCGGCTAAGGGCGTCAGCATTACCGTTTAACTTACCCTTTTTGTAAATTATTTCATAGTCAAATTCCATGAGTGTTACTCTCCATCGTTCTTGCATCGCGGTGGGGTTTCTGCTCTTGTCGATGTATGGTATCGGTTGATGATCCGTAAAAATCTTGAAATGCCGTCCGTATAAATATGGCCTGAAATGCTTCACACTCCATACTATTGCTAGTGTTTCCTTGTCCTTCGTGGAATATTTCTTCTCGGCGTCGTTCAAGTTTCTGCTTGCGTAGCCTATGGGTCGTTCACTTCCGTTGTAATCAGTTTGCGCGAGCACTGAGCCTATGCCCGTGCCACTCGCGTCGACCATCAGAATGAATTCTTTGCTGAAGTCAGGACATACCAAAACATGGTCACTCGTGAGCTCCCGCTTCAAAGTATCGAATGACTTCTGTTGGGCTTCCTTCCATTCGAATGCAACGTTCTTCCGTAACAGTTGATTCAGTGGTTTTGCTTTTTGCGCGAAATCTTTTACGAACCGTTTATAATAATTTGCTAATCCTAAAAACTCTCTTACGTTTTTCGCATTCCGTGGTGCTGGAAATTCTAATACATCTCGAATTTTGTCTGGATTCGGCTTCACTCCCTCGGGCGTGACCACATGTCCTAAATACTTCAATTCATGACTTAAATATTCGCATTTATCTGGTTGTAAACGTAGACCGACTTTCCGCAGGCGTTGGAACAATATCCGCAATCGGTCCCGATGTTCCTCTTTCATCTTTCCCCAGACGATGATGTCATCCAGATAGATGAGACAAATTTTCCCTTTCAGTCCTCTTAATGCGTTATTCATCATTCTCTGGAAAGTAGCTGGCGCATTCTTTAGGCCAAACGGCATACGATTGTACTCGTAATGTCCGTCTTCCGTAGAGAATGCGGTTTTCTTTTTGCTCTTTTCGCTCATGGATATCTGGTGGAACCCATTTGCTAAATCAAAAGCGCTAAAGAATCGTGCCTCTCCGAGCTGGTCGAAAATGTCAGATGGATTCGGTAAAGGGTACGCGTCATGTGTCGTTTTATCGTTCAATTTCCTAAAATCTATTACAATACGCCACTTCTTTTTGCCGCTCGCGTCGGATTTCCGCGGAACTATCCAGAGCGGGCTATCGTAAGGGGAATCAGAGTCCCTGATAATCCCTTTCCTTAGCATATCGTTAACCTGGCTCGCGATCTCTCCCTTATGTACGCGTGGATACCTATACTGCTTCACGTTCACAGGTACTTCGTCTGTCGTGAAAATGTCGTGGCTCGCGAGATGCGTTTCTGGTAACTCGTCTCCCGGTAAAGCAAATATATCGTGATATTCTTCAATAAGCGACTCTAATTTTTCTTGCTCTGAACTATCGGTAATGTGACTCAAACGCGTGTTTTCTCGAAGCGATTGAAGCCTATCCCGCGGGATGTCGAGCTTTAATAATCGGTGCACCGTATCCGTGACGCGTAACGTTTTCTTTTTAAAGTCTATAGAGGCTCCTTCGAGTTCGAGGAAAGGTATTCCCAAAATACCGCCCTCGTCGATTGGAAACGTGTCAAGCACCATTGCCAAAATGTGCTGTCTGTCTCCTATCTCGATCATAGCTTCTCGTTCAGAAACAACATTACCATCGGTGATTCCTGTGATTACATTACGTTTCTTTCTCGCTTTCAAACCACATGCGTGAGCAACCGAAGTTAAAAACTACACTGTCGCTTAATAAAATCGAGATACATCTCTGATCTGATTCTACTATCGCGCTGAGCTGGCTATAGGGTCAACCATATCAATGGAAGACTTTTGTAGCCAACCGTGTATCTGAAATACACAAAGCATTACCTGAGGCTAAATGGCACCACGTAAGGATAAAGGAGAACCCAGTGTGTGATTGTGCCTCACGAGGGGTAACGGGAGATTGCATAATGAAATTATCGTGGTGGCGGAAGGGACCAGCTCTTTCTGGTATCCGACGACAACTACCTCGCCAGACACACAGCAAGTTCATTCACCACCGAGGAGGAGAGGCGCCGAGGAGGGGGAATGCTTACACTACTACAAAAAGCGCTCCCCCACCCCTATTGTCTCTCGTGGAGAAATACTCCTCATGAAAAGCTATGCGGAAATAACTGCCCGGTGCCTTCGATTCGTATACAGAATAAAAAATAGCACTGCCTTCGAAAAATATTATGGGGGGGGGGGGGGGGGGTGATCACACGCGAAATGGAGAGAGCGCGACTTACTTTGATTAGAGTGGTTCAACAGGCGTATTTTCAGCAAGAGATGTCTCTCTTGAACACCTCCTCTTCTTTTTCGGGGGAAGACTCCGACACTCCACTCTACACTTCGATGAAAAACATCCAATTATTTTACCTGAAAAGAGAAACTTTACGCAAGTGATAATACGCGATTGTCACGAACGTGTACTTCACGGCGGAACACAACTTACGTTAGCAACAAGTCGGCAGAATTACTGGATTATCCGTGGTCGACGCGTCGTTCAAAATCTGATTCACACGTGCGTGACGTGTTGGCGATGGCGAGCGAAAACTGCCGAACAGCTATTGGGCGAACTGCCCGTCTCTCACGTCTCTCCGCCCCTTCACCAATATCGGCGTCGACTGTGCCGGGCCGCTCGCGACAAAGACAGCTTCAGGAAGAGGACAGCACACTAGGAAATCCTATGTTGTTGTTTTCATCTGCCTCGCAACGCGCGCCGTGCATCTCGAACTTGTCTCCGATTACACAACCGATGCCTTTATCGCTGGGTACCGCCGACTAATCTCTCGTCGTGGATTATGCTTTTCTCTCCACAGCGATCAAGGATCAAATTTCATAGCCGCAGACAAACAGCTGCGGCGTCTCTTCACAGCTGGTCAATCCGAGATGGACACTTTGATCGCACGGCTCGCGGAAGTTGGAACTCGGTGGCACTTTAACCCACGCCACAACGCGGCGGTGAAATCCATGAAGTTTCATCTGCGACGCGTTCTCGGCGACACTCTTGTCACGTTCGGGAGATGGCCACGCTGCTGACCCAGATCAAAGCCTGCTTAAATTCGAGGCCGTTAACTCCTTTAAGTGACGAGCCCAATGACTTAAACTTTTTAACTTCAGCGCATTTTCTTATAGGCACTTCACTCGCTACTTATCTCGAACCTTCTTTAACGGAAGAAAAACTATCTCGCCTGACTCGATGGCAAATGCTGCAGAGGATGAGAGACCACTACTGGTACCGATGGCCCTCCGAATCAGACTCTTCACCAAAGGGAGAAGTGGACCACCGATCAGACAAACGTGCAAGCGGGATCTCTCTGCCTCATAGAAAATGAGAACATTCCATCAACTAAATGGCCCATCGGACGCGTTCAATACGCTCATCCGGGCGCCGATGAACGCGTGCGTGTCGTCACTATAAAAACTCGTTACATTACGTTACTGCGACCGATTTCTAAATCTGCGTGTTCCCTTCCGCGGCGGCAAAGTGCGAATGACGAATTCGGCGATTCTAATTGCCGAAGGCGGGCGGAATGTTGCGGAATGGGGCACTACTTTTAATAAAATTGGGATATGTCTTCGATTTTTGGCCATGTTTTTGGCAAGCACCACTGTGTGTCGTGTTCTGGAGTGACTTCGGGGACGTCGCGTCGTGACATGCCGCATTACCCTGTTCCTGTCACATTCGATAGGTTCATTTTCTTCGTCAAACTATTGTGGCTATTGCTATCTTGTCAGAGCTGAGCCTAACGTCACGTACTCATAAAAGGTTCACAGGTACTCATTCTAGGGTTCGAAACTAGCTTGAATGAAATGATTACATTGCAGTTATACTCATTGAACCTTTCTCGTTTTCGAATAGTAATCAAACCCGAGACACGAACCTTGGGTATTGAATTTACTTGGATTCTGTTAAGAGCGAATGCTAGATGTTTTTAGATATTGCATCTGGAAAGTGAAAAAGTGTAAAGAATTCGACTGACACGATTTGACTTTAGAGACAATGATTTTAACCTTTTGTGACTGTGACTCGGGAAACGCTTTCCGGCTCAGCCGGTAGACCACGGTTCTTGGAGCCGCGAATGGGCGATCGGCTGGATTCGGCCGTCCGGGACTGGCGGCGACGGGATACTTAAACGCTAAACTTAATTAACGCAGCTTAACACTTTGCGGACGGGACACTCTGACGCGCGAGTGTCCGCCTGGAGGGGGAGGCTTGGGAGCATTTGAGATCAAGGAAAGATAAGGCGCAAAAACAAAACAAATCGAGAGCGCAGAATATACAGCTGCGTCTGTAGTGGACTAAAGGCAGACATCCATGTTCTAAATATAACGTAGATCCTATTTGCTTGGGCTAGTGTCCGCAGACACGCGTCCAGAACGGTAAAAATGCTTGGGTTGCTGTCCGCAGACAGCCGTCCGCAAAGGGTTAAAAGGTTGCTTCCGCAACCCCAGCGTAGTTATCAATCTACTGGGATACCACCGGGGTGCCACCAGGGGGCCCCTAAGTGCCCGGTGCCTTAATTATCACTCTCGGCTGTCTGGGCGGGGCAAGGAAGTTGCCTACTCCGCTCACCGTTCGTATCCGGTGGAACAGGCAGAGGTGAGTACCACGCAGAGAGTCTGGTATACCATAGTCCTCTCGAGGCTCACAGAAGGAAGAGCAGGCGAAAGGTCTGGTGATTCCAAAAAACATTCTGCGTCGGCACTATCGCTATTCGGCGGTACGGGTTCATCGGTTAGCCTTAGCAGATTATCCCGGCTCGCGCGGCGGCCTATATAGCCGTGCCGTGCAGCTTTAGCAGCGAGAGCCGCGGTGCGGGCCGAGGCCAGCTCGTGGCGGCGCGGTCCGTGGCCATCTCGCGGCGCTGTACGCTGCAGCGGTAGTGACGGGAGCGGGAAGGCGCTAGGTAGAGCATGATCGTTACACGTTTATTTCAACGTTGAGAACGAGACTGACACATTCGAAATAACTAGATCTTACGACGAATGGATCGCAAACCGCCGCGTCTGGACGCGCCTTGGAAATTTGACCTTTAGTAGCCGTGATTACACGATACCATAACAAGTGTAAGCTGTGTTCTTTTATAAAGAATATATTGTACTCCGAATTTGATAAATTAGAATCTTCTCATTTCATATCCATATCTGTGCTGCCCGGGGATTTGTCAGTAGGGAACTTTAAACGACACTCGGTTGACGCGTCGCCACAGTGGTTCAGCTACGGAAAAAATCCAATCTTTTAAATGTTAAATACATAATATTGGAGGCAGTGGGTTGTAAAAAGTAAAAGATCAGGTTTGCAGAAGCACGCTTGCACGAGGAACACGTGGTAGATTAGCTTTATCAGTAATGGCGACTACAGGAGTCAGGGAAAGAAACAAAAGTCACGCGCCTGGATGGCGCGAAGTACGCGACACGCGTGCCCTAACGAGTGCTGGGGAACGCGCCAAGTACAAATGACGCTAGATCATTCCAACACATAAGATTTTTCATTACAGTTACATAGTAGGATAATTAAAATGCTGGAAACAATATAAAATTTTCTGAAAATACCGTTAACAGGCACTCTGAGGCACACGAGCGCCTACAAGAAAACCTAGGTCGAAGTATCTACAACATTAGAAATAAAAAATTTTTTAATTTGATTACGTACATATTAAACACATATATTACATGGAAAAAGTCAATAATACTGTTATAGATTTCAGTAGAACACAAATTGAGCACAGAGGTATTGTTAACCATAAAATCGAAGTTTAATTAGACGTAACTTTTTTGCGGTATCTAGTGGCACCCTGAAACTTAATAATGTAATGCAATACATTATTAAGAACATAACTACTCGTAAATAGACTTCAGCTGCGGTAACGTGCCGCTTTGAAATTAGGAGCATTTTTCCTGTAACTTTCATTAGTATTCTGATGAAAAAATATAATATTTTGCTTTTATTTTTGATATTGTGAAAAAATGTTTTAGATAAAAGTTTAATGGTTTTATATGTACTGTAATGTGACGTATTCAGTTTTCTTATAGGGAAGACTATAGAGGACATGGAAGGCCATTGTTCTTTTCTTAGATATACCCAGACACCACGGGTCGTCTTAAAGACGTCGCTTTTACGTCTGTTTTAGGTCTGAACGTCTTACGTCCCAAAGAGACGTCTTTTTTGCAGATGTTATTACAGGGATCAATTTGCTGTGCAATGATTAAAACACTGGTTCTTAAGTTTTTTATTTTTTGTAACGATAATGAAAATATTTTTGAAAATATCATTTATTATAAACACGGATGATAAAAGTAGAGAAAAAAGGCGCGTCGAGGCGACTTTTTTGGTTTATTGTCTGCTACGGTCCTTCCTACTATCAAGAAATTACTGGAACATCGGTATTCATCGCGTGTGCCTCTTGATGGTACAATTAATGTAGGGTGTGTATCTGCGCCGCTGCAATAATAAAAGTGACTGCGCCAGTTTGGGGCGGTCATTTTCCTATTTCCATTCCTATGTTTTTAACGAATTATCTGAGACGATCGTAATATATCTTTAATATAATGTGGCGGCTTCTTCCTACGATAGTCACCAGATGGGCAGAGAGACAAGACAACGCTTTTCCCGCTAGTACCTGATCCATCGCCGATTCGTATATATACCGTCCTAAGCCGTCCTGACGACGATATCACTGTTTCTAAGGCAGGGCCCGCTAGACAGCCTCTAACTGATGATGACAAGTTCTCTAGCGGGCCCAGGTCGAAACACCCTTTATTTCCTTTTCCTCCTTACCCACACATTTCAGCCGCCGCCAAATTGGAGACCCCGACGACGAAAGTACAACGCAACAACCGTAGCAGACGACAAAACTATAACCAGGAAGCCCCCTGGTAGGGGAGCAACAACTACTACCAATCTTACTCCTCCAGGCCGTCGCCGTCGATATAATCGTTTTAAAAAATTCCGAAACAGACGTCTTAAAAACGCCTTAAAGACGCCTTAAGGACGTCTAAAACGCCTTAAAGACGCCTTAAAGGACTTTTAAATGCGTTTCAAAAACGTCTTAAAATCGTCTTAAAAACGCCTTAAAAGAAATCTTAAAGACGTTAAAAGTTCGTCTTAGAGACGTGTTTAAGACGTACCGTTTTGTAACAAACGACATTCCCTCGACGTTCCAACGACGTTCCAGCGACCGTCGAGCGACTTTCAGGACGACTTTAAGACGTCTGAATGTCTTGCGGCAGGCGTCTTAAAGATGTCTTTGAGACGTCTTTGTGCTACCTGGGTAATTATATATTTTATAATGCATTATTTGATTCGATTTACACATAACCTACAATCTACCATTTTAAAGATAGAGAACAAATTTGCATGCAAAGCAACAACAAAGTGATACAAAGAGAATAGATCAAGAAAAATTTAACAATAAAATGGGTCTAAAAGTAGATTACGTAATCCAAGGCTTCGGTACTTCAAGAAGTCCTGTCTTTTTGCTTTCCTTCAACTAGCTTCGGAGTCAGGCCTGCACGGTCTAGCTTGCAGATCAATAGCTATTGTTCGCGTGTCATAAAACTCCAGATGTGGCACAGGCAGGCCCAGGATACAGCAAGCTAGGTCTGCTTGGCGCCACTTCAACGACGCGACGCACTAAAGGACTGAAATGTGGAAACGCATTTGGTTTTTCTATAATTGTTGCAAAAACCTGTTCCTTTTTAAATATGAAGGTACTATGCATGATATTGAGTTTTAAAAGATTGCTGAACAGATGTGTAATGCAACCCCATAGAGAACGATGTCATGAAGAGCAAACTACAATATTTTCCCATAAAACTATTTCAGAGTAGTTAAAAAATATTGTTAAAATGATGTAGTAAAACTCCTATGGTTGTGCTAACCAAAAAAGGTGGCAAAAGTTTTTATTCATGAAATAAAAAAAATCTGTCCCCCAATAGTCTCGACCATGTCAAAAAGTTTTCCTCGGTTCCGTAGTCAGGCACGCTACACTCGAACCCATCGGCGAAGTTTGAAAGCAAATTCGTAACATTTGGATGTAATATGTGTACCGATGTTTATCGGAAAAATTAGATTTTATCTTTCATTATTAGTAACGGACTTATCCATTTTGTTAATAGTAACCGTAGCTAAAAATGTGAAAAATTGGAGATGTTGCTGACGATGACAATACCCATAAGTAGGTTTTGATCCCGACTAAAAGTTAGTTCCGATTCGGACGTTAGAGGGGGTCAAAAGTGGATTCAGGATCTGTTCCAGGCTAAAAGTTAGTCCCGATTCGGGCGTTAGAGGGGGTCAATAGTGGAGTCAGGTTCTGTTCTAGGCTTAAAAGTAAAAAGTTGGCGCGGCCAAACCCCGGGCGTTAGCACTCTCATTCCTCTGGTAGCACTATGGTCCGCTGCACAGATCGACGCGCTAGCTGTTTATGGACTCAAAAATCAAACTCCTCATATCGATTTTTAACGAATGTATAAAGATTTTAAAATGTCCATTGCATTCTAAAACGATAGTATTAATAAAAGTTATTAAAAACTCTCGTTGAAATAAGTTTCCAAAGATCAAACTTTTATAAGAACCATTTCTTACCGAAAAAATTTTGTTTTTCATACTGATGCTACGGAACACCTAGTAAACATGATGAGCTCCTTTTTGTATGAACAGTATACGTATCTATATTAAAGACGCACTTGGAATTAAACATTTTTTCAATAATTTATTATAAAAACAAATACTCAATGAAATAAAGAAACCGTCAAAGTTTTTCAACTTTGACGTGGAATAAGTTGAAATGTGCGTAGAAGTGCGTGCTCTAACAAAGTGGACCATTTTCAGCAATATCTCCTCTAAAAGGCCCTGCAAAGTTTGCGTTCCTCCTCGTCCCACACCGAAAATTATGATAGTTTAAAGCAGGACTGGCCAACACGCTGCCCGCGGGCCGCATACGGCCCGCCACGTTAAATTGTGCGGACCGCCGAGCAATTTTTGCGTCCACATAAAAAATTAATTTTTACAATACTTATATTACATCCGAGAGATATTTCCACTTAAGATATTTTGTAGAACGAGTTGTAAGTGCTGTTAGATCCACATATGTTTGTGAAATATTTTTTTCGAAGATGAAATTTACAAAGAGTTCATCACGTGCTTCATTAACTGATGCCAATTTAGAAAACCAGCTAAGATGTGCAATGTCGAACATAAATATAGATTTACAAAAATTAAGTAAAAGAAAGGATAAACAAATATCTCATTAATTAAGAATCGAGAGTTAATTATATTGAATCATAGTGTAACAATAAACTTTCATTCATTTTGTATTTGTATTACATTTTTTAAAAGCATGTTTACCTAAAGTGCGGCTCGCTGTAACGTCACACGTCAACCATTTGCAGGAGACGCGTTGACGACCACCCAGTGGATCTTGAGATTGAAAAAGCTTATGTTACAAGTTGTTTAGAATATACCATCATTGATAACCATTTGAACTTATTACTGGCTCTCACAAGGGAGGAGAATCCAGGTGAAAATATCCCTTATAAGCGAGGGTAAAAGACAATTTCCACGAATATCTTGGAAACTGTGGCGCGTATGTAGTGTCCGCACGATGACGGAATCAATTGTCAATCGATACGATGGAGCGACCATAACCTAGTTGGTGGGTTGCGCATGACGAACGAAGATGTTATAGCCCTTCTGCCATAACTTATATCATTCTATTGTTTAGCTAAATATATGTATATTACTCCCGATTGAACGGTGTCTCATTAATGATGGACCACAGAAACTATTAAAGTGAAATGAATGATATAAACAGGAAAGTTATGAATAGACCAGGTATATATGAACTTTTGTTTCTGTCTTCTTGAATAGCCGTAACGTATCATAAATCCGGCATTTTCGAAGGAGTCCAGATACCACAAAGACGTCTCAAAGGCGTCTTTAAGACGCAAGACATTCACACGTCTTAAAGTCGTCGCGAAAGTCGTTCGACGGTCGCCCGACGGTCGCTGGAACGTCGTTGGAACGTCGCTGGAAGGTCGTTTGTTACGAAACGGTACGTCTTAAACACGTCTCTAAGACGAACTTTTGACATCTTGAAGACTTCTTTTAAGGCGTTTTTAAGACGTCTGCAGGAGTAAGATTGGTAGTAGTTGTGGCTCCCCTGCCAGGGGGGGGGCTTCCTGGTTATAGTTTTGTCGTCTGCTACGGTTGTTGTGTTGTGCTCTCGTCGTCGGGGTCTCCAGTTTGGCGGCGGCTGAAATGTGTGGGTAAGGAGGAAAAGGAAATAAAGGGTGTTTCGACCTGGACCCGCTAGAGAACTTGTCATCATCAGTGAGGCTATCTAGCGGGCCCTGCCTTAGAAACAGTGATATCGTCGTCAGGACGGCTTAGGACGGTATATATACGAATTGGCGATAGATCAGGTACTAGCGGGAAAGGCGTTGTCTTGTCTCTCTGTCCATCTGGTGACTATCGTAAGAAGAAGCCGCCACATTATATTAAAGATATATTACGATCGTCTCAGATAATTCGTTAAAAACATGGAATAGAAGTAGGAAAATGACCGCCCCAAACTGGCGCAGTTACTTTTATTATTGCAGCGGCGCAAGTACATACCCTACATTAATTGTACCATCGAGAGGCACACGCGATGAATACAGATGTTCCAGTAATTAAGGAAGGACCGTAGCAGACGGTAAACCAAAAAAGGCGCTTTGACTCGAACAAAGCATACGAAAATAAAGAACTCGACGGTGGCTCGATTTTTCGAATCGTGGACAATAGCTTAAATTATCAGTTTCGCATATATTACATATTTTTATTTAATTCCGTGAGAAAAATCAAATAGTAAAAGCCTATATAAGGAACTCTCTACTTTTATCATCCATGTGTTTATAATAAATGATATTTTGAAAAATATTTTCATCATCATTCCAAAAAATAGGAAACCTAAGATCCAGTATTTTAATCATTGCACAGCAAACTGATCCCTGTCATAACATCTCCAAAAAAAATTTGTTGGATTTATGCATGGTTGTATTTTGAATGATGTGAAATGCTTTCCCATCGATTCTCTTTCATGTGAATCCCGAAGGTCCTGCCACCTATTGGCGTCCGTCTTTGACAAAATAGCGCCTTTTTTCTCCTAGGCGGCGTGAGTATAGGGCCCTTGTGTGTGTTTCAGACCTTTTGACAAGTATAGGTTATTTCTGTGTTCTGTGCGGGCGAGTAACATTTATACACGAATTTCTACTTTGTATTCTTTAATAAACCATTTTGTCGCTTTGGAAGCAAAGTCTGCTGATTATTTCAACAAAATTAAAGCTGTTCGGTCTCGGAAAAGACATCTAAAAGGCGTTTTTTCGGAGACGCCGATTTCACGGCTGAACGTAGACGTCTTAAAGACGTCAAAAGTTCGTCTTGGAGACGTCTTTAACCCTTAGCGGACGGGAATTATTTTTAGAATACTACTTGATAGGTCTGGATTAAGTTTTAAGACTTGCCATTTTGTAACAAACGACCTTCCAGCGACGATCCAACGACGTTTCAGCGACCGTCGAGCGACTTTCGAGACGCCTTTAAGACGTCTTAGACGCCTTTTTGTGACGTAAGACGTTCAGACCTAAAACAGACGTAAAAAAGACGACTTGAAGACGACTCGTGCGAGCGCGTATGTAGTGGTACCGGAATCTACTGAGAGTTGACTTGGACAAAATATAATACTTATGTGGCGGCTACCACCTACGCGTGTTACCAGAGGGACAGACAGACAAAGACAACGCCTTTCCCGCTAGTATCTGATCCGTCACTGATTCCTACATACAGGGTGTCCCACATAAATGGGAACACCTAAATATCTGTCGTATTTACAGTCCTATCGGAAAACTTCAGAGGAAAAAGTGACACAATTGCAGGGAGCAAATATAATGGTAAAGAAAAAAATTTTTTATGTCGTGTTTTTTAATGAAATTTCAAGGTCACCGATGTTTTTTTAAATGGAATAATATATTCTTGTAAGATAGCATGATAGACAATAAAAAAATGAATGTAGTGGATACTACATTTTTGACCTTAAAATGACTTTGAGCAAGAATAATCATGTTGGAGCGGATAAAATGAGGAAGTTTAAAGATTACGCGTTGTTTACGTCGGGTTGACCTTTACAAACAACAATAAATGTTTGAAATATTTTTCATAGTAAACAGCGTATGTTTATGTTAGAGTATGTATCATTGATATCGTTAACAGAAGGTTAATCGGTTAGAATAAGTACGTTGTTCTTTCTGCATTATTCGAATTCGAAACGTGAAAGTGATAACAATGCGTTATACTGTACAGGAACGAATCGATATGGTTTTCACTTACGGCGAAAGCTACCAATCTTTGAGGCAAGCAGTACATTTCTATCGTGAAAAATTTGTGAATCGTATTTGTCCTTCGTTACACGCATTTTCCGTTGTGGTAAAACAATTTAAAAATACCGGTAGTGTAAGTTCTAAAAATCGTAATAAACAAAGAATTGTAACGCACGAAGAAAATAGAATTAATATCCTACCTGCAGTATCTAATGATCCACATGTAAGTTTGCGACAACTCGAACAAGAGTCCGGTATTAGCAGAAGTAGTATTCCACGAATACTGCAAATAGAACAGTTTCACCCATATCACTTGAGCTTACATCAGGAATTGTCTGCCACCGACTATTTTAATCGTGTCCGGTTCTGCCAGTGGGCACGATCTTAATTAGAAGTGCACAATACTTTCTTTCACAAAGTTTTTTTTACGGATGAGGCATCTTTTACCAATCATGGGCAAGTAAATTTGCACAGTATGCGCTTCTGGTCAGCTGAGAATCTACGATGGTTAAGAGGAGTAGAAAAGCAAAGACCGTGGACCGCTAGTGTATAGTGCGGAATTTTATGCAGTAAAATAGTAGGCCCGTACTTTATAGAAGGAACTCTTACTGGTATAAAGTATGCTGCATTTTTACGCCAGGATTTGTCGGCCTTTTAGAAGAAATGACGTTATTCGATCGGGAGCGCATGTGGTTTCAACATGTTGGTTGTCCAGCGCATTATTCTAAAGTTGCTAGAGCGGCGCTAAATACGAAATATCCTGGACGCTGGATTGGGCGACGAGGAACAATTCCATGGCCAGCCCGTTCTCCGGATCTGACACCATTGGACTTTTATCTATGGGGCAAGATAAAATGTATTGTGTACAAAGATAAACCCACAACGCCAGAGGATATGCGGCAAAGGATTACTGCAGCATGTGCTTCAATTACGTCTCAGGAAATCGACAATGCCTACAGATCATTTAATGCAAAATTACAATATTGCACAAATGAGGATGGTCAACATTTCGAACATTTATTATGAAACACGTAAATTATAAACTTCCACATTTTATTCTTGCTCAAGTTCATTTGAAGGTCAAAAAGGTGGTATCCACTACATTCAGTTTTTATTGACTATCATGCTGTCTTAAAAAAATATACAATTCCATTTAAAAAAACATCGGTGACCTTGAAATATCATTAAAAAACACGACATAAAAATTTTTTTTCTTTACCATTATATTTGCCTCCTGCAATAGTGTCACGTTGTCCTCTGAAGTTTTCTGATAGGACTGTAAATACGACAGATATTTAGGTGTTCCCATTTATGTGGGACACCCTGTATATACCGTTCTAAGCTGTCCTTACGGCATCCCTGTGTCTAAGGCAGGGCCCGCTAGATAGCCCTACTGACGAGTGCTCTAGCGGGCCAGGACGAAACGCTCCCTTTCCTTTTCCTCCTCACACACACTTTACAGCTGCTAAACTTATTTTGTTTGAATATTTTTAATTTTTTAAATAAACACATTTTTGTTATTTCATTATATGTAATAAAGTTCCTTGCTTCAAAGATTATGAATTTCTCTTGCTGGACCTCCAGTTTCCAATCATTATTCATATTTCACATGTTTTTCAGACATTTCCGGTGGACTGACGAAAAAATGTTTCGTACATCGGTACTTAGTCTTCTACAAATCTCAATATAAAAAAATTGAAAAAATGTTGTTTTTCATAAAAAATAGAATTCATCTTGATTATTTATACATCACTATATATTTTTTATTCACTAACGTTATAGCTGACACGAAGCCGAATCCAACAACCTATTTAACATGGCCTTTAAGTCTTGAAGTAATGCTAAAATAGGCGTGAACAGCTAATTCATCGATCTGGCCCATAGTGCGCCGGTTAGATTATAGCACTTTATTATTACACAGTGTTGTCTGTCTTTTAAATATTTTTCGGTATTTTTATAATGTAAGTTCCTTTTCTTTTCTTCCTTTCATGTTTATTCATCTTTTCCAAATCTAGCTTCCAGTTTGTTTGAAGCTGACATATTTTCTATTATGACTTTTTCTTGTTTAGTCTTATTTATCCTTTCCTCTTTCTTTTCCCACAATGTCACTGTCCTTTGCTTCGGCGTCTTCCTCTGTGACTATTAGGTCTGCTATTGATGGTATATTGTCTCTAATGCTCCTCGCAAGTCAAACTTCTGAAGGAGTTTATCCAGATGTTTCGTAGAGTGTGACGTTGTACATTGGCAAGAATTTTTGTGATGCCGCTTGCGTATCAAATTGTAGCAGCACTGCCCCCGTGCTACTGGGCTACCCTCTGCTATCAGTCACGTACGTTGTTGTGGATCGAAGTATGCTAATGTTGGAAGCTTGGCTAATGATCGCTTGAGCTGTTTGTAAGTTACTAGACCCAGAAAGCTCCGTAGTTTTCTCTTGTTTTCTGGCGCCCGAAAATCTAAAATTGTTTTTATTTTCCTTTAATCTACGTCAATGCCTTCGTTAGATACTTTATGCCCCAAGAAGTCCAATTCGGGATCTTTGAAGAGACATTTTACCTTGTTCAGTGTTACATTGTTTTCTTTTAAGGTACTCAATACTGCTTTTGGACGAGTGATGCCCACTTGGACTCCGACCGATTGGACATGTCCCTATTGGACGCGTTCCTTTTGGACTCCGTGCCGATTAGACTCCGCACCGGTTGGACCTTTTTTTTTTTTTTTGGAAATGTGGGGAATCCGCCTTATGGATACCCTCTCCCCCACGCTGTAGTGGGAGAGAGGGTTATGTTGGGCTCACCTGACCGAGGTCAGGCATACCAACTAAACCCCACATTCTACCGTGCCCTGGGCTATATGGGCTCACTCCGGGATCTGCGCAAGCATTACTACCGGAGTGAAACCACCCTTTTCCATGCACTCGCGGGAGGGGAGAGAAGCTCCGCCTCCAACCATCCTATTTGGGACCCAATGACGGTAGACATCGTGTACCCCCATTCCTCTGGGGCCGCCCGTTGGACATTCGGGTACAGGCCCTCCTGTACGACGGCCCCCGGCTACGTCCTTCCCGCTGATGGGGAATGACATATCCGACACCGGTAAGGTCGGTCCTGCTTGGGGGAGTTTTGCTCAATCCCCAAGGACCGACCCCCTTCCCATCCCGGTGGGCATGGTTGCACCGGTGCACCCACGCCCACTAACCTCTTCCCGTCTTCGCACCCGAGGGTGCGATCGCGGGAAGAGGTTTTCCTCCCCCTGTTTTCTTTTCCGGGTCCTCCGGGCTCCGGATCACCTTCCCATCCGAGCTGGGGGCGTCGACCGGACCATCGACGTCCCCTTCTCCTTTCTTCCCCCTCCGCCCTTCGCGAAGGCGGGGCATGCCCCGGTGCCGCTCTTGTGGATATGGGGCTTGCCCATTTCCCTACACAGGACGCAGCAGGGGGGCAGGGTGCACGTGGCAGCCCTGTGCCCCTCGTCCTCACACCGGTAGCAGCAACCGCTGCGGTCCGGCTCGCCGGTATGTGGGCATTTCATACCCACATGACCTCGGCGCAAACACCGGTAACACTGCAGCGGTCGCTGCTCGAGTACCTCCACCTTCGCGGAGGTCCACCCCACCCTAACGCGGCCCAGGCCCGCGAGTTTCCTGGCCGCCACCAATGGCAGCCGGACCCACACCATCCCCCACCCTGGGTCGCGAGGACTGCCCTTACCTCCTCAGGGGTGACTGAATCGTCAATCCCCCTGAGTCGGATCTCCGCCCTCTTTTGCGGGTGGACCACGGTGACTCCCGTGTCCGCCAACGCCGTCCTCATGACCAGGCTGAGCTGGTGGGCTCGATCCCTGCAGCCCTCACCTCGGATCCGAAGCATCAAGGCTCCGGTCCGGGTGGTGGCCGGATCGACTCCGCCCCCCAGCCCTAGGTGGTCAAGGTCCACCTCTTGACGGAGCTTCCAGAGGGCCCCAGCATAGCTGAGCTTCGCCCCCGGATTCACCGTCACCACCACTGCCGCCGTCTTCGGTGGCCGAGGTAGGCGAGGTGTCCCCCTCCCAGGCGTTTTTACGCCTCCCGCTCCAGCAGGTGGCACTGGGGTGGTTGGTGCTGATCCGGTGAGGTGCGCTGCGTTTTTAGGCGCCCGCTTCCTTCCCTTCTTCACCACCTCCACCCAGCTGCCAGCGTCAGGGCTATGTTCTGGGGGGCCTTTCCTCCCCCCGTCCCCCTTGCCCGCACTCACGCCGGCCTGCACCTTGCTGGCTGCAGGATCCTTCCCAGGAGTAGGAAGAGGGGGGAGGGGGGCAGGACCGGGCCCCTTCCCTGCGTCCTTTGCACCCCTCTTTCCCTTCTTCTTCCCCTTCTTCTTCCCTTCGTCCCCCCTTTCCGGGCCTTCCCCGTCCGCATTGCTGCGGACCTCCTCGATAGCGGCGGCAGCATGGCCCTGCCTTTCCTCCCCCCTGGTTCGCTCTTCCTCCATCTCGGCCATCGGGAGCAGGGCGGAGAGGAACCGCTGCTCGAAAACAGCGATCCTTCTATCCACCCGTCTCTCGATTTCCGAAAAATCCGGAGGAGCCGTCGCCTCGGTCGCACCCTCGGCGTCCGGGTCCCTCTCCCTCCCGGGCTGCTCACCCCTGGGCACTTTGGGGGCCGACTGCCCTTCGAGTTTGTCCCGAAGGGCATCCCTCTCCTTCCTAATCCGGCGGAGGTCCTCCCGGATTCTCTTGTTCTCGCTGCGGAGCTCCTTCTCTTCCTCCGCAGCGACACCATTCCCTGGAATGGCGTTGACGTCGTTGATGACCCGGTTCCCCAGTTCCTCAGGGATCGCCCGCCATTTCCTCGCCGCCAGCCGAAGGTTGCGGATCAGGCTTCCTTTCAGGTTCGTGGAAACCACGGTCACTCGATCCACAACGTTCGCCAGCAGCGTCCCCTCCTCGACCAGGTCATACGTTGCGCTGGTCCGTACCTCTCCGAGGATTTCCTCCGCCGAGGGCAACGCCTCCCGCGAGGATCGGGAGAACTCCGTCGCGTCCGGGCCCTCGAGCCGGTCACGCGGAGCCACCTTCCTCCCGCTGGAGACGTCCCCTCCCGACTTCGAGCGGGACTTGCGTTTGAGGCCCCGGCTTCTGTCCCGACCCTCGTCGGGCTCAGAAGCCATGGAACCCCCGTCGGCCCCCGTCGGTACCCTCTTCCTGGTTCTAGGCACGACCATCCTCTCCAGGATCTGCCGTGCCTTCTTCTCCAGCATCTGCTCTTTCGGCAGTGCTGAGGGACCCGGGCCGGGTTGGCCCGCTTTGGTCCCCTTGGACCCCTGACCCGTGAGGGGAAAGGGGCTGTACGGTCCCGGAGGCAGGGGAGGGACGAATATCTCCTCATCCTCCGACACCATGTTCACCGGTGACTCCAGTTCGCCGAATGAGTACGGCGAGAACCTGGAGGCACCGGGTGTCCCCGTCCCCTCACCCGCCACGGAGCTCGTGTCGCTCGGCGGTGGCGCGTACTTGCGCGAGTCCTCCCGATAGTGGACGATGGTTGCATCATCCCTTATCGCGGGGCCCCGCGCACCCGCGTCACCACCGGGCGCCGTCCCCGGGGGCTTATGCGGCCCCAGCCGGATCGCCTCGATCTCGTCGAGGGCGTCTCGGTCCTCCTGCGTGAGGGCCTTCGGCGCCCTCTGTGACTCGGGCGTCACACCTCCCCTCTTGGTGGGAGTCGAACCTACCGCCTTCTTCGACGGACCTTGTCCCGTCTTCTTCCCTTCCCCACTCTTCTCCTTCCCTCTCTTCCCCCCCTTCCCGGTTTTTAAAGAAGATTTGTCCATAAAGTTCCCACGAGTAAAAACTTATAGAATTTTAACGGACTTAGCCGGGCACCTACGCTCGTGAGATGCCACCCCACGAGGGAACGGTTGTGACCAGTATACCCACTGGCCACCCCCGGGAGCACCCTCCCGGAAGAACCCCATGGAATGACACGTCATGGGTCCTGCCCGCAGTTTTCACCCCGTAGGTATGAGCCTCCCTGGTATGGTTGAACCTACCCAGTACAGCCTCATACCGTCGTTGGGGCTACTTCCCGCGGGATACCCCTCACTCACTTAGCACACACCGTAGTGTGCCCCAGGAACCACCGCGAGGAGGTAGAGTGAGAGGGTTGTAGGAATAGGACCACCTCCACTGAGGTATACCTATCATTGAATCCGAATCACCAATGATAAGCCCCTATTCCCTCCGGTTCTCAAAAAGAACCGAAGGTTTAGCTTATAGCCTCTACCTTAATGAGATGCGAGAACCCGGGGGCGAGATTTGTTCACCCCCTAATGTTCCCGCACCCCATGGGGCGGCGTGGTCGGGCCCTATTGCCTCCCCTCGCTGCCTTAACCGGGGTCTCTCTCCCATTGCTGAGCGATAGAACCATCTATGGTCTTCGCCACCCGGCATGAGACAGAAGCGTCTCACCCCTGAGGTTACTAGCCATGTCCTGAGCCACTGCCTTCCGCGTGCGGGGCGGCTGTGGCAGTATACGGGGCATAGCCAACTTTTTAATTCCCACCGTCACTTCAACAAGTGTGTACACGGTCCATGTCGTGAGCATCCCTCTTTTGCACACCGCAATGTCATCAGGAGTACTCACCACCCCCTAAGCGTCTCCGCGACGGTTGCCCATGTAAGCGAGTGGATCTTTCACCTGTTAAACTCCTTACGGGCTGGGCTGGCTTTCAGCCTACAAACCTCAGGCAGGTACAACCTTCGTGTCATAGAGTGGCACTCATTCACCACGCCCTTTCATGCAGGGGCTAGTACAGAGCACACAGCAATGAGGCGTTACCCCAAGTAGTTCTCTAACCCCACTTGTTAATAGGAATACCTCATGCCTCTTCTGTCGTGTGGCCCCTTGTCCACACCTTAACCCCCAAAAACTGAAAGGCACGCGCCCAGCTTTTGGTGTGAGAGAAGGTACAGAGCATACAGCATGGTGGCGTTACCCCAAATGGAGCAAGCTCCAAATGTTGCCATCCAAGGCAGGGAGATACTCACCATGCCCCTCTATCGTATGGGGCTTCCCATACCCCAACCCTCAGCTTACCCGCCAGCCGGAGATGGAAACCGATCTTCACCGTGAACGGCGACTCACCTCTGTTTCTACCTTCGGATTGCACCCACAAACGAGCTTACCATCTCCGCAGGCCAACACAGACTAACAACAGGTAGTCTGCGTCCTGCGGAAGCGTGCGTTTACTCTCCCGGACCCACAGCTTTTGTTGCAGCCGCTCAGTCGCTGCTCGCGACCTCCCCCACGCTCCATGAGGCCCCTACTCCCTGTACTGACCTCACTTCACGAAGGGCAGTCGCACAGCAGCACCCCCTGCCCCATTGGCAGTACAGGGACACCTTGCGGCACCCTGCACCCCCAGGGACTACCACGAGGAGGTGGAGCAGGAGGATTCTAGGTATAGGACCCCACCACTGTGAGTTAATCTACCATTGGATCCGAGCCACCAATGGTCCGCCCCTATACCCTTAGTCCCCGCACCGGCTGGACCGAACCCAGACCTAACCCAGACCTAACCCAGTCCTCTTTTCTTTTTTTTCTTTTTTTTTTACCGAGGAGGGGAAAATGCATTACGCACGACCAATGGCTGGTGTAAGGGTGGAATGTGCCATTGAGTGTGGGACTGCTGATGTTACAGCCTACCCACTAAAAACCCCTCCTCCTGCGTCAGCGACGACCGGCCATCATGAACCCGCCTGTTCGGCATTACTACATGATGGAGGTGTACAACTAAAATGTTCACTTATACTAGATGTTAAAAGCTGAGTTCAGAAATGTCGCATTTTTTCGTAAGTCACCATAATTTGTACTAAGTTACACCGATGTCCTAGACCTTATCAGTTACTATCTGTCTATCTGCCTATTTCCGGTTGTTATGTTTGTTTTTATTATTATTTTTCCTTTTCTTCTCTTCTCGCTGTAGGGTATTCTCTATATTCTCTTTCGCCATCATAATGACGTTAAAATAATTTTTGATGTGCGCTCTCTTGTCCTCATCCTTTAGCGACCAAATTAGCTTCTGCACATCGAAGGGGCCAATTTCACTTTGGAGTATTTGTCTCTCGCTATCCCATTTTGTACAGAACAATAAGGTATGTGAGACCTGTTTTTTTTTTTTTTTTTTTAAATGTAGGGAATCCGCCTTATGGATACCCGAGAGGGTTATGTTGGGCTCTCCCGACCCAAAGGTCAGGCCTACCAACTAAACCCCACATTCTGCCGTGCCCTGGGCTTGTAAGGTCCATTCCGGGATCTGCATGGCATTACTACCGGAATGGATCGCCCTGTCATGCACACATGGGAGGGAAGAGAAGCTCCCCTCCGGCCAACCTATTTGGGACTCGGTGACGACAAACACCGTGTCCCCCCTCCCCGGAGCCGCCCGTTGGACATTTGGGTAACAGGCCCTCCTGTCCGACGACTCCCGGATACGTCTTCCCCCCCCTACCTCGCCGGCGGGGAACGACGCGTCCGACTTCCGATAAGGCCGGTCCTGCTTAGGGGAGCTTTAGCTCAAACCCTAAGGACCGACCCCCTACCTTCCCCGGTGAGTGGGTTGCAGTGCAACACCACCCACTAACCCCTTCCCACATTTGCACCCGAGGGTGCAGCCGTGGGAAGAGGTTGCCCCCCTCCTCTTACCTGGTCCTGGGCCAGGCCCAGCACCTCTAGCCCCTCCGAGGCGGGGGTGTCGATGGGTGCATCGACACCCCCGTCCTGTTTCCTTCTCCCTCTACCCGACCCTCCTCCGCCTAGGGCGAAGGTGGGGCAGGCCTTAGTACCACCTCTGTGGTTGTAAGGCCTGCCCATCCCCTGGCAGACCACGCAGCATGGGGGCAGGGTGCATGTTGCAGCCCTGTGCCCCTCATCACCGCATCTGTAGCAGCAGCCGCTGCGGTCCGGTTCTGGGGTGTGTGTGTGCATAACATGCCCACATGCCCACGCCGGAGACACAGTACTTCCACCCTCGCGGACGACCATCCGATGAGGATGCGGCCTAGGCCCGCCACCTACCTGGCCGCCGCGAGCGGCAGTTGGACCCATATGGTCCCGGGGCCATAGCCCGCTGCGGGTCGCCTAACGACCCCCACCTTGACGTCGTCCTCTGCGACACCTCCCTGAGTCGCGAGGACGGCCTTCACTTCCTGGGGGGTGACGGAATCGTCCAACCCTCTCAGGTGCAGCTCCGCCTTCTTCTGCGGCTGGACGACATTGATTCCAGTGCCGGCCAGCGCAGCCCGCATGTGGGCGCTGAGCTGATGGGCGCGATCGCGACAGCCATCCCCACGGACACGGAGCATAATAGCCCCGGTCCGGGTGATGGCCGGATCGATCCCGCCCTCCAGCCCAAGACCCTTCAGGTCCACCGTCCTGCGGAGCCTGCCGAAGGCCTCACTATAGGTGAGGGTCGCCGCCGGAGGCACCGTCACCACCACCGCCGCCGTCTTGGGCGGACGGGGTAGGCGGGGGGGTGTCTTTCCCGTCCCTTTGGGACCTCCCGCACCCCCAGGTGGCACTGGGGTGGCTGGTGGGAGGTCGGTGAGGTGCGCTGCGTTCACCAACGCCCGCTTTCCTCCCTTCCTCACCACCTCCACCCAGCTGCCAGCGTCAGGGCTAGGCTTTGGGGGGTGTTTTTCGTCCACGTGCAATCTCCTCAATTTTGTCATAAGGGAGTCAAATGTAGGTTGTGACGTTGCTTCTTTTTCGGCGCGTTTTCCGCGGACGAAAGGAGATGCAACTCCGGGATTTTCCAGGCGCTGAGTCCGGGCCTCGGCCGGCCCTACGCGATTCGAAAACTCGATAGCGATACTAACGAACGATGTTCGGGCGCCAGGTATTGGAAAGATACCACGCGAAGCGAGACGGTTTTCTACACTTAGAGAAGCGAATCGAGAATTTTCCTTACCGAGTTTCGAGCTACGTTACGCGGTTCGGACGCACGGAGGACGGGGACGGGGGGCCGTTACGGCAGAGCGGATCTCGCAGGTCGAGAAATGACGATTCAATTTGTCTCGAGATTAATTTAATCGGTGTCAAGGATATTACAATTTTGGCGGCCACGTGGCCGCTACCAGAGAGCCCGCGCTCTTCTTACAATTTGAGCGAATTGGTGGACGTTCGCAGCGCGAGGATACGGTAATTCGGTATCTAATTCGATATAATCGATATAATTACTCGCGAACGCAGGTGAACGGTGCAATTACAATGGGACTGTCGTGACGATTCCCGGAACGGAACGGAGAGAGAGCATGCGACGGCACGCGATCTTTTCTCTCGCTCGCTCTCGCGAGCACGCTATACCTGCCGTCGCGATTTTACGCGATCGAGATCTACCGACGATTTTTCCAACGTCACGAAAATTACACTCACTCTTCCGACGCGAATCCTCTGAGGAAAACTTCCTTTACTTGACGAAATAGATCTACGTCTCACAACGCCGGCAAATGGCGTGAGATGTGAACACGAGGCGAGACGCGCTTCGGCCCGTACGAACGCAAGGACGATGCGAGAAGTGAGTAAACAGTTAAAGTGTCTGCCTTTTCAAAAATAGGTCCGTAAAGAGGAGAGTTGGAGCTATCACCTGATTGTTTTCGAATTTTTAAAAAATTCCCGGCTATAGGAAAATTGCATTTGTTTAAAACATTTGCAAAATAAATGGTGAAAAAACCATTTTTTCCGAATCAAAATATTTTCAATAGATACTCTTATGTGCTCACTATAAGCTCCTAAAAACTCATTTTCCTCGGTATGTTAGTTCTAAACTTATAATTTAATGAAAAAAAGTTCACACTTTTCTTTGCACGTCTGTAAAACCAATATTTTTTATGATTTCAAAAAATCCTTCGAGATTCGTTCATAGGTTACAAAAGACTACAACATATTCAAATTTGAACTATCCAAAATAGTACTTGAACAAATTTTCTTCTCTTGTTCGTTACTTGGTCCGCGGTGTATCACCATCGCTCGACTGATGTCGCGCGCGGCCGTCTTTGCCAATACGCGTCTAGGTCGCGCTCTGATTGGTCCGTGTTTTTCGTTAATAACTTCTTAACAAAGCCGATACGGGGATTTTTGCAAAGGAAAATGTCGCTTGAAATGGTCTCAGGAACCGCCCCTTTCAAGGAAGAACGACATTTTTGGGAGACCCTGTATTCCGCCTAGGTAGTCGATAAGGCTACACATGTTTGTTTCCGACAGGCCCAGCTTATTGGTGCTTCAAGGTATTGAAACAAATAACCGCTATTTGATCTTCGGTCTGTCTTATGCTGAGCCCAATCCGCATCCGCAAAACCCTCTAAACCACTCTTATCGTCCCGTCGACCAAGTCTTAGTTTGTAATTTGTAGTTCCCTTTAAATAACGAACAATCCTTTTCGCCTCTGTCCAATCAGCCGTAGTAGGACTTTTGTTATGCTGACTTAAAATCGCAATGCTCGCTGAAATATCTGGCCTAATATTAACCGCTAAATATAACAATGCACCGATTAATTGTTGATACTTATTACTATCTGGCATTGGCAATAAATCACCCTGCTCTTTATACAACCTAAATCCAATGGTATACTAGAACTTTTCGCATCCTGCAAACCAAATCGATTTAAAATTTTCTTTATATATTCGGTTTGTTTCGTGTAGTAAAAACCGTCCTTATCTTTTCTAATTTCTATACTTAAGCAGTGCTTCAATATATCTAAATCGCTAAGAGGAAAGTACTTTTTCAAACAATATGCTACCTTATCTATATTGTTCACATCTTTTTCCGCTATTAAAATGTCATCTACATAAACTATCACATAGACAACTTCACTTTCACTACACTTTTTGTACAGACATACATCTGCCTTGCTTTGTTTAAACCCGTGTTTCTTTAACAAGTCACTTAATTTATCGTTCCACACTTTTACTGCCTGCTTCAACCCATAGATGCTTTTCTTCACTTTGCAGACATATTCTTCTTTGCCAGGTATGGCATATCCTTTGGGTACAGTCGACCGCTCCCAAGGATTGTCACGCACTCCCTCTCTTCAAAAATGCTAATTAGGTTAGCCAATCATGGCATTGTCGATAATTTCGGAGGAGCGCGACAATCTCTGGCAACGGCCACTTCGATTCCAGTCTCTCTAGGAAGCAGTCGATTTTCTCTCGCGACCTCTCACATTTCGTTCGGCGACTGCTTCCCTTCAATTCATTGCAAGTTCTGTTTAAGTATATTTAGTTCGTTTATTACTGTTGTTTCATTTGTACATATAGTTCACAAAGTTCGATTAAATCTCTAGTCAAATCATCTCAATACAGTCCACTCTCTTTATATTCATTCGCGTGACCGCGCTTCACATTCACCTCCACCTTCCATCTTCCGGCTGCACGCACAGCGCTGTGCGATTCCGGCGACCCTCTGGAGCTCTCGCCAAATCTCGAGCGGAGTCCCCAACAAAGACCCATTTACAATTGACGACTTCTCGATCCTTTGGTTTGGGCACAATGTCCTACGTCTCATTGTCACCTCATGATTTTATTTCCTCTTAAAGGAAATCAAAATTTCCTTTAAATAAGTCCCGATAATGCCTCTTTGAAATTTCGGGGTTCACTACCTTCATTTGACATTACCTTTGGAGATACGGTCATGTACCTGTCTGGTGGCACACCTCTGTTTGTCCTTTCAGAATGTCTGCACTGCGTCTGACTTGCCCCTTCATTACGTATATTGGTGTCAAAATCGCTATCTGCTTCATCTTCAGAATAGAAAGTATCTTCCGTGTTGCCTTCTGTTGACGACTCCTCCTCGATAACGTCTTCTTGCACGCTTCCCTGAATACGCCTTTGGAAAATAACTTCATCGCGCAGTGACTTATTGCTATTTAATCCCTTTTCGCGAATTCTGTCAAGAAAAATCACATCTCGACTAATTTTAATCCGGTTAGTTTGGATATCCAACAGTCGATACGCTATATTTTAACTCTATCAGAATGTAAATAAAAAACCATACCGTTCCATTAAAAAAAAAGCTGAGTGGACCTTCTTATCTCCTTGACGCATCCACCTATACAAAAATTAGTAACATCAGATTATCGGAAAGCAAGCGAGTTATTAGGGCGATCTGTTTTAAATGTCTCATCCTGTAAATGCTAGAAAGAAATGTTAAAGGGAAGAGTCTTCCTATTTGCTATAAGCTATGTAATGGTGTACCTGAATTTTTTTATATACCCAATACTTTTCGTGAAACGAAGGTAACCTTCACCTTTTTAAATGCTTTTTTAAATGCTGCATATATGTTTATACTTCATAAGAATCGTATGTCAAAACGAATACCTTCATGTTCATGACCATGAACTTCAAGGTCACGCAAGGTCAGAAATAAAGGAAATATTTTGTATCATTTACTAATATACCTATCGGCACATCTTATCGATATATTTACATTTCGTGTTGAATGTGACTTCCATTAGTGTCATTTTTGACCTGCATTTTATTGCACGTCGATTGCCGCAATTTTTGTTGCAACACTGAAAGGCCTAAAGAGGAATAGAGCAAGACGTCGCCAGTCGGTCCGAGCTAACCTACCGAGGAGGTCACAGTCCGTATACAGTTCGTTTTTATGAAGTAGAGTCACATTGTGGCACATGCAAATGTTATTCACATTTGAACAACGTGTATTCCATGTGTTGTGTCAATTAAATAAACTAACATTGTAGCCATCGCAAATGAAGGTTTCTCAGGAATGTGCTGGACAGACAGGATTTATTCATGGTTAGGAGTTTACATAAATTATCGGTAGAGCAAGGACATTAGATAACCGGACAAGGAAATGTTTTATTTTGACAATTGTACGATTTACGCTATCTATTAGTTCCGCGTATACTCGCGCACGGTTTCGTGATTCTAATTCCTTACGCCGGTGTCCAGGAGTTATTCTGTACTCTCCCGTTCGGATGGCGTCCAGGTATAATCGCCGAACTCTCCATACCGAACGGGCGTCCAGGAATATTTTCCCGTGCTCTCTCGCACTATATCTGTGCGTCCAGGAGATGCGCTGTCCTCTCTCGTTCGACAGGCGTCCAGGTATAATCGCCGAACTGTCCTTGTCGAACGAGCGGCCAGGAACAGGCTCCCGTACTCTCCCGTTCCTCCGGCAGGCGTCCAGGTATAATCGCCGTACTCTCCTGTCGGAGCCGAGTTTGCCCTCCGAGAGCGGCCGATGGTCTTACCTCGTCCTCTCTCTCGGAACAGCAAAAAGGATCGTGGCCTCTGCGAGCCCGCAATTTATACCTATTCGTTGCTCTCCGCGAGCGCGAGCATCAACAACACGGTTGTTAAGTGTTCGCCGGTGTTACCGCGCGTCGCGCTTCGCGTCGCTTCCCCGTGTGGTTGCCTACAACCTAATTTCGCGAAGCTTCGAAATGTTTCGCCGCCCTGCGTTACGTTCTCGAAATTTCGACGCATGCTACAACATTTATTAAAAGGGTTGCCACATTCATTCTTGAAATACATACCTAACCAACAAGAAGCTACCCTCGATTTCTCCAATCCGTGACTAAATCCTTAATGATATCATACTTATTCCTTAAAATAGCGATGTAACGTCGGATCATCTGGCATACACTCAAATGATCCTATTTTTCAAACACGATGTCACTGTTCGCTGAATAAAACTCTGGCTTAAGCATCTATACTTAACACCTCTTCATCTAATAAATTAACTAAATGCAAAACAGCGCCGACCTATCTAAGTCTGTTTTTTTTTTTTTAAATAAACTGTCGCGACACATACATAGGGTAAAAATGAGTAATATGGAATTCTCGACGTCAAATTGATTCTTTAATGAAACGTATGTATCTACGCGAGAGAAATTATAATAACAAACTGTAGAGAGATCGATGAGAGAAACCACGTGTGCAAAAGTATTCTGATTAAGTTAATAACAAGTTTATTATTAGTCTTTATTAACCGTAGTTTAGATACATAAGATTGTACAAAAGTTTGTATATATATAAAATAAAGTAAGGTGTATATAGCAACACAAACAAGCAAAAAGAAGTGAAGTTTGAAAATTTGAAAAAGTGATATCTAATATGGAAAACGCAAAAAAGACAACGGAAAAGACTTTACTTGACTTTACTTTATGAATAGGCAAATAAGTATACAGGGTGCGGCGCAAATTAGTCCCCACGATTTTTCAGCCCCTTCGAATGGTCGGACAGAAAAATGTTTCATACCAAAGTTAATCAGTATTTAACCGACAAGAAATTGCAATATTTTAAATTTAAATAAAATCGATTTTCAACAAAAAATCAAGGTAGCTGTCATATTTTTTAATGGAACTGGGTATTTTTAACTTCATAATATTGTGGGCGGCGTAGAAACGAATTCAACGACCTGCTATACAATGACTTTCAGATGACCTTGAAAGATAATATCGCCATGAATCAATTGCCAGAATATTTGAAATATTTCGACGGTACGTAATAGCAACGCCTCGCATTTACAGGTAAACAATTGAACGTAAACATTGTGAATTCGTGAATCTGTTAGTTCATTACATAAAATTGTGAGATACGTTATAACAATGAACCGGTACGCTAATAGTGAAAAAATAAATATGTTAACAATATTTCACGAGTGCAGAGGAAATGCTCGACAGGCTGCAATGTTATATGCGGAACAATATCCGGATGTAAATCATGCATGTCCGAAACGTATCTCACAATTTTATGTAATGAACTAACAGATTCACGAATTCACAATGTTTACGTTCATTTGTTTACCTCTAAATGCGAGGCGTTGCTATTACGTACCGCCGAAATATTTTAAATATTCTGGCAATTGATTCATGGCGATATTTTCTTTCAAGGTCATCTGAAAGTCATCGTATAGCAGGTCGTTGAATTCGTTTCGACGTCGCCTACAAAATTATGAAATTAAAAATACCCAGTTCCATTAAAAGATATGACAGCGACCTTGATTTTTTTTAATTTAAAAAATTGCAATTTGTTGTCGGTTAAATATTGAGTAACTTTGGTACGAAACACATTTCTGTCCGACCACCTGAAGGGGCTGAAAAATCGTGCGGACTAATTTGCGCCGCACCCTGTATATACAGGGTGTCCCAAAAATGTCTCACTTCCTTCAAAGGGGAGGTTCCTGAGGCCATTTGAAGCGACATTTTCCTTTGCAAAAATGGCCGTTTCGGCTTTGTTAAGGAGTTATTAACGAAAAACACGGACCAATCAGAGCGCGACCTAGAGGCGTATTGGCAGAGACGGCCGCGCGCGACAGAAGTCGAGCGATGGCGATACACCGCGGTCGAAAGCAAGGGACAAACAAGAGAAGAAAATTTTTCGAGTCCTATGTCGGATAGTTCAAATTTGAATATGTTGTAGTCTTTAGTAACCTATAAACGAATCTCGAAGGATTTTTCGAAATCTTGAAAAATGTTGGATTTGCAGACGTGTAAAGAAAAGTGGCAACTTTTCTTCAATAAATTATAACACTAGAACTAACGTACCGAAGAAAATGAGTTTTTGGGAGCTTGTAGTGAACACAGAAGAGTATCTATTGAAAATATTTCGATTTGGAAGAAATAGTTTTTTCACCATTTATTTTGCAAATGTTTTAAACAAATGCAATTTTCCTATAGCCGGGACTGTTTTAAAAATTCGAAAAAAACGTGGTGATAGCTTCAAGTCTCCTCTTTACGGACCTATTCTTTAAAAGGCAGACGCTTTAAAATTGACGGAATTAAAATGATTTAAAGCGAACGCTGCGCTGCGATATTACGGAGACGCGCGGCCCCGAAGGCGCGCGGCACGAACAGCACCGGACACTCTAACACCGTCAGTACATACTGGTAAAAGTGACTCTTCACTTTTTAGTTATTAATGTTAAAAACTGAGAAAACCTTGCTTACCTTGGTTCTCCTGTAGAGCCCCAGCGAGGTGAAAATGATTCCTGTGTTCACAAATAATCTGTGTGCAACACTGAACCTGCCTACTCGTTAAATTCACAAGAGCATTGTAATTATTCGCTCTATGAAATTATCGAGCAGAAGGGGTCAATGTCCTTTCACTGCACGAACCGGCTCACATTGTTAATTTATTCACGATCACAGTAAAACTATTCACATATATCCATTGGGTCCACGAACGTTGAATGAAATCCACACAAATGATTCACAGAAGTCCATATATCACGCACAACTAGTTCACATTTGATGCACGTAAATCGACTGTTTCGACTGAGCGTGGACGAAAAACCGTCCGTCCCTGCTCGCGATCGTAGGAAGACTAGTTCAGAACAGCTGACGAGGTTAACGGCCTTTCAACAGCACACTGCCGATTTTCATTTCAGCAACTGTTCGATGGAACCGTGTTTTCAAATGGAATGGGAAGGGTAAATGACCGCCCCCTCTTCAAATCGGGGGTCATTCAGGTACGCTTCTACCCCCGAGCATGGCCATAAACCAGCACCTTGTGTCGAAGCTCGACCTTGACGATGGCTCGACTTCTGGTTACCAAATGTGTACAATAGGTCAATAAAATGCTAAAAGTTTTAACGAAGAGTAACGGCTTTTTGGTAATATTGCTACTACGGGTAGGTCGGTGTTATTAGTCTGTTGTTTTGGAAAACGTGCAGGGCTGATGGGGCATCGAAGAAGGCCGCTGTTGAATTACCTGCAGTTGAAAATGCTCTTTCCGCATCCACGCTGGGTAGTGGTACTGTTAATAATGAGCGATATACTTTCTCTGAATATTTTGCCGCGATCTCCTTCATCTTCTAACAACTCGGTCTCTCGTCTGACGGTTTTGGATATATCTATTTTTGGAATTATACAATTCTTTTTCGATATTAACATCATCATCATCTTCAACGAATTCTTCTGGATAGGTTTGTGTTTGCTTTTTATAAATGTTTTCGTGGAAATTGACGACGAACTTAATTTAATTTGACCTTGTTAGCTTCTTTTCTTCCTTTTCGTTTTCTTTATTAAAGTCGTTATAATTATATAAATACCTTAAAATATTTTCTAGTTCACTATGCCTTTCCTGTATACGAATTTTCAATACACTGTTATAATTCCTCAGACAGTGACGTGTCCTGATCTTTAAGTGATTGCAACATAAAATTTATTGTTGCATTCTCTGTTAATAAGTTGGAATCCTTCCGACATAATGCTTCCACAGCCAGCTTTATTGGAAGCAGAGCTGATACAGTTTTGATATTAAATCGAATTCGTTATCAGAAAAATTAATTTGTAAATTTCAAATAAGAGTAGATGCCCTAAAAAATATTTATTATTTATAGCTAATACCGAAAATACCAGTATTTTACCTTAGCAAATACCGTTTTCACGAAATTGTGTTCCGTATACCGGTGTAAGAAAGGGTGGTAGTAATATTCCCAAAAAGCCGTTACTCTTCGTTAAAACTTTTAGCATTTTATTGACCTATTGTACACATTTGGTAACCAGAAGTCGAGCCATCGTCAAGGTTGAGCTTCGACACAAGGCGCTGGTTTATGGCCACGCTCGGTGGTAGAAGCATACCTGAATGACCCCCGATTTGAAGAGGGGCGGTCATTTACTCTTCCCATTCCATTTGAAAACACGGTTCCATCGAACAGTTGCTGAAATGAAAATCGGCAGTGTGCTGTTGAAAGGCCGTTAACCTCGTCAGCTGTTCTGAACTAGTCTTCCTACGATCGCCAGCGTAGACAGACGGATTTTCATGGACAGTTTTTCGCGGACCGGCTAGTCGACACGATCGATTTATGTGCATCAAATGTGAACTAGTTGTGCGTGATATGTGGATTTCTGTGTATCATTTGTGTGGATTTCTTTCAACGTTTGTGGACCCAATGGATATATGTGAATAGTTTTATTGTGATCGTGAATAAATTAACAATGTGGGCCGGATCGTGCAGTGAAAGGACATTGACCCCTTCTGCTCGATAATTTCAGAGAGCGAATAATTAAAATGCTCTTGGGAATTTAACGAGTGGGCAGGTTCAGTGTTTCACGCAGAATAATTTGTGAATACAGGAATCATTTTCACCTCGCTGGGGCTCTACAGGAGTACCAAGGTAAGCAAGGTTTTAAAATAATTCTAATTCCGTCAATTTTAAAGCGACTGCCTTTTAAAAAATAGGTCCGTAAAGAGGAGACTTGGAGCTGTTACCTCGTTTTCTTTCGAATTTTTAAAACAGTCCCGGCTATAGGAAAATTGCATTTGTTTAAAACTTTTTCAAAATAAATGGTGAAAAAATCATTTTTTCCAAATCGAAATATTTTCAATAGATACTCTTCTGTGTTCACTATAAGCTCCTAAAATCTCATTTTCCTCGGTACGTTAGTTCTAGTGTTATAATTTATTGAAGAAAAGTTGCCACTTTTCTTTACACGTCTGCAAATCCAACATTTTTCAAGATTTCGAAAAATCCTTCGAGATTCCTTCATAGACTACTAACGACTACAACATATTCAAATTTGAACTATCCGACATAGGACTCGAAAAATTTTCTTCTCTTGTTTGTTCCTTGCTTTCGACCGCGGTGTATCACCATCGCTCGACTTCTGTCGCGCGCGGCCGTCTCTGCCAACACGCCTCTAGGTCGCGCTCTGATTGGTCCGTGTTTTTCGTTAATAACTCCTTAACAAAGCCGAAACGGCCATTTTTGCAAAGGAAAATGTCGCTTCAAATGGCCTCAGGAACCTCCCCTTTAAAGGAACTCAGACATTTTTGGGACACCCTGTATAGTGTGCTATCAATGAAGCCGTCGGAAGTTATTACTTGGCACGTAAAATATATCGAAAATATAATATAAATAAGATCAGGTTGATCATGAAGAAACTTTACCATAATTTTTTAAGACCACAGTTGAGTTTTAACTCACGGTTCCTTTTGCATTTGTTATACTTATGACGAGTATAATACTGTACAATCAAAGAGTGACCTTGAAACTCAAGGTCAAGGTTAATTTTGCGACATCTTTCTTACATTAATTTCCACCAAAACGAGAGTGTAGAATCACGCAATAATACAATAGTCGCGACATATAACTTTTTTACAACCTGTACAATTTTTCAAATACAGTATCGGAGTACTCAACTGACCAATAATAAGAATTGTCGATAATGCGAGTAGGAAATATATACTTAGATATATATAAGTGTACGCTATTATCTGAGTTTCACTAATAACCACAGTTTTATACGATCACGGGATATAAGTGCAAAACTGTATATACCAATTTGTTGAAGACTTTTACATTGAAAATACTAAACCAGAGATTATTCTATGTGGTTGTTATGTTTCTATAGACAATTAATTATAATACGCAACTACGCAATTGTAAAATAAACTGGAAGAACACATTATAATGGGTAATATTTTCACATATGCCACGATGCAATCAATTTATATTTGTATTGGCATCTGCAGGAATATCGAAAAGATTGTGTAAAAATAAAAAAACTTCCTGTTTCCGTAGAAATGTTGTAATTTTTACTTTTCAAAGTTTGGAACCAATAATGTATGTTCTTTGTATTCAAATGGCATTGCATTAGAGAATAAAACGAATTAATTGACGAAATTAATTGTAGATGGAGGGGCTGGTGCGGGAGATGCAAGACCCTAAGAACGGGGTACCCGTGCGCAGCCAAAAACAATTTCTTACCTCAATCCCCTCAGCTTTTATGGGTGAGTAACTATTTACATATATCGTAAAGTGAACATAAACGACTAACATGGCCAGAATTTTATACATACGAGGCTGCCTGCGTGTTACAGGTTACGATCTCATTGAGTGGCTGGTGGAGCGGCTTTCCATCGAAGAATCAGGTATCAAATGCGAATACATATCAAATGAATGTTAGTCAATGATATCTTAGCACTTTAATGACACGACTGTATCCTGGCTGTATTATTTCAATTTCGTATCGTTGCTTCGTTTTTTTTTTGGAAAAGGTCAATGTATTTTTTCAAATGCTCCCTTTGGATTGTTCTATTCCCTTTCACGCGACTGGTGACTTTGAGGCGTCGATAAAAATGACTACTAAATTTGTTTACATTTATTAAACTGCTAAAAATGGAGTATAGTGTGCATTAATGTGTTAGATTTTACTTTTTCTTGTTTATAAAATGTACCGAGCCGGGTGAAGCATTCGAGTTCAATAAAATTCTAGGTTCTCGAATCAACCCTTTGTTTCGAGTGCAAAGGGTTCGTACTGGATGCTAACGCACACGAATCCAATATATCGTTACGAGTTGAGCGAGATCGTAAAGTTATCTTAAAAGTCATTTTGAAAATATCTGGCGATACGAGAATGCGAGAATTATAATTATCGAACATTCTAATTTGCGAGACTTAAAGTATTTCTAAATGCGTTGTCATATTGTGTCTGCTGGAGTAGGGCACAAAAATAATATATCAGATAGATAACGTAACATGTTATTATACTATATTGCATGTTTATTTGTACTATAAAGCTTACTAGGAAAAATAGCAATAATTTGCATTCTAGGAACAAAGCGTTACATTGATGCTTACGCGTATATATTTGATCCTTAATTATACCCATAAATTAATTATTAATCTCATCATGGAATTCCAGGATTTTTTCTTATCTGATTCTTATCTGTTTTAATTTATCCAAGATTCATTTTATGCGTGTGAAATACAGTTTTTAGATTTGGTAGATAGTCTTTGTTGCTAACTACTAAAGAGTCAAGAGCAGCTTTTCAATCAGATAACTCCAAATATACAAGGAGCTTTTAAATGGAGACACTATTAATTATTTTATCGAAAAAGTGCAGGGGACAAAGTTGTAGTTATTTTTTTTAAGGCATTTTTTCAGACATTTCAAGGTCATCAATACTTTTTTAATAGAATGACATACTTGTTTTGCATATTCTTTAAGAGCAAAAAAATCAAAATCATGGATCTGTATAACCGTACGGTTTCGATCGTTCTTACGATTGAATCGTAACGACCGCGCTAGTGGTGACCACCACTGACGGCAACTCGTGTCGGACGAAGATATTTTGCTTTCTGGTTCGATAAAAACATCGCCGTTGCAAACTTCAGAGAGGGTTGCTTCAAGTAAAGGCCTGCTCTATCACATGGAATAGTTCGGTTTTAAGCTGGACCCTTATTTTTTAAGATAAATTGAAAAATACCCTCAACAATTGGTGCAAAAATGGTGTCTCTCCATCTTTAATGATTGTTCAAACACGTTTAAACATTCACAATGTATCAATACTGGATATCACTGTATTCGAGAAAGTCTACAGTATCTTTTTTGCAAAGAACAATTCAATGTCTTTTATAATAACATCACCATAACTGTTTAAAGTTGAAACATATGGCTTTTTTCAAATCAAATTTCTCAAAAACTGTGCGTCTAGGGGAGAAAAGAAGGGCAGATTCGGAATCAGCGCAAAAAACTCTATAAGAATCGCATAGTGAAAAACAAAATGTCAGAAAAAATTTTATTTTGTTGGACTGTGAATTACCAAGAATTTATACGTTTTGCGTATACTATCGACCGATAAACTGTTTTAGTAAAGAATGGTTAATTTGTGAATTCAAAATTCACATGTATTCCGTTTCGCTACTAACTCCATAGGATTTTATTGTTTGCGACTAATTACAGTCCTGGATAAAATAATAAGACACTTGGCATATTTTTAAATTTCTTATATTTAAAGGAGGAAAGCGTACACTCCGTTACATTCTGAATACTACATGTTATCTCCAAAGTAAACACGCAAAATCTTAGAATTGTATCGCATACTATACCAAAATTAGAGAAGGATATGTAAACACGGACTGACACTGCTTCGGCAAAAGTATAAGACACTAACAGAAAAACGTTTGATTAAGCAAATAAAAATACAAAATTAATACTTTGCGATACCTCCCTCGAATTGTATTACGTCTAGTAATCGCTTTCGAATAGTTTTATATAACTTTTTCATTCGTTTTTGTTCTAAATGTGTTCAATTGTAATTTATACTTTCTTTTAGTTCATTTACGTTATTATATTGTCTCCCATTCGCGTAGACTCGTCTTGGCAAATCTTCCCACACATTTTCTATAATATTTACGTCGGTAGAACGAGAGGGACCATTCCAAAATATTAATATTTTTTGAAGAAAAGAATAGTTTCACTGATTTTGCAGTATGAATTGCTGCATTATCCTGTTGAAAAATATAGTCACCGCGCGGGATACGAGCTTGTTTGTTTAACTGATCTGCTATTAGCTCAATATATTTATTACTATTTATCCGACCTGATAAAAAGTTTATTTCTGTTTTTCCATAGTAACCAATACCGACCCATACCATAACACTGCCACTACCCATTTGACGACGACTTAAATGAAGTTCTTCCTTTCTGCAATCATGAAAGTAGTAGGCCCAGCCGTCAGGGCCATCTAAATTGAATTTTTTCTCGTCACTAAAATTGACTTTTTTCCATTTTTTCATCCAGTGTACGTATTCACGAGAGAAATTTAGTCGTGCTGCTTTGTGTTTCTCCATTAAAGGTGGCCGTTGTTTTAATTTCTTCCGTTTAATGTGTTTGTTTCCTTGTAAAATGCGATGTACATTTCTTAAATTTGTTTTTACACCTGCTTCTTCGGCTATTTGTCTTGCTGTTCCCTTAAAATTCGACGCAACACGCAAAATTGCACGTTTATCACGTTCGGAAGTAACGCTAGGACTTCCACTTTGTTCGGCGTCGACCGACGCACAGTGGGTTGAATCGTGAAAAACGCGGACAAAAATAATTTCTGAAGCTACTTCTAAGATTAAATTAAAAAAAATGGCACAGTTTTATAGATTTTGAGGTGCTGAATTCAAGTTAATAATCAGATTTTGTTTAATTCCAAATCCATAAAAGTTATATAAGGTTTTTTCGAAACGGTTTTCTCGAATTTGGGCGTACATATTATTAATTATTTTATTATTAATAATGGAATATTTTTAAGTTATTATATACTAAATTTTGTATAATTTACTCGATGTTAATTTCCTTCCGTCTCTAAATAAATGCCAATTGGCGCTCCAACAACAATACCAGGCATTCTTTGCCCATTATTGCCATATTATTTATATTTATGTAGGATTTCCCTATTTTGATTCGATATTCGCGATCGAGTTGAATAATCGATTTACGCGGGCAGGGGTAAATCAAGGTGTCGATTCGTAACAGATAATAATAATTTAATAAAAATTAAATGATGATGGAACAAACATGGAGACAACTGTACAACGTGGCGACCGACGCGAGACTCCTCGATGTCGCCTCTCGCTCGCATTTCTTTTCTCGACGTTCCTCGCTTGTCTTTTGCCGTTCGTTTGTTTTACGGAGCGAGCGTTACACCGGCGTTGGCGGGACGCGCCACGCGGGAATTTAGGCATCCCACATTTATATTATATTATTTATTGGACAGCGGATTTTTATGCACTTATAGCAAAATTGAGAAGATGAAATTCAAAATTGTTGGAAAATTTTCAAAATTGAAGATGTCAATATATGATTTCTCCTCTGGTAAAATTATTAAGGCGGTAGACTCCTTTACAGAATTGCAGGCGTGCGGGATGCGCGTTCTCATCTCGGGGATTTTTCAGTAGTCAAATGCGCTAGATAAAACATCAATCTAGGCCGCGATCGCCCTCGAAAATCCTATTTTTACGTTTACGAGGCGTAATTTGCATTATTCGCAGTCACAGCTATATGAAAATAGCTACATGGGCAGTTGTATGCTTCCGAATAATGCAAATTAAGCCTCGTAAACGATAAAATAGGATTTTTGAGGCTACCTAGATCGATCTTTTATCTAGCGTTTTTGACTACTAAAAACCCCATTTTTGTATTATCGAATCTGTTTCGGGTTAGGTTTTTCATCCTCGATCCTAATCTAAATTTACGACAAAATTCGGCTGGTTTTCTTTTGGAAATGGCTTTCGTCTTTGAATGCCAAAAGACACCATAGCGACTACCTGAACGGCACGGCGCGGCGCAACCGCGCATTCTCTCGCGTCATCGTTTTTGTGATACAGTGTACAAACAGGCAGCTATTTATCGTATACATATCTACCAATAACGTGTAACAAATTTTAATGCAGCAATCGACGGCAATCGGTTTATAAACCTATTTGAGTGGGGAAAAAGCTTAAGTATTACTCTTTGTTTCATCAATGTTTGTAGTTGTTATATACAACAAAAACAAACAAAATCCATGCTTATTATTTTCGTCTTGGAACACGCTTTCAGTTAAGTACATGCAAAAAATCCTCACTCATCGTTGTATTAAGTTATAACGTATTAAATGAAACGGTATTCTAAAAAATTCAAGAGAAGCTAAGCTTATGCATTTTTATTGAACTTCAGCATTTAATTGTGGGATACTGATATGGAATTTTAGAGAACGAAATGCAGAAAATGATGCCACATTTATCTACCAACAAGGTAATAATACAATTTTACATTTTCCGTTTAGTCAGGAAAATGATTTTTGTCCGCGTTTTTCGCGTTTCAACCCACTGTGCGATGGTCGGAATCGCCCGAGGCCGGGACCACTCAGAAATGAGTGCGCGAGGACAGGCGGAGTTCAGGAAGAGAGAGATTTTGCACGACTCTGGTTGACACTGAACTTTATTTGCTCTTTAGCGGCAGATACACGCGCGCACAGTTAACCACAACCGCGTGGCGCAAGTCGCTCGCGATCGCGAGAAAGGACGAGAGGCCTCGAACTATAGCGTCGCGAGGTGCGCACGAGCGCGAGAGAGATCGCGTACGATATTCGCGAGTTAGCGGAACGATATGGAAATCTTGAGCGTGCAACCGTCTGCCGTCGGATCGCGAGGCGGAAATCTTCGACGCGAGATCTCGACGCGAGGCAGATGCACGGAACGCGGCACGGAAGACCGAAAAGCTCACAGCAAGAATACTGTGCGACCAAGGTACGATTTCGCGAGCGAGAATCGTCGCGAGGAAATCGAAAAGAGCGGTAGATACAATAGCGATTAGAGCGAGTGAAGCGATTAAGCGCGGTCAAGAGGGCGAGAAGGTAGCGCAGGTGCCTTAAATAACAAGGACCGCCGAATATGGGGCACCGTGATTGGTGCCTGCGAATCGTATGATCTTTGTTTTCCTGGTTTCAAGGATTCAAACGGTGGAATTCGGCCAATAAGAGCGCGAACTGTTGCTACGCGGCTTCGAGCAACGGCGACACGCGGTATTGTCGCGTATGTCGTGTCACGCGCGTTGCTTTCGGCCGCGATCGGCTTCGGCAACGGCACCGAGTTTTTACAGGCCTTTTTCAACCGGACTACGGGCGGCCGCGCGAGCCGTAGTCCACCCGGGACAAAACGGTTTCTCTCAGGCTTACGAGATCGGCAAAATTACCAGTTCGGTCTATTTCTCGGGCGCCAGACACGCGAGGTGTCACGCAAAATTCGGCAACGCGAAATAAGCCTGAGAGAACCGGCCTGACGAATAGCTTAAGAGCGGACACAGGGTTCTACGCAGAGGGACGCGGGGCGTTCCCCGCGGTGGGAATGGATCTCAGGAAAATCACGAATGCAATTTAGCGGCTATCAGATATTTATTATAATGTCGGAATTCTACAGACGCGGGCTACCCCGCGGCTTTCGTAATAGCCGAACGCGTCACAGATGGTATCGCGGCAGATATTCGGCACGCACGCGTCTTCTCTCCCTGACTCTGTCCGGCAAACCGGCAAAGAAATCTGCGGCGGATTCGAACCGCCCGCGATCTTGACTCTACGAACTATCGGCAGCGTAACACGAGCGATACGGCACGACCATTTCTTCCGCGTTTCCGCGATTCTACCGCGGCGTCCCACACGGAGACGTCTCAATTGTCGCGCGGTCACTTCTCGCCAATAAAACCCGTACGCGGCCTCGCGATCGTCCCGATCGCGATATCTAAGCGGCGTACGGTCGCCAAAATATATCGTACACGCGGCCACGCGTCCCTATTCTCGGCGCGATTTTCCGGCGGCGCGTACGATTCGCCAAAGAACGCGACGCTATCCCGAACCACGCCAAATCGTTACCGAGCCCTCACGAAACGAAATCGCTAACAATTATTAATTGGGTAGCTCACCGTCGGCAGCAACGTTCGCCTCAGCCCCTCGTGGTCGGCAGCAACGGTATAACACTCGCGGTTATAAACTATGATCGAAGACGCTACGATAATACTCGCCAAAAGCCAACGACAGAGTGATCGACGGTCGATCGTCGACGACTCGGTAACAGGGGAGCAAGGCGTCCCCCACTTCCCTACGCTTTCTCCTCCCCGGTTTTCCCCGCGGCACCCCTAATGCTAAGCGCGCGGCACGGGCGGATCCTTCAGGATCGGTTCCCCGCCCTACGATTTTCGATCAGGATCGACGCATTTTCCGCGGGTCTTGCTGAATCTTCCGGACGAGGTGCGGGACGGTGCGAGCCGCTCCGGATTGGACTTCTGGCAATTCCTCCGGGCGAGGCGGCAGCGAGGGGGAGACGATGGTAGCTCCTGCTTTGCCAAATCCCTCGTTGGCGCCTCCGGGTTATTCGGCCCGTGTTCGCCCTATCCATCACAGTCCTCGTCGCGATCCGTTTTCTTCGGGCCTTCCTATTTTGAGGCTGTGTCCTCGGGTACTCCGTCAGCGGGGAGAGAGTTGATGAACCCGGGCCCTTTGGACCCGGGCTCCGGTCCTGTGGAGTCACGCCGCGCCGAAGTGGCGCGACGCTCAAATCGTTAAATGGTGACCAATCCGATGCGGATCGTCTCCCGGAGAATCGCTCACGGTGACCGAGTTCTTATCGGTCTGGCCAGAGGGCGGTCCGGTCCTCGGAAAAGCGTACGGAGGGACGTAGGCAACACTTGCCACGTCACAGTCGATACACGGCAAAAACTGGATGACAACGCGGTCTCTTGATGGAACAATAGAGACCGAATTCCACAGTTTGAATCTTGAACACACTTCTTTTCATTTTTCCATAAGCACTTGGATTTTTTAACTCATTGAACATCGCACACCTACTTCTGTTTAATAATTTCGCAATTTTAGTAATACTGTACTTTTTCGAACGCAACAGAACGATTCGATCGACCTCACTCTTATCTAACTGCTTTCCTCGACCCATTATTTATTTTTCGTTTTATTAAATGTACTTGTACTGTAAGAAAATCACAAGATTCAACGTCTGAATACGTTCGCAGTAGTATATGAGTGGAAAATAAGCCAAATGTCTTATACTTTTGTCGAAGCAATGTCAGTCCGTGTTTACATACCTTTCTCTAATTTTGGTATGGTATGCGATACAATCCAAAGATTTTGCTTGTTTACATTGAAGATAGTATGTAGTGTTCAGGATATAACGGAGTGTACACTTTCCACCTCTAAATATAAGAAATTTAAAAATATGCTAAGTGTCTTATTATTTTGTCGAGGACTGTATGTGCTGACTAGGTGATGGCCGACATGATGTGTCACGATATGTGCGAGTTTCGATATGGGATAAGCGAATTCGTATATTAGAATCTCTACGGGTCTGCTAAGAAAATGGTCGCTGTAGTGAATTAATTAGAGAAATTACGTGGAAAGAAGAAAGTGACGGGCCAAAACTAACAATTACATCTAGATGTTATATTTACAGTATATATGAACCAATAACTCTGACCGCCTTGAACATGTGTCTGTTATGAATAATATGAACAAAACTTGCATAGTATAGAGGGGAAGATATTGCGATGCAAACATTCTTTGTATGGGTGAAGGTAATTCGGAGATTTCAAGGTCACATCTTGGTATTTTTAAATGGCATGACCTACCTTTTGTATCATGAATCGATGAAATATCAAATTCTGAGATAAATAATGAGAGGAATAACTTGTCTTCGAATCAGCGTGACTCATTTGGTCGCGTTGCCATGATGGCCACCTGTTCACGTGGCTAACCCTAAACAGTCCTAAAGCTGATAGTTAACGAGAAATTGTTGAACAAATTTTCAATACTACTCGACTTAGAACATGTGAATGTCAATACATTTTTACGCAGATTGATTTTGATACTCTAATGATTCATGATACAAACGGTAGGTCATTCTATTTAAACAGATCAAGGTCATTGTTCCGGATAAATCGGAACGTAAGTTGCCGTCAGGTAGAAAGGGACGGAGACACGATGTACGGACAAGCACTTTATTATCCACGACGAAGAGACACGTAAACTTAAACTTAAACTATATTACAAGGTATCTACACGAACTATTTACAGGCTGCGGATGCAGAAAGCGGGCGCATGGGCGCGAAGCAATGATGATTTTACGCAGGGCGTAGATCGCGAGAACCGTGGTCGCTGGGGTGGTGACTAGGTGTCGTTTTTCTGTTGCCATGTGCTCTCACGTTAGATACGTTTCTGGGCGCGCAACGGTGCGCGGTGCCCTATATTAATCGGGGGAGGGGGTCGCGGGGCGCAGGTTACCGAGCGGTTCGGCGGCGAGAATCGCGGTTTCGATTTGAAACCCGCCGTTGCGGGCGAACGCTTGGCGGTCGCGCCCGCTTGTTTTGAGGACCTCGGCGGTCCTCTCGGTCGGCCGGTCGTTGCCCTCGACGTCGACGCGCTGTCGGCGTCTCGCTTAGATCGGTACGGAACAGTCATCTTGGAAGTTCCGAGATGGCTTCACCCATATAAAAAATGTTTGCGTCAGAATATTTCTCCCTTTATACCACGGAAGTTTTGTACATGTAATTTTTTTATATTACATATTACAAATAACGGAGACATTCAAGGTGGTCATGATTATTGGTTCACCTTATATAACAAGTAAAAATCCCGTACAGCGCCTTGAAAATCGACAACGGCTTTCTGGAAACAATTTTAGATTAGTTTGAATGCTTTAAAAAACAATCTATTAAAAACTACAAGGTAAATATTTACATTAGGGACTTCCTCACCGATTTTGATGACGTTGAAATATGTTGTCAAGGTCATCATTCTGAACAACTTTTTCCTATACATGTCACCGTCGCTCAGCTTTAGTTTCGAACATCTCGAAAAGTGATCGGAGTAGGTCTGGGTTAGATTTGAAATTGTGGCCGCCGATAACGCGGCCACGGTCACAACTTAAAATGACTTCAATCGGTTGAAACGCACTGTCTTGTCTGTTTATGTTTACGAACTGAAACGTGAAATGAATCGTGTCGAACGCGAACTCATTTCATCGTCAGCTGTATTAGCATACAGAGTATTAAGCATGAAACTATACGAATTCTTGGATATCTGCAACAATCAAGAAAATATATAATAACCCAGTATATAAATATATAAATATATAATTAATATATAAATAACACAGACCTAACCCAGAGAGTTTTTTTTTGAAATGTGGGGAATCCGCCTTATGGATACTCTCCCCCCTACGCTGTAGTGGGAGAGAGGGTTATGTTGGGCTCACCTGACCGAGGTCAGGCATACCAACTAAACTCCACATTCTACCGTGTCCTGGGCTATATGGGCCGATCATGCGGTATCATTTTCAAAGCTGAGAAGGCTCTTTCTACAGTAATCTATCCTAGCAGGAACTACGTGCGAAATTGCAGGAAGTTTTGCTAAATGTGACAATGCATATTTTTTCACCCAATATACAATTCGGTTCCTCCGTATATTGGCAAAATTTTCTTTGTAGTTGTCTATTCATTTAAAACCATACAAATTCGATAGTTCCGTTTACATCGTACGTAGATACTAATTATTAATAATATTGTTTAAGAAAGAGGATAATTGAAAGTAATCAAAACGAGAGTCCCTCCGTCGATTCAGTTACCTCGTAAACCAAGCGAAACTCGTGTCGTCGATGATGGTTAACGATGACACAAAAAAGTAATTTTCATATGCGATAATGGTTATTTTTAACTGAAATCAATTCTGTCATCGATAATAGGTATTAATGATCAGAAAAATTGTAGGCACTCATAATGGTTATTTCTAAGAGATAAATCGTAACATTTTTTAATGGCTAAAAAAATGGAATTCTATTTATTCAGATTATTTGTTGAAATATATAGCTATGAGGAAATGGAATTTAAGAGGTAGATGAAGAGTAGAGTGATATAGGTAGAAGCAATGGTCGAAGCAAGATTGGTAGAATGGTGATGTATTCAGAAAAACAAAGTAATGATATGTACAAGAGAAGCGATGAAGTGTGTTACAAGAAAAGAGATGAAATGTATACATATATCGCGGAAGACGTAGGTGATGAAATGAAATGAGTATACAAGACGTGCAGCTCACGAATTGTCTGAACCAGAGTATTCGCGTGAAGCTCACGTGAATAACGGCGGTGAATATACAAGTGTGAAGCGCACAAAAGTAATTACCGTGTAGAGACGTGATCAAGCGATCTAGCGAGTCAAAAGACAACGAGAGTGAGCGCGGTTTCGAAGAGCCTACTTATACTTGCCTGGGCCATCGGTTAGGAGAAATTGAGGAGTGGGATTTTTGAAATTGTAAGTATTGAGACGTGATTATTGTATGACCGGCTCGTATTTCGGTTTGGGTCTATGCTACGGTCGATTTTGAACAGTGCCATTGTCAAAGGGGTCCTCTAGCGTCTTCTGACGAATTTATTGTTTTATGACTCTGGTGCGGCTGGAAAGTATCAGCTGACCATGGGAAAGTCAGCCTAGCCGTGCAGCTCTCAATGCCACTTGACGTAGCGTAGGACCACGCTTAGCGCCAAGGGGGGCCTGTGGCCCAAAGCCTAAATTATGGTTTCCGGCGAAATTGCAGGAAACCGAGTGTCGTGTGTTTAGCGACACTCGTTACGACGTATTTCGTCTATGGGAGTTGCCCTTGTATTGGGAGGTCATTTGTAGCCTCCCAAATATTATATCATTGGCTGGGGCCCCCTATTTTGTACTTCGCGGAGGGATTTTTCAATCCCACGAGGTTACTTGTTTCTCACGCGTTAGTTGTAAGATCAGTCGTGAATTATCTGTCGCTATTATACCGTCTCTTTTATACCGTCTTTCACATTCAGTTTATTAAAGGTTACTTAGTTATCCGAAACCCGATTATCTCTTTATTTAATTTACCCCTCTGTGAGGTGTGTATCTCAGCGGCTCACAAATTACTGTTTGAGCACTGACACCACACAAGCGCAAGGATCCGCCATCACCTAACGTTCGTTGGCAGTCGGGGCATTACCCTAACGACCGGTACGGCGAGGGAGACAATGGAAAATAGGCAGTGGATTTAAAATATGGAATATCGGGTCGATGGCCCACGAGACAAGTACAGTGCGGAACGTAAACAGCCGTTGCCGAATGGTTTACAGTAGCGTTCGTTCATCTCGGTGTAGGTGTCGAGTTCGATTAGCTGAGCTCGTCCAGGTATAGAAAACCTATAGCGATGCGCGGTTCTTATACCTGGGCACAAGCCAGAATTCAACATAAGAAATTTCGCTACTATATAAGAACTCGTTAGCGAGAAATAACTCGCGTCGCGGAACGAAAAGCACAAATGGTTTTAAATCTTAAACATTATTTAAAAAAAATGATTTTTGTAACCAAACGATATGTGACAAAATATGAAAATCACAATTTTTCATAAATTTTATAGATAAAGTATTTACTCGTGGTGTGCAGGTATCAGATAATGTTGTAACGGTTCTGGTTTTCCGCGGTTCGGACGATCTTCTCGCGGCGGTATTCCTCCTTGTGCTGATCAGCTCGTCGAACTAGGGTTCGGTGGCGAGGAAGTCGGTCGGTACAAGAAGCGCTGAGGTTAGGTCGTGAAAATAAAGGTAGACGTTAGTTACATTGAATCTCTATAACTGCCGCTCGGTGTTTTAAGGCGCGCGACGCGGGTGTTTGTACGGACGTGGTGCACGGCGGTATTCAGGACATGCTTTGATCAAAACCTGATTTTGATAAAAAATGAAGCATTACGTGAGAACTGAACGTGCAAGAAAGTTCAGGTTTAAGTCAAAAGATAGAGGCGATTTTCCTCTGTATATCCTTGTAAAGAAGTATATTTTTTGTACTTTCTAATAACTATAAATGCTTGTTAAAGTTTGAATAAGAGCTGATGCCGGTACTTCATACGCTGTTGTCACATACTCCAATACTGCGACCACTCGATATCCGCACTGACCTATGCCGCTTAGCTATAAGGGCCCGAGTGCCATAAATAACATTGAAAACTGCAGCGAGAGTCCCACCGTCCCGTCGACGAATTGTAACGACGCCGGTACGTTTCCAAACGCCAAGTCTCCACCGGCCATAAAAAACAAACATCCTCTCCGTCTTCTCTCTCTTTCTCTCCCTTTCCTTCTTTACTTTCTCTTCCTACAACCAAATCGCAACAAGACTTTAGCCCATCCTTGAAATAGACGAAAACCAGACAACCTCTCCAGCGACCATCCCTTGAACCGTCTCCAACTTTCACTTTTGTGTGTGTCGACAGTCCGTTTTGTAACCAGTGCATTGGACGTTTTGGGTGGCCAGCAAAATCGCGAGGAGAGATCCCACGAATGGAGCCGCCTTAGGCATCCTGAGAGGGCTGGTGGTGCACGGGGCACGTCCTGAAACTTGCCGTACTCGGCGCGCGCGGTTTGAATTAGCTGCCGATCGGTGATTTACGCGGAATTTCCTCGGGGAACGCTCTCGAAATTCGTGACTGTCGGTTCGGTACGCTAGATGGGGGTCTGGTCCATTCGAAATGTCGTATCGGCCGCAAGAAATAACGGAAAAATTACGTTGCAAAATCTGCAACGTCACAACTCCCCCTCCCCCCCTTAAAAGTGGACCGGAGCACCTCGAAAACAACAAAAGAAAAAAAATTCAGCTGTTCCCTTCGGAAGTTTCCCCCTACAAGAGGGGCCCCACGCCAACGGACAAACACACCCACCCACCTGTACAATTTTTATAAAATACTTACACTATTTCTTTCCTGCTGGCATTTGATACGGACCAGATACAATAAGCTACGCTGAGGATCGGGAATCGTGGAAGGGTTCTGTTCATAAACAACTCTGGTGTTTCCGAGACGGGAATGAACGAAGTGTTTTATTAATCTCTACCCGTGACGAGACGGAGGACAGCAAAAAGAGAAACAAAAAAGGAACCCTTACAGCGGTATTCCTATGACCCGAAATTATATACAAAAAGAAATTCTATTGGCCCCTCTTCGGGCAGCACGTGATGCACGTTCGCACCGAGCACTTTTTCCGTCCGCAGCGATAACAATGGGGAGTGGGGGGTGCGGGGCATCTCTTCTTGCGGTGCCCGTAGCTATCACAATTCCAGCAGCAGTCGGGGTCTGCCACTGTCGACCTATCGGGAGTCGGTTTTCGCTGCCCCGGCAGCTCCTCGTCCTTTTCCTCCCGGTCAGAAGTTGTTGTTTGCGGTTCCGGCCGCTCCTTCTCCTCTTCCTTCCGATCGGGAGGGGGTGGGAGGGGATCCAGCGGCTCCGGCAACTGGTCGTCCCTCTCTAGGGACCCCAATAGATCTCCCTCCGGGATGATCTGCTAGTCAGCATACGCTCGCTCCCTCTTGACCCAGGCCGATCATTCAGGCATTTGCAGACCGCGCTAAAAAAATCGGCGCAGGGCGTCGATGTGGTGCTCCGCCCCCTCGAGTTGGGCCTCTATGGCCCAGTAAGCTTCCTCGGCCTCCTAGATACTATTTAACTGCATCTGTGGAGAAGCGTGAATTTCCAGTAATGCGCAGTGTTTTTGGCCCTTAAGGTTTGTACGCCTTAAGGTCCGACACGTGAGCTTTTCCGGCTTCCCCCCCCCCCCCCCCCGTTGTTTTTAATCGGTACACGACCGCGGACAATCGTTTGTCCACGATAAATGGCCCACTGTACCTCGGGCACAACTTCGCGGCGACATTATTCGCGGCCGACGACAAGACCCTATTCCGCTTCAGTACGGAATCCCCCACCTCGAAACGTATGTCGCGCCTACGCAGGTTGTAATAATGGCCTGCGATTCGTATGCGCGATCGAGGTTTTCCGTGACCCAGTGACGTAGGGTGGACAAGATCGCCATGCTTTCTTTCCACGCCTCCGTTGACGTCACTTCGAGGTCGATCGGAGCCTCCGCTTCGCCCCTGCGGCACGAACTAGGTTTCGGTTCTCTTCCGAAATTCAAAAAGGCCGGGGACGCTTGGAGCACGGAATGGTACGCGGTATTATACGCGAAACGGAATTTCGGTAAGTTCGCGTCCCATTCGCGACGGTCTCTTCCCATGTAAGCGACAAACATCGTTTTTAAAATTCGGTTAACCCGTTCAACGGGATTCGCCTGCGGATGGTACGGTGGCCTGGTCGTTATCGCGATACCGTAGGTTTTCGCGAGCTCGGGAATCGCTTTATTCACGAAATCGGTGCCGTTGTCTGTCAGCAATACTTCTGGGGTTCACCAGCGCGAAAAGACGAGCGTTTCCAAGGCCTCGGAGATTTTAATACTCGTGGCTCGTCGAAGGGGACAACACTCTACCCATTTCGTAAATAGATCTTCGCTGACCTTACAAAATTAACGTCCTAAAACTAACGCATACACTAGATACACATTCCGGCAAGTGCACGAGCTGCGTAATCGGCCGGGTGAAGTTTCCTCCGGCAGTACGCACGGTTACGATGCGGACACGGCAGTCCGTGCCGGGGTGCAGCGACTCCACGCGCGCGAGTCGCAAGACGCAGTAGGAGTGTTGGGGTCACGCATGACCACGAGTTCCCCTGGTTGCACGTTGTGCTACGCGCGCCACCACTTCCTGCAACGTGTGGAGGTACTCCCGTTGCCATTGTCGCCAGAAATCCGCGCGCGTATGCTCGAACATTTTCCAGCGGGACAAGGGCGTCGCGGCGCTGTCGACGAGGCGTTCGCCGGGTAGCGTGAGCGTAGGAGCCCCGGACAGAAAATGCCGCGGTGTAAGGGCCGCACAGTCTTCCGGACTACTCGAGAGCGGGGTGAGAGGGCGGGAGTTAAGGCACGCTTCTATAGTACAGAGCAGAGTCCTCATTTCATCGAAAGTGAGGGTGTGCGTTCCGACTACTCGCGTAAGGTGGCGCTTGGCGGCCTTAACGCCCGCCTCCCACAATTCCCCGAAGTGAGGGGCTCCGGGCGGGGAGAAGTGCCACTCGATCTCGGCCTGTCCGAGGAACGAAGCGACCTCAGGAGAATTTACAGTACTGCGGCTCATCGACGCGAGCTCTCGCGCGGCTCTGCGAAAATTAGTGCCGTTGTCAGAATAAATAGTGGCGGGACGCCCCCGCCGTGAGACGAATTGACGCAGGGCTGCCAAGAATCCCGCGGTTTTACAGTCACTGACGAGTTCAAGGTGAATGGCGCGGGTCGCGAAGCACACGAACACCCCTACATAGGATTTCTGAGCCCGATAGCCTCGTCCCTTCCCCATGCAGGTCCAGAGGGGGCCCGCATAATCAACCTCCACATGCTCAAAGGGCGGGAGGGTTGTACCCGCGCCGAGGGCAGGGCGCAGCCAGAGGTCTTGGAGCAGGATCTTGGCGGCAATCACTACCGGAGCCACCCAGCCCAACGTGTCGTATAGCCGCGCGATGGTCGACAAGACCGCTGCCTTCGAGACCGCCACAGCGGGGTCAGGGACGACGGCGAACCCGAAGGAGTCTGACTCCGGGTTCCAATCGACGTCCAAGACGGGTTGGTTCGATGGAGAACCCTGACTCAGACTCACTGCGATACCCTCGTGCTGGTGGACCAACACCAGAGGGGTGTTAGCCGCCCATTTTCCGATCTCGAAACCTCCCTCCGTAAGGAGCTGTGTAAGCTCGTCTCGTCACGCGACGACGTCTTCCACGGTGTCGGCCCCGAACAGGGCGTCGTCGACGTAGAAGTCGTCCCGGAGAATTGTACGCGCTCGAGGGAACGCGGCTCCCTCGTCCTCCACGAGTTGCTGTAGGACTCGTTGGGCGAGGTAAGGGGGTCGCACGCGGTGCCGTAGGTCACGGTGGTGAGGCAGAACTCCGACAGCACGTGGTGGGGCTCGCGACGCCACAAAATCCGCTGCAGATCCAAGTCGTCGGCGTGCACGCGGATCTGCTGAAACATTTTCTTTATATCGGCCTTGAGGGCGTACCGTGGGATTCGCCAGCGCAACAATACCGTGACCACGTCGCTCTGAAGTTTTGGCAGTAAGTGGTCATTGAGGGACCGTCCATTGGAAGAGGCGTTGGATGCGTTGAAAACGACGCGGACGCGCGGCGTTCCGTCCCCAGCGCGTTTCACCACCGGGTGGTGAGGCAAGTATACTACGGAAGCACGGACGGGGCAGGGCGTCGCCTCCTCCATGTGGTCGAGCTCCTCGTATTCCGGCATAAATTCGCGATACTCCTCTTCCAACGGGCGGTCGCGACGAAGTCGTCGCTCGACTCCTGGCAGAGTTGAGATGGCTCGGTTTCGTGAGGCGCCGAGATCGAGGGGAAACTCGGAACGGAGGGGGAGGCGGACGGCGTATCGGCCGTCCGCCCGCCGTGCAACGGTGTTTGCGAAGTGAGCCTCGAACCTCAGCTCGTCGGGGGAGAGAGTGGAGCACGGGGTCATCTCCTCCAGCTCCCAGAAGAGTCGCAGCTGCTGCTTAAGCTCGTCGGCCGCGTGGCAATGGAAGGACGTCGCTACAGTCCCGGGGTCAGACACACCGAAAACGGTCTCCTGAGCGATCGGGGTGCCAGCAGCGCCGCGATGAAGTCCCGGACGGATGAGGGACCTGTAGTGGTCCGCGCCAATGATCAGGTCCACCGGCAACGCGAGGCTTGGGTCTGGGTCGGCGATAGGCAGATCTCGCAAATGAGAATACGTGCCGATATCGGTCGCGGCTTTGGGGGCGTACGAGGTCAATCGGCTATGGATGAGGGCCTGGAGGGTGGCAGTACGGGGCTCGCGGTACCCCAGACGTATTCGCACGTCTACGCGCGCCGTGACCTTGCCTACCGGAGCGTCTCCCGCTCCCGTCACGCTAATAGAGACGGCGCGCTTCGGCAAGCCCAATGCCTGGACGAGACCCTCCGAGATAAAGGTTGCCTGCAATCCCTGGTCCAGGAGCGCACGCACCAGCGCGGTGGCGAGGAGGACTTGACGGGAGGCGCTAGCATGCCACTGCGCCATACAGTTATAGACTCTATTTACCGCGGGTCCATTCGCGTAGGATTCGGGATGCGGAGACGCGGGGATCTGCTGATGCAGCAGGGAGTGGTGACGGTGACCGCAGTGGGAGCAGCTGGAGCCGGAGGGACACGCGTTTACCGGATGGCCGGTCCTCAGACAATCGAAGCAGCATCCGCTTCTCTCAAAGCATTCTCGCTGCGACGCAGTTGGCATGCCCCTGAATGCCGTACACTGGTACAGCAGGTGTCCGTCGCCGCGTTTGGGGCAACGGTCCTTCGCGGTCGCGATCGCGTGTGTTCGAATAAGGTGTGGGGGGTGTCGCGCCGCCGACGACCTGCTCCGTTGGACGACGCCACGGTGACGAGCTGGATCGCTTCGCGCGAATGGATTCGCGCCGCGTGGAAATCGTCGAGTTCTCATTAGGAAGGGGGGGGGGGGGGGGTGCGCGCGCCGATGGAATCTTCCCATTTCTGGCGGGTACGAGGATCTAGATTTCGGAGCGTTAACGGCACCAGCAGGTCGTCCCACTGGTCGGTCGGGCGCTCTAAATTTCTGAGTTGAGCCAGGGACTCACTCATTCGGTCACGTAGGGTCGCGAGGCCCTGACTCTGGTCATCGGCGAGCGGCGTGATCGCTAGAATCTGCCCTACAAGGGCGCCAACGACTATCATCTTGTTGTCGTAGCGCTCCTTGAGGGTTTTCCACGCCGTGCCGATGTTCGCGGCTGTCACTGGGTAGTGCGCGACCGTGGACGCGGCTTGTCCTGCCAGCGAGCCCTTCAAATAATGCAGTCGCTAGACGTCGTCCAGGGCGCGGTTTTTTGCGACTAAGGACTCAAACTGGTCGGAAAAACTGGGCCACTCCGTGTAACTGCCAGCAAACTTGGGCAGCGGGATGCGCGGGAGTTTCGCGAGGCCTGAAGGGCCCGCGGGCGTTTCGGGTGCGGGGGGGGCGGGGGGTGTTGCGCCGACAGCTCTCAGACTCGCGACGAGTTCGCAGAAATGGTCACACGCCTTGTCGTATTCAGCTTCCGCGTAGTCGAAAGAAGTTTTTTTGTACAACGAAAAGTAACGGAGATATTTAGGTGTTCTGTTTCTTCGGACTCACCCTGTATACTAATAATCGAAACCGATATCAACCAAAATTTCGGTCCGTCATAACAGATATTTAGAATATCGGTCCTTCATAACTGTTTCAGGGACCGAAGCCGATATCATAACTGTTTTGACAGATACAACTCGTTAGCCATTTGTTTTTGACCGTTTTCGTGGATCTAGTTGCAACATTTATCGTTCATCAGCGTAGAGGGCGTAGGAAAACCAGTTGTTATTGTGTGAGACACGAATCCCCATATGGTGGTTAGTCTACTCTTATACCTCGTCTGTGGTTGTATGGCAGAATGTATAAAAGTATTGACGATGTGCGGATTTTGGTTCTTATTGTAAAGTTATGATTGTTTGTTTATCAAAGAGTAGTTTTACATATATTTATATCGCTGTGAAGGACTGGCGTAAGGGCCGTCACCTTTCTTCCTGCGTCCGAAGCTCTGCCCCTTCGTGAGTCGCGTATTATATATGTACAACATTACGTTAACAAAGATATATCATTGCATTTAAAAAACATCGATGACCTTGAATTCTCATAAAAAAATGACCTTGAAAATTTTTTCCTACGTCTCAAAAAGGCGCGTTTGAGGCGCCTCAGAGGCGCCTTCTGGGAGGCGTTGTTTTTGCGTCTGAAATAAGGCCCCTCAGAGGCGTCTTTCCCGAGACTGAACAACTTGATTTTTTTTGGAGATGTTACGACAGAGATCAGTTTGCAGTGTAATGATTAAAATACTGGTTCTTAAGTTTCCTATTTTTCGGAATGATCGATAATGAAAATATTTTTCAAAATATCGTTTATTATAAACACATGGATGATAAAAGTAGAGAAATTCGTTATATAGGCTTTTACTATTAGATTGTTTTTTCTCACGGAATTAAATAAAAAAGTGTAATATATGCGAAACTGATGAGTTATTGTCCACGATTCGAGAAATCGAGCCACCACCGAGTCCTTTATTTTCGTATGCTTTGTTAGAGTCAAGGCGCCTTTTTTGGTTTATTGTTTGCTAAGGTTCTTTCTTTATTACTAGGACACGGGTATTCGCCGCGTGTGCCTCTCGATGCTACAATTAATGTAGGGTGTGTACCTGCGCCGCTGCAATAATAAAAGTGACTGCGCCACTTTGGGGCGGTCATTTTTCTACTTCCATTCATATGATTTTTAACGAATTATCTGAGACGACCGTAATATATTTTTAATGTAATATGGCGGCTTCCTCCTACGCACGACGCCAGATGGACAGAGAGACAAGAAAACGCCTTTCCCGCTAGTAGCTGATCCGTCGCCGATTCGTATATACAGGGTGTCTCACATAAATGGGAACACCTAAATATCTGTCGTATCTACAGTCCTATCAGAAAACTTCAGAGGACAAAGTGACACTATTGCAAGGGGCAAATATAATGGTAAAGAAAAACATTTTTTATGTCGTGTTTTTTAATGAAATTTCAAGGTCACTGATGTTTTTTTAAATGGAATAGTATATTTTTTTACGATAACATGATAGACAATAAAAAAACTGAATTTAGTGAATACTACCTTTTTGACCTTGAAATGACCTTGAGCAAGAATAATCGTGTTAGAGTGGATAAAATGTGGAAGTGTAAAACTTACGTGTTTCAGCAAAGATTACGCGTTGTTTACGGCGGGTTGACTTTTACATATCATAATGAATGTTCGAAATGTTGACCATCCTCATTTATGCAATATTGCAATCGTGCATTAAATGATTAGTAGGCATTGTCGATTTCCTGAGACGTAAATGAAGCACATGCTGCAGTAATCCTTTGTCGCATATCCTCTGGCTTTGTGGGTTTCAACATGATGGTTGTCCAGCGCATTATTCTAAAGTTGCTAGAACGGTACTAAATACGAAATATCCTGGACGCTGGATTGGACGACGAGGAACAATTCCATGGCCAGCCCGTTCTCCGGATTTGACACCATTGGACTTTTATCTATGGGACAAGATAAAATGTATTGTGTACAAAGATAAACCCACATCGCCAGAGGATATGCGGCAAAGGATTACTGCAGCATGTGCTTCAATTACGTCTGAGGAAATCGACAATGCCTACTAGTCATTTAATGCAAGATTTCAATATTGCATTGTGACGTTGCTCTTTTTCGACGCGGTTTCCGCGGACGAAAGATGAGACAACTCCGGGATTTTACAGGCGCGTAGACCGGGCCTCGGCCGGCCGTACGGACGAGGTCCTCCCGGTACAAAACGCGATTCGAAAACTCGATAGCAATATTAACGGACGATGTTCGGGCGCCAGGTATCGAAAGGATACCACGCGAAACGAGACGGTTTTTTACACTTAGAGAATCGAATCGAGAATTTCCGTTACCGAGATTCGAGCTACGTTACGCGACTCGCTCAGATGTTCGGACGCAGGAAGGACGGGGACGGCCCTTACGGCAGGACGGATCTCGCAGGTAGAGAAATAACAGCGTGATTAGTCTCGAGATTAATGTTTTAATCGGTGTCCTAATTTTTACAATTTGAGCGGCCACGTGGCCGCGACCCGAGAGCCCGCGCTCTTCACACAGAGAAACGAACAGGTGGAGGTTCGCAGCGCGGGTTTGTCAATTCTTTAAATATCGCGAGCATACGGTACTTCGGTATTAGATTCGACGCAATCGATACAATTTCTCGCGAACGCAGATGTACGGCGCAATTATAATACGACTGTCGCGAGGATTCCCGGAACGGAACGGTGCGAGCGTGCGGCGACACGCGATCTTTTCGTCGTGAATGTACGCGGTCGAGATCTACGGACCGGCGTATCGTACGATCCGAAAATTACACACACTCTTTTCGTCGCAGCTCCTTCGAGGAAAACTCCCTTGACTTAACGAACGAAAAATCGGAAACTCTCTCAGAACACCGGTCAACGGCGTGAGGCGTGCACAAGAGGCGAGACGCGCCTCGGCACGTGGAAAACCGAGGACGAGACGGGAAGCGTATCGTCCTCGCGCGGAACTTTATCAGCCAATTCGCAACATTTACCGAAAGGATCACTGTGGCTCGACTTACCGTTCGCTGGAGATGTCGATTTCCCCCTTTGTTTTTCGGGCACTTCAGCACGTAACCACTTCTGCCCCAGCCACACAATCGCAATGCTATTGTTTTCGGATCGGTACTTGACGGGAGCCGACGGGACAGTGATTCTTCGTGATTTCCGTAACCACGATCTACCCGGCGATCCCCACCCTAATTTTCGTCGGTTTGCCTAATTGGGCGGTCTCGCGCGCCAATTTTAATTATGGGCTCCCACGGAATGTCCCTGGCCCTAGACTTTTCCGAAATTACGTTGACGATCGCCTTACGGCGAACGGGGTATCCTTGACGGTCCCAGGGCGCTCTCACACCACCCACGCGTATGGAACCCCTTCCTACGGGATGAGACGGCGGCAGGACCTTGTACGTGGTGTTCCTTGTCGGAAAGTCCGGTGTTGTGGGGGTTCGAGGCCTGCGTCGTCTCCGGGTTGTTCGGCCCGTGTGTGCGAGCTGCCCCTTTCTTCCACCTGTGCACAGGACCTTTGCTTGGCCAGTAAATCACGAAGGTAGAGTCCCACGAAGTGAGCCGTCTTAGGTACCGAAGAAGGGTTGGTGGTGCACGGGGCACGTCCTGAAACTTGCCGTACTCGGCGCGCGCGTTTCGAATTAGCCGCCGGACCTTTAATACTACGGAATTTCCTCGGGGAGCGCTCTCGAAATTCGTGACTGTGCGGCTGTCACGCGAGAGGGCGGTCCGGTCTATTCGAACTGTGGCTTTTAGTCGCCGATCGTAACGTAAAAGTGACGTCGCAAAATCTGCAACGTCACAGCATACATGAGGATGGTCAACATTTCGAACATTTATTATGATATGTAAAGGTCAACCCGACGTAAACAACGCGTAATCTTTACTGAAACACGTAAATTTTAAACTTCCACATTTTATCCGCTCTAACATGATTATTCTTGCTCAAGGTCATTTCAAGGTCAATAAGGTGGTATCTACTAAATTTAGTTTTTTATTGTCTATCATACTATCGTAAAAAAAATGTACTATTCCATTTATAAAAACATCGGTGACCTTGAAATTTCATTAAAGAACACGACAAAAAAATTTTTCTTTACCATTATATTTGCCCCCTGGAATAGTGTAACTTTATCCTCTGAAGTTTTCTGATGGGACTTTAAATACGACAGATACTTAGGTGTTTCCATTTATGTGGGACACCCTGTATACCGTCCTAAGCCGTCCTTACGATATTACTGTTTCTAAGGCAGGGCCCGCTAGATAGCCTTACTGATGACGAGTCCTCTAGAGTGCCCAGGTCGAAACACGCTTTATTTCCTTTTACTCCTTACCCACACATTTCATCCGCTGCCAAATTGCAGACCCCGACGGCGAGAACACAACGCAACAACCGTAGCAAACGACAAAACTATAACCATGAAGGCCCCTGGCAGGGGCCAACAACTACAGTATTTCATCGGTAAATGTCCCAAATGACTAGCACGTAAATGTCTCGGAGATATCCCCACTAGTGCCGAGTGTACCCCCTTGAGTGGCCGCGAAGCTCGAGAGGCCTTGGTCGCCGAGAAATATGACACCATTACGGCTCGGGTATATCGGTGAGATCACACTAATCCGAATTTCCAACTTCTTTATTATTCATTATTTTTTTGATGGGACTTCGATGACCACATTTGTGGCATTTTTCTAATAATAATCATACCAAATATGATATAATTCCGATGATATTTACTTGTGTAATAGACCATTAAAGTTTCGGGCGCGAGGAAGGATAGCGTATGGGAAAGAAAGAGACGCGGAGAGTCACAGTCGGCGGCACAGTTCAAAGGCTCGCGCTTCCTCACCTAACCCAGACCAAGGAATAACTTTTTTATTATTACTTATTTTTTTATGAGACTTTCACTAATAGATTTGTGACATTGTTCTGATTAAAATGATTCCAAACACGATATAATTCGGATCATATACAGGTATATGGTAATTATGTATAGGTCAGGTACGTAATATCGGTGAGACAACAGTAATGCAACGACGACACTTTTTCATTTTTAATTAATCTTTTAGGAGACTTTTACCATCATGTTTGTAATATTTCTCTGATCCAAATTTTTCTGATTATACATACATATCTATTTTTTTAATTGACGATGGAGTAAGGTTTGGTGACAGACAAAGAGATTAAAAGATAAAGACATTAAAGACACACTCTCCTGACTGGGACATTTCGCGACTTTGAAAACGGGCAGAAGCTCAGCTACATCCACATTAACCGCCTTGTCTTCTGCGAATTGGTCGATCATACATAGTAAGAATGCAGAGAAGGGAAAACCTAAGAAAATCCGGAGAACCGAATGTCAAGATTATAATTTGGGGATGGTTTATGACACGGTCACGGATTTATATTTTGGATTTAGGCACGTAGATGCAATTTTCAACGAGACGATGCGACTTGCAGTGTCCCTTTTTTTACTATTTACTCTCTTTGTCTGTTACCAAAATTTACTGCATCGTCAATTAAAAAAATAGATATGTATGTATAATCAGAAAAATTTTGATCAGAGAAATATTACAAACACGATGGTAAAAGTCTCCTAAAAGATTAATTAAAAATGAAAAAGTGTCGTCATTGCAATACTGTTGCCTCACCGACGTTATGTACCTGACCTATACATAATGACCATACACCTGTAAATATATATTAAAATGATACCAAACACGATATAATTCGGAGCAAACGGCAAACCGATATAATTTGGAGCAATCGGCAAACCTCAAACAATGATATCCCTCGCGTATAAATGAGTCTGCACAGATTCGTGTTGGGCACTTTTATCGATTAAATACTGTATATGTAATGCATCGATTCAATGGAACGTGTACAGTATCATTAGGGAAGAATTAGAGAACGAAATTACTTACGTAAAATGTTTAAACGAGTCATTCATTCAATTTTATAGTTGTAAACCTCTTGTAACAGAGTTTCTATCATTTACTAAACTTTTTGCATTGTATTATTATATAACTCCGTCAAACTATGAACACGTGTGTCTTTCTCAGACTATACAGAGGAAACACCAGTAACAGGACACACATTTGAAATCGTGGTTTTATGATGCTAACGTAGCTTACACTACTCTTCCTGATTATGTAAAATAGTAACTGAACATGCCTTACTACATACTTACAATCTCACATGAGAAGTATTTGGTTAAGCCTCAAAGATAGAGAAATTTCGGATTAATTTTAGAACAAATCCAGCATTTTTAATCTCCACGACTTTTGAGACACTTCTGATAGTTTGACGGTAAAGTGTTTCCAACAAAAGTTAATCAATTATCGATGGTATATAAATGGCATCGTTACGATTTTGACAATAAGTATCATTTCGATGAAAAGTCAAGGTCACTTTGACTTTTCTAAGTGGCACTGCGTACATCTGACTGCATAATCTTGTGGGTGATCTGAAGACGAATTCAATAAACTAACTTTACCATGACCTTGAGTGGACCGTGAATTAAGAAATTGGTATTCTATAGTAAGTTCAAAATAAGCAATTATCAAAAATAATAGAGATTAAATGTGGACCAACCTGTATAATAAGTTGAACAGAAAGTTATTGTGTTTTTATCTCATTAGATACCACTACATTACTTTCATAAAAACAGATGTATTTAAACGACCACACAATTTTCGCTAGTTCCCACTACTCTTCTTCTACAGGGTATCCCATTTGAAATACCCTCACCAAATATCTCTAAATATATAAATAATATGAAAACATCTTTTAAATGGAGCTTGTATGGTTACGCGCGGGACACGTTAAGCTATTATGCATTCGAACTTGAGACGACCTTGAAAAGGCCTATAAAAAGCACTTTTGAATTTTTAAATTGGTGCCCATATATTTTATTGTATGTTATTATTGCTGGAATCTAGATGTTTTCGAAACACTAGTTGAACATAATTTTAGCATAAGCCATTCCCGAGATACAATAAACTCTCAAAGTTAACGGGCCGCCGCGCCGCGGCGGTATTAGCATTACACGATATATGTACATACATTATAGTGGCTCTAAAAAGAACCGATTGCATTAGAATCGCCGGAAAAGCACACGGAGCTAGTAAATGTTCGAATTCACGACCGTTTACATACTTCGTTGCATAAGTGCATTCGCCTTCACATAAACCGACAAAACCGACGCTGGCGCCCGCTAACTTTGAGAGAGTTTATATCTCGGCAACGGCTAATGCGAAAATTTCGTTCAACTAGTATTTCGAAAATATCTGAATGCCATCAACAATGATATGCGATAAAAACTATGAGTACCAATCTATAACTGCAAAGTGGTCCTGGTAATTATTTACATTAGGGGCTTCCGCGCCGACTTTGATGACGTTGAAATATGTTGTCAAGGACATCATTCTGAACAACTTTTTCCTATACATGTTACCGCCGCTCAGCTTTAGTTTCCGAAATATTCTCAAAAAAGTTTCAACATCTCAAAAAGTGATCGGAGTAGGTCTGGGTTAGGTCTGGGTTATTTATATATTTATATACTGGGTTATTATATATTTTCTTGATTGTTGCAGATATCCAAGAATTCGTATAGTTTCATGCTTAATACTCTGTATGCTAACACAGCTGACAATGAAATGAGTTCGCGTTCGACATGATTCATTTCACGTTTCAGTTCGTAAACATAAACAAACAAGACAGTGGGTCTCAACTGATTGAAGTCGTTTTAAGTTGTGACCGTGGCCGCGTCATCGGCAGCCACAATTTCAAATCTAACACAGACCTACTCCGATCACTTTTCGAGATGTTGAAACTTTTTTGCGAATATCTTGGAAACTAAAGCTGAGCGGCGGTAACATGTACAGGAAAAAGTTGTTCAGAATGATGACCTTGACAGCATATTTCAACGTCATCAAAATCAGTGAGGCCCCTAATGTAAATATTTACCGTGGTGCTTTATAGACCTCTTCAGGGTCATCTCTGTGCCGAATAAACGAGTGGAAACACATGTTTGTTTACTTACAATTAGATACTTTAATAATATAACACTTATAACTATATACAGGGTGGCCCACATAACTCTGAACAGCTCAATATCTCGAAAACTATGCCATCGATTTTAAAGTTCTTAGTCTTAAATTGCATGGAACTGAAGGGCCTTTCTGACTACATAAACGTGAAGTAGCCTCCCTTCTCCTTTAACGGGGGAGGGGAGGTACCTTTGTAATTTTAAATGGAACCCCCTATAAAATGTTACATATTTAGATTCTACCGGAAAAAAACAAGTCAATTTTGTCTGAAACATTCTTTTGTCAGATACTACCATGATGAGATATAACAGTTTGAAGTTGCGTTATGGAATTATACGCGCTTGAGTCCATTGCTTATTCATGAAGAAACACAAACAATAATATTTACAATTCTTGAGTTTGAATCACTTATCTCTGAAAACGTTTTCAGTTTAGAGCTGTTATTCAAGCAGTAACATTGTGATTATGGTTACTTTTGACACAGAAGTGAATATGTTATTAACGTTAGGTGAATGCCAAAAAAATTATCGGCGTGCAGAAGTGGTTTTTTGAACGTTATGGGATCAAAAAATGTCATGCAACATTTCATAATTTAGAAAAGCGGTTTCGCGAGCACGGTGAATTGTGTAAAAAAACTCGCAATAAACCTAAAGCTGTCACTAATGAAAATAATAGTGCCAGTGTTCTTGCTGCAATTACATTAAATCCTCATATTAGTCAACGTACAGTTGCACAAACATCACGTATTAGTCGTCCATCGATTCAACGAATTTTGAAACGGCAAAAGTATCATCCATATCTAATGGTTTTATCACAAGAGCTTTCGACAGCAGATTACGATCACCGCGTAAGATTTTGTGAGTGGCTGCAGCGTGTTGTGGAAAATGACTTTTTGTGCAAAATACTTTTTTCCGATGAGGCCACTTTTATGAATTCAGGGCATGTAAATAGACATAATCTGCATTATTGGGTCGTGGAAAACCCAAATAGGATGCGATGTGTTCCCTTTCAACATCGATGGTCTTTAAATGTTTGGTGTGGCCTAATAGGAGATTTTGTGATTGGACCTTATTTTGTTCAAGAAACTGTAACATCTGCAAGTTATTGTGATATATTAAAAAATCATTTGCCTGCGCTTTTGGAAGATGTGCCACTGCACGTTAGAAGAGAAATGTGGTTCCAACAAGACGGCGCTCCTCCACATTTTGCAATCATCACCAGGCAATTTTTGAACGAAAAATTTCGGAACAAATGGATAGGTCGTGGGGGACCTCGTCAATGGCCTCCTCGATCCCCCGATCTAACACCATTAGATTTTTTCTTATGGGGATATGTAAAGGACAAAGTTATGTTTGAACCACCGACGACAAAAGAGGATATGAAACAAAGAATACGTGACGCTTGCGCTTCAGTGACTCCCGAAATGTTAAAAAATATTAGAACAACTTTGATGTTTCGAGTAAATAAATGTTTCTAAGCCCGTGGTGGACATTTTGAACATTTAATTTAAAATACATTTTATTTCTTCACGAATAAGCAAAGGACTCAAGCGCGTATAATTCCATAACGCTATTTCCGAGCGCTTCAAGTACCTACAACTCGAAACTTCAAACTGTTATATCTCATCATGGAAGTATCTGACAAAAAAATGTTTCCGACAAAATTGACTTGTTGTCTCCTGTAGAATCTAAATATTGAACATTTTATAGAGGGTTCCATTTAAAATTACAAAGGTACCTCCCCTCCCCCGTTAAAGGGGAAGGGAGGCCACTTCACGTTTATGTAGTCAGAAAGGCCCTTCAGTTCCATGCAATTTAAGACTAAGAACTTTAAAATCGATGGCATAGTTTTTTGAGATATTGAGCTGTTCAGAGTTATCTGGGCCACCCTGTATAATACAGGATATTGTAATACTTTAACTCTCACACGCGCTCGCCATGTATCGTGCATATACGTACTGTTAAAATCCTAACCTCAAACAATCTTCTCATTCTTCTTCTCATTCCGGTCTCTCACTCACTCTTGTGCCCACTCTTCCATCTATACCAGGCCTTGGCGCCGCTGGCCCGCGGAACAGCCTCGGCGAGGCAGTCCCCGGCACGTCCACTCCCGACTCTTCCTTCAGCACCGTGAGTAACCTGCCGCCGGGGCAGCATCGTGGAGTTCGTGCTGAAGGAAGAGTCGGAGTGGACGTGCTGGGGACTGCCTCGCCGAGCAGGCGAAGGGAAGAAACAGCAACATTTGTTCTGCGTTGCAGCGGTGCCCAGGCCTGATCTATACCATTCATTCTCAACTCTCACATACAATATAAACAATCACCATTCACAATCACAAGGTCGAATAAACAATATCTTGATACGCGTAATAGTGTGGAATCAGGACCCCCCAGACCAAATACTGTATGGAGATTATGAAAGGTAGGAGGGTTCCGTGGGTATGAGTAAGATCTGATCAGCTACAGCCGCGAGGGTCCCGGGTTCGATTCCCGGCACGGAATTCCTAATTTTTCCCAAAGTCCTATAATAGCAACAAAAGAATTCATAGGAAATTCGACACTTTCCGTTTATTACCGCAATTAAAATGTGTTGAAATGGGAAATTTATTTATTTATTTGTCGTGTCGTTGTTTTTTGTTGTCGTGTGAGAATACATGACAAGACCACGCGGGTCATGTAAACATCCGCGGATGTCTCGCGTTCTCTCTCTGGCTGCCGTGCACACAGCCGATCAGCGAGACCCGAGTTGTTGCCCGAGTAACTTCAATTTGTTGTGTCTGTGCTCGAAATAAAGCCTTGCATTGCCATGTGCAAACGATATTTGATTTCATCGTTCCTTACTCCTTGAATCACAATAAAATGTAATTTACTCTTTGCTATGCTAATGCGTATATCGTTTAACTAAACCTCGTTCTACAAATAAACATGTCTGTATGTTCATGACTTGTGCAAATACTTTCATAGGCAATAGCTGGGTTTGTAGCAACTGTTTGTACCTGTACTGTTATGAATTCTAGAATTGCATGTAGTTGGATATGGATTAACAGCTTTTCTGACATGTATCAAATTTCTCAGTAAAAATAAAATATTCTGTTGACAGTAGAGGCGGTCCACATTGCCAATCAACTCTGCCAGTATGGCTACTTCTTCCCGGTAAATGACTCCAAGACACTCACCGTTAAAGATGATAGTTCTCTATATAGATTTCAGGTACTGTACAATTTTCTTATGTCTAAAAGTCATATCATTATTATAGTTATACTCTACATAACCATGCTTAGACGCTTCAATTATCTCACGAAATTCAGAATTTCCTTAAATACCGACATTATATTAATTTTTATTTATGATTTCTATCGATCGAATTTTGAGTTACGAATTTTTCTTTATTATATTAATTACACTTTGTAAATAATGCTTTATTTTATTATCTATGGCACATGTTTTATTCTATGTATGATTTCCAAAACGAAATAATAACTAAGTAATATATTCCCATTAAAAATGATTAATCATTGACATATTTGAGTGGTACAAATGTCGACTAAGCATAGTTACAATGCCCGCGTGTCGCGAATGCCGCGCCGCGCCCACAAGACGTCAATGAATATCTTCTTGACCTGCTCATACACTAACCGAATCAGATACTTTTCGCGAATCGTTTCTTTACCAGAAACGTCTGTAGAATTCAATAGTGTATAGTAAATTTTTGCTAGATAAAGGACTTTTCAATGTAGCATATGAAGTACCGACATCAGTTCTTTTTCAAACTTTAACAAGCCTTTACAACTATTAGGAAGTACAAAAAAATATAATTGGCTATGTGGATATATAGAGGAGAGTCGTCTCTATCTTTTGACTCAAACGCGAACTTTCTCGCATGTTTAGATTTCGAGTAACACCTAATTTTTTATCAAAATCATGCGTTTGTACAAAAACCAATGTTTTTCGGAAACGGTGCGTCATACAGCAATTCTGTTTTCGGATTTGGTTTTGAATTAGTTATTGTAGGTCATGAAAAAAGTTTTATTTTGTTGGTCTGTGTTATGTTCTTTCTGTTATGCACGAGCTTTGAAAACGATCGTTTAAGTACACATATGAAAAATAAACTACTATATAGTACAATTCCTATGACCGCACAATATCGATAATTCAACCATTAAAACATTCACATTTGTTTAACATATACAGACACCATATTATTGGCCATGGCAACATAGAACCCCTGATAACGTGGAGTATGCTATTTATCTGGCTAAGAGAACTCTGAGGAACAAGCAACGGCATGCTCTTGAGGATTACGAGATCGTATGTAAATCCCTTTGATTTTACCCGGATCAATATTTGATTTACGTCGTCCTCCTTTCTTACTCAATAATTTTATATTCGTAGGAAGCTTTAAGCAGTTTGCGTAGAAACTTACAAAGCAAATGGGATGCGATACAACTTCAAGCCGAGGAGCAGGTAAATAATTAAGCGTTCACGTGTATCAAATTGGATGCTCGTGAGGAAAAGAGTAAGGAAAAGGGTAGATGATGTGGCATATTAGCATGATTAAGAAACCGCGTACGCCAAGCGAGCGTGTCTAATTACAATTTCGGACGTCCGAGCAAGTGATTCCTTGAAATGGTGTTAATTTTGTGAGCCCAGGTGCGATTATCAAAGGAACGGAAGAAGGGGGACAAGATAGTGAGCGATTCCCAAGAACGAGCCTTTTGGAGAGTGTACAGGCCACCGCCCGGTTGTATCAGTAGTCTCGACATAGCACCTGTACCTACGCGTTTTCGTCCTGGACTTTCACGAATACCATCGCGCAAACGTACTCTATCTGATTTGCAACGCGAGGTAACTTATGTTTATTTTCACATTATCTTGATCTAGATATTTTAGATATCTTGCACCTAATTCTATTAATAAAAAAGCTACTTTTTACCTGAAATTTGTTTTTTTTTTTGTATTACTTATAATCTCCTATACAAAGTGAATCAGCTAATTGTAAACGTGTCACCCAAATTACTTGTAAACTAGGATATGAAATATGAACAAATGTTTGAAGCGAAGTTATATTTTTGATTGTAAGGGGTAAATTTAAAACTTGCGATTGAACGAAGAATTGAACCCCAAGAAAAAACTACGAGGGTACTTTAAATAAAAAAACTAATACTTATTGAAATATTCGATAATAATTTGTAACGCAAGTAATGCTCAAAATCGGTAACTGCGAGTAATACAATTTGAAGCGTTTCTCGATTTGTAGCAGTAATTTCAAATTGGATGTTTAACAACCGTCACAGAAATCAAGATATACCACGAATGATACAATGTATACAATCAGGACAAAGTCATCATTCATTGCACGGATTTTACATTCACGAAAGTTTTTTGTTATTCGTATATCTGAATAACTATTAACTTTTTACTTCATACACCGCACCGTTTGATTACTTTGTTATAACTTAAGAGAACGAGTACCTATTGCTTGCACTTATCGATCGATTATGCAAATGTATTAATCGAAACGGAAAACATTTCCAGAATTACGAGCATTAAAGATCATTTGAGAATATCTCGTTAACTATTGGTTTTTTACTCCATGTACCCTTGTTTCAACGTTGCCTTCAAGCGGGGTTGGCGATGAAAGAGAGGAATGAGTTCGGGAATCGCGAGGTCGAATGATTGCGAGAATTTACCGGGTAGTTTCTGAAACCGGGTTTCTTCTATTTCACTCATCACTTCAATTTGTCAAGAGTTCATAATTTCGATTTACAAAAGTCTTCTCAGCGTGTAACGCGGTTAACAAAAAATTTCAATTTTTCACGCCGGGGTGCTAACACCGAACCGAACATCATGCAATTCTGCTCGCAGAGAAAACAGTAACCGAACACGACTTGTTTGATTACCGGGAAGATGACTTCGACCGAATACAAAGGCTTTATTCACAGAGGAAAAGCGCGGAGTCAAAATTCATACGTGCTCGCAGGGGAGCTTCTAAAATCGTGGTGCCATTGAGGTGACGCAGGGGGGTTTGCGTTGCCGAGTGCCGAGTGATCGCAGGGTACACCTGAGCGTGTCAAACAACCCTTGTATTTTTTTTACTCGGGATTCAATACTTTGCTTAAACGCAAAATTACTCTTAAAACCATGCGACATTCGTTTCAACCATTTTTTCATGTACCAAATAGTTTACAATTAATCTACTTAGTTTAGTAATTAAGTAACTTATACTAATTTAATAATTCAAATATTATATTATATTATATATATATATATATATATATATATATATATATAGTAATTAAATATATATATATATATAATATAATATAATATTTGAATTATTAAATTAGTATAAGTTACTTAATTACTAAACTAAGTAGATATAGTAACATTGCTTAATCCTCATGTATTATTGAGTATAATAAGCTTCTTCATAAAACCATTCAAAGAACTGCTTAATAAAATCGGTTATTCTTCAAAGTAGTTAAATTCATCATTAAGCTGATGATGAATTTCATCAAATTATCTTTATTAGATTAGTGGAGCAATATAATTCATATTATTTATTATCAGTGATATAATATTCGGATGATGATAGTGACTTCTGCTTACTTAAAATTAGGTGGCCTTTTTGGAGAACAGCTTAACACGCACAAGGATAAAGGTTTCGACTGCAATTGAAAATTTGAAATCATATTTCGAAACGTATGTGGAATACGATCCAATGTTTGTACAACCACAACCATCCAACCCTTGGATCACGGACGATCAAATATTTTGGCAACTAAACAGCCCTGTGTTAGTATTAAAAAAAAATAGTTTTCCTTACCGTAACAGATTATATTTCGAATGTGTATTATTTCCTTCTGTTAATTCATTATATTCTGTACTTGCAGAGTGGACAGTCCAACGGAGAAGCGTGTTAAGCGTTGGGCTCTATCAATGGAAGAGTTAATGTCTGATCCTACAGGTAAACACTTTTCAATTTAATCACATTTTACTTTCTTTATGTACGATCATATTTTGGTACTCTATATACATTTTAATACATTTTTATCATTTACTGAGAGATTATTAAAACTAATAATTTCTGTTTTTCATTTACATTCGTCCCGGAGATTATATTCACAAGTCTTAGAAATGAATCTTCCCCCTATCAATTGGAACAGCTAACAATAAGTCAAATAAAGTAAATGTAATAACTATAAACTACGGACTTCGTGCATTTGTGATAACAATAATTAGATGAAATACCAATTTACAAATACATTAGAATCTTCTCTTCAATTCAATAAAATGATTAGAAAAATAAATACAGTTATATTTTATTTCTGCTTCTATAAAGATCTACAGTCAAGTAATAACATTGACGTTATATCTACAATATCCACTGGATGATCGCCGTCAAATTTATCATGGCAAACAGAAATCTGGAAGTAGAATTGCGATACTGCCTTCAGATTAGGAAAATCATAAGTTGTTTTAGAATGCATAGTTTGTAGCAGCAATTGCGAGCTTCTATATACAGAGTGTCCCAAAAATGTCGTCTTTCCTTGAAAGGAGCGGTCCCTCAGACTATTTGAAGCGACATTTTCCTTTGCAAAAATCCCCGTTTCGGCTTTGTTAAGGAGTTATTAACGAAAAACACGGACCAATCAGAGCGCGACCTAGACGCGTATTGGCAAAGACGGCCGCGCGCGACAGCAGTCGAGCGATGGTGATACACCGCGGACGAAAACAAGGAACAAACAAAAGAATGTTTTTTCAAGTACTATTTCGCATAGTTCAAATTTGAATATGTTGTACTTTTTAGTAACCTATGAACGAATCTCGAAGGATTTTTCGAAATCTTAAAAAATGTTCGTTCTACAAACGTGCAGAGAAAAGTGTCAACTTTTTTCCATTAGATTATAAGACTAGAACTAGCATACCGAGGAAAATGAGATTTTAGGAGCTTATAGCGAACACATAAGAGTATCTATTGAAAATATTTAGATTTCGAAAAAATGGTTTTTTCACCAATTATTTTGCAAGTGTTTTAAACAAATACAATTTTCTTGTAGCCGGGACTTTTTTAAAAATTCGAAAAAAGAGGTGATAGCTCCAAGTCTCCTCTTTACGGACCTATTTTTGAAGAGGCAGACACTTTAAAAGTGACGGAATTCAAATTATTTAAAGCGAACGCTGCACCGCGATATTACAGTCGCGAACGGCCCGAACGGCACGCGGCACGAACAGCTGTTAGATACGCGACCACCGCACACTCTAATACTCTAATAAAGTTAAAAACTGAAAAAACCGTGCTTACCTTGGTTCTCATGTAAATCCCCAGCGAGGTGAAAATGCTTCCAGTATTCACAAACTATCCGTTGTACAACATTGAACCTACCCACTCGTTAAATTCACAAGAGCATGTTCAATATTCGCTCTATGAAATTATCGAGCAGAAGGGGTTAATGTCCATTCACTGCACAATGCGGCCCACATTATAATTTATTCACGATCACAGTAAAATTATTCACACATATCCATTGGGTTCACAAACGTTGAATAAAATCCACACAAGTGATTTACAGAAATCCACATATCACGCACAACTAGTTCACATTTCATGCACGTAAATCGACTGTTTCGACTGCCGCTGCACGAAAAATCGTCCGTCCATGCCCGCGACCGTAGGAAGACTAGTTCAAAACAGCTGAAGAAGTTCATGACCTCTCAACAGCACACTGCCGCAGTGATGTCAGAATCGTCCATGGCTCCCTTTACGTCGGTGTTCAGACGTACCCCCCACTTTGCTTCCACTAGCGCTACGCACACGAGGAACCGCTACCTCCACCCCTACCCTGTCCGTGTGTGGTGGCTGGCTGGCCCAGGTCGGCCGTAGATTTCGAACGTACGAATCGTTCCACGGAATTTCAGCAATTTCAACTGACCGACAAGGCGCAAACGGGCGCATTCGATTCTCGGTGCAGCACAGCACACATTTTGCTATAACTTTTGACCTAAAAAAACTATCAAACCGAAGACTAAAATTTTTTTTAATAAGCGGGATTAATGGTTTATCTTAAAAAATGTTTTATATTTTTTAAATAATTTTTTTGTTGACTTTTAAGGTATGGCCGTTTAATATGGACCAGAGGGCCCCCAATACAAATTGATTTTTAATCAAACCGTGCTCAATAAACAATTACGAAAAAATTCATGAATATTCTACCTAATAACACACATGACTGAGATTTTTTTCAGATTTTTCAGATTATGCAAACATGTTTCAAAAAATTGAAAATCTCCAAACATTCTAAGCAAATGCATATTTCGTATTGAAGTTTTCAAGATACCAGTTCTATAAGAATTCAGTAGTCAGATATTATTGAAAGAATTGTCTTTAATTTTTCCAGAATTATCTATAAATTGTATCGGTGTTAAAAAAATCGAAATCAATTTTTTCGATACTTCTTTACTTTTTTGTAGGTGTTTTATGTAACATTGATTGTTTTATATTCAAAAAAATAATATACTGATTTAATAATGCAATATACAGTACTTTATTTACGTTACATTTCAATATACATGCGAGCATAACTGCCATTAAGTTTGGTAATCACATAATATATTGTAACGACATTTTACATATTATTTAAAGTATTTGTAAAAGGTACTTGTACTAGTATTTTTTTGTAAATATATTTTTTATAAAATAAGTACTTTTTCAAAAAAATAGCACGTTTAGTCGCACCATGTCTGTCAATAACGTCCTCAAAAGTCAAGAGCGACCATATAGCAGGCCTATCTTTCGGTTGTGCGTTTATTTATTTTGTTGTAAAATTTATGTAAAATACATAAATAAATAATTACAAAATAAAATGTTGTAAAATATATGTTTATAAAATATTATCCTCGTAAAAATAAATATTAAATATTATATATAAAATGAATATAAAACCTTTTTCAGACTTTAAAAGTGACTTTTAGCTCACTTTGTATTCAATACTGTTTAACAGTTTACCGATATATTATTATAAGTATCGTTTATGAATTTTTTCAGATTATTCAGTTTGGTGCAACGTTGTTAAATTGTTACATTTTATTTATTCTGTAAGCCTGAATTATACATTGAAAATCGCCAAAAACAAGTTATTTAAAAAATACAAAACATATTTCAGCGTACACCATTACATCCAATTTTTACATAAAATTTTAGTACAAATTTCGCTTCGATATCTTTTTTAGATGAACAGTTATAGCAAAATGTGCGCCGCGCCGGGAATCGAATGCGCTACCTCCAGATTGCGACTCATGCGTTCGAAACTTCGGTAAAACGTGAATTCCGAAGGAACGCAGCTGTCGCACAGCAGCTCACACGGACAGAGCAGAGGTACGCTTGTATGTAGCAGGGTAGAAGCAAAGTAGGAGACAACGACGCGACGGTACGTCAGAAGGGAGGGGGGGGGGCAGCCGGCCGAGCCGCCGGAGGGGCAAGTACCACGGTACCACGATTCTGGCATCACTGCACTGCCGTCGGTCGTAATCTTCAGCTGTTTTGAACTAGTCTTCCTACGGTTGCGAGAATGGACGGACGATTTTTCGTGCAGAGGCAGTCGGAACAGTCGATTTACGTGCATCAAATGTGAACTAGTTGTGCGTGATATGTGGATTTCTGTAAATCACTTGTGTGGATTTTATTCAACGTTTGTGGAACCAATGGATATGTGTGAATAATTGTACTGTGATCGTGAATAAATTAATAATGTGGGCCGCATTGTGCAGTGAATGGACATTGACCCCTTCTGCTCGATAATTTCATAGAGCGAATATTAAAAATGCTCTTGTGAATTTAACGAGTGGGTAGGTTCAATGTTGTACAACGGATAGTTTGTGAATACTGGAAGCATTTTCACCTCGCTGGGGCTCTACATGAGAACCAAGGTAAGCACGGTTTTCTCAGTTTTTAACTTTATTAGAGTATTAGAGTGTGCGGTGGTCGCGTATCTAACAGCTGTTCGTGCCGCGTGCCGTTCGGGCCGTTCGCGACTGTAATATCGCGGTGCAGCGTTCGCTTTAAATAATTTGAATTCCGTCACTTTTAAAGTGTCTGCCTCTTCAAAAATAGGTCGGTGAAGAGGAGACTTGGAGCTATTACCTCTTTTTTCGAATTTTTAAAAAAGTCCCGGCTACAAGAAAATTGTATTTGTTTAAAACACTTGCAAAATAATTGGTAAAAAAACAATTTTTTCGAAATCTAAATATATTCAATAGATACTCTTATGTGTTCGCTATAAGCTCCTAAAATCTCATTTTCCTCGGTATGTTAGTTCTAGTCTTATAATTTAATGGAAAAAAGTTGACACTTTTCTCTGCACGTTTGTAGAACGAACATTTTTTAAGATTTCGAAAAATCCTTCGAGATTCGTTCATAGGTTACTAAAAACTACAACATATTCAAATTTGAACTATGCGAAATAGTACTTGAAAAAACATTCTTTTGTTTGTTCCTTGTTTTCGTCCGCGGTGTATCACCATCGCTCGACTGCTGTCGCGCGCGGCCGTCTTTGCCAATACGCGTCTAGGTCGCGCTCTGATTGGTCCGTGTTTTTCGTTAATAACTCCTTAACAAAGCCGAAACGGGGATTTTTGCAAAGGAAAATGTCGCTTCAAATGGTCCCAGGAACCGCCCCTTTCAAGGAAGGACGACATTTTTGGGACACTCTGTATAAGAATTAAACGCCCTCGAGAGGTAAATTTATTGTTGCAATGTAGAAAAAAGTTATTAATACTTTGATTTATACAGTATTCAAATTTTATAGTATTCTTTGCGCATAAGCAGTTGTGAAAATAATATTCATGTGCAAATGTTAAAAGAGTTCTTCTCCAATGCTGAAAATTCAAAACTACCTTTCACTGCATATACACGCCCGTCCATAAGTATTAGGACATCGTTTAAAAACGAATAACTGTTTCAAAATTGGACCAAAGAATTTGTGTTTTCTCGAGATGGTAGAAGTACTAGTTCATGATGTAATGTCCAAAAATTGATTTCAAAATTACTATTTGTTCGAAATTGCGAAGAAAAAATATAGGTGACTATTTTTAACTTTTTCATCTGTGTCCACAATGAAAGTTTAAAATATGCCTTTCGTAGATCTAAGTAAATTATATACATACACAAAATTATAACGAGACCGATTAAGGTTGCTACGAGCCGTAAATGATTAAAAATTGCTAAAATTGTGAGGGAATGCGATTTAGATAAATCGCAAACCTGAAATTCATAAATGCTTACATCTTTCAATGTCTATGGCTTTTTTATGCGTCACTCGATTTCGATAAAACGTTGTACATGCATATAACTCATTTAGATTTAAAAAAGGCATCTTTTAAATCTTCGTTATTGGTACGAATAAAAAATTTTAAAAAATGACCTTCACTTTGTTTTAACAATTCCGTCCAATAGTAATTTAAAAAAAAGTTGTTTAGTTGTGAGTGGCCGGGCCACGCACGGTCGCGCGAACGTGGTCTCGATACATGGCCGCGAGACACGGATGACATTGGTCTATGGTTCGCACGCAAGCACCGCGAGGGTGCCGACCCTCACTTTCACGCTAGGCTCCGATATGCCTAGTTTTCCTCACGGCACGGGTGTGGCACCAGGGAACGCTATATTGCCCGATGGGCTCGCCGCGCCGGCCGGCCCGGTTCATTCGCGGCACGGTGGGAGGATGCGGGGGCGTCCCTGTGAAGTGACGGGGCGTAGAGCGTAGGCGGATAGAAATTCGGGTGGTGTTTTTAACACGTCCCGCTTTATTGAACAGGACGTCTACGGCGATTTAAAATGATTTGAGACGGTGGATGACGGGCACCCAGTAAATGGCGCGACGAGGTGTTATTCGCGCGATTACCGTGTTTACCTCTACGGGACTGAACTTTCAAAACGCGAGAAATATGCTTGTTACGCGCCCCATCAGGAATGCTGGTATTTCCACGTAATTTATGCAAACCCTCAAGATCACCAACAACAATATGTGTAAAATGTATTGATACGTTTCTAACAGATGGCGTTATTCCTGTAACACTGTATTGCACAAATGGTTATGTATACATATACATGGGTGATCGGTAACTAGTGTTACAACAAACACGGGCGTGAATAAAGGGGTAGAATAAAATTTTGTTGTATGTGGTTTTGTATTCGAGATAATCGTGTTGGAAAATCCGTCGAGTTCGCGTGCTGATCATTTGTAAGAAGTAGAACCGGTAGGTCGTCAACAGACGTGTCATACGATTTCTATCCAATAGCCCGTGTGTTCGCCGAATTTTCAAACTCAATTCCTCGAAAATAAACCCTCATTTGAATAAAATTTATTCGACATTTTCAACTTATTTTTTTATATAGAATCACCAACGAGTCGCCGCGATCAACGAAACCGTGAGGCACAGTTAGACGCACAGTCTAACGAGTACATAGGTAAAAAATTATCAATTTTCCTTTAAAATAGTCATATTTTAACATTAACAATATCTTAATTATATTTACATGCTATAAATTTAATTTTTAACATACGACATAGTAACTATTCAATAGTAACGAACTACTCAATAGTAATAAATATCTTTTAAGAAAAAATGAGAAAATACATGAAATATATACAGTTTTAATATATTCAAACATAAATAAATAACAAGAAAAGAAAACAATTAGTAACAAATAATATTCAAATAAATTACAGTGATAATATATTTTCAACTATCATTATTAGCACTCACTGACAAATTCTGATAAATAAATGATCTCAGGATAAAGCACTCAGGAGCAGATAAAACTTATACTAAATTAAAGGAAGTAGAGGGAACAAATTTTAATGAAAAAATGAATAAATCGATACGTTTTGTGTCTTTTAATCCCCTCTGAATGATGGAAAATGCAACAAACATGTAGTGTGGTATGAATAACTGTAACTTATCGATAACTGTAAATTCAACAACTTTCAAATATATATATACAGGGTGGCCAACATAACTCTGAACAGCTCAATATCTCGAAAACTATGCCATCGATTTTAAAGTTCTTAGTCTTAAATTGCATGGAACTGAAGGGCCTTTCTGACTACATAAACGTGAAGTGGCCTCCCTTCCCCTTTAACGGGGGAGGGGAGGTACCTTTGTAATTTTAAATAGAACCCCCTATAAAATGTTACATATTTAGATTCTACCGGAAAAAGCAAGTCAATTTTGTCTGAAACATTTTTTTGTCAGATACTACCATGATGAGATATAACAGTTTGAAGTTGCGTTATGGAATTATACGCGCTTGAGTCCATTGCTTATTCATGAAGAAACACAAACAATAATATTTACAATTCTTGAGTTTGACTCACTTATCTATGAAAACGTTTTCAGTTTAGAGCTGTTATTCAAGCAGTAACATTGTGATTATGGCTACTTTTGACACAGAAGTGAATATGTTATTAACGTTAGGTGAATGCCAAAAAAATTATCGGCGTGCAGCAGTGATGTTTTTTGAACGTTATGGGATCAAAAAATGTCATGCAACATTTCATAATTTAGAAAAGCGGCTTTGCGAGCACGGTGAATTGTGTAAAAAAACTCGCAATAAACCTAAAGCTGTCACTAATGAAAATAATAGTGCCAGTATTCTTGCTGCAATTACATTAAATCCTCATATTAGTCAACGTACAGTTGCACAAACATCACGTATTAGTCGTTCATCGATTCAACGAATTTTGAAACGGCAAAAGTATCATCCATATCACATGGTTTTATCACAAGAGCTTTCGATAGCAGATTACGATCACCGCGTAAGATTTTGTGAGTGGCTGCAGGGTGTTGTGCAAAATGACTTTTTGTGCAAAATACTTTTTTCCGATGAGGCCACTTTTATGAATTCAGGGCATGTAAATAGACATAATCTGCATTATTGGGCCGTGGAAAACCCAAATTGGATGCGATGTGTTCCCTTTCAACATCGATGGTCTTTAAATGTTTGGTGTGTCCTAATAGGAGATTTTGTGATTGTACCTTATTTTGTTCAAGAAACTGTAACATCTGCAAGTTATTGTGATTTATTAAAAAATCATTTGCCTGCGCTTTTGGAAGATGTGCCACTGCACGTTAGAAGAGAAATGTGGTTCCAACAAGACGGCGCTCCTCCACATTTTGCAATCATCACCAGGCAATTTTTGAACGAAAAATTTCGGTACAAATGGATAGGTCGTGGGGGACCTCGTCAATGGCCTCCTCGATCCCCCGATCTAACACCATTAGATTTTTTCTTATGGGGATATGTAAAGGACAAAGTTATGTTTGAACCACCGACGACAAAAGAGGATATGAAACAAAGAATACGTGACGCTTGCGCTTCAGTGACTCCCGAAATGTTAAAAAATATTAGAACAACTTTGATGTTTCGAGTAAATAAATGTTTATAAGCCCGTGGTGGACATTTTGAACATTTAATTTAAAATACATTTTATTTCTTCACGAATAAGCAAAGGACTCAAGCGCGTATAATTCCATAACGCTATTTCCGAGCGCTTCAAGTACCTACAACTCGAAACTTCAAACTGTTATATCTCATCATGGAAGTATCTGACAAAAAAATGTTTCAGACAAAATTGACTTGTTTTCTCCTGTAGAATCTAAATATTGAACATTTTATAGGGGATTCCATTTAAAATTACAAAGGTACCTCCCCTCCCCCGTTAAAGGGGAAGGGAGGCCACTTCACGTTTATGTAGCCAGAAAGGCCCTTCAGTTCCATTCAATTTAAGATTAAGAACTTTAAAATCAATGGCATAGTTTTCGAGATATTGAGCTGTTCAGAGTTATGTGGGCCACCCTGTATATATATATATATATATATATATATATATATATATATATATATATATATATATAACAACTACAATAAAACACTTTGAACTTATTCACAAAAAAGAAACAAATAAAAAACTTACATCCACAACAAAATTTCACTTCGTAAATATTGACTGTATGTAATGCATGACTTGCATGTCTTTACTCGGCTTTTAACTAGATATCTAACCTTCATCGGTTATTTGTGTTGCTAACTTATGTTGTTCTCACATTAGAAAAGGGTTACTATTCCATGAAAAAAATAGGAAATTTTAGAAATCGATATTTTAATTTTTTAACGCGAACCGTTACACTGTGCTACACACGGGTGACTCGTTGGTCGCGGCGACAGTTGAAATGCATTTAATACAATTGACGGTTTCGCACTATAAACAACTTTCTTCCCGATCGGACGACTATGTGCATAAAATAAGTTCCGATACAGAAAATTTTATTTTAGAAATTGAATCCCGAAGAGTGATTTGGGATTTATCCGATAATGACTACGCAATCGGCACATTAAGAAAGCAGAAAGGGAGGAAATTGTTAATATATTTGCCCCTGATGCTTCAGAACATGAAAAAAGAGAGTCAGTTTGATGATCTTCACGATACTGACAACTTTTGGAAACTCGCTGAGCTTGGCCGCCGAGTATGGTCGCCTAATTATTGGCCTTTCGGCGATTAAGTCGTCGGCGACTAGACGACAGTGCGTAGCGACTTTAAAAGTTCCGTGCACAACTGCTTATGCGAGGCGGCAAGAAATTCCCGTTTCGCATGGATTTTTGTATGTATGGTCAGGCCAGCCCTCTCCGCCCCTCATGGTCCTAACCCCAACTAACTTCAAGTCGGTGAGGTCGTAGCTTTTCGGCAGGTTTATCAAAAATGATATGTTAACGCCATGTGGATCGTCATGGTCCTCTTGCCACAAGGTTCGTTACTTTCCCCACTCCGTGGCCAGATCTTTCAAGAACACCCTTATCGCTCTCCACGTATCGGGTGACGCCATGAATTCGAGTCATCGTCAGAGTTCGGCAATTAGAAGGCGACATTGTAACCGATCCCATCAACATATTATCCGCGACAGAGAGGAATGAGAGTGCTCACGTCCGAGTTTTGCCCGTGCCCGGTATACTGCTGCCCCCTAGTCTAAATCTAGCCTGGATCAGCTTCTGACACCGCTTTTGACCACCTCTATCGCCCAAATCGGAACTAACTTTTAGTCGGGATCATAACCTACTTATGAGTATTGTCATCGTCAACAATATCTCCCATTTTTCACATTTTTAGCTACGGTTACTATTAACAAAATGGATATCTCTGTTACTAATAATGAAAGATAAAATCTAACTTTTCCGATAAACATCGGTACACATATTATATCCAAATATTACGAATTTGCTTTCAAACTTCGCCGATGGGTTCGAGTGTAGCGTGCCTGACTACGGAACCGAGGAAAACTTTTTGACATGGTTCGAAACTATTAGGTGGACCGATTTTTCTTATTTCATGAATAAAAATTTGTTCCACCTTTTTTGGTTAGCACAGTTTTACTACATAATTTTAACAATATTTTTTAACTACTCTGAAGTAGTTTTACGGGAAAATATTGTAGCTTGCTCTTCATTACATCGTTCTTTATGGGGTTGCATTACACCTCTGTTCAGCAATCTTTTAAAACTCAATATCATGCACAGTACCTCCATATTTAAAAAGGAACAGATTTTTGCAACAATTATTGAAAAACGAAATGCGTTTCCACATTTCAGTCCTTTAGTGCGTCGCGTCGTTGACGTGGCGCCCAGCAGACCTAGCTTGCTGTATCCTGGGCCTGCCTGTGCCACATCTGGAGTTTCATGGCACGCGAACTACAGCTATTGAGCTGCAAGCCAGACCGTGCAAGCCAGACCGTGCAAGCCTGACTCCGAAGCTAGTTGAAGGAAAGCAAAAAGACAGGACTTCCTGGAGTAGCGATCTTGGACCATTCATAAATAAAAATAGTATAATGTGAAATAAATGAAACGGTCGAAGAAGGAGACACATTGCGGAATAGAAATGATTAGATTATATTAAATGTTGAATAAATCTCTCGTGCTGCTGCCTGGCCAGAGTAGTCACACGAATAGAATAATATGCAGGGAGTATCATTGATGTGAAGTAGCTACCGAGGACTATTTCGAAGATATAGATGATTTAGAAAATTATTTCAGATACATACGAAAATAGTAAATCGTTTATTTTAGGGGAGCGTATACAGAATTTTCACAAAACACTGCTTCTCGGCTGCATGGGACCGCTGCTGAGTGGCATATACCCCCTTCACCCCTGTAAGGGCTACGAAGCTCGACCGCTCGACGCAGCCGAGAGATTGTAATATAGTGCGGGTCAGGTATATCCGTGGGTTTCTTATTATTTTTTCATGAAACTTCATCTAGTACACTCGTGACAATTTTCTAATTAAATTGAGACCAAACATGATATAATTCGGTTCATGTTTACCCATGAGAATGTGTACTTTGAAAACTTATTGTCGCTCATTACGCTTGCAAACATGTGTAAAATTATGTCATGTTTAGTCGTGTTTTAATCAGAAAAACGCCACGAATGCATCGATAAAAGTTTCGTGGAAAAATAATTGAAAACAAAAATGTTTTGAAATTGTATTAGTATTGGCTCATCGACGAGCCGACACCGATTGGGGATCGGTCGATGTGCTCGAGGCCTGCGCACAAAAAATCGCCGCAGTCATAAGGACACTGCTATAGTCTCATTTCGCAGGTTACAATATTTTACAACTCAATGAATATTATCCCTAGTGTATCCCTTTTGCCGAATGTAGAATTGGTGTAAGGCCACTATACTAATCCATCAACGAAACTTCTTTATTCTTCATTATTTTTTTATGGAACTTTCGTCAATATATTCGTGGCATTTTTCTAATGAAAATGATACCAAATATAATATAATTCTGATAATATTTACTTGCGCGATGAACAATGAAAGTTTCGGAAGCAAAGAAAGACAGCGTATGGAAAAGAAAGAGACACGAATAGTCGCGTTCAGCCGGCACAGTTCAAAAGCAGCCCTCTTTGGGTCCGAAACACTCATTCACTGCACAAGTGAATATCAAAGGAATTATATCATACTTCGTATCACTTTCATTAGAAAACTGTATAAAATACTGTAGTACCATATACATTTTCCATTTCTGTTTAAAATAGACCTAAAATGTTGTTCGCTTTCTTTTTGTGTAAATAAAATAAATTGTTTCCTTCTTTAATCCTTCCATTTATTTCACGTCTTTAAATAATTAGTTCATTGTACGGTGAGTGATGGAGGAAATTTTGATATCGAATCATACATTTTTCCCCAAATTATTGTATACTTCAGTGTAATTTTATAGTGCTCTACGATTTTGACGGCACTGTACGATTGATTCTCTTTAAAGTTCTCCAAGATCGCTACTCCAAGAAGTCATGTCTTTTTGCTTTCCTTCAACTAGCTTTGGAGTCAGGCTTGCACGGTCTGGCTTGCAGCTCAATAGCTATAGTTCGCGTGCCATGAAACTCCAGATGTGGCACAGCCAGGCCCAGGATACAGCAAGCTAGGTCTGCTGGGCGCCACGTCAACGACGCGACGCACTAAAGGACTGATATGTGGAAACGCATTTGGTTTTTCAATAATTGTTGCAAAAACCTGTTACTTTTTAAATATGGAGGTACTATGCATGATATTGAGTTTTAAAAGATTGCTGAACAGAGGTGTAATGCAACCCCATAAAGAACGATGTAATGAAGAGCAAGCTACAATATTTTCACGTAAAACTATTTCAGAGTAGTTGAAAAGTATTGTTAAAATTATGTAGTAAAACTGTGCTAACCAAAAAAGGTGGAAAAATTTTTTATTCATGAAATAAAAAAAATCGGTCCCCCTAATAGTTTCGAACCATGTCAAAAAGTTTTCCTCGGTTCCGTAGTCAGGAACGCTACACTCGAACCCATCGGCGAAGTTTGAAAGCAAATTCGTAACATTTAGATGTAATATGTGTACCGACGTTTATCGAAAAAATTAGATTTTATCTTTCATTATTAGTAACAGAGATATCCATTTTGTTAATAGTAACCGTAGCTAAAAATGTGAAAAATGGGAGATATTGCTGACGATGACAATACCCATAAGTAGGTTTTGATCCCGTTTAAAAGTTAGTTCCGATTCGGGCGTTAGAGGGGGTCAAAAATGAAGTCAGGTTCTGCTCTAGGCTTAAAAGTAAAAAGTTGTCATGGCCAAACCCCGGGCGTGAGCACTCTCATTGCTCTCTGTCCGCGACAAGGCTTGCCAAACGTAGGGTAATCATGGCAGCGTAGGGTACAGTTATGACGTCAAAGTTAGTAGCGGGTAGAATAGATGGCATTGCATAGCAATCCTACTAGGATCTGTAGCGGCAGATTAGTTACTACGTTCACCGTATCGTGAGTGCAAGTCGCATTGATATGTGACGTCTAACCAGCCTGTCCATAACTCTAAGAATCCGTCGTGCCTAAATATTTGTTGTAACCAAATGCTTTGGGGCAACGCAACACCAAGTTACCTTTACGGAAACCCTCACATGATATACTCCACATAAACACCCCTGTGCCGGCCAATAGCTCAATGACCCAAGGCGGCCGACAGGACCGCTTCCAAAACCCGATCATAAATCCGTCAAAGACTAGGAGTCGTCTCCACACGCACGAATGCTAACATATGTATGTATATTAGATCTGCCGCTAAGGTATGTGATCAGACTTTAGAGCCTCACGGCCAGCCGGACGATACATACATAAATCCTTGCAAAATGTGGATTTCTAGTAGCGAGACCGTTTCGAACGACGTTGCTCACTCGTCGGTGTATATAATCGCGAGCGCTGCGCTCGCAGATCAGTTTTGCACGTTTCGACATAAACACCGACACCAACGGTGAACTCCTTCATTTGAATGTCATGCTGTGGACAAAGGCTAGTAGCTTGCACCAATCGCTATCTCTCAAGTGATCTCGTGGCGTCACGACCATTTCGTATCCTGCAAAATTCTCGCAGCAGCGTCGCTAATTTAAGCGTTCCTTTTGATAACGTCTTTCGTGTCATTTTGTTCGCGTGGACAGTTCTCAGTACAGTATTTTCTCCGTGAGTGTCGCAAAGGTCTATGCCGTGAATGTCGCAAAGGTCTATGCCGCGAATGTCGAGTTTTACCTGTACCACTGGGAAGATCCCTTTGGAGCCAGTCAAGCAGTAAACACACTGAACGGCCGAGCCAGCGAGGGGTCGAGTATCGGTGACACTCACATCAATGCAAAGATTGCAACTTTTCCAATCTTTGATTATATTTTAAGAAACTTTCACCATCTTTCTCTTTTTTCTAATTAAAATGACCCCGAACACGATGTAGTTATGATCACAAATACTTGTGAAACGAGCGATTAAAGTTTTGGACTTCACACTTATGTGACGTTGTTCTGGCCAAACCGGTGCGTTAGACCTCGTCATGTGTATTTATGTGTTCATGTGTTGACAAGCGTGTGTCGGATTGCCGATAGCACTAATAACGATGACGGACGAAGGCGAAAATAATGCGAGCGCCGTGAATTCCATCGTCACACGTGGGAGCGAGAAGCGTTTTGTCCATCGCGACGAACACACGTGATTTCGCTATACCTAGCTACAGTGCGTCGCGCCGAGCGAACTGCGAGTTACTGCATTGTAAAGGACTGCAGAGGAGCCCGTGCTTCGGTTTTCGAATAAACACGATAAAATAAGTGTTCTAACGTTTCCCGATTCGCAAACGATTTCTGCATTGTCCACGTGGACCGGCAAATGAAATAAATATTTGTACGTAGAGACACGAATTCTGCAAATATCAATTATGAGCGTAATTTGTTCGGGATTGGAGGAGACAGTCGCCAGTCGCTGCCAGAATCCGGCGCGCAATTCAAACCGCGATCGCGCGGTACAATTCCCGATTGCTTCGATGCGCCGAAGAGGATGCGCCAACATCCTTCGGACAGGTCTCCCGCGGTGATTGGTGCTCATTCGACGAATGGCAGCTATCTCTCTCGGCGTAATCGTAACCGTCGACGAGTTGCTTATAAACTGTCGCATTGTACACTCGTACCGAGTAACGAACGGTTAAACTACCGTGCTAAAGGATGTCCTTTCGCGTTGCACTACTGTGCCCCGGCAACAAATTATTAACTCGTTATATTTTGCGTTAAGTTTGGAATATATTCGTTACATAAATAACCACGTGCTTCGTGTATTCTAAATTCCAACACACCTCTGCTCCTTCGCAACTCGGTGCACTCCCTACGTTGTTCACACATTGAACATAATTACATCGTGTTTGGTGTCTCCCTAATCAGAAAAAAGAGACGGATACGATAGTTGGCTCTCTCGTTCGGCACACTACAAAGAATGTAGTCTCTATTCTATGAATGTCGTTCGACTGACACGAAACTACGACTCTTGTGGAGAGAATACTGTATTATATTAATCTTTCGGTGAACCCTTTCGTTACCATGGACGAGATAAAGCGCATTGTAAGTTCTATTACGCGTAGCTATGAACGAATATCTTTTGTATCTATCTCTCTATGTCTGCCCTTCTGTATCTATCCTTCGATGTTTACAGCACAACGTCACTCATTTGATATATTTAGCGAGACTTTCTGTTTCGTTATGTATCGCACCATGCTTTGAAGTATTTCATACAAAATAAAAGTAAACCATTAATTTGTGAATATACAGGGTGTCCCACATAAATGGGAACACCTAAATATCTGTCGTATTTACAGTCCTATCAGAAAACTTTAAAGGACAAAGTGACACTATTGCAGGGGACAAATATAATAGTAAAGAAAAAAAATGTTTGATGTCGTGTTTTTTAATGAAATTTCAAGGTCACCGATGTTTTTTTAAATGGAATAGTATATTTTTTTACGATAGCACGATAGACAATAAAAAACTGAATTTAGTGGATATCACCTTTTTGACCTTGAAATGACCTTGAGCAAGAATAATCATGTTGGAGCGGATAAAATGTGGAAGTTTAAAATTTACGTGTTTCAGCAAAGATTACGCGTTGTTTACGTCGGGTTGACCTTTACAAACCACAATGAATGTTTGAAATATGTATCATAGTAAACAGCGTACGTTTATGATAGAGTATGTATCAGTTAGATCGTTAAGAGAAGGTTAATCGGTTAGAATAAGTACGTTGTTCCTTCTGCATTATTCGAATTCGAAACGTGAAATTGATAGCAATGCGTTATACTGTACAGGAACGAATCGATATGGTTTTCACTGATGTAGTGTAAGTTCTAAAAATCGTAATCAACAATTGGAGTGACACCATTGGACTTTTATCTATGGGGCAAGATAAAATGTATTGTGTACAAAGATAAACCCACATCGCCAGAGGATATGCGGCAAAGGATTACTGCAGCATGTGCTTCAATTACGTCTCAGGAAATCGACAATGCCTACAGATCATTTAATGCAAGATTGCAATATTGCATAAATGAGGATGGTCAACATTTCGAACATTCATTATAATATGTAAAGGCCAACCCGCCGTAAACAACGCGTAATCTTTGCTGAAACACGTAAGTTTTAAACTTCCACATTTTATCCGCTCCTACATGATTATTCTTGCTTAAGGTCATTTCAAGGTTAAAAAGGCGGTATCCACTAAATTCAGCTTTTTATTGTCTATCATGCTATCGTTAGAAGAATATACTATTCCATTTAAAAAAACATCGGTGACCTTGAAATTTCATTAAAAAACACGACATAAATTTTTTTTTCTTTACCATTATATTTGCCCCCTGCAATAGTGTCACTTTGTCCTCTGAAATTTTCTGATAGGACTGTAAATACGACAGATATTTAGGTCTTCCCATTTATGTGGGCTCACCCTGTATACAGCATTTAATCGGCGAATGTCCCAAATGTCTCGCACGTAAATGTCCCGGAGATATCCCCACTCGTGCAGGGTGTACCCCCTTGATGGGCCGTGAAGCTCGAGAGGCCTCGGTCGCTGAGAAATATGACACCATTACGGTTCGGGTATATCGGTGAGACCACACTAATCCGAATTTCCAACTTCTTTACTATTCATTATTTTTTTATGGGTTTTCGATGACCATATTTGTGGCATTTTTCTAATAAAAATTATACCAAATCCGATATAATTCCGATGATATTTACTTGTGTAATAGACAATTAAAGTTTCGGGCGCGAGGAAGGATAGCGTATGGGAAAGAAAGAGACGCGGAGGGTCGCAGTCGGCGGCACAGTTCAAAGGATCGCGCGTCCTCACCTAACCCAGACCAATGAATACCTTTCTTATTATTACTTATTTTTTATGAGACTTTCACTCATAGATTTGTGACATTGTTCTGATTAAAATGATTCCAAACACGATATAATTCGGATCATATACGGGTGTATGGTCATTATGTATAGGTCAGGTACATAACATCGGTGAGGCAACAGTAATGCAATGACGACACTTTTTCATTTTTAATTAATCTTTTAGGAGACTTTTACCATCATGTTTGTAATATTTCTCTGATCCAAATTTTTCTGATTATACATACATATCTATTTTTTTCAAGTAAATATCATCGGAATTATATCATATTTGGTACAATTTTTATTAGAAAAATGCCACAAATATGATCATCGAAAACCCATAAAAAAATAATGAATAATAAAGAAGTTGGAAATTCGGATTAGTGTGGTCTCACCGATATACCCGAGCCGTAATGGTGTCATATTTCTCGGCGACCGAGGCCTCTCGAGCTTCACGGCCCATCAAGGGGGTACACACTCCGCACTAGTGGGGATATCTCCGGGACATTTACGAGCCAGTCATTTGGGACATTTACCGATGAAATAATGTAGTTGTTGGCTCCTGCCAGCGGCCTTCCTGGTTATAGTTTTGTCGTCTGCTACGGTTGTTGCGTTGTGCTGTCGTCGTCGGGGTCTTCAATTTGGCGGCGGCTGAAATGTGTGGCTAAAGAGGGAAAAAGGAAATAAAGCGTGTTTTGACCTGGGCCCGCTAGAGAAATCGTCATCAGTAAGCCTTGCCTTACATCGTAAGGACGGCTTAGGACGGTATATATACGAATCGGCTGCGGATCAGGTATTAGCGGGAAAGGCCTTATCTTGTCTGTCTGTCCATCTGGTGACGAGCGGAGGAGGTAGCCGCCACATTATATTGAAAATATATCACAGTCGTCTCAGATATTCGTTAAAAACATAGGAATGCGCAGTAACTTTTATTATTGCAACGGCGCAGGTACACACTCTACATTAATTGTACCATCGAGAGGCACACGTGGTGAATACCCGTATCCTTGTAATTAAGAAAGAACCGTAGCAGACAATAAACCAAAAAAGTATATATGTATGCATTTTTTAAAATTTCTTCGCAGTTTGTCATATGATAATATTAACTCATATAGTTAGGAAATTTATTTTCAGCGCAACAGTGTAATTGTCATTCAAGTGCTTCAGTAGAAAAGTCTAAGGAAACTTGAAAGACAGTTAATCGATTTGGTCTGTGAACGGCTCATACGTCAAACGTATATAACGACGCCCACCTCGGAACGTCTTAAAGACGTCTAAAAGATGTAAATTTCAGACGTCTTAAATACGTCCATTTTGATGTCTTAAAGATGTCTAAAGACTTAAATTTTCGATGTCTTAAAGACGTCCCAAAATGGACGTGTTCAGACCTAAAATGGATGTAAAATGGACGTCTTTAAGACGTCGTGTGCTATCTAACAAATTTCAACTTTTTTTTGACGTTTCGATTCTCACTATGTGATTTTAGTACAGTTTTTTCGCGCTGATTCCGAATCTGTTTTTCATTTTTCTCCTAGACGCACAGTTTTTTGAAAACTTTCAGTTTGAAAGAAGAACATATTTTTCAACTTTGAACGAATATTGTGATGTTATTATAAAAGATATTGAATTGTTCGTTACAGCAAAAGATTCTGCAGACTTTCCCGAATACAGTGATATCCAATAGTAATACATTATGAATGTTTAAACATGTTTAAACAATCATTAAAGACGGAGAGACACCACTCTTGCACCAATTTTTGAATTTATCTCAAAAAATAAGGCTCCAGCGGAAAATTGGAATATACCACGCGATAGAGCAGACTTTTATCTTGAGAAACTCTCCTTTGAAGTTTGCAACGTCGACTTTTTTACCGAACCAGAAAGTAAAATATCTTCGCCCGACATGAGTTGCCGCCAGTGGTGCTCTTCCACCAGCGCAGTCGTTGGACGGAATACTGCGCGGCGCGGCGTAACGGCGATGCAGTCGCTTTGAGCGCAATTATCTCAGCTTATTTAAATATTATATTTATTATTGTTATTTATTATTTATTATTATATTCCTATTTTACTAAGTTTTAGGTATGTTTTCTATCTTGTAAATTCCCATTTTTACTATAAAATAATAAATAAAGAATAAGTATATTAATAAAATGTTATAATGTATTAATATTGGATATCACTGTATTCGGGAAAGTCTTCAGAATCTTTTGCTGTAAAGAACAATTCAATATCTTTAATAATAACATCACAATATTCGTTCACAGTTGATACATATGTCTTTTTTCCAAACTCAAATTTCTCAAAAACTGTGCGTCTAGGAGAAAAATGAAAAACAGATTCGCGAAATCAGCGCGAAAAACTCTACAAGAATCGCATAGTGAGAATCCAAACGTTTTTTGGCTGTTGGACAGTGTTATTTGAGTAACTGTATTTATATATGGTATACAGGGTGGCCCACATAACTCTGAACAGCTCAATATCTCGAAAAATATGCCATCGATTTTAAAGTTCTTAGTCTTAAATTGCATGGAACTGAAGGGCCTTTCTGACTACATAAACGTCAATGGCCTCCTGGATCCCCCGATCTAACACCATTAGATTTTTTCTTATGGGGATATGTAAAGGACAAAGTTATGTTTGAACCACCGACGACAAAAGAGGATATGAAACAAAGAATATGTGACGGGTTCATTGGCTTCATTGACTCCCGAAATGTTAAAAAATGTTAGAACAACTTTGATGTTTCGAGTAAATAAATGTTTACAAGCCCGTGGTGGACATTTTGAACATTTAATTTAAAGTACATTTTATTTTTTCACGAATAAGCAAAGGACTCAAGCGCGTATAATTCCATAACGCTATTTCCGAGAGCTTCAAGTACCTACAACTCGAAACTTCAAACTGTTATCTCATCATGGAAGTATCTGACAAAAAAATGTTTCCGACAAAATTGACTTGTTTTCTCCTGTAGAATCTAAATATTGAACATTTTATAGGGGGTTCCATTTAAAATTACAAAGGTACCTCCCCTCCCCCGTTAAAAGGGAAGGGAGGCCACTTCACGTTTATGTAGTCAGAAAGGCCCTTCAGTTCCATGCAATTTAAGACTAAGAACTTTAAAATCGATGGCATAGTTTTCGAGATATTGGGCTGTTCAGAGTTATGTGGGCCACCCTGTATATACCAATTCTTAGCAAACATTATGTACATGTTAATACATGTTAATACATGTCTTTTACGAAAATTAAAAAAATGATAATACTTGATATTTTATAATTGTATACAATGGAAATAATAATAGAAAATAAAATGTATTTATAAGAATGTTTTATATTTTTATTTGATTTTTATATTAAGGTTATTCCAAAGTATGCATAATTTTACGAGAAAACAGGGTGGGATAGATACAGGAAAATGTTTATTTTGTGATAAAAGTATTATTACGAGAAATTATCTAATTTGGAAGAGGTGGAGTAATGCCTTTTCGCACGATTATTGACTAAATAATTTTATTCGGCGAGAATTTATCCGACGAATAAAGATCCTTTTTATATTCGTAGCATCAAATAAAATTTTCATCTTTGATCTGTATCTTTATTCGAAGGCTTCGAAGAAATCTTCGTATAACTTTTGCCAGTTCAAATCAGGGATTCATACTGGTATACAAAATACCGGTATTATACCGGTATTTTCCTGTTGTACCTTCGTAACCTTCATAGAAACCGAAATACAGGTATGACGTCATATATCTATATGAAAATACCGGGATATTTTCTGACATTTGCCTTTAATATTAAATTTTCTTATTTTATTTAAACAAAAAATTTCATAATCTTTTTAAATCAAGGGTTAAAAACTGTTATTATATCGGTTTCGGTTCTCGAAACAGTTATGAAGAACCGAAACGATGTTACAATTATTTATAATTTAAACAATTTTTAAGTAACTAATTTTTTATAATTTATTTCTATATTCATTATTTGAATTACATTTTAAATAATTTATTGTGAAAATAATTGTTTAAATAAATAAATTTTCAAAATTTGTTTCTATATTCATTATTTGAATTGTTATTTGAATAATTTATTGTGAAAATAATTGTTTAAATAAATAAATTTTTATAATGTATACAAATTTTATTCTATATTTATCATTTGAATTATTATGTCGATAATAATTTATTGTTAAAATAATTGTTTAAATAAATATATTTGTATAATGTATAGATTTTGTTTCTATATTCATTATTTAAATACGTTTATATTGTTTAAACATTTATTTTAACAATTAATTGGTATTGAAATAATACTTCAAGTAATGAATGTAGAAACAGATTATACAAATTTATCTATCTAAAAATTGTTCCAATTATAAATAACAAAAAATAACATCTTAAATAATAAATATATAAGGTGTCTAGGCGCTAGGTGTCTACTAGAGATCGCGGTTTTGAACGTGTACTAAAATACACGTGTACACGGGGTACGTGAACCGTGTAGTTCGAATGTAAGGATCCGTGTACACGGATCTGGAATATGGATCCGTGTACACCAGTGGTGGGCACGGGTAGAGCCCCTCAAATGCCTGCTTCTCCCACCAACCTCTCTTTCATGCAGCGCGCACGTTTGTTGCGTACCCTGATGTCTCGTGTATTCGTTGCTCCATTGTACCGCGCTTGCTGGAAGGGGACAGAGGGTGTTGACGGTTTTGCCTCAATTAAGGCAAAATTGCCCATCTCTGGTGTACACGGATCTGTGACTACGGATCCGTTCGGTACGTTCGAGTCCGACAATTGATGCGTTATTGTTTTTCGATCGAATACTTTCCGACTGTTGATGTTAGAAGTGAAACAATAATAAAGTCGCGGTAAATTTTTCGACGTTATATGACCGTATATTAAAATACATGTGTAAAATAAATACACGAGTATTTGTGAAATTAAAATACACGAGTACCGTATGTTTAGTATTACATGGATTAACCTTCGGATTCGTTTATTGCACGTGAAATAGGCACCTCTATTAAATTTAATTCTGGACGGGTAGCGCAAAAGGAAAAAGATATAGAATAAATTAGCGGTAATAGCGTACGAAATAAAACAGCTGTTAGAAGAGCGACGCGTTTATTACGAAATAAGGAGCGATATTCACGTGAAAGAGGATAATAGAAAGAAAAAGATACGATTGCATAGTATAGATAGACGTAAGTATGCAATTTGAAGACGGCAACATTGGTGACGCGTAAATATGTATAAACCAGGGATTGAAAACTGTTAATATGTATAAACCAGGGATTGAAGAACCGAAATGATGTTATAACTGTTACAAGAATATCGGTTCTGGATTTTGGTTTTGGGTTTCGGTTCCGATTTCGGTTCTGTCATTCTGTATTCTATTCTGTATTGTGTTCGGCGTTCGGCCTTCTATATTTATTATTTAAGTAGTTCCTTATTGTTATTTATAATTTAACCAATTTTAAAATAAATCAATTTTCATAATTTGTTTCTACATTCATTATTTGAATTATTATTTCGATAATTTATTGTTAAAATAATTGTTTAAATAAATAAATTTTCATAATTTGGTTCTATATTCACTATTTGAATTATTATTTCAATAATAATTTATTGTTAAAATAATTGTTTAAATAAATAAATTTTCATAATTTGTTTCTATATTCATCATTTGAATTATTATTTCAATAATTTATTGTTAATATAAATGAAAAAATGAAACACACACACATTACAATAGTTTTCAATTTCCTTTTCCAATATTCCTGCATATCAATTTCGTTTCTTCGGTAATTATCGATATCCCCACCATCTCATCGATTTCAACGATTTTTTAGTACGTTGCACTAAAATCAACATTTTGAATAACTATTCTCTGTAAATATACCGACATATGTCTTTAGTTACCGAGATATTTTCAAAAATTGCCGTGACGGACCGGCAACGCTTGTGTGAAATATACTTAAGTATTATAAAAATTTATTCATTTAAATAATTTTTTAAACAATGTACACGTATTTACATAATGAATATAGAGACACATTTCTATGGATTATAAAAATTTATATATTTGAACAATTATTTTAACCATAAATTATTATTGATCGAAATAATATTTCAAATAATGAATACAGAAACAAATTATAAAAATTTATTTATCTAAACAATCATTTTAACAATAAATTATTGAAATAATAATTCAAATAATGAATATAGAAAGAAAGTATAAAAATTTATTTATTTAAAAATTGTTTAAATCATAAATAACAAAAAATAACTACTTAAATATTAAATATGTAAGGCCGAACACAATACAGAATACAGAATCGAAATCCAGAACCGAAAAATAACAGTTACAGAACCGAAATAATATCGGTTCGCCAGAACCGATATTCTCGTAACAGTCATAACATCATTTCGGTTCTTCATAACTGTTTCAATCAGAACCGATATGTAACAGTTTGAAACAGTTATTTTCGGAACCGTTTCAGGCCCTGGTATAAACAGAGAACGTATTTGAATAACGCCTGCGTTACTTGAGGCGTGCACGATTGTTCTGCACTTTGCAACAACAAATTTTTGGGTTACACGTATCAAAAAATAACTAACGCAATTTTACGTAACAAAATTTAATGAATTAATTTTCTATTTTGATATAAAAAACTAAAATATTTACATTTTCTGGCAATAAGCGTGTTCTTTTACGAGTCACAATATTTCCCGCAGTTGAAAAACATCGTTCGGAATTATCCGACGTTGCCGGTGTTGCCAAATATTTCGTTGCAAGTCTTGCAGTTTTCGGATATTTGGTTATCCGCGACTTCCACCACTCATACGGACATAAATCGAATCGCAATTGTGGTTCTGCAATATATTTTTCATACTCTACGTTCATGTCGGACATGTCACGAATGTCATCATTATATAAAAATTGTAAAGCCGTCTGTTGTAATGATTTTTCTGGGTTCCTCTTTGTTGTTTCCTGGGGGAAAATTTCAAGTTCGTTTTTTATTATACTACGAATTTTATTTCTGATGTGAACAGATTCGTGCTCCAGTTCTTTATATCGGGGGTCGAGAAAGCAAGAAATTTGATTTAGAGACACAGCACTATTGCTATCTTCATTATTTAGCTGGAATCGGACTACTTCGGAAAGTACAGTTTCTTTAAATATTCGAATAAAATCAGCGTCCGTTTGGCGAGTATTTAAATGATTTTCTACTAGTTTTTTTAGCAGTGGTCTTACCATTGACAAAGATGCATTTTTTTCTCCACAGAAGAGTGTGGTAACAAAGTGCAATGATCTCAAAACGTTTATCAAACATTCAATCGTTTCCCATTGACATTCTGTTACTTATAAATTTCTTGCCGTGGTTAAATTTTTTATCGTTCCGTCTGCAATTACATTGGCTATACAACATCTATTTAAATAAAGACGTTCTAACATGAAAAAAGTGGAATTCCATTTAGTAGAACAACATTGTAATAACGTCGTTTGCGTTATGCCAAGTTGCATTTTGTTTAATTTGCACGGCCTTTTTTGCGACGTTTGAATGTTTGAAGTGTCCTACTATCTTACTACAACGGCGAATAAGATATTCTATATTTTCTTCCACGAGTGCTCTCTTAATTGCGAGCTGCAGAGTGTGAACTGCACACGCTACGTTTTCAATATCCTTACTCATCAACGAAATGGCATTTTTCATGTTGGAAGCGTTGTCTGTTACAATCGAAACAACTTTATTTGTTATCTTCGAATCGTCTAATGTTTTTTGCAATTCATTAGCGATATTTTCTGCAGTGTGGCGTTCTTCCATTTCATGAGTACTCAATGTGTATGAGTGTATGTTCCAGTGTTTATCTATAAACTGTACAGTAAGTGTGATGTATGTATCTTGTGTTAACGAAGACCAACAATCTGTCGTGCATGCTACGCTTGTAGCAGCCCTGAGGTTTTGCTGCATTTTTTCGTCTATGGTCGTCTTCAAAGCAGCTAATCGCCGTTTTATTGCTTCTTCCTTGCACGTTTTGTAATTGGGTTCCACAACACGCGTAAAGTTTTGAAAACCAACACTTCCACAGAAGGACAGCGGTAATTGGTTAAATACTATTAATTTGGCCAGTGCTTCGTGTATATTTTCGGTCCTTGTACGATCGCATATACGGTCGTTCGCAGCCACTGTGTTAGAAATCCTAGATTCTATTCCCTTCTGACACCGCCGACGTTTTTGTTTCTGTGGGCGTGGAGTTTCGGAATCCGCACTTTCGTTATTTTCTGGGGATGAATTTTGATAATTACTTAGAAGTTTGCGATTTTTACCAATTTCGCTGATTTTGAAATATGTTGTCAAGATCTTAATTTCGAATAACTTTTTTCTGTACATGTTACAGTCGCTTGGCCTTAGTTTCCAAGATATTAGCAAAAAAATATCGGTACTGGCACTGAGTTCTGGCCATATGAGTCGCCTATATGACACAACTTTTTTTTAAAAAAAAACCTATATTCTATTACTAGAATAAGAAATCAATTGGGGCATCTTGCAAACATATTATATTTCTATTTATTTTTAGGAAATAAGAAAAATTCCAGATAACTTTCATTACAGTGTGTGTTGGATGTAATAATAATTACTGCATTTTTTGTATGTACATATAACATATGTGTTCGGCTTGAAATGATTAAGTTTACTAAGCTATACTTCAAATGTTATAAGCTTGGGCATTCCGTGGCTCCTTCGATTACACTATTTTTATGCTTATTTTTCTAATAACATTTTCATAAACAATGGTCGCCGATTAAGTTATAAGCAAAAGTTACTCAGGGTTATATCCTTGACTACATGTCAAGATCAAGGTCATCGGAGCTGCATCCCTTATACGGTATAATTTAAAATATCAAAAGTATTGTCATGAATATCTCGAAAACTAAAACGCCAAGCGGCGCAGTGGTAACAAGTACATATAAGGAAAAGTTAGTCCGAGCGATGGCATTGACAAAACATATTTCGAGATTATTGAAATCATTGAGGACGACAAACTTGAATAATTACCTGAATTTTCTCTATTTTCTTCCAAAATTATTGTCACGTCACTTTCGATGGTGTGGCTTCCACTGGTGGTACTCGGTAACGATTGTAAAGAATCTTGTGCTTCGTGATTCGTGGGCTTTAGATTGTGCATTAATTGCAAATGTCTACTTATTGAACCTGTTCCACCAGCACATGAAAATTCATTATTGTCTTCTTCGTCGCACATACTGCAAATAGCTTTTTCCCCAACACGAGTTGCGTATTGCCACACCCAACTTTTTCGTTTATACATTTTGTATATATACAGGGTGGCCCACATAACTCTGAACAGCTCAATATCTCGAAAACTATGCCATTGATTTTAAAGTTCTTAGTCTTAAATTGCATGGAACTGAAGGGCCTTTCTGACTACATAAACGTGAAGTGGCCTCCCTTCCCCTTTAACGGGGGAGGGGAGGTACCTTTGTAATTTTAAATGGAACCCCCTATAAAATGTTACATATTTAGATTCTACACGAGAAAACAAGTCAATTTTGTCTGAAACATTTTTTTGTCAGATACTTCCATGATGAGATATAACAGTTTGAAGTTTCGAGTTGTAGGTACTTGAAGCGCTCGGAAATAGCGTTATGGAATTATACGCGCTTGAGTCCTTTGCTTTTTCGTGAAGAAATAAAATGTACTTTAAATTAAATGTTCAAAATGTCCACCACGGGCTTGTAAACATTTATTTACTCGAAACATCAAAGTTGTTCTAACATTTTTTAACATTTCGGGAGTCACTGAAGCGCAAGCGTCACGTATTCTTTGTTTCATATCCTCTTTTGTCGTCGGTGGTTCAAACATAACTTTGTCCTTTACATATCCCCATAAGAAAAAATCTAATGGTGTTAGATCGGGGGATCGAGGAGGCCATTGACGAGGTCCCTCACGACCTATCCATTTGTTCCGAAATTTTTCGTTCAAAAATTGCCTGGTGATGATTGCAAAATGTGGAGGAGCGCCGTCTTGTTGGAACCACATTTCTCTTCTAACGTGCAGTGGCACATCTTCCAAAAGCGCAGGCAAATGATTTTTTAATAAATCACAATAACTTGCAGATGTTACAGTTTCTTGAAAAAAATAAGGTCCAATCACAAAATCTCCTATTAGGCCACACCAAACATTTAAAGACCATCGATGTTGAAAGGGAACACATCGCATCCAATTTGGGTTTTCCACGGCCCAATAATGCAGATTATGTCTATTTACGTGCCCTGAATTCATAAAAGTGGCCTCATCGGAAAAAAGTATTTTGTACAAAAAGACATTTTCCACAACACCCTGCAGCCACTCACAAAATCTTACGCGGTGATCGTAATCTGCTATCGAAAGCTCTTGTGATAAAACCATGTGATATGGATGATACTTTTGCCGTTTCAAAATTCGTTGAATCGATGAACGACTAATATGCGATGTTTGTGCAAGTGTACGTTGACTAATATGAGGATTTAATGTAATTGCAGCAAGAATACTGGCACTATTATTTTCATTAGTGACAGCTTTAGGTTTATTGCGACTTTTTTTTACACAATTCACCGTGCTCGCGAAGCCGCTTTTCTAAATTATGAAATGTTGCATGACATTTTTTGATCCCATAACGTTCAAAAAACATCACTGCTGCACGCCGACAATTTTTTGGCATTCACCTAACGTTAATAACATATTCACTTCTGTGTCAAAAGTAGCCATAATCACAATGTTACTGCTTGAATAACAGCTCTAAACTGAAAACGTTTTCATAGATATGTGAGTCAAACTCAAGAACTGTAAATATTATTGTTTGTGTTTCTTCATGAATAAACAATGGACTCAGCGCGTATAATTCCATAACGCTATTTCCGAGAGCTTCAAGTACCTACAACTCGAAGCTTCAAACTGTTATATCTCATCATGGAAGTATCTGACAAAAAATGTTTCAGACAAAATTGACTTGTTTTTTCCGGTAGAATCTAAATATGTAACATTTTATAGGGAGTTCCATTTAAAATTACAAAGGTACCTCCCCTCAACCGTTAAAGGGGAAGGGAGGCCACTTCACGTTTATGTAGTCAGAAAGGCCCTTCAGTTCCATGCAATTTAAGACTAAGAACTTTAAAATCGATGGCATAGTTTTCGAGATATTGAGCTGTTCAGAGTTATGTGGGCCACCCTGTATATTTTCAAGCGATAATTCGTACATTTTCTCCAATACTTGGAAATGGTTCATACCCTTGTCCTTGAGGTCGTTCATTAATGTCGTGGCTTGGAATTTGAAACTTTCAATTTCTAATGAAAATTCATACGGATCGAGGTCATTTGGATATTTGAGAGGAAGATCGGCTGCCATTTTGGTGAGCTGAGTAACATCGGTGTCAAGAATCGCTTGGCCGCTCAGAAATGCAAAATCATCGGCAACTTCATTCAGATCGATGAATCGGGTATTAACTTGGGTAATCATCGAGTCAATAACTTGTATCAGTCCTACTTTAAGTTGAGTTTGGGCACTTATATGTTGAGATTCATCTTTCGCTTTTTCTCCTGCCATCATCTTCTTTTTCCGTTTTCGAGTGTCTTGAAAGTCTGGTGTTACTTCTAATTCTTCAGCTGTCACAGCAGATGATTGTAAAATTGTTGGGAAGAAAGTTTCTCTGTATATTGTCAATTGTGACAGCAAACCTTTAATTATCCCTGTGGCTCGAGCAATATCGAGATTTTTGTCTTGCAATGTTAGGTTGATTCGGTTGATTTTTGACAGGAGCGAATCCCAAAACTTTAGTCGACCTATAAACTCAAAGGTTTCTATCGATTTTAAAATAGACTTAGCTTGTACTATTGTGTCCCCTGTATTCTGATCAGACTCTGTCATTTTTTAAGCATGTTCACGATTGCCGGCAGTTGGGAGTTCATTGCATGCACGGCATTTGCTTTTGACGACCATCGCGTGTCACAAGACCCCTTTAACGTGGTTTTTAGTTCGGTTTTCAGTCATTTCCAGCGAGCAGTTGAGCCAACAAAAAAATTATAAGTTTGTTGGATAATACCAAAAAAAGTTTGCATTTGTGGTACTATATTCGCAGCATTAACACCGATCAAATTAAAGCTATGGGCAGTGCATGGTATGAATCGTGCATTCTCATTCAAGGCTAATATTCGTGCCTGCACACCTTTATACTTGCCCGCCATATTAGCTCTGTTATCGTAAGACCGACCTCGTACATTTGCAATTTCCAAGCCATCTTCTGCTAGTTTGTCAAGAATTTCTCTCGAAAGACCTTCTCCGGTTTTTGCTTCAGTGTTAATGAAAGTGATGAAGCTTTCTTCAATGTTACATTTCTTATTTGAATCAATGTGAACGTACCGAATTATCTGATCCATCTGTTCTTTATGAGATATGTCGGTCGTACAATTGAAGAGGATTGAAAAATATTTACCTTTCTTTATGTTTTGAATTATGTGCGATTGAACTTGTTTGGCAGCCAAATCAATGAATTCATTTTGTATTTTTGGTGAAAAATAAGAGATTGCACCTTTATTGTGACTGTCAATATGTTTTTTGATCGTACTGTCGTAATGGCTAATTAATTCGATCGTGTTCAGAAATTTTCCACAGTCTAGTCGCCCAATGATTTCAGATGTCCCTCTAAGGGCTTCATTGCTTTTGACGCAGTGCAAAATTGCATCGAGTATTACTTTCAATACATGTCTCCACTTTCCCTTTTCTTTTCCGAGTTGTTCGAGTAAATGGTCATCTACGAAGCCGCCACATTTCAACTTCTTCTCAAACTTCTTCATTTTGATATAATTTGCTCTATGAGATATAGAGGTTTCATGTCTTGGTAAATAGGGGTTAAGATGTTGCCAGTCATTAAAACCATTCAACCAAATGCTACTTCTGTCATCGTTGAACAGTGTGCACGGGAAACAAAACAGAGAGTCAAGCTGTTTACAGTAGATTAACCAGTTCCTCTGTACTTGTTTTCCATTTGTCATTGTTCTCGTGAACCACTTTTTCTCAGAACGTCTAGTGTTAGTTAACGGGTACATGACAATATCGTCGCCATTAATAGGACCGTGTTCAATATATAGTTTGATAGTGTCCTTATTAAATATCCACGATTTAGGATTATTGAAGTCAACGTCAATCGAATTTTCTACTGCGCAATCATGTTCTAATCTCTGTTGATTTGCGGAATTATTCTCAGTAGGTATTTCGTTTGAGCTGTTGGATTCTACGTTTTGTACAATATTTTTAGATTGATTGAGTTCTGTATTTAGTTCGTTATTTGTGTTTTCCGATGTCGATGGTAGTTCTCTTGGGAAGAATTGCTCTATATTACCGCTGGTTTTTACAGCTGCAGCCTTTTTCTTCTCGCGGAGCTGTTTGAACTGAGCACCTGATAATTTCTTCTTTGGTAGCATCCCTTGAAACTTTCTTCTGTTGAGGAGTGAAGCACCTCTACTTTGGGACGAGTCGGAAATCGACGGAAATCACCACTCAAGCTTTCCTGCGTCGCCGATGCTCTGGGCAGTCGGCGTCCGCGTGGCGACCGCGGTATCGTGCAAATATCTTTTGTTTTCTTTCTCGCGCCGTTATGCGCTCGTTCGCGTTTTCCCGCCAAACGACCAAACGAAGACTGACCAGCGCGCGGCTCTACGGCTTTCTTGGGCTTGGGCGTCCGGACGGGAGTCGGGCTAGGCGCGCGGGCGTTGCGGCTCGTCTCGAGCGCTGCGGGTGGCCTCGGAATCTCGGACGCTCGGGACTCGATAAAAATTCGCGCCTTTGCGCTGCATGTAAATAAAAAATTTTGCATAGCGCCCCCACGAGACCTGTGTGCGTTGCGCCCGTTGCGCCCCTAGGACCGTTGCGCCCGTGGCAGGTGCCACCTTCTCCACGCCCGTGGTTCCGGCACTGGTTACAGGAGGTAAAGGAGAAGACGGGTTTTGCCCCATTTCACCCGTTTAGTCGCATCGCAACATTCTCAGAAAAATCTGATACATGTAGCATATGGTACCTCATATTTGATAATTTTTTTCGATTTTTTATATGCAAACTGTGGTTGTAAAAGAAAAGGATCCGAAAAAAAACAGATATTTTATTGAAGCAGAAGAGCGATAAACCTGGAAATTAATTTATAATAGGATATAGTTAAAAAAAATAAAAACCACTTTTTCTGACGGTTTTTCGAGACCATTCAAAGACTTAAGTTTTTTCTTTGTGGAATAAATATTTTTTACTTAGTAATTCTAGGATTTTCATTGAAATAATTTAACATGCACATGTTGGCCGAATAAATATACCCTATGTAATTATTAAAAAAACAAGTATATTAAAAATTTATATATATATATATATATATATATTCACAGGAAGCGTTTTTTCCACGTTTGAAATGAATATATGTAGGTCGGGTAGTTGACCGCGCGCCTCAACTTCTACTCACATTTTACTTTATAACTCAAAAACGAATAATTTCCACAAGGTATGACAAACACCATTCGAAAGGGTATGGAATGTATTATTAATGCAGCGTTTTTGGTTAAAATCAGGCGATATTTTTTTGAGGAATTGCAATTTTTCTGAATTTATTACACCTTGAAAACCCGAAAAACAAGAAAATTCAAAAGAATTTTGTATGATTTTTTGGTATCAGTGCCGGATCGATATCGTATTTTTATTAAAAGTTACAGCACATAATAGATTTCGCAAAATACGTACTTTGTACGTAACCGTGAAGTCGTGGGAAAAAGTTTTTGCACGAAATCAATGTTAGACCCAAAGGGCTACCAATATGCAAAATTTCAGGAAAATTGGTCTTGGGTAATTTTGGCCGATTTTGAATCAACGCCATTCCTATTATTATTTCCATTGGATATAATTATAAAATTTCAAAAGTTCATAGAGTATTTATTGTTTTTGCAATTGTAATAATGGTACACTACATATTAAAACAGTTATATCATCCATTGTTTTTTAATATTTGTATTTTATTATCTCCATACTTATTTACAACTATCTCATTACGTTTGTGTTATCTTATTTTTTAATTTTCGCAAAAGACAATCTTTTCAATTTATTGCAAATCATACATGTTGTTTGCTAATAATTCGAATATATATAAAATAGTAAAATGTACCAGCGCGGGCACTTGTTGTTCTTACTACGCTACCGAACCATGATGAAAAGCATTTTTAGACGATCGGCACAACAACAGCAGTGGAGACTACAACAGCGCTGCGGTGGACGACGCGAAAGTCAATCAGCCAGTCTGCATATTTCCCAGATTTCATAACGATGACTTTACTCCCATTTCCTGAAGCGAAGAAGCAATATTTTCTCACGGGACTTTTTAAAAAAATTCTTTGTTCTACTCCGCGTCCTCGTACGTCGCCCTTTTTGGCAATTTGGTTCTTGAAACATGATAAAATTACGTTTTTAGGGAAGAATTTTTTTTTGCAATATTTCCGAAAAAGCGATTGGAAAGTCGATCGGTATACTTCTCTCAAATACGAAAATGATAATCATTACTTGACTTTTTCTAAATTAAGCAAGAAAATCGCGAAAAACTGTTTCGTAGTTCACGTCTCAGCCGGTAGAGTCCGCTAGCTTACCTCCTGCGCACCCTGAAGGGTGCGGACTCCTGCGCGCAGCGCTCCAAGCGGCCACTAGGGGAAGCTCGAATGAGAATGTGTGGCACACACACACTCCGCTAGATTAGCCTGTACGTATACGAGCAGAGAGGAAACTCGTACGAGATTTCAAGCTATTTCAAGGTTCCGCGGGACCCGTTTTCACGGCGAAAAAACACAAAAGTAGGAGTTTTGAGTATCCACGTCCACTAAATAAAAGATAAATCTATTGCGCTTGACTAGAGAGAAATCATACTTTTGCGTTCTTTAGCCGCAGTTTCGGATATTCGGCATCATATTGCTCGCACTCACACACCGCTCGACCGGCGCTTCGTGTGTCTACGGCGATTGCAAAGGTCCGTGGGACACGTTCCTACGCCTCAGAAAAGCAGAAGTATGATCTCTTTATAACCATTCGCGCTAGCTAAAGGACACATCTAGCGCGCTTGACTAAGGAAAAATCATACATTTTCGTTCTTTAGCCGCAGTTTCGTATATCCGGCAGCATGTTACCCGTCAGAGAGGTTATGCAAGCAAGCGCTGCGCCGTCGTAGCTTCTTTCGGGCAGCCTAGCCGTGCCGCGATTTTGTATAATGTAATTAGTAGCACACACAATTTGTTTAAAAAGTGTAATTATTATTAACATTGTTCGAAAATTTGAATTACAACATTGGAAAGTAATGTGCGAAATAAACATAGGTTCACTCAATGTTTTACTATTTAAAATTTCAACAATGTGACAAAGACAAAGAAAATTCAGTATGTAATTGATTCTGCATTGTTTTTTATGATTTTAACTATTCTCTACATTGAATCTATTAATTTTTGCAATATTTCTGTTCTCATTTGAGACCACGCTTCTCTGATGCTATTTTGTAATTGATTTACACTGATGTAACATTGTTGTTTCCTATTACTGCAAACTTTACGAGCTAAAGTTCTTCAAATGTTTTCAATTGGGTTAAGGTCTAAATTTTTTGGTTTCAGATTTTTAAATCGGAAGTCCTGCTTGTAAAAAATCAAAAACCTCAAAAAAATCGAAAAATTGCAGATATCACATGGAAGTTCTAAAGTGACTAACTTTATATTTTTACAGTACCGATATATTATTATAAGTATTGTATATGAATTTTTTCAGAATTTTCGGTTTCTTGCGCCGTTGTTAAAAAAAATGAAACTCGACCTTTTCGCCATTTTTTCCGTGGAAAACTAAGCTAACCTTTAAATTATAACATTTTATTTATTCTGTAATCCTATTGGACACTGATAAACCTTGAACATCTCTCAGAAATAATTAAAAAATGCAATTAACTTAATTAGTATTCTGCTATGTCACATAACATCTGAAAATATTAACCATGTTTCCAATAGCTCGATTGGGTCAGCGCATTAGGCTCTCGACTGTGGACATGATTATACTGGGTTCGCACTCGGTGTTAGTCTACTTTATTTTTATTTCATCAATTCTATTTTTTCTAACTTTTCTTCATAACCCAGACCTAACCCAGACCAAACATAGTGGTGATTCTATATAACAACCGGCATTAAAAATAATCACCGGATTAATCACATTTACCGTAACATACTCATTCTTCATCATCATATGTTTTCATCATCATTTGCATCAGAGAAGCGTGGTCTCAAATGAGAACAGAAATATTGCAAAAATTAATAGATTCAATGTAAAGACTAGTTAAAATCATAAAAAACAATGCAGAATCAATTACATACTGAATTTTCTTTGTCTTTGTCACATTGTTGAAATTTTAAATAGAAAAACATTGAGTGAACCTATGTTTATTTCGCACATTACTTTCCAATGTTGTAATTCAAATTTTCGAACAATGTTAATAATAATTACACTTTTTAAACAAATTGTGTGTGCTACTAATTACATTATACAAAATCGCGGCACGGCTAGGCTGCCCGAAAGAAGCTACGACGGCGCAGCGCTTGCTTGCATAACCTCTCTGACGGATAACATGCTGCCGAATATACGAAACTGCGGCTAAAGAATTCATAAAGAGATCATACGTTTGCTTTTCTGAGGCGTAGGAACGTGTCCCGCGGACCCTTGCAATCGCCGTAGACACACGAACGCACCGACCGAGCGGTGTGTGAGCGCGAGCAATATGATGCCGAATATCCGAAACTGCGGCTAAAGAACGCAGAAGTATGATTTCTCTCTAGTCAAGCGCACTAGATTTACCCTTTACCCAGCGCGCTTGACTACAAACAGATCATACTTTTGCTTATTGTAGGCGTAGTTAGTGGCCCCGCGGACCCTTGCGATAGCCGTTGGCACACGTACACGCCGGTCGAGTGGTGTCAGTGTACCACGGCACGGCTAGGCTGGCCGAGAGAAGCTACGTCAGCGCCTCGCTTTCTTGCATAGCTTCTCGAAGGGCAACATGCTGCCGAATATCCCAAAGTACGCCTCAATATCGCAAAAGTAGGCTGTCTCTATAGTCAAGCGCACTAGATTTATCTTTCATTTAGTGGACGTGTATACTCAAAACTCCTACTTTTGCGTTTTTTCGCCGTGAAAACGGGCCCCGCGGAAATAGCTTGAAATCTCGTACGAGTTTCCTCTCTGCTCGTATACGTATAGGCTAATCTGCGGAGTGTGTGTGTGCCACACATTCTCATTCGAGCTTCCCCTAGCGGCCGCTTGGAGCGCTGCGCGCAGGAGTCCGCACCCTTAAGTGAATATAGAAATTGAGAGGTCAGATTATGCTAGCGAGTCAGTAAAATCGTTGCTAGATGGCGTAACAGTCTTTGATGACAGATTTTTGTCAGTCTGCCGACAATCTGTCATGGTTGCCCGTCGCGGTCGTCTGTCAACAGTCTGCCGGCAGACTGGTTGTAGCGGAATTGACCGACGGTCACGTATTCCGTTAGCGAAGGAATAGGCGGGAAACGCACAGCGCTGTGTGCGAAGGTGAAAAAACTGTAGCGACACGACAAACACTGCTTCTTACGAGAACAAAGTGGACTGTATTTGATTTGAAGTTGAAAATGTAGAACAAGAATAAAATATATGAACAATAACTGAATGCGGTGAGATTAGATCGATTTGAATATAAAGAGCGACGTCGCGTACGAGAGCGAGAAATCAGCGCGTAGTTGACAAAGGACAACTGCGAATAATGATCGCGAAGTGACGAAATTTCGGGGAACGAGTGATTCCGCACAATAGATTTATTGGGATCGGTTCTCGAGGATTACCCGATGATGGGTGTCCGCTGATTGGGTCACCGTCATCGCGTGTCCTGCCGAGGAACGACGCGGTAACGCGAGTGGCGTAACGGCTTCGCAGGAGATCGTGATCGGGGCGTGACATCACGACGGGGCGAGGAGGGCGCGTCGCGTCAACAGCCCGTTTGAATTCGCGCGATCGCGAAAATACCGCCCGCCTTGAAACCTTGGTTTCAAAATGGTGACGGATTGAACACGTACGAAATGTGGTGGCGTAGTGTCGGACGCAGCCGACGCCGCAAGGAATGACAGAGAACGCAGCGCAATTTTACAGCAATGAATCTTACAACTATTGAACGCGACAGAATGAGACGTGACAATTTGACTTAGAACTAAAACGCACGCACCTCAAAACTAGAACGAGAATTACAAGAGAATGTATTCGAACATCGACGGAACGTAATTAAAATTTGACTAGAATAGTTTGAATTAGACCACGACAACGCAGTCGCGAGATTTCGACACGCTCTAGTCGACGGTAGATGTGCTGGTGACGGGCAATGCGCAGAGCTGCACGATCGGTCGTTGGAACTCGGATTGAGCGGTGCGCACCGTGACGACTCACGTGAGACCGTCGGGACCGGGGGTGGAGGCGCGTTACGCGAACGAGCTTCCATTTGCATGGAGGACACACCGGATTTCGAAGAAGGACCAGTTGTCCGACTTCGAGCGAGGGGCGCGTTTTTCGCCACCGATTACGCTGTTGGAGCGTATTAATATAATCGGCCTGCCACAGCTTCCAGAAGCGTTCGAGCTTGTGGCGAACCAATTGCCATCGCGACAGTCGAGTTTCGTTGAGATGCAGAACGGATGGTTCCGGGGCTGGGGTGAGAGCGGACCCGACGAGAAAATGCCCAGAAGTCAAGGGTTCACAATCGTCCAGTGCATCGGAGAGAGGAGCGATCGGTCTCGAATTCAAGCAGGCCTCGACCTGACACAGAAGAGTCGCGAATTCTTCGAAAGAGAGCGTTCGATCGTTCAGAACGCGGCGTAAATGGTGTTTCACGCTGCCCACAATCCGCCGAAATGCGGAACCGCGGGAGGATTGAAATGCCACGACACGGTGTCGTAGGCAGTATGATTTTGAAAATCTGGATCGCGCAATGCTGCGCGGTACGCACGAGCTAATTCATTGTTGGCGCCGAGGAAGTTCGTTCCGTTATCCGAATACATATTCGAGGGAAGACCACGCCGCGAACAGAATCGGGAGAAGGCGTTTAAAAACGCCGGTGTGGAATAATCTCCGACTAGCTCCAGATGGATCGCGCGAGTTGTCAGATATATAAACAGCGCGATGTACGCTCTGCGCGATTTAATGCCTCGGCCACCGGAAGCTCGGACTTGAACCGGGCCCGCATAATCGATGCCGTAATGTAGAAAGCAGCGAGAGGGTGAAGTGACTCGGGCGACAGGCAGACTGCCCATGAGTTGCTCCGGGACCGTAGCTCATTCGCGCAAACACGTGACACATCGGTGAATTACGCGTTTTACGAGAGAACACGCGCGAAAGATCCAAAATTCGCGCCGGAGTGTACTGAGCGTCAGTTGTAACCCTCCGTGCAATGTTCGGAGATGTGCCTGAGAGATGACCAACTCGACTAACGGGTGAGCGACTAAAGGAACGGGGTGTCTCTGAGCGACGGGAAGCGGAGCCTTGTGAAGACGCCCTCCTACGCGAAGTACGCCTTCATGGTCGAGGAATGGAGTGAGAGATAGAGCAGGACTTTTTACGAACAATGACCGGCCGTGAGCGAGAGCCTGAATCTCGGTTTGAAATTGCTCGCGCTGAATGTACTTTAGCCAAAATATTCGAGCGGCGGAACAGTCACCGACTGATACGGTACAACTTTTCGCTGGAGCCGGCAGCGAATCATCTTTTCGGGCGCAAAGAGCGTTGACGAATTTGAAAATGTACGCGGTTACCCGAATAAGTTTCGGCCATGACGAGGAACGAGAAGCGAGCTCCCAGGGAGCCGCTTGCGACCAACTGTGCACCGTTAACGATTTTTCTTCCGAGAGAAAATCATCGGTGGTGAGCGGGGGCGGCTCGGTAGGCCAACATCGTTGCGAGAGGCGCAACCACGTGGGCCCGGTCCACCACAGTGAATGATCGCGCAATTCTTGGCCGATTAAGCCGCGTGATGCGCAATCGGCCGGGTTGCTGGACGTTGGCACATGGCGCCACTCCAAATCGGGAACGCGATGTTGAATGTCGTGGACCCTATGCGCGACGAAAGTTTTCCAACGCGACGGTTGATCACTTAACCATGCGAGCACGATAAACGTATCGGTCCAGCAATAGCAGGAGATCGATCTTGAACCCAGAGAAGGCCGGACGAATTCTATGAGACGGGCTAGGAGCACGGCAGCGGATAATTCGAGCCGCGGAATGGAGAGAGGCGCGAGCGGCGCGACCTTTGATTTGCCCGTAAGCAGCGAGATGACAGTCGTGCCGTCGTGAGCGATAACTTTAAGGTACACGACGGCTGCGTAGGCGTGGAACGAGGCGGCGGAAAATCCACGCAGCTCGATAGAATGGGTACCAGAGAGCAGACCAGTCCATCGGTCTAAACTGATTTGATGCAGCTGAGATAAACCAGAAAAGATGACTCTTCATCGATCGAGTAGAGCCGATGAGAGAGGTTCGTCCCACTGAAGGCGATGACGCCACAGTGTCTGCATAAAAATTTTTGCCGCGATAGTGGCAGAGGTGACCCAACCCAACGGATCGTACAATTTCGCAATAGTCACAAGAATCGTACGTTTTGTACGTGGGACAACCGGAGGCAAAGCTATGTTTATTTGAAACTGGGCGCGAGACAAGTTCCAAGAGATTCCGAGGACTTTTACGTTGTCGTCCACGGCGAGAACTTTCGAGCACGCCAGCCCATGGTTAGTGGAATCGATGTCCTCGAGAAGCGCGGGGGAATTGCACGCCCATTTGCGGAGTTCGAATTTACCACGGCTGAGAAAACCGGTGAGTTGATTGCGAAGAACGCGTACCATGTCGAGTTGATCATTGCCGAATAATACATCGTCGACGTAAATTTGATCCCGAAGAATCGGAATCGCGAATGGGAAATTCGTGCCTTCGAGCTCTGAGAGCCGCTGGAGAACGCGAAGCGCGAGAAATGGAGCGCACGTCATACCGTATGTGACGGTGAGCAGCGTGAACTCATGAGGAGTCTGTGACGGAGGGTCGCGCCATAAGATTCGTTGAAAATCGGTAGCGCGAGGGTCCACCACAATTTGACGATACATTTTAGCAACATCAGTGGTATACACGTACTGGTGATGTCGCCAGTGGAGAATGGCGGATGGCAAATCCGTCTGAAGCTTCGGCCCGGAAAGCAACAAATCGTTCAGCGAACACCCGTTTGAAGTCGGAGACGAGGTATTAAATACGACGCGCAATTGTGTCGTAACGCTACCTGGCCGAAAAACTGGATGGTGCGGTATGTACACCTGGAGCGCAGGCAGAGGGGAACCGGAGTGAGCGCGTTTCATATGGCCGAGATCTTCGTACTCGCGCATAAACGCGGAGTATTCGCGTTGGAGATCCGGGTTCCGTTCAAATTTGCGAGTCAGCGCTCGGTACAGTTTTTTCGCGGTAGATCGCGACTGTCCTAGATCAAGTGGCGGGGCCTGCTTGAATGGTAGGCGCACCTGAAAGCGACCATCCGAAGTTCGCGAATGCGTAGACCGAAAGTGTTCTTCGCACTGTTGTTCCGACGGGGTCAACGGGGAATGTCGCGGAAGATCTTCCACTTCCCAGAACCGTCGCAGTTCTACCTCGAGAGTGTCGATTGGAAAGTCGAGATGCGTGCAAAGAATCGTCACGTTATGGTTGGCGACGATGTTATGCCACGAGAGAGGAGAATCGACGGAAAACATTGAAAGGGGACCCGAAAGAACCCAACCGAAGATCGACTGCTGCGCGATGGGCTGCCCGCGTATGCTCTTACGATGCCCACTGAGGATTACGTCCGCGCACAAATCGGCTCTGATTATAATGTCCACTGGATGAGGACTCGAAGGATCCGCATCGGCCAACGAAAGACCAGTGAGATGCGGGAGCGAAGACGGATCCGGAATACTTTGAGCGCGGTACGGTGTGAGCGATCGTAGAACTAGCGCGGTCGCAAAAAGCACCGGAACGTTCGACGAGACCGGAGTGATTTGTATCGAGATGACCTAGCGCACTTCGTCGACGTGAATGCCGCCGACTGCCGAGACCTTAACGTTACGCGGGATGCGTTTTGCTCGAAGCATTTGTGCGAGATTTTCGGACACGAGAGTCGCCTCGGATCCCTGGTCGAGCAGGGCGCGAACAGTTGCTATACGGCCTGACGGAACGCGTACATTTACCCATGCGGTTGCGAGGAGTACGCGGGACTCGGAGCGGCGGGAAGTCGAGGCGCAGAATGACGTCACAGCGTGATTGTCGAACGGTGAGGACGGATCGCTTGTCGCCGTTCGCGAGAGTGAAGATGACGTCATCGCGCGAGTCTCCGTCTCTTCGTGCAGAGACGAGTGATGACGTCGCTGGCAGAAGCGGCACGAGTATATACTCACACAGTCAGCGGCCGAATGTCGCTGACTGAGACAATTAAGACATCGCTTTAGCCGAATAACAATTTCGCGACGTTGATGCGGAGACTCGGCTAGATACAATGGACAAAGATTTAAATAATGTCGCGCATTGCATAATGGACACGCGGAGAGCGAGTTGCTGTCGGCGTTCGACGCTCGGCCTTTTCGCGACGCGAAAGAACTCCGAACAGGGCGCGGAGCGGAAGCGATCGCCGTAGCGGTATGGACGCGTGTGGACGGAGATTTACCAGCCGAGCTGTTTACATGATCGAGCGCGATTTCATCGAGAATTCGAGCGCGCGCCGTTATGAAAGTCGACAGTTCTTTAAATGTCGAGGCGTCGGTTTTATCCGCGGAAAAGACGGCCCATGCTTTTAACGTGGTCGCGTCGAGTTTTTGGGTGACCAGATGAACAAGCATGTCCTCACCGATTTGCTCAGGAGAGCGATCGAGTTTTTTCAAACCCGTGACGGCAGCGTTAGCGCGACCGAGCAACGCGTGAAGTTCTCTGGCGGACTCTCGTTTTAACGGTCGGCAGATCGATGTGATTTGATATGTGCCGTTTGATCAACCGCCGCTTGTTTTCGTACCGCGAGGTGAGCGTGGTCCACACGACGGAGAAAGTATCGGCTGTAACCGGCACGTTTTTTACAGCGTCGAGAGCGGGACCTTTCAGCGAGGAAACAAGATAATGCATCCGCGTGAAATCTGTGAGATCGCGGTTTGCGGTGATCAGCGCCTTGAATCAGTCACGGAACGTTTCCCATTCGTCGCAATCGCTGCTGAAGGGAGGTAACTGGACGCGAGGGAGGTGCGCGAGCGCCAACGAAGGCTTGGCGATCGACAAGAGGCCCTTTTCGCCAGGCGGGGGAAGTGAACTTAGTTTGGGATCCAGTGATGCCTTCGTTTCTCGCAGGAAGTCCTCGGCGGCGAGGTAGGCTTCCTCCGTGTAGTCGAGGTGATCCTCCGCGAAATACGGCGCCTCCAGTTGCTCCTCCTCTTTGGTCGAGGCGAGCAGGGCGAGGTGACCTTCCTGGAAGGCGATCCACACGTCCTCGAGGGTGGAGAGACGACTCAGGATCTCCTCCACAGTTAAGTTGGCCTGTCCAATCTTCTTGAAATTCTCCACGGTCCGGAGAATCTTCCGTCGAAGCATCGATTGCCGTTGATAGTCGCCAATGATGATTTAATGAACAGCGATGGAACTTTTTCACCTCCGATCAGGCTCGAAGGACGACAAACTTGTAGCGGAATTGACTGACGGTCACGTATTCCGTTAGCGAAGAAATAGGCGGGAAACGCACAGCGCTGTGCGCGAAGGTGAAAAAAGTGTAGCGACACGACAAACACTGCTTCTTACGAGAACAAAGTGGACTGTATTTGATTTGAGGTTGAAAATGTAGAACAAGAATAAAATATATGAACAATAACTGAATGCGGTGAGACTAGATCGATTTGAATATAAAGAGCGACTTCGCGTACGAGAGCGAGAAATCAGCGGGTAGTTGAGAAAGATAATCTTTTAACTGTATTTGAATGTGGAACAACGACTATTTAAAATAGTACCGGTGTAATTTCTCTCGATCGAAATGAAGTACATTAATAAACTTTATGATTTCGGCGCAAGGTTCGATCCAACCTTGGATAAAGTTTATTAATATTTAAAATAGTATTTGGAACATTTTTTGTTTATAATTTTATCCAGCTCTGAGTTTGTATAAAGAGATACATAAATATAAAATGCGTCAAATGGACAGATGAGCACATTTAAAAGTAAATAGTTCCTATGAATTATTGTACCTATGGGACATACGAGAACCCCATTAATATCAATTTATAATATTCAATATTATAATAAAAAATTAATTTTTCAATCAAAAAGAATTGTTTAGAATATGCCTAACCGTTTATGCGGTGATTGTGCGCAATTAGAATAGAAACAAAAATTAACTCTATTTAACAAATATTTTTCGAAATGGAAGAATCATAAGTATAACTTTTCTTTAATAAAATAAGCACATATTACAATATTTAAAAATCTATACGTTATTAATAATCATTTTAAAACCAAAAAATTGATTATTTAAATCTTGTCCAATTTCAAACATCGTATGTATTTTATTTTAAATAAAATCCTGGTATTTGTGGTTAAGAGCGGTCACGCGGTATTGTCACAATACTATCGGTAGTCTTGCATATATGTTAATGCAATAAATGCTTGTTTCACCTTGTTGCATTCTGATACAGGCTTGCAAGAGTTCACAAATTACTTAAGAAAAGAGTATAGTCATGAAAACATACGATTTTGGTTGGCTGTTAAAGACTTAAGGCGCAGTTTTCAAACGCAAATACCTGATAAAGTCAACGAAATTTTCAAGTATGTATAAAAATGAACTGTTATTTTATAGACACGATTAAACGGATTTAAATCAAGCTAAATATTATTGACGTTACTCGTTTAGAGAATTCCTGGCACCTGGAGCACCTTGTGAAATAAATATTGATGGGAAAACGATGGAAAAAGTCCATCAAGAAATGAAGAGTCCCAGTCGATTTACATTCGATTCCGCTGCTGAACACGTTTATACGCTACTCTTGAAAAAGGATTGTTATCCTAGATTTATTCGCTCTGATCAGTATCGAAATCTTTTAGCAGCTGGTGTGCAACCTCTGCAAAAAAAGAGGTACTCTATACAAGAATATATTTATTCATTATACATACAGTTTTAGTTACACCTCTATAATATGTACCTTGATGTATATGTTACGGTAAATGTGATTAATCCGGTGATTATGTATAATTGCCAGTTATTATATACAGGGTGTTCAGGCTATTAATAGCCAGCATTTTTTTTGCAAATAATAAATATTAGAAAAATATGATAGAGGAGAAAGTACTACTGTTCTTTATACGCAACAAATTGACGTACGCATTTTTGTTGTATTTACATTATTTTGATAGAAACGAAGGTGACCTCCAATTTTTTAAATGGAATGCTATATATTTTTTTATGTCGTATGAAAGCGTGTGTCAAGACGAATTCATCCATCTACTACAGAATGATTTTCAAGGTCATGCAAGGTCAGTAATGGAAGAAGTGGAAGAAACAATTTGAATATTGCGTACCAATGTGTTTACAAGTATTCCTTATTGATACGAATCGGATGATGTCAATCACTGTCAGAGTGTTAACTTTTCAGTACTACTTCCTAAACCGATCAGTAATATCGTATAGCAATGTATCATTATTCGGTAAACGAGAAGTGGGATATGGTACGCATTTATTATCAGTGCAATAGAAATAAAAGACAAAGTAAATTGAATTACTTAGAAGAATATCCGGAAAGAGTGCAACCAAATGAAAATCAGTTTGTTTTGCTTGTAAAGTGTTTCGAGGAAACAAGGTCCGTAGAAAATAATGGTCACTACCGGAGATTTCTTATTTCAGAAGATAAGAAGTGAGAAGTCTTGTTGTATTTTGAAAAAAATTCAACAACTTCCGTATGAAAAGTAGCTTCCGCGTGTGGTATTTTAGTTGGCTCAACCCATAACATCCTAAAATTCCGCCCAGCGAATACAGTATTTCATCGATAATTGACCACAACGCGGGTCTGCGGAGGGACAATTATGTGCGAGGGATATCATTGTTTGAGGTTTGCCGAACGTAAAGAAGGACAGCCGAGCTCGAGAGGCCTCGGTCACCGAGAAATGTAAACATACCTAATCCGAATTTCCAAATTCTTTTTTAATCATTATTTTTTTATGGAACTTCGATAACCATATTTGTGGCATTTTTCTAATAAAAATGATACCAAATATGATATAATTCCGATGATATTTACTTGTGTAATCGACGATTAAAGTTTACTCTGTTTGTCTGTCACCAAAACTTACTCCATCGTCAATTAAAAAAATAAATATGTATGTACAATCAGAAAAATTTTGATCAGAGAAATATTACAAATATGACGGTATAAGTCTCCTAAAATATTAATTAAAAATGAAAAAGTGTCGTCATTGCATTACTGTTGCCTCATATCATTTTAATCAGAACAATGAGATCAGAAAAAACTATTAGAAAAAGTCTCATAAAAAAATAAGTAATAATAAAAAAGTTATTCCCTGGTAATACATTGTGAGGACGCGCGAGGCTTTGAACTGTGCCGCCGACTGCGACTCTTCGCGTCTCTTTCTTTCCCATACACTATCCTTCCTCGCGCCCGAAACTTTAATCGTCTATTACACAAGTAAATATCATCGGAATTACATCATATTTGGTATGATTTTTATTAGAAAAATGCCAGAAATATGGTCATCGAAGTCCCATAAAAAAATAATGAATAATAAAGAAGTTGAAAATTCGGATTAGTGTGGTCTCACCGATATACCCGAGCCGCATGGTGTCATATTTCTCGGCGACCGAGGCCTCTCGAGCTTCACGGCCCCTCAAGGGGGTACACCCCGCACTAGTGGGGAGATCTCAGGGACAATTATGTCGGAGACATTTGGGACAATTACCGATGAAATACTGTAAAAGACTTGGAAAACAAAATAACACAAGCATGTGGATTAATAACTCGGACCACACTAGAAGAAGCTACCAAAAACGTAATTAACAGAGCCAAAATGTGTATTCATGCGCAAGGAAACCATTTTGAACATTTGTTGTAGCCTCATTAATAAAGAATACTTGTAAACACATTGGTACGCAATATTCAAATTGTTTCTTCCATTTCTTCCATTTCTGATCTCGCATGACCTTTAAGGTCATTGTATAGTAGATGAATGAATTCGTCTTGACAAACGCTTTCATACGACATAAAAAAATATATATCATTCCATTTAAAAAATTATCACATTACTTACCACTTATCATTTTTTTCTAATATTTACTATTTACAAAAAAAATGCTGGCCAGTAATAGCCTTAACACTCTGTATAATCCAGACCTAACCCAGACCAAACTTAGTGGCGATTATATAATTTTATATATAATAACCGGATTAATCACATTACCGTAACATATACACTATGAATAGCAAATAATTTTGATTTCACTGAAATTATAGTGACATCGGTTTTGAAATATTAGACGTACAAGATACAAGGTGATTCAGTTAATTGTAAGTGTACCACCTAAGTTACATGTAAACTGTTTGCTTTATAAAAAATTGGAAGGAATGAAAGTTTCAAGAGTAGCATATACTGTACTAATTAGTATTTTTGCATTTTTTTTATCGAGATGAAAAGGCCTGAGATTTTTATGAGATTTTTTGTTTTAAAGGATAAATTTTAATATTGCGATTGCAGAATGAATTAAAGGCTGAGTAAGAAACTACATGCAAGGGTACACGGGATGATGAAAAGCTAATGGTTACCAAGATATTCTTAAATGATTTATAATACAAGTAATGCTCAAAATGTTCTCAATTTTAATTAATACATTTGCCCAAGTGATACACGTTGAAATGTTTCTTGAGTTGTAGCATTATATGCTCTAATGATATCTCGTGACTCACTTCGTTTTTCAGAAATTTCCGAAAGAACATAATCAAGTGGACATTAGACATTCAGTTTGAAATTCTTGCTACGTGAATTATATATGCAGACGGATATGCTCTTCAGTAGTGATTTATTTATACTACAACGTCTGTAACTCAAGAAACATTTCAATGTGTACCTATCGCTTGTACTTATCGATCGGTTACGAAATCTATTAATTGTAATGGAGAACATTTTGAATATCAGTTCCAGTAAAAGTCATTTAGAGAATATCTCAGTAACTGTTAGTTTTTTATCTGACGTACCCACATAGTTCAATCGCACTCAGGGTTCAATTGTTTGTTCAATCGCAAGATTAAAATTTATCGTTTACAATAAAAAAAACAAGGTAACGTTTACATCTCAACAAAAAAAACCAATTATTACATTATATGTTACACTCATAACCATACAACTTTTGCTTCGATTATTTGTTCATATACTAAATAGTTTACAAGTAATTTAAGTGGCTGACACTTAGCTGAATCGCCCTGTATTTCGGGCTAAAAGAATCATGTTTTACGATAATATTTCGATATTGTAGATTTTTTACCTTCGGTGGACAAACCAAAAAGAAACTTCCTTCGACATCGGCCACAACACCTAGCATTTTACAACATGCTGCAGGTAATACAACCGGCGGTGGTAGAGGAAGTGATCGAAGTTTATCCGGATCTGCCCATGAATTGGCTGTTTGTGGTGTCCGAGATACAACATCAATGCCCCGAGTGCCGCATTCTCACAGTCAGTCGAATCTCACCGACATACCATACAGGTGCACAATACTTTTCTTCTTTTATTATATTTCGGCGATACTCACTGTGCGAATATTCTCGTTAACATACGTTTTTAAATGTTCGTTCGATGCTTTCTAATCGATTTTAACCTATTTTTTTTTTAATAATATGTTATTTCGCTACGAACATATGAACAAGATTAGTAGTTTTAATATTAGTGTATAATAATTATTTGGGTAATTGTGCATAAAAGGTCCCACATCACCGATTTCGATGATTTTTTAATATGTTGTCAAGGTGAAGATTCTGAACAACTTTTTCCTATACATATAACCGTCGCTCAGCCTTAGTTTTTGAGATATTTGCGAAAAACTGCAGCTACTACACATTGAATTTTGTCTATCCGTGCACGTCCGCGCCGTGCGTATGCGCCAGCATGATGGGACCGCTCGTCAACTTTTTCTACAAATATAGCATGCGATCGTCGAACGATCTATATACCGCGTGAACTTTTCAAAACATATAATGTTGAAGAATGAGTATGTTACGGTAAATGTGATTAATCCGGTCTCATTCTTCATCATCATATGTTTTGAAAAGTTCAAGCGGTATATAGATCGTTCGACAATCGCGCGATACATTTATAGAAAAAGTTGACGAGCGGTCGCATCATGCTGACGCATGCGCACGGCGCGGACGTGCACGTATAAGCAAAATTCAATGTAGCAGTAGCTGCAGTTTTTCGCAAATATCTCAAAAACTAAGGCTGAGCGACGGTTACATGTATAGGAAAAAGTTGTTCAGAATGTTGAGTTTTACAACGTATTTAAATTTTATCGGTGAGGTGGGACCTTTTATGCACAATTACCATTATTTGTTACAACTAGATCTTATATGCACATACTAGTTCATTGTATTATATTTGCCAAATTCTACAATAATTTAGTTTGCAGTGAGCATCACGATTTTTGTAAGTTTTTTTCCGGAATCTGTATATCTATGCGTATCAGGCATGTTGAAAATACAGGGTGATCCCAGTAACCAGATCAAGCAATAGTTCTATTTCAACCGAAATGAAAAACAGATTTCAACTACGCTGTTTTGCAAGAACCATCATCCTACGATACAACTTCTCATGAAAGCGCAACGCCGTAGTTCCAGTGTACAAGTGTACTTTCTTTCTAAATCGAATTAGGTCAATATATACCTAATATAATATAAAGTCAGTGAAATTCTTCTCAAAAACTTACAGTTGATACTAAAGCATTGTACCACGATATTCGAAAAGGTTTGTCATGTGTATGCCTCTTAACATTTAGTTGTTCAGTGTTGTCGGAAGTCAAATTGAGCGAAAATAATTATCAGAACGTGGAACTGCATATTTATAGATTGAAGTACGAGAGTCAGTTAAATATATACCGGACTTCTCCGACTTTCTATTTGAACGGCATTTTTTAGAAAATTTAAATGAGTTCTCCCGAGTCGCATTTATGGTTGGCCAACAGTGGCCAACAGTTGGGAGTTAATTGGAATGTAGTAGTGTTTTTGTCTACACATTCCAAACATCAGGACTAGACGAACAAGTTATGACAATTTATCAACGAATATCCAACGTTTGGCTTAAAATTATTCTAGTTGATTAATTAACAACTATTGGGTTGTAGAAGTGTAGTGGATGGTGAATAAGTATTACGTGAAAGGCACATGTGGCTTATAATAGAGAGTTCCAACGTATTTCCCTCCGAGAACTGCAAGGTCACCAGCATCAAACCTCTTCCCACTACTACGTATAGGCGTAGAGTTAGCGAGTGGGGCGGTAGTGGTGGCAGTGTTGGCGCGGGAGGGAACAGGGACGAAATTCAACGGTTACAATGTATGCGTGTTCCAGTGTTTTGACGAATATTTTTGATCTGTTGTATCAGACTTACACTCAATTTTTATATTGCACTTTTTAACTATATTAATAGTATTTATGTACGTTTAATGTGATATTTGTGGCTAAGACATTTCCTGGACGAGTGCCGGTATGTCATATTTCATAAAAGAGAAAGTGGCTTCACATTTGTATGTCGCGCCAAACATAGAACATATTCTGAATCCTAAATCAATAAGCTTTGGTTACTTATCGGGGGGCAGTAATTAAAAAAACTCCAGCCCGCGTTCATTTCGACTTAATGCAAATGGGTCTTCTTGTAAATTCAAAGGTCAATTCGATATGTAATTTCTTATTCGGCTATAATGCATCCTTTGGGATTGTTAAAAGTTCGCAGATCATTTTTGAGAATGGCAAAATCTCTGAATCTTTCCTGGAATTGTTTTTCAATATGTGATAATATTGTTACAAACTCTGAAAAGTTGGTACCTGAATTTTGTCCACGGATTTCTTCGTAAGATGGAAAATGATGCAATTCATTTTTTTCTATTTCTGCAATGAATAAATTAAGTTGTCTTTTAAATCCATTGATGTAATTAATTAGATCTGAAATTAGTTGGCCTTCTATTTGCAATTTCGAATTTAAGCAATTGAGATGACATATGAAGTTTTTAAAAATGCTAATTCGCATAAAAACTTCGTTTTTTTTTTTAATTTCTCTTGCATGTTTGTGGTGTTCTGTCTCATTTTTTAAAAATTCTAATACATCGGATCTTAATGTGAAAAATCGTTTTTAGCTTTCTCTGGCACTCAGCCAACGAATGTCATTATATAAACATAAATCTCTATATGTTGCATTTCTATCCTGTAAAAATGTTTTAAATTTTCGGTGTGAGAGTGCCCGATTTCTTCCTCTAATTAAATTTATAATTTTAGTGACTGACTTTACATAGTGCAACTTGACATTACTACTTTTCCACACAACACCTCTTGATGAATCGCACAATGAAATGTAGGACAATTTACCCCCCTTTTTTTTAAAGACTCGAAATCCGGTAACATTACCCACCGCAGCTTTTGCTCCATCTGTTACTATTGCGGAACATTTAGAGAACCCTCCAGATTGTTCCACTTGTTTATAGACGGCGTTATAAATATCTTCTCCCTTTGTAATTAATTGCAGTGCGACAAGACCTAACACATCTTTTTGCACGGAAAAATTATCGGTTATAAATCTTACAAAAATGAACAATTGGCTGGTATCTGTTATATCGGTGCTTTCATCAAGACATATAGAGAAATAACGACAATTTTTTAATAAGATATTCAATTTATTTTCTATCTGTTCATTTATTTTATAAACTCTCCTCGAAATTGTTTGTTTTGAGCAAGAAACTGTTTTAAAACATTTAATAGTATTTTGAAGACCAAATGATTTTGCCATTCCAATTGCTGCTCTTAATTCTCCATCGGAGAAACTAATTTTGGAACGAGCAATTTCATACGAAGCTGCTACGCTCTTTTGTTGGAATGGATCCGAATAATCAATTTTTTTTCGATTCTCACTTGGGTTTTAGAATCATAAATTTGCTATTTTAAAGTATTTGCCAAATCTATTCGATATTGGGTTGAATATGTGTCATATTTTTTAGCATGACAGTTTTCATATTGTCGACGAACATTACTCGTTTTTATGTTCTTCATCTTTCTTTTGCAAATTAAGCACTGTGGTTGTTCACCACAATCAATGAAAAGAAACGGGTTTGCCAGTTTTCGGGGAACATTTGTTTTGGCATGATAGAATGTATAAAGGAAAATGAAAAATATGGCTATGTAATAAATAATATCCCAAGTAAAAACTTATGATTGCAACCATACTGATTGCAATTCTGAGCTGTTTGGCATCCCGTTGTGTAATCGTTCCATGTGGGTTGTGTTCGTTCACAAATGAGGCCTATTGAGCTGTCTCTACAATAGTCGTTTATTTATTGTCTGTCAACTATTATTTTGGAATTGTGTTGCTGTAGTACGGTGTCGTAATCTAATATGGGTGCAAAAAAGACATTATTATGTGGTATAGCGTAATATCGGATAATTTCCCACTTCTGTTTCTCTAGAATCGGCACGATTATTTGGTATACTATTTTTCCATTCGAACTCTGTGTTTTGAGTGTACCGATGTCGATTAGAGTTTGGAAATTCTCCGGTATGCTTTTAAAAAATCGTCTACGTTTATTAAAGTGTTGTCAATAATTCGGCGTTTGCCAAGTATAAGGGTGATATAGAAATCATTGCTGTTAGGTCGGACACCATGGCTTCTAATATTATCTGATTTCTTCCTAGTAGTCGGTCGTTATATGCATAGGCTCGTTCATCTGTGTTTTTGTCTAATATTTGTGTTAAATGTGCGAAGTCGTTGCCGCTAATTATAGCCTGTATCATGGCTGCTTGGTTTGTACAATGTGTGTGATTTCGTTTTGTTGGTTGAATAGAATTTTTCCATATTATCATCTATCACCTTTAGGTCGTCTTCGTTTAGGGTGCCAAACAGAGATTTAGAAACGGAACCTAATACGTTGCGAAGTCCACGTCGGGGTCGTTTGTGTAAGATTGTGTTAAGTTTGGAATATACTTCGTATAATTTTGATATTTTTGGTGAGATTACGTCGAGTCTGGAAGGTGCGCAATTTCGTGTTTTACAAAGTGTGGATATGGGTTTGTGTGCTTGCATTACTTTAGACATGCGTATGTCGATTTTGTTTACATCGAATATAATAGATATCTTGACTTCGTCATGGTATACAAAACTAGTCCCGGCTCTTTCTTCAACTATTTGAGTATTATCTAAATATTGGACTTGTAGCCTGCGTCTCTGAGTCGTGAATACTGTTAAGAGCTGAAATTAGAATAGTATAGTTTAATTCTGTCTCCGTGCGTTAATGGTGTCTTTTTGTTATTAATTTTTAATAAATAATTCGGAGTGTGTACTTCGAGAACCTCGTAAGGTCCTATCCATTCTGAGTCGAGTTTATGCGTTTTATGTTCATTGTGCAACAAAACAAGGTCTCCTACGTTGTAAAGGCTGTTTATACGTATTTTACGGTCTGGCTCGTTTTTATAACGTTTTTTATTAGCCTCTACAATAACTTTAGCGTTTGCCAAATACTCTTGTTGCCTACATTTCCATAATTGAAATAATTCGTTTTTTGTTAAGCTAGGTGTTGTCGCGATAGCTGAAGATAAGTTGGCTTTATGCCCGAAAGTTAGTTCAAAAGTCGTGTAGCCTGTACCTGAGTGAACTGACGTATTCCATCCCATTCGGATTTATTTTCATCTATACATTTTCTAAGTAAATTCTTGACAGGACCGTGGGTTCTTTACAGAGGTCCATTGCCCCGAGGATGGAAGCTGGTGGTCTTAATGTGTTTGATTTTAAAACCCTTTTCGAAGGATTCCATTAATTTACATACGAAATTTTGTTCTTTATCGGCGAGGATGTGTTTAGGTGAGGAAAAGACGTATACGTAATGTTCAGTTAAGGCATTTATAATAGAATCTGCTCTTTGATTGTCTAGAGGTACGAGGAGTACATATTTAGTTAAACAATCTTGGATTGAGAGGAAAAATTTATTTCCTTTAGTGGTCGTAACCAGTGGACCGATAATGTCAAGTGCTATTTTATCGTTAGCGTTCTGCCGTGTATCGGGTACAATACTTTCCTCGCGGGGTCGTATTCGCGTAAACTTGTTTCTGTGGCAGATGTCACATTTTATTATGTGCTTGTATATGTCTTGGTCAATGTTAGTCCAATAATGTCGTTCTTTTACGCGTTTTATGGTTTTATTTGCACCTATATGTTGTGCGTTATCGTGGTTTTCGAATAGGATCTGTTTTTTTTTCTCGTCATTCGTGTATTCTCTAAGCGGTTCTCGTGCAAAACGTAATTTTTTATCAGGATAATGTTTCATGAGGAATGTCAGCATGAGTTGAATCTCAGTTATTTGAATTGGTTGAAACCCGGGATTTATTCCGAAACAGATGGTGGTCTTGTCTTTCTGAAGTGCCATTAGATCATGAATTTTGATTAGTCATTGTTCTTCATCGTATTGGTCTAGTAATTCGGTGGTTAATTGTGTCCAATGTGGTCTGTTAGCTGTTATTTGTATGGGGGCCGCGGTAGGCTGGGCTTTCCAACTGTCGTATTCTAACCATAAGATCTCTTGGGGACTGCATAGTTCTTCCGTGTCGGGTGAATTGTCTTCAGTTTTTTCTGCGTTGGGAGGTGGTACAATTTTAACGGTTTTATGAGAGGGAACATTGCTGGTGATTTTTAGAGGATGAAGTCGGGAAAGGGCGTCTGCTACCGTGTTCGTACTCCTCGAGTCTCAGGCGCCACAGCATGAGTGTGGAAGAGAGATCGCGTACATTGTGTAGCCATTTGAAAGCGTGGTGATCGGTTTTAATAATAAATTTTCTTCTGAGCAAGTACTGTCGTAGACTTTAACAGCCCACACGATTGCGAGCAGTTCTTTCCCGGTGGTAGTATAATTTTTTTCGGTCGAATTTAATGTTCGAGATATGTAGCAGCAGGGATGTTCATTTTAGGAGAGTACACCGCCAATTCCTTCATTGTTGGCGTCTGTGGTTAGAGTGAAAGTTTTTGTAAAGTCCGGGTAACATAAGATGGGTGTTTCACAGAATTTTGTCTTTAGATAATCAAAAGAATCTTGTTATTTCTGAATCCAATGGAAAGGAACGTCTTTCTGCGTGAGGTCAGTGAATGGCTTCGAAAATTTAGCAAAGTTTCTAATAAATTTGTGATAATATCCTGTGAGTCCTAAGAATGATTTGACTTGAGTTACGGTGATAGGGATCTTAAAGTTTTTGATTGCGTCTAGTTTTCCTGGTTTGGATTCTGCTCCGTCTTTCGTTACTACAGGGTGGCCCACATAACTCTCAACAGCTCAATATCTCGAAAACTATGCCATCGATTTTAAAGTTCTTAGTCTTAAATTGCATGGAACTGAAGGGCCTTTCTGACTACGTAAACGTGAAGTGGCCTCCCTTCCCCTTTAACGGGGAAGGGGAGGTACCTTTGTAATTTTAAATGAAACCCCCTATAAAATGTTACATATTTAGATTTTACAGGAAAAAACAAGTCAATTTTGTCTGAAACATTTTTTTGTCAGATACTTCCATGATGGGGATATAACAGTTTGAAGTTTCGAGTTGTAGGTACTTGAAGCGCTCGGAAATAGCGTTATGGAATTATACACGCTTGAATTCTTTGCTTATTCGTGAAGAAATAAAATGTACTTTAAATTAAATGTTCAAAATGTCCACCACGGGCTTGTAAACATTTATTTACTCGAAACATCAAAGTTGTTCTAACATTTTTTAACATTTCGGGAGTCACTGAAGCGCAAGCGTCACGTATTCCTTGTTTCATATCCTCTTTTGTCGTCGGTGGTTCAAACATAACTTTGTCCTTTACATATCCCCATAAGAAAAAAATCTAATGGTGTTAGATCGGGGGATCGAGGAGGCCACTGACGAGGTCCCCCACGACCTATCCATTTGTTCCCAAATTTTTCGTTCAAAAATTGCCTGGTGACGATTGCAAAATGTGGAGGAGCGCCGTCTTGTTGGAACCACATTTTTCTTCTAACGTGCAGTGGCACATCTTCCAAAAGCGCAGGAAAATGATTTTTTAATAAATCACAATAACTTGCAGATGTTACAGTTTCTTGAAAAAAATAAGGTCCAATCACAAAATCTCCTATTAGGCCACACCAAACATTTAAAGACCATCGATGTTGAAAGGGAACACATCGCATCCAATTTGGGTTTTCCACGGCCCAATAATGTAGATTATGTCTATTTACATGCCCTGAATTCATAAAAGTGGCCTCATCGGAAAAAAGTATTTTGCACAAAAAGTCATTTTCCACAACACCCTGCAGCCACTCACAAAATCTTACGCGGTGATCGTAATCTGCTATCGAAAGCTCTTGTGATAAAACCATGTGATATGGATGATACTTTTGCCGTTTCAAAATTCGTTGAATCGATGAACGACTAATATGTGATGTTTGTGCAAGTGTACGTTGACTAATATGAGGATTTAATGTAATTGCAGCAAGAATACTGGCACTATTATTTTTATTAGTGACAGCTTTAGGTTTATTGCGAATTTTTTTACACAATCCACCGTGCTCGCGAAGCCGCTTTTCTAAATTATGAAGTGTTGCATGACATTTTTTGATCCCATAACGTTCAAAAAACATCACTGCTGCACGCCGATAATTTTTTTGGCATTCGCCTAACGTTAATAACATATTCACTTCTGTGTCAAAAGTAGCCATAATCACAATGTTACTGCTTGAATAACAGCTCTAAACTGAAAACGTTTTCATAGATAAGTGAGTCAAACTCAAGAATTGTAAATATTATTGTTTGTGTTTCTTCACGAATAAGCAATGGACTCAAGCGCGTATAATTCCATAACGCTATTTCCGAAAGCTTCAAGTACCTACAACTCGAAACTTCAAACTGTTATATCTCATCATGGAAGTATCTGACAAAAAAATGTTTCAGACAAAATTGACTTGTTTTTTCCGGTAGAATCTAAATATGTAATATTTTATAGGGGGTTCCATTTAAAATTACAAAGGTACCTCCCCTCCCCCGTTAAAGGGGAAGGGAGGCCACTTTACGTTTATGTAGTCAGAAAGGCCCTTCAGTTCCATGCAATTTAAGACTAAGAACTTTAAAATCCATGGCATAGTTTTCGAGATATTGAGCTGTTCAGAGTTATGTGGGCCACCCTGTATATGGCCTAAATCAGGGTTTGACTTTATTTGCTCGCGAGGACCGTTTTCCGAGGGCTACGCCTCCTCGACCCGGCCGCGCGTCTCGCTCCCCGTGGTCGCCAACGTGCTCGACGGGCTCAGGCGCGATCATAACAGACAGATGAACGTGGCGCATAAGGGGCGACACTCGTTTCAATAGGTTTCCACATTACCATCGAGGTACTATTGTCAATGCGATTTTTTTATTAGTGGTATCCCCTGTAGGCCTATTCCACTATGTCACACGATAATTTCGGACAATAGCTGTAGAAAATTAATTAAAAAAATAAGTGCACGAAGATCAAGTTGTTCCGGACCGTATTAAAATTTAAACAATGGAATTAAAAACTATTTCTAAAATTTATCTTATGAATTTATTTTTTTAATTAATTTTCTACAGCTATTGTCCGAAATTATCGTGTGACATAGTGGAATAGGCCTACAGGGGATACCACTAATAAAAAAAACGCATTGACAATAGTACCTCGATGGTAATGTGGAAACCTATTGAAACGAGTGTCGCCCCTTATGCGCCACGTTCATTTGTCTGTTATGATCGCGCCTGAGCCCGTCCGAGCACGTAGGCGACCACGGGGAGCGAGACGCGCGGCCGGGTCGAGGAGGCGTAGCCCTCGGAAAACGGTCCTCGCGAGCAAATAAAGTCAAACCCTGGCCTAAATATTCAAGTTCAGGTTTCAAAAATTCACATTTATCGCTCTGTAGTTTAAGCCCTCTTTCGTATACAAAACAATATTTGTTAATTAATCCACGTAGAGCGAAGTCCATCATTCGTTGAAATGTGGCAGGAGCGTTCTTAAGCACAAAAGGCATTCTATTATAATGAAAGTGTTCATCGGGTGTCGAGAGAGCAGTGTACTTTTTGCAGTCTAAATGCATGAGAATCTGATGGAAACCGGATGAGATATCGAGTGCGGAGAAGAATTTTGCGTTGCCTAAATGTTGTAGTATTTCGTCGGAGTTTGATAGTGGGTTTGCGTCTTGGTCAGTTTGCTCGTTGAGATTACAAACTACTCATACCGGGGCGTTAAAAGTAGAGTACTTACTCTCCTTTGAGAGAGAATTACTCCTTTGTATAAAATTTCGTTCACTTGTCGGTGGATTTCGGTTTTATGGCATACCGGTGATCTGTACGATTTTATATTAATACGATTGTATGCTATGTTAGTGAAGTGTAAGGTAGCGGGTCAGCATCTAACGTAAAAATATCGTTGTAGGAACTAGCAATTTTTAGGATGGGTTTCTATCATGCAGGGTTCAACGTGATCAAGTCGTAATTTAGATGTAAGTTTGTGGAATCTATCAAGGTTATTCTCACGTTCACTTAAATTTGTAATATGCGTGTTCTGCTTACCAGTCTTGATGAAGCAAGCCCTCGTAATGTCATTGTTGATTTTGCAAGACCGTGAGGTGACCTTGTTTGGTTGTATTTCTACTTCAGTCGGCGTCGTCTGTAATGAATAACTGAATTCATTAAGCTGTGACTAATCGTTGTATATGGAATATTCATATTTCTTAAGATAGGGAAGTCCAAGAATTCCGTCTTCAATTAATGGGAAATCGTCAGGAACAATGAGAAATTCGTGTGTCTGTCCAAGGGAAAATTGTTCGGTCGTGTCAGTTATTTTGTGTTGGTCATTGCTGAGTCTTATGTATCGAGGTTGTGGTAAAGGTGTATAATTTTCTACAAATCCCTGTTTAATGATGTTGGCTCCTGCTCCTGTGTCCAGTAGGAGTTTTCCTCGTTCGGACATTCCTCGAAATAGGCAGAATGCTGACTGTAGGTCTCCTGGGGTGTATCACGTATTAGTGATGATGCGGCTATCTTGTGGTCTGACGGCAGGGTTTTTGCTGACCGCGTTTGGGCGTTTGAAGATCCGTTGAATTGGCTGTGGCCTCGACGGAACGTTTATAGGGCCAGACTGTTGGACTGATCTCGAATCACGTGGCCAGAGTTCCATGTTGGTGACTTCGCTCTGTGCTCCGGAGATGGTCTTTGGTCGCATTTGTCCTACGTCGCGTCGCAGATTGATGGAATACAAACGCAGTGCTTCGGCTTTTTCTTCGTCGGGTGCAATGTTACGTGCTGTCGGGTTGCAATGTTTAGCTTGGATTGCGTAGTCCAATTCGCTAAGCGCTTGTCGGAATCGCGAACTATAAGATTGCACGCTTTCGGTTATACCTTGCTTGATGTTAAGTAGTCGGTTTCGGCTGTCACTTACGGTGGTAGGAACAGAAATTTGGTTCCTTAGGGCATCATAGAGTTCTTCAAAGGTATGTATTCGACAGAAACGTATGCTCCTCTTGGCGTGATCCGTGATCTTTTCGGTTATGATCATGCGTATCAGCATACCCGGCTCAGAGCATTTGCTTCGTGCGAATTTACATGTTTTGATGAATTCTTCTACTCCGATGTCGTCTTTGCCGTGTACAGTTTCGACTACTAGAAGTATTTCGCTTGCTCTTACGGTGTTGTTGTGTAGGGATAAGGCAGGCGGAATTCTGCGGTTGTTTATCAATGGTTGACTTCGGGATGTGTCAGGTGGAGTGTTGTCGTTTTCATTCGTCATATAGTCTTTCTCATTTTCTTCCGTGCTTGCGTGAGACTGTTCTTCTTCGGTGATAGTCAATACTCCTAGTTCAGCGCCCAGTTTCTTTAATTCAGCTGCTTGCTCTTTTCTTTCAACGTTTATCGTTTTAATAGCGTTGGTTAATCGATTGATTTGTTCGTCTTGTTTACATCAATTGTTGGGTTAGGTATGCATTGCGCGAATGAATGTGACAACCCTTTATAATAAACTAACGTTTATTAGTCGAAACAACACATGGAATACACGTATATGAAGTGTGAATAATACTTGCACGTAACACAAAGTGACTCTATATAAAAAACGGAAAGAAAGTGTTCACGGATTGTGACCTGCTCGGTAGGTTAGTTCGGACCGACTGACGACGATTTGCCTTATGGCTCCTTAGGCCTCTCAGTGCTGAAACAGAAAACGTGGCACTAGGCGTGCAATAAAACGCACGTCAAAAAAGACCTTCCTCTTTCCGCTGCACTCGTGCATTTCGGTGTACACTCCAACATAAATGGTAAAAAATGGTATCGAGTCGTAACAGGGTGTTAGAATTTGATGGAGACGCAACTCTCGGATTAGTCATTTTATAGAGATAGGCTTGTATTTTTATCTGGAAATGTTCGATCCTGGCGTCTGCTGAATAACGTGGCACACGTAGTCCTTGGGTTGTAAAGCTCCGTAGATTGCTCTTGAATCCCAATTGTCTTCAGCAAAGTAACCGTTGGATCCTGGCAGAATCGCCAAAAATGTCATGGGAATTATTCGCGATGTGAGAAAATATAATTAATTAAATAACACAGTAAGAGGATACGGAGTTTGGGAGGATCAAAGAGTCGTGCTTGTTTGATTTCAAACCCAAGACTGCCTGATTATTGTGCGGCGTCTTTCTATACATGTTCTTTATCAGTGCTATTACAAGGCAGATCTGGACAAAGGGGCGTTGGTTGTCTTCAATCGATCGCGTGCTGTACATCGCAGGTGTCATGTGCGAAATTTGCGTTTTGATAACACGGACCTCCCTGGCCGCAGTGTCGCGTGCGGAATCTGGCTATTATTAGCTTCTTGAAATGATATCCTTCACAATCGCAAGGCAATAAAGGACGATGTTATAACGTGACAACATTTTGGTTCTAAGAAAAAGTGTAAACCCAGCATTATTTGTCGGCAAAAGGAGATGGAAAAGTTGTGGAAAGGTAGATGTAGTAGAAAACGCATGATACGAAAAATTAAAAATTGTTAATTTGAAGTAGTAGTAATCACTTTGTAAACACGTATGAAATGTAAAAATTCAAACTCTGTTTACAAAATAATAAAAATAGAATTAACATTCATGGAAAGCAATAAAATATAACTAGTACTGTAACTTACATACAGGATAAGTTAGAAGCACAATAGGTACTGTTTCAAGACACTATAATAAGAAAAATTTGGCCATGAACGTACAACCCTGTTTTCGTGGTACAGCATACTTTGTGTTATAAAATAAGTGAACTCCAACTGTGAATTAAAACATTTTCGACACACAAACGGTGCAGAAAATCAATATAATAACCGACTTCTGTCGTATCTACGCGAAAGATTGATGCATCGTAAAATAAATAAACGTTTTTTCTTATTTTATTGTCTTGAATCAGTTCCTCTTGTACATCCCACGTGTTCTGACTCACCCTTTATCTTTTGGGCGAATGGACATTAAATTTTGATCAAATTGTTTTCACGTTGAAAATAAATATTGACTTTTGGCTGCAAAATATGTTTTGAAATTTTACATTTCATTCATTTTTTACGAGGCGATCGCTACTTGAAATGAAATAAATTAAAAAAATTTCAGTTTTTCGATCTATGCGTTTTTTCCATCATGTACATTTTTGTCAACTTTTCCATCATTTGGCCAACAAATAATGGTGGGTTTACACTATTTAGAACCTAAAGAGTCACACCATTATCGATATTTTAGACATCTGACCTAACCAAAATTTGGTTATTTTTTAACGTCCTCTTTTGGGCTCTATACTTCAAGAATAGTTCAACGTGGTTTTTTCTTTTTCATTTTGTGTTTTCTCAAACGGCTCGAATGGCAAGTAAACACTTGCGTCCTTTACAACATTTCACCAATGAACTGTTAACTTTAATCTATGGAAGCCTCCAGTGTGTTTCGTGCCTTCGTTAGTCAAAAGCTTGATAATAGTACGTTAGACAACGAAAGTCGCTATCATTTGCTCATGTAAGTAAATACAATCGGACAATTGTACAATTCAAAGTTCAGTTAATATTTGACTGAGCCTCGTAGATTGAACAAATCCTGCTTAACACTAGATTTACCAGATCAGTCAAAATGACTGGTTTTGCAATTTCAATTCAAAATTCCTACTCCATGTAACATTTTCTTTCCGAAATGATATCATGACTTTTGTAGCTATAACTAAGGAATCAATTTTATGAACTTTATATTATTTTATATGTATTCGTAAGAAATATATTTTTTGTTATTAACACTTATACCAGTACCAGTCAGAATGACTGGTGCATGTTTCTATGTGATGAAATGACATTGGGGCAGCTACAACAATTGATAAGTACTGCAACGTTTTTTCGGGACAGAATATATGATTCAGGGAAAATCATGATTCTGATGCAGTACGCTAGCGGCCCTTGGAATTGTATATTTACTCAGGGTTTTGGGCCGCACATAAGGTTCTCCTTGGGTCCCGGACACTTGGCTATCTGTAAGTGCGAACTCGATACTCGGGGTTTCTGAGTGTCTTGGCCGTATTCGGTCGACTCGCTTTTGGGCGAGTTGATTGAGTTATGGCCCGTAAATTTCTAGCTCCGGCCCTATCAATATTATTCAACTTTTTTTGTCACTTTTTAAAAGTAAATAAATACTGGAAACACCACTAAGCACTTTTTCTAAATACCAGTCATTCTGACTGGTCTTGGTAGAAATAGATGTACTTAAATAGCCGGTAAATCTAGTGTTAACAAACTAAAGGCATTGATTTCAAAACATTAACATAGTTGAACATTAGTTCTTCTGTCGTGAGAACGATAGCAGAACAATTATACAGAATTCAGTAGCTAGAATATTAAAATTCTTTAAAATTCTGAAAATTTCGTACAAAACATTACCTGATAAAGTAGACTTTAGACCAGGCATGTCCAGGAATAGCTCACTTGGACGCGTTTTCGAGGGAGATGCCTACTTTTCCCGACCGCGCGTCTCGCTCCCCGTGGCGGCCGTAGTTCTCCGAACTCCTCAGGCTCGTACCTACCGCTTGCGGTATGTATTGCGTGTGGCGGTTTGGGGCGACTCTCATTCCCATAGGTTTCCACATCACCCATGAGGTACTATGGTCAATGCGTTTTTTTTTTGTCAGTGGTATCCCCTATAGGCCTATTCCACTGCGTCGCACGATAATTTCGAAAAAATAAATTTGGAAAATAGTTTTTATTATACTGTCAATATTTTACTGACAATTAGGAAAGCATGCTTCAAAACTTTAAGTGAATCGAAGTATTCCATTTTAAGAAATTTTGCCATCCGAATTTTCTCCATGTTCGGATCGACTTATTTGTGCGAATGTTCGTTTTCAAAAATGCGTAGCATTAAAACAGAGCAACGTACAATGCTGAGCGATTCCTCGCTATCGTCTGTGATGCGGCTATTGCGAGCTTTCCTAATTGTTAGTAAAATTTTAACAGTATAATAAAAACTATTTTCCAAATTTATTTTTTCGAAATTATCGTGCGACGCAGTGGAATAGGCCTATAGGGGATACCACTGACAAATAAAAAACGCATTGACCATAGTACCTCATGGGTGATGTGGAAACCTATGGGTATGAGAGTCGCCCCAAACCGCCACACGCAATACATAGCGCAAGCGGTAGGTACGAGCCTGAGGAGCTCGGAGAACTACAGCCGCCACGGGGAGCGAGACGCGCGGTCGGGAAAAGTAGGCGTCTCCCTCGAAAACGCGTCCAAGTGAGCTATTCCTGGACATGCCTGTTTGAGACACTAAAAACCATTCTTTCTATTTTGAGATAAATATGAAAAAAACGTTGCTGGAATAATTATAGAACAATCACAATCAATGCACTTTAACGAAAACTGAAAAAAACGTATAAATGACATAACCAATTAACGACTATTGGCAATAGATTATTTCTTTTTTAACACGAATATAACGCAAGTAATTTTGTTCTAATGTATGTATTTCCTGTCGTTAATTGTAAATGAGTTACCGAAGTAGACTATTTTAAATGCTATCTTGTAGAAAGAAATATGAATTAATAACCATTGTCTTGGCTATCATAATAATATTTGCCCGAGTTCAACTCCATGGATTTTAGCCTGTGGAACGATTAAAAATATTCAGAATATTATGGAGCCACATGTAAATAACTGTTGTAAGTTTTTGAGAATATTACATGTTTTGCATGGTATATACTTTTTATTTTGTGGTATAACTAAAATTTTTTACAATAAATAATAATGTACAGAAATTCGTACGAGTGAGAAAAGAAATCGTGTCATAGGATAATACGCCTGATTAGAAGGTATATGCTTTTCCTTTTAAAAAAACTTCTTGCAATCGGTTACTAGAGTCACTCTGTACACACATTTCAAGTTTATACCTTGTCGCAACACTTCAACTTGTGTCTTTTCTAAAGATTGCAAGTATGTGAAAATACAAGGTAGTTGCCTTAATTTGTTTGCTGCCTCAATATATGTATGAACAAAATGATCACAATAATATGTTATAATAATTGCCCTTTACGACGGAGATATGATTCTCGACGATATCGTAGAATCACGTTTCACAAATAAACGATGACTGATCAATAGGCTCTCTCTTTCTCAATACGGTATTTTCAGGGGAGATCTGGCTCGATTCATAAAAATCTCTACGGCGTCTATCGCGCGTAGTATTCAGTAAGTCCTCGAAAAATTTCATAATTTCCTTACATAAGTATGCGGATATATAGTTCATGATCTTATTTCAATTATACACAGTCCCTATTATTCGGTGTCTCTTCTTAAAGTTCCCAACATTTTTGAAAAATCACTGTGCGTGTATGCATACAGTGAAGTGTACACACGCATGACTCTTTCTACTCTTTCAATGTGACTCACTTGTAAATGTTGAAATGGTCAAATATTTTTAAGTATCTCTCTCAGCGTCTTTCTCATGCTATAGTATTTTCACTATTACAATCTCAGTACTGTATCTGTTGTACATATCGAATCTATTTTCCCTATAATTCTACTGCTTGAACAATCTTGCAATATTGTTACATTTTTGTGCAGTGTGTCAACAAACTATGGTACATTTTGAAATTGACAAATTTCATATATAAAAAGAAATCGAAAAAATATTTTCCAAGATTTTGCAAAGTGAGATTTGATCTCCGGAAAATATAAGTAAGTTTTCATTTTCCAATATAACAATCGGATGATTTCGTGAATACCAATAACAAATAGTGTTAAATCAAAGAACGATACTTGCGATATCAACAATTGTGATTTTATAGTATATGTATAGTAGGCATTTTTTCCAAATGTTTCTCATTGTTTCATTTTCGACGTATAAATAGTTTGCGAAATTGAAAATATTCAACTTTCAGAATATATAATATAACTGTTCGATTTTTCCGGCCACTATAATATGTAGGCATAGACTATAACAGTCTCAGCACTCTGCACACGGAAAATTCCTTTTCAATACTCTGTATTCTCAACTCTGTGTCTATATCTTTAGCTGTAAATAATATTTCTGTTCTTTCATGTGACTTTTGATTCACTCAATCAGCCTGTTATGCAACCACACATCCTTCACTTTTTGTCACCTGACTTGTTGAAGACCTGATCCAGGTGTAACACTCCGATAGATTCAAATTTGTAAATTGTTGTTTCTCAAAATTCACTACACTTTTAGTAGCCAAACATCGAAGCACACACTATCATTTAGATGAGTGGCTACACGTTGCCGTGAAACCTGCATTCGGGATAAATATAATATTTAATAAATACAGTTATCGTTGTCGTATCCAACTGATCTTTAATCGACTGTGGCAAAGCTGGGAAGGTGGTCTCAAATTTTGCACATAGCCTCATTAAGCATTATAAACATGTTTCCCAAAACGGGAACTCGCAAAGGCGACTCGCAAAAAAATAGTTATCATTATCTATCTTATCGACATGAAATTTTCTACCTTACCGGTATAAAATTTTCTACTTTACCGTTAATACGCGGCATAAACGTCCATTCCTTTCAAACAAACTAACTTTCAGGCTTGGATTAGGTTTATAAACATAAGAAATTGTATCAATCCATTGAATTTTTTTTTAATAAATCCCTGTATATACATATTTTATATCTTCCACCAATTTCAAAAATGGATCAGCTCCTTTAAGTTTAACTTCGAGTCGCCATAAATATTCACATAAGTGATCAATTAATGCATCTTTGTTCACTCCACCTCTACTGAAACGAGCGCGCAAAGACCGCTTCAATGATTTAATTTTTTGCGTTTAGTTGATAAAAATTAAACGCAAATTAAATTAATTAATTTAATAATAAAACTGCGATTTAATATTAGTCTGACTGGAACAGAGAGATGTGGTGACGTTGAGCGCCTATGTCGACTGTTCCCGCCAGAACGTAAGCGTAAGAGTGGGGTCCGCCCGGCGGCCGGACCTCTCCCCCCCCCCCCGGCTGCCTAACTCCGAAACAACTTGGACTATGCCTTCTATTTCAGATACTCTATATGATTCTGAATATTTTAATTACTGTTTAGTGACAGCTTGTGCTAATGCTCGTCTGAAAGTTAGGTAGAAAATTATATGTCGGTAAGGTATATTGATAACAATTTTTTTTTTCAAGTCGCCAAAAATCCCTTTGGAGAACTTGTTTTTAGTGCAAAATGAGGCTATGCGCAAAATTTTAGGTCAATCCGATTTGAGCGGTTTTCGGAAGCCCGGGTCGGCAGGTACGCAGTCCACCCGGAATAAAAGTTACTCTTCGGAAACTCGCGAAATGCAACTCACGAGAGTTCAGGCGATAGACGCCGACACGGAGTCAATTTAAGAAATTCGAAGTGAGAAATTTAAGAAATTAAGAAGTGATAATACAAACTTTCCCGGGGCGGGACCGACTCGACGAAAAAGTCTGAAATCGGTATAACGAGAAAGGGGTCGGACCGCGTGGCCTTTCTCCGCGAGCGAAGTGGACATGCTCTTGATGTTTTACAGGAGTGGGGAAGGCCGATTAAACATACGGTCGCGACGCGTTTTCAAATCAAGATTTAGTTAATCTCCTCTGCGAGTTTACGCGAATCTCTATAGTTTTTATGCGTTTATACTTTTACCCCTCTGAGAGTAAAGGCGAAGCCCTGCAACGTGCGATTTTGATCTGTTGTAAAACATTGGGACAATTAAAAAGAAACACGATCGCAGAAACCCGGTATGGGATAGTTTAGAGTGAGTCCAGTTATTTCGGTAGCTTGGACTCGGACCCGCTTTTCCACTGCCTTTCCTGCACTACGATCCCAGCGTTTGTCGTTTCCCACGAAGCATCGGCGAAGCAGTACTCATCGCGAGGAATAAATGTCTCAAAGGAACCATAGAACCATAGAAAGAAATCCACCTTAAAGTTTCGTAGATTATTGTATTCAATATGTTCACAAGGTGTCCTAGTATTAGGTACAACCGTGGAGGTGATATTACATGAGAAAATAAGTCGAAAATACAGAATAAATTTTGCTTATTACAGGTTACGTTTTCGAGAAGGTCGCCTTTGAAAATCCGTTAAGCTCGCGTGCCCAGCATTTGTAAGAAGTAGAACTAACATATCATGATCAGACGATATCTATTCAATAATAGCACGCGTGGTAATCGCAGTTGCAAGCTCGATTTTCTCGATAACAATTCCTGAAATGAACAAAACTTATTCCCTATTTTCGACTTATTTTCTGATGTAAAACCACTCCCCCCCCCCCCCCACGATTGTACCCACTATTGAAACACCCTGCAGACATATGGAATGAAGTAGATTACGAAACCTTAAAGTCGTTTGCCAAGAGAATGGTTGATGAGCGACCTACAGTTCCTTTTGAGACTTTTGTTCCTCGTGACGAGTACTAAACGATGTAATAAGAAACAAATTTGACCTTGTGAATTATGCTCAAGGCTTTGTAATCACTGTTTAAGAAGTCTTCACCGGTCCAAAGGTGTAGAATCACCTACACCTTAACTCTTTCGTTACCAAAGACAAGATATCTTGCTACGACGATGTAAAGTGTTCGGCGCTATGGACGAGATATTTCGCGTTAAATTGCTCGTTACCCGACACCATGGGCGAGATATCGCGTGACGCAATTTCGGTTTCGTGCTGCAATGGACGAGATATATCATAATATCTTTTATCAAATATATTATATTAGAGAATCTGGTGCACCTTATATTACAGATTTCATCTGACTTTTTAAGATACCGACTCCATTTTATTGTAATACCATATGATCCTTCTGCAAAAAGTATATAATAATATACAGGGTGTCCCACATAAATGGGAACACCTAAATATCTGTCGTATTTACAGTCCTATCAGAAAACTTCAGAGGACAAAGTGACACTATTGCAGGAGGCAAATATAATGGTAAAGAAAAAAATTTTTTATGTCGTGTTTTTTAATGAAATTTCAAGGTCACCGATGTTTTTTTAACACGTTCACGCGGCGCGGGCCACCGGTGGTACGCATTCGATTGTGCTATTAGACGCTGAAAATTAAAATAATGAAAATTTAACGTATTTTCATTAAAAACATTTATTTTTAATTACAATTATAATTAATAACAACGCGTATGCAGGTCTGAACAGGCAAAAATCGCGCGCCGCCAGATGAAGCGCGGCATTAATTTAAGCGCCGCCTAACAGCAAAACAAATGAAAATCGGCCCCGGCGTGAACGTGTTAAATGGAATAGTATATTTTTTACGATAGCATGATAGACAATAAAAAACTGAATTTAGTGGATACCACCTTTTTGACCTTGAAATGACCTTGAGCAAGAATAACCATGCTGGTGCGGATAAAATGTGGAAGTTTAAAACTTACGTGTTTCAGCAAAGATTACGCGTTGTTTACGGCGGGTTGACCTTTACATATCATAATAAATGTTCGAAATGTTGACATTCCTCATTTATGCAATATTGCAATCTTGCATTAAATGATCTGTAGGCATTGTCGATTTCCTGAGACGTAATTGAAGCAAATGGTGCAGTAATTATTACAATTTTTAGAACTCACACTACCGGTATTTTTAAATTGTTTTACCACAACGGAAAATGCGTCTAACGAAGGACAAATACGATTCACAAATTTTTCATGATACAAGTGTACTGCTTGCCTCAAAGATTGGTGGCTTTCGCCATCAGTGAAAACCATATCGATTCGTTCCTTTACAGTATAACGCATTGTTATCACTTTCACGTTTCGAATTTGAATAATGTTGAAGGAACAACGTACTGATTCTAACCGATTAACATTCTGTTAACGATTTCAATGATACATACTCTAACATAAACATACGCTGTTTGCTATGAAAAATATTTCAAACATTTATTGTGGTTTGTAAAGGTCAGCCCGACGTAAACAACGCGTAATCTTTGCTGAAACACGTAAATTTTAAACTTCCACATTTTATCCGCTCCAACATGATCCAATATTGCTCCAATAAATATTGTCCTCCCGGCACAAAACGCGATTCGAAAACTCGATAGCGATACTAACGGACGATGTTCGGGCGCCAGGTATCGGAAGGATACCCCACGAAGCGAGCCGTCATAGGTACCGATAAAGGGTTGGTGGTGCACGGGGCACGTCCTGAAACTTGCCGTGCTCGGCGCGCCCGTTTCGAATTAGCCGCCGAACCTTTAATACTACGGAATTTCCTCGGGGAGCGCTCTCGAAATTCGTGTCTGTGCGGCTGTCACGCGAGAGGGCGGTCCGGTCCATTTGAACTGCGCCTTTTAGCCGCCGAACGTAACGTAAAAGTGACGTCGCAAAATCTGCAACGTCACAACTCCCCCCCCCCCCCCCTTAAAAGTGGACCAGACCATCGCCCCTTAGCCAACCCCAGTGCCCCGTAGTAAATGTTAGAGAGCTGTTCCCGTCGGAAGTTTTCCTTTACATGAGGTACCCGGCACCAACGGACAAACACACATACCCAATTGTACAATAGTAAAAAAAAATACTCACTCTCCCCTACGGAGATTCCTTGGGAAGGGATTCGAGGAAGGTTATCTTCCGCTAATTTATCTCCTACTAAACACAATCGCTAATGTACTACGCGGTGTTGTGCGATACGAAAATAAATTTTATTCCTCCGCTGTCGGCGGTACACCTCGCGAAATTGCGCGATACAAAATTTTGGTCGTTCGTGACGTTTGAAAAATACAACCGAAAAGGAGAAAGAACAAAAAAAAAGAATCTACTTTTGCTTGTTCCTCGGGACTAAACGAAACAAGCTTTCCGGAGTTGGTCGATCCTATGTCCGGCCCTTTCCGCCCACTCCTGGTACCCGCTTTGCCGGTCTTGCCGACCCGGTGGTGCTAGTCCCCTCCGCACCCCACCGTGGTCTTCACGTACTGCAGGCTCGTACGGTACAGGCTTTCCGCCCGCACCGGTAGCAATGTACCTGCGGCGGCTCTGGTGCCCATAGTCACCGCAGTTCCAGCATGCGTCGGGATCCGGCGCGGTGCTGAGGCCCGCCGTCTTCGCCCTTGGGATTTGGGGCTCTTTAGTCCCCTGTTTTGCTGGTGCTTGAGGTCGTTTTCCCCGCTCTTCTTTCCTCGGTGTCAGGGGTTCTGGGAGCGGTACCTCTCCCTCCTCAATGAGTCCCAACAGGTCCCCTTCCGGTACGGCGGGGCCCGTGGTGTCCTGGCTCCCAACTCTCCCAGTTGCCGCCGGTAATTCCGGGGCCCGCGAAAGGATCTCCTTGAAGGCCCGCAAGTACTGCTCCATCCGCGCATAATCGCGGCGGAGTTGCTCGTAGACGGCCGGTAGATCTCGGCTAGGTCTTAACGGCATCTGTGGGGCAATACGGACATGGAAGCCGACTGTTTTCTGCCCTTACGGTTTGTAGGCCTTAAGGTCAGACACATGTTCCTTTCCGGCCTCTTTCCCCCCTTGCGTCTTAAGTCGGTATACTACTGCGGACAGCCGCTTGTCCACGATAAATGGGTCCGCTGTATTTCGGGCACAATTTCGCGGCGATGTTATTGGCGGCAGACGAAAGAACCCTATTTCTTTTCAGCACTAAGCTTCCTACCTCGAATGTAACTTCCCGCCTACGCAAGTTGTAATGCCGCGCCTGCGATTCATAGGCGCTGTCTAAATTCAAGACGCGCTTTTCACGCCTCCGCTGACGTCACTTGGAGGTGTAACGGCATTTCGGTCTCATCCCGACGGCATGAACTAGGTTTCGGCTCTCGGCCGAAGTTTAAAAACGCCGGAGACGCCTGGAGCACGGTGTGGTACGCGGTATTATACGCGAAACGGAACTTCGGTAGATTTGCGTCCCATTCGCGGTGGTCTCGCCCGATATATGCGACAATCATTGTTTTTAATATCCGATTAACCCGTTCGACGGCATTTGCCTGTGGGTGATAAGGTGGGGTTGTCGTTACCGCGATACCGTATGATTTTGCTAGTTCGTGAATGGCTTTATTTACGAATTCGGTGTCGTTGTCGGTCAATAGTACCTCGGGTGTTCCCCAGCGCGAGAATACGAGTGTCTCCAAGGCCTCGGAGATTTTTATCCCGGTGGCTCGTCGGAGGGGGCAACACTCGACCCATTTTGTAAAAAGATCTTGTATTACGAGCAAGTACGAAAACCCGGCACGACTCGGAGGAAACGGGCCCATAATATCGGCGGCGACGACCATCCACGGTGCCTCGATGCGACGCCTTCCCATGAGCCCTGAAGGGAGTGCTTGCTCCACCTTCATTAACTGGCACGTAGGGCAGCGGCGCACGTATTTTACCGCGGTACGGAATATGCCTGGCCAGAAATATCTGGTAGCGATGCGGTGATACGTTTTCTCGACGCCGAGATGACCCGCTTGTTCCTTATCGTGAGCTTCTCGCAATATTTCCGCACGTTGATCGGCTGGTACGACGAGTTTCCACTCGTCGAAATCACGTCCGAGAATTTCCGCGATCAAGGGGTCGGTACGACGATGGTATAATTGCCCTTCTCTGATCGACCAATTGGGATACTTCTCCGTGCTCTCTTCTACCACCCGAAATCTTTCCTCGTACCAGTCGAGGCGAATAGTGGCCGCAGTTTCCCCCACGATTCTTTCGGGTTCCTCGTCCTCGAACATACGCGAGAGCGCGTCCGGTACTCGGTTTAACGCGCCTTGTCGATACGAGATAGCGAAATCGTATTCCCACAGCTGTAAGGCCCAGCGCGCGAGTCTCCCGGACTGGTTCTTTAATGTTCGTAACCAACGCAAGCTATTGTGATCGGTAATGATGGAAAAATGGTAACCTTCTAAGTATGGACGAAATTTTTGCACGGCCCAGACGATAGCGAGGCATTCTAGTTCGGTCGCGGAATACTTTCGTTCGGCCGCGGTCAATGCTCGACTCGCGAAAGCAATTACCCGTTCGACACCTTCGATTTCTTGTACTAGAACGGCTCCGAGCCCTACGGTACTCGCGTCTGTCTGGAGGACAAACGGTACGTCGAAATGCGGGCACGAAAGGGTTGGAGCGGGCACGAAAGGGTTGGAGCGGTCGCGATCAACGAACGAATTTTTTCTAAGGCGGCTTGTTGGCCGTCTTTCCATTCCCACGTCTGTCCTTTCCGCAGTAAGATGTTTAATGGTTCCGCGACGGTGGCGAAATCCGGAATAAATCTTCGATACCACGAAGCCATTCCTAGAAATCGCCGTAATTGTTTTATCGTCTTCGGAACGGGAAACGACAACACGGGCGCGACTTTATCCGTGTCTACTTTCAACCCTTCTCTACCAACGACAAATCCTAAGTACCGCACTTCCTCGCGCTAAAACTCGCATTTGTCTGGATTGACGATCAGACCGGCAGATTTAATTTTTCCGAGAACTCGCTCGAGCCATTCGAGATGTTCATCAAATGTCGCGGTCGCGATAATTATATCGTCTAAATATGCGAAAGCGTATGGTTCCATTTCCGGCCCGATTAAGCGGTTCAGCAAACGTTGGAAAGTAGCCGGGGTTCCCGTGAGCCCATACGGCATACGCTTGAATTGAAACAGCCCTTTACCCGGTACGGTAAATGCTGTGATTTCTTTACTCGCTTCGTCGATCTGGAAGTACGCTTGGCTGAGATCGAGAGTGGAAATATACCGCGCGGCACGTAATTTGTCTAGAATGCTCGTCATAATGGGCAGTGGATATGCATCTTTCTTCGACCACTCGCTCACGGACGGTTCGATAATATCGTCCGCGAGTAATTTGTCCACCTCTTTAAAAATCGCGTCGCGTACTATAGGCGATACCGAATAAAAACGTTGTTTAATTGGCCGACTCTCTCCTACGTCGATGGTATGCTTAGTGAGGTCAGTCACTCCTTTTAGATTTTTAAAGTCTTTGAGGGCCGGTTAAAGAAATTCGCGTAACCGCTCCTTTTCGCTGTCTGATAAAAGCTGTAGACCGCAGCAAAGTGGATTGCGCGAAATTGACCCGAAGGGGAATTCGACTTGTATTCGCGACGCGAAATGCCATACAGCACGGTGATACTCGACAACGATACCGAATTCCTCAATGTAATCTATTCCCAACAATACCGGATTCACGAGATTGTCGAGAATTCTCGCTGACACCTCACATGCCCGGTCCTTAATTCGTAATTTGAAATTCGGTTTTTCGGTCGCCCGATCGACTACGCCCGTAGCCAAGAGAAAATAGCATGGTCTTTCCGTTCGCGAAATTTCGACGTCTTTTCCTAATCGTTCGATAACGGCACGACTTACAAACGAGACGGAAGAACCTGAATCGATCAACACGTGCACGGAATGTTTACCAATTTTCGCGTCGAGAACGAGAAGCGATGGTCGCGACGCGAAGTATTTTTCCGAGGTCTGTTCGGAGATGCGGGCCGAAATTATTTCCCATTGAATCGATCGAGGCCCCACGCTCGGTTCCTCGTCGAGTTTCCCGAGACCGGATGTTTCGTGATAACGTCCGGCGCGCCTCAGCGATAACAATGTACGCGTGGTTCCTCTCGGCAATTACGCGATCGGTGGCCTGGCTTTCGACAGTTCCAGCACGTGTCGTCTGCTCTCGGTTGTCTAGCCGAGGGGAGAGCGGCACGGCGGGGTTCGGCGTCAACCGGCTCGGCACAGCTGTTCGAGCTTGCCTCCGCGCGCAGCCGGCTCGCGGCCTGCCGGCCAGGATCTTCGCGACTTAGACGCGCGGGCTGCGAGGCGGGACGCGACGGTGGCACGGTAGACGACGCTACGGTACGGGGTTTCCGGGGTCGAGGGGGGTCCTCACGGTATGGTTCGCCGTCGAATTCGCGGTTATCGGCTACGCGCGCGGCATTTACCGATTCGTACTGCGCGCCCCGGAATCCTTTTTCGCGGCCGAATGGTTTTGACCGCTGATTATATAAACGCGGATCGTACGCGGACTCCCGATTAACGAGACCTGTCGACCGGTACCACTCAGTTCGTCCGAACGCAAAATTCCTCTCCGCTTCCCGGAGGGCGGCCTCCAAGTTGGCGAGAGTCGTATCCTGTTGGAACGAGATCGTGAACCGTAATTCATCTCGCGCGCCCCAATAAATCCGCTTCGCGCGCTTTTCCTCCGGCCACGGCGGTTCTAATCGTTTCATCATCGACTTCATATTAGCGAGGTAATCGCGCACCGGCTCGTCAGGACCTTGTTTTCGTATGCGAATATCGCGTTCCCAAAACTCCTGATAGTCAGGTTCCCCGAAATTTTCCCGTCACGCGGAAACGAATTTATTCCAGTCGGAAACGTCCTCGCACGTCTCGTAGCACCGGGCCGCCACTCCGGAGAGGCAAACCGGTAAGCAACGCAAGAGATCGGAATCCTCGACGTTCGAAAAACGGCGCAGTTCGGTCAACCGGTCGAGGAACGCCTCCGTGTCCTCGTCCGGCCTCCCCGAAAACTTTAAGTGCCACTTCCGTAATATCTCGAACGCTGCAGCAGGCCGTCGCCTGTCCTCGGGTGGGGGCGGACCGTAGTCGAGAAACCCGTGACGATCCGATACGATATGGTTCCAGGTATTCGCGTGGCCTCCCAGCGGTGGTAGGACCGCGGGAAGCGGTATTGTCGGCACGGGATTTTCCTTGAATCGCGGGGTCGGCGGGTGCCAATCCAGCGGTTCGGGATCCTCGAGCGTCGTGCGTGGGTGGACGATTAAGGTCGAGACGTGGCGAGGTTCGTCCAAATACGGAGAGTGCGGGAACGTTGCGGGTTCTCGCAAGGGTCGGCTTGTCAGTCCGCCCCAACGATGAGCACCGCGGGTTCAACGTCCTCCTTTCCAGGACTCGCCACAATGCTCGCGCTAGCCATCGAGTCGGAAGTACATTTCGCGCCCACCCGGTAGACTGTTCCCGACGAGTTCGATGTTATTTTTCCGACCGACCTTAGAATTCAAATCCGCCTAACGACACGGTATTTAGCCTATCGCGTTGTTTACACGCTTCGCCCGGGCACGATATACCGCGATACCTCGCTACCTAAACACGGTGAACAAGGCCGAAACGTGTGACGTGCCTCGCACGTTCGAACGACAATTTCAAGAAAACTATTTTGGGTGCTCGCTCGCGACCGATATTTCGCGTTTAACGGAACGATTAAATTTTACCGTTCTCCAACGTACGAAAAATTTTCGCGAAGCTCTCAACGGATTCCTATTTTCACAATTTCTAATTGGCGCTATTCCGCGGGGAAAGAAAAAAAAACAAAAAAAAACAATTCTACAACGACACGACTGCCTACCGAGTGTCTCCCTTAAGACGTATAACCCAGTACAATTTTATAATATAACGTACAATTTATACCAATTTCATTCGAGCCCGAAAAATCTCACTAAATAAATACTAATAAATACTACGAATAAATAATAGCCGTAAAGGCCAATAAATACCAATAAATAATACGACAAAAAAAACAACAAAAATATACAATTTCGTCGAGCTGGCTCTAACAATTTTTCTTTCTCACGGAGAGAACGCTGATCGCAAAAAAAACACACAAAAAAAATTGAGCGTGGTCTCCGTGGTGCGGCGAGTAGAGTGTAATTTTCGTTTTCTGCGTCGCACGACTCGCGTCGGTGCTTGCGCGGAATCCTATCGCGATTTTCTGCGAGAGTCCTCCCTTCCTCCCGCGCCTCTCCCTGGTAATACAAAATTAAAACTTTGAGAGAGGTCCCTGTTCGGGCGCCAATTTGTGACGTTGCTCTTTTTTCGGCGCGGTTTCCGCGGACGAAAGATGAGACAACTCCGGGATTTTACAGGTGCGTAGACCGGGCCTCGGCCGGCCGTACGGACGAGGTCCTCCCGGCACAAAACGCGATTCGAAAACTCGATAGCGATATTAACGGACGATGTTTTGGCGCCAGGTATCGGAAGGATACCACGCGAAACGAGACGGTTTTCTACACTTAGAGAATCGAATCGAGAATTTCCGTTACCGAGGTTCGATCTACGTTACGCGACTCGCGAAGGGTCGGAGGTTCGGTCGCAGGAAGGACGGGGACGGCCCTTACGGCAGGACGGATCTCGCAGGTTGAGAAATGACAGCGTGATTAGTCTCGAGATTAATGTTTTAATCGGTGTCCTATTATTTACAATTTGAGCGGCCACGTGGCCGCGACCCGAGAGCCCGCGCTCTTCGTACAGAGAAACGAACAGGTGGAGGTTCGCAACGCAGGGTTGTCAATTCGTTAATAATCGCGAGCATGCGGTACTTCGGTATTAAATTCGACGTAATCGATACAATTTCTCGCGAACGCAGATGTACGGCGCAATTACAATAAGACTGTCGCGAGGATTCCCGGAACGGAACGGTGCGAGCGTGCGACGGCACGCGATCTTTTCTCTCGCTCGCTCGTGCGAGCGCGCTATACCCGTCGTCGCGAATTTACGCGATCGAGATCTACGGAACGGCGTATTACCCAATTCGAAAATTACACACACTCTTTTCGTCGCGGCTCCTCCGAGGAAAACTCCCTTTATTGAACGAACGAAAATCGGAATCCCTCTCAAAACACCGGTCAACGGCGTGAGGCGTGAACACGAGGAGAGACGCGCCTCGGCACGTGGAAAACCGAGGACGAGACGGGAAGCGTATCGTCCTCGCGCGGAACTCTATCAGCCAATTCGTAACATTTACCGGAAGGTCACTGTGAATCGACTTACCGCTCGTTGGAGATGAAAAATCCTTTCTCGGGCACTTCGGCACGCAACCCAACCTTTGTCACTGCCGCACAATCGCAAATATAATTTTTGAATCGGAACGCTACGGGAGCCAACGCGACAGTGATCCTTCGCGATTTCCGTAACGACGATCTACCCGGCGAACCCCACCCTATTTTTCGTCGGTTTCCCTAATTGGGCGGTCTCGCGGGCCAATTTTAATTGTGGGCTCCCACGGAACGTCCCTGGCCCTAGATTTTTCCGAAATTTTGTTAACGATCGCCTTACGGCGAACGGGGTATCCTTGACGGTCCCAGGGCGCTCTCACACCACCCACGCGTATGGAACCCCTTCCTACGTTATGAGACGACGGCAGGACCTTATGCGAGGTGTTCCTTATCTTAAGTCCGGTGTTGTGGGGGTTCGAGGCCTGCGTCGTCTCCGGGTTGTTCGGCCCGTGTGTGCGATCTGCCCCTTTCTTCCACCTGTGCACAGGACCTTTGCTTGGCCAGCAAATCACGAAGATAGGGTCCTACGAAGCGAGCCGTCTTAGGTACCGATAAAGGGTTGGTGGTGCACGGGGCACGTCCTGAAACTTGCCGTACTCGGCGCGCGCGTTTCGAATTAGCCGCCGAACCTTTAATACTACGGAATTTCCTCGGGGAGCGCTCTCGAAATTCGTGACTGTGCGGCTGTCACGCGAGAGGGCGGTCCGGTCCATTTTAACTGCGGCCTTTAGCCGCCGAACGTAACGTAAAAGTGACGTCGCAAAATCTGCAACGTCACACGTGATACAGGCGTAGCGCAAGCGTGGGGCCATTCGCCGCCGGAAGGTGGGGGAACAGCGTCGTAAAAGGAGAACTGTAGAATAGGAGACAAGTCTTAATCTCAATCTTACATATAAGACAAAAATTTTTTAAATAATATTTCAAGATGTGACGTATTAATAATTATTTACGATGCTAAAACCGGACATTTCCACTAACTGCATTCAAGTTTTTATATCGATTCGGTGTTCGGTTGATGGAAATAAAGATAAAAATTATAATTTTCTTCGTAATGTAGCATAGACGTACTAATATGCAAGAATGACAGCGTATAGTCTTTAAGCTCCCTCTCCACCATTAAATTTCCCTTTTGCGACCCTCTGTACGAAAGAGATTGAAAGAGTATTCCCTATTCTCGCTAGTGTCGCTAGAGGCGAATCGAGCCACATTTAGTAGTCGAAGGGGAATCATTTTGTGGAGAATACAAGCCCGCCTAGCATCCCTGTACATATGCCACAAATGTTAACATACATTATTCACTGCGCCTATAATAATGGAAAATAGCATGAACAAAATTTATGTATTTTGAGCTGTGTTGAAATCTAAGCAAGATAAATACCTACTCCATTTACAATATATAGATGATTAGTTAACCTGTACTTTGATAGTTCAAATGGTAATCTCGAGATTGAGTAAGTTTGTTGAAATTGATTGAAATGTAGATAGATGTAGATTGAAATCTACATTGTTGAAATGTAGATGGATTTATTTTGTGTTAACAAAATTCATGTAAGCTTTATTTGAACAAAATCTACATTAAGCGCATCTATGTACGCAAGTCAGTGCATAATTGTAGTTTAATAGTTAATTGTAAAAAGAAATGAAAATATTTTGAAATTATGATGATAAAACGACTAAACGAAGTGAAAATTAATAATTCCGAAGGATCGCATCTATTAAAGATGATACACCTAGAAATGCTGTAACGAATAAATAAATATATTTCACTTTTTATAATTTTTTGTTCTTTTACACATATATTTTTCACGTATTAGCCACGCAAATATTATTGCCCGACCGATGTTGAATTATTAGTATGATTATTTATTGCTTCTCGTAATATTACCTACATTTACGCTGTCGGTACTAATGGAAGCGGTAATATGAATAAATAGTGCGATGCAATGTAGTTCGATGTTTGCTTCCATATAATTAATTCGGAGACTATGAAGGACTGCCGGTTGCTTCGTGGAGAATAATTTAATTATAGCAAACAAATGATTAATCAATGAAATAATAGGTAGTCATTCAATAACTGTTAGCATCGAGTTCTAAGAAGAAAGGAACAAGTAACTAGGCTGACACTGTGCAAGATGTCCCATAGCTTCGGGGAACCGCTTGAATTATACACTCTGCGCATAAAAATAATAAAATAAGTTTATACATACACAAACATATGCCCTATTTGAGTTATCCGTTCCTTCCTTGTTTTCGAGTTTTAATAACTTGGAATAATTCGTTCAACAGATGAAAGTACGTAGCTAAACTAATTTCTTTTTATAAACATACTTCCAAGTCTAATAGTAATGTTAAGTTTACTTTAAAATTGTTGAAATTGTAAAGACGCTACCATGTTGGTTGCCATAGTGCGTTGCTGTGGTGGGGCGGTTCGCCTCTTTCCGCGTTACACTTGGGTCAGGAGCATTCCTTGGGAACGTGACAATATCCATACAAATTTTTTTCTTTGAAAGATTCTGACAATGAGTTTCAAATTTTAAATTTTTGTAATTATATTAGGGGAGCAGAACGTTTGTACGATTTTATTCCGAGTAAATCCTGCTGTGTTGCATTTAATTTAATAATGTGATTTTAATGAGAAATATTCTTCTAGCCTAGGTTTGACTTCATAAATATTGAAGCTTTTCCCGTTCAGATAATTTTGTAACGATCTGTAGAGGTGATGATCCGAGAGTGCTGAAATCGGGGAATTACGGAACGTTCCATGATTTCCCAGTTTGTATTTAATTTTGTTTTCAAATACGAGGCTTTTTCCATTGACGATTTATCGCTAAGCATTCGTTCACTTGTTGCAATTGTTGACATCTTTCCGAATTAATAGTCTGATTTAGTTGTAGAAGTTCATAATAAATCATTCCTTCTATGTCCCACCACACACAAAGTACTGCGCATAAACTTGTTTTGAATGCTCAACCCAATAGTTCTGTAACGATCATGCCCTCCGTGGCACGAGTCTTCCTTGTGGTCCGCGCGCCAGCAGGCGCCTTCCCGCTTCCGCCCGTCCCGCCGCGCTACGCAACGCCGCGAGCACGCGCTCGCGGCCGCTAGTTCACGGGCCGCCGCGAGTCCGCTCTCGCTGCGGAAACCGCGCGGCGCGTATATGTACCGCCGCGCGGACCAGTATCGGGCGCCGGCCCGACTAACCGATACCGCACCATCCCAGAGCTACCGCCGTTATCAACCAGTCCGTGAGCTGCCGAGCCGCCTTTTTAGTTTCTTGCTAAACAAGACCGTCGCAAGGCGACGAATGTTCAGGACGGTACTCGAACCGTCGACAACCCTTCCGCCTACTTTTCCATCTGCGGGCCACGAGGTGACGGTGGTAACATTGTCCCAAGGTGTACTCGCACTCGCCCGTGTGACTGTCCGGTCATCGAATGGGTCCACCGGCACCCTACTTGCTCCGCCCGCACCACCTAGAGCGTGTGCTAAAGCACCGGGCACGAAGGGGTATCCGGCAGCGCCCTGGCAGATGAACACCAGGCCAGGGCTGCGGTATCGCCTCCTATCCGCTACCTGGACGCCGTAACAGGCTTCAGCCTATACGTCCAGGTCAGCACCCTAATTTAAGGCCGTAGGTATAAGCCCGTCGTTGTATTAGTATGTAAGGTTAGCTTTAAGAACTCCGTTCGTATCGTCGACACCGCCTGCACCACCGGTCCCGCCTGTACCGAGCCGACCGCCTTTCGCAGACCAGCGACCTCCGGCGTACCGGCTGAGCCGGCAAAACGTCTCCCGAGTTATCGTTACAGTTCTGTTTGTAGTTTTAAAGTTTGCACGTTGCCCAAAAATGATTGTTGAAGAACACACATAGGTACTATTTCGACACTTTCAAACGGACCAATGGAAATATTAACATGTTTATGATGCGATAGATGCATTGTGACGTTGGCCCCTTTTTCCACGTTTCCAAATGACGAAAGAACAGGTCTAACTCCGGGATTTTATAGGCTCTGCCACGGGCCTCGGCCGCCCGCGCGAACGAGGTCCACCCGGCACAAAACACGTGACTCGATGGCTCGGTATCGATAACGTCGAGAAAAGTTCGGGCGCCAGGCACCGTATGGGTGCCGCGCGAAACGAAACGATTTCCCGCACACGAAAAATCGAATCAGGAATTCGAATATTCGAACTTCGTGATACGGTACGTTGTTCGCGAAGGGTCACAGATTCGGACGCGGGAAGGATGGAGACGGTACTCACAGCGGGACGGATCTCGCAGGCAGAGAAATAATACACTGAATCGGCTCTAGATTATTTAATCGGCGTCAAGATATTACAAAGTTGGCAGCCATGTGTTCGCGATCCGAGAGCCCGCGCTCTTCATACAATTCAGCGATTCGGTGAACGTTCGCAGCGTGTAGTTGTGAATTTCTTCTTGATCGTGGTGGATACGACTGTCGCGAGGATTCCCGGGACGGAACGAAGCTAGCGTGCGACGGCACGCGATCTTTTCTCTCATTCGCTCGTGCGATAACTTTATACCCGTCGTCGCGTTTTTACGCGACCGAAATTTACTAGTCGAATTATTGGACCGAAAGTCGCGAAACTACACTTACTCTTTTCAACGTGGCTGGTCCGAGGAAAACTTGCTTTCGATGGCTAACGTGAAATACAATCTTTTCTCGCGTGTCGTCTTCGTGCGGTACCAATACAAGCCACATCACGAAATATAACTAGAAGGCTCATTTGGTCGACTTACTGTCACTCGTGGGTGGATCTTTGGTCTTCACTTTTTCTTTGCGTCTCGACGAAGGTGGAACGATACGACTCACTTGCAAAACGCATAAAGTTAACAGATACTTTATTCTGGATACGGCTGTCAGCGCGACAATGATCCTTCGTGATTTCGGCAATGACGATCTTCCCGACTATACGAAATTATGATTTGTGGGTCTCCCACGGATGGTCTCTGGCCCCAGGCTACAACCGAATGTTCCATAACGATCGCCTTTTGGCGATCGGGCCTAGGCGGTCCAAGACGGTCCCAGGGTGCTTCCACACCATCCACACATATGGAACCCCTCTCTGCGGAGTGAGACGACGTCAGAACCTTTCTGGTGGAGTTTTTTTGGGAAAGTCCGTTGTCGGAGGGGTTCTAGGCCTGTATCGTCTCCGGGTTGCTTGACCCGTGTGTATTCACGGCCCCTTTCTTCTATCCGTGCGCACGGTACATTTTGGGTGGCCAACAAGTCACGTACAGAGATTCTACGAAGCAAGCCGCCGTAGGTGCGACTAGAGGGAAAGGTGGCCAATGTCCTCGGGGAGTGCTCGTGAATTTCGCGAGTACTTGTCTGCGCCGCCAGAGGGCGGTCCGGTCCATACGAACTGCGGCGTTTGCCGCCGACATTAATGGAAAAGTGATGTCGCAAAATTTGCAACGTCACAACATTAAGGAATATCGATTTTTCAGTGTGAACTGAGAATATACTAATCATATAGGAATTCTGTAACGATCAAACAAAAGCATACATCACAAAAGCACATATCAAAATTACACAAGAACAATGCACGGATAATTACACTGTCCAACACTAAATTTGTTTCCTAATTATTGTTGGGTGGTCCTTATAGAGTTCCTGCGCTGATTCCGAATCTGGCCTTACTTTTTCGCCTACACGCACAGTTTTTGAGAAACATGACTTTGAAAAAACCTATTTTTCAACTTTAAACAAATATTGTGATGTTATTATAAAAGATATTGAATTGTTCTTCGCAGCAAAAGATTCTGTAGCCTTTCTTGAATACAGTGATATCCAATATTAATACATTATGATTGTTTAAACATGTTTATACAATCATTAAAGACGGAGAGACACCACTTTTACACCAATTTTTGAGGATATTTTTGAATTTATCTCAAAAAATTAGAGTCTATCGTAAAATCGAACAATATCATGCGATAGAGCAGACTTTCATCTTGAGATACCACCCTTTGAAATTTGCAACATCAACGTTTTTACCGAACCAGAAAGCAAAATATCTACGTACGTGATGTGCTCATATACATAGCAAATCGTCCACATTGAAATTGGCCCACACAGAAAATTTCCTGTGCCAAACATTGGGTTAGATTTCGATTAAACTTAGATTAAAGTATAACACACATGTGTTGAGCCGAGTTTCTTACGACAGGGCGGTTAGACCAAATGCAAACACACGGTGACAGAGAGCAAAGAAAGAAACTCGAAGCACGTGTTAGGCATGTCTTCCGTGGGTACGTACTGGAGCTCGATGTGGCCTACCTTCAAAGCGTCCCTCTCAGACTTTGACCTACTTGAACCTCGCATGGAACGTTCGGCTTTTGACGATAATGAAGACCGGTCTCCGACATGATCTTGCTAAGGTATATAGCCTCCTTCGCAGCTACGGATAGGCCCATATACTCCGTTTCGGAGGATGATAGCGCAGCTTTATGAACTCCCAACTTACAATTGCGCCGTGCAAAACTAACGCAACTTGATTCGATCGCATAACGGAAGTTCTCCAAGCTTGCCGGAAAATTGTTTAACTGCCTTATGGTTTGAAATTACTTGCTTACCTCGATTGTTAGTTCCCAAAGTTTGTTCTCCATTGTGACGTTGCCCCTTTTTTTCGCGGACGAGAGAAGGGTCAAATCCGGAATTTTATAGGCGCGTAGACCGGGCCTCGGCCGGCCGTACGGACGAGGTCCTCCCGGCACAAAAACGCGACTCGAAGACTCGATAACAATCCTACCGGACGATGTTCGGGCGCCAGGAATCGCCAGGATACCACGCGAAACGAAATTCGATTACCGATCTTCGTGCAACGTTACGCGACTCGCGAAGGGTCAGAGGTTCGGACGCAGGAAGGACGGGGACGGCCCTTACGGCAGGACGGATATCGTAGGATAAGAAACGACAGTTTACAGTTCTCGAGATGTAATTGACTAGATGGTAGAAAGTTTACAAACTGGCGGCCACGTGGCCGCGACCTGAGAGCCCGCGCTCTTTATACAGAATAGCGGAACAGATGGACGTTCGTTACGCGGGGTGTCGATTTCTCGTGAGTCCGGAGAATACGGAAGAACGGTATTCGTACGCACGGACTTTTATAATAATTCGCAACGCAGATGTTCGGCGCAATTTCGATACGACCGTCGTGGATTCCCGGAACGGAACGCGGCGAGCGCGCGACGGCACGCGATGTTCGGTCTCGCTCGCTCTTACGAGTTCGCTATACCCGGTGACGCGAGGTACTCGTTCGCGATCGGCAAAACGAACACGATACGACGCAAAGAACCGCACTCACTCCTCTCGACGTGATTCCTCCGAGGAAAACTCCCTTTTTACCAAAAGCGAAATACTATCTCCCCTCAAAACGCCGGCAATTGGCGTGAGGCGCGAACACGAGGCGAGAAGCGTCTCGGTGCGTACGAAATCGAGGACGAGACGAGAAGCGTTTCGTCCTCACGCGAAACAATACGAACAATCACGCGAAATATGTAACGGGAAGGATCACTGAGTCGACTTACCGTTTCGCAGGCGAAATCCTTTCTCTTTCAGCCCTCGGTATGAGACGGCAGCAGGGCCTCCATGGTGGAGTTCTACTATGAAGAAAGTCCGGTGTTGTGGGGGTTCGAGGCCTGTGTCGTCTCCGGGTCTTTCAACCCGTGTGCGTCAGCAGCCCTTTTATTAACCCGTCGACGGGACGTTTTGGTGAGCCAGTAGGTCGCGACGATAGAATCCCACGGAGCGAGCCGCCGTTGGAACCTCTAAAGGGGCTGGTGGTGCACGGGGCACGTCCTGAAACTTGGCCGTAGTCGGCACGCGCAATTCAAATTACGCGCTGGTCTTTCGTTTTACGCGGAATTTCCTCGGGGAATGCTCTCGAGATTTGTGAGTGTCGGTTCGGCACGCTAGGTGGCGGTCCGGTCCATACGAACTGCTTTTCTGGCCGCGAGATTTAACGGAGAAGTGACGTCGCAAAATCTGCAACGTCACACCATATTGAAGCAGCATTCCACGTATCATTGTGCGTCACCATTTCCTTCAAGACAATGAGACAACAACTGCTTCTATAACGACGCCTTTCTGGCTAGCACTGTTGATTCGAACATTGATTTTAATATGAGCCAAATATTCCTCGCCGTTTCGCAGTTTTTAATTTTCTTAATCTCCGCATCGTTTATTAGCATGTATAGATCGGCCTTCGCCCGTTCATCCTCTTCTTTCCACGCTTCCAACGAAGCAGCTCGAAGCATTCCCGTATAATAGACTTCCCTCGTAAGTATGGGGATGGGCAATGTAAATCTTTGGCTTGATTCTATGCTTCTCGTAATAGCGCTGAACTCAAAATCCTTCGCTCTATGTGTCTGACAATTCCGAGCCGATCGGGAACGCTAGGTGAAAGCGCGAGTCGTTCGCCACTTATGTCGCTCACCTCCTATTTGGCCGGCAGGAACACCATCCGATAATCCCATAAAGCGTGGCCTCCGAATTCTTTAAAAGTGACGATAAAAAGAATTCTGAAAATACTTTGTTCACAGCGAAGCCATGGTCACCATGATCAACAGAAATAGGATTGTATGTTTTTTCACGAGATTGTAAGGGACTTCACGACGGACACGAGTGCATAGTGGTTCAAATCGAAGAATTAGCTGTTCACAACCACTTTAGCATTATTCAAGACTTAAAGGTCGCATTATATAGGTCGTTGAATTCGTCTTGACGTCAGCTATGACAGCATTAATTTTTTTAATAAAGAAATTCTTTTAATTTTTTATATTTATGTTTACAGAAGAGTGGGTACTGATTAATTTTTGTTCGAAATATTTCTTCGTCGGATAACCGGAAATGCCTGAAAAATTGCGATAATTGTATATACAATTCTATACAATTCTATACACAATTGCCGCTCCTCTTATACTACCTCTTCACCTCCGCTTCTCTTATCTTAACCTCACTTTAACTTAAGATTAACTTGTTACGCTTCCGGTCGCTCATCATATACCACAATCCTTACCGCATCACTCCCCTCGTTCTTCCCTGTTCTTTCTTTCCCTCCTCATTCTCTTTCCGTTACACCACCTTCCTCAGCCACTCCTTCCCTCCTCCCTCATCATCTAACACCATGCATACTTCCCATACGTGCTCCCACGACTCATTCTCCCATCCACACACTCTACATTTTCTGAAGTTCTCATCCATCCAGTATTTCCCACCACTCATCCCATTTCCTAATCTAAATTTAGTCGCCCCACTGCCACCTACTCTCCGCCCACCCTTTCTCTAAATGTCTCGGTAGCCCCTCTCCCTTCACCAAACCGTACCACCTGTTGCATTTTCTTTTACCTTTTTATTATTATCTCCTCACTCCCTAACCCTCCCACCTCTAACATTTTGTGCACCATCTCCGCTGTCCATCCGATTTCCTCTAAGAATTCCCATCTCTCCTTCTCCCACCCGTCCTTTATTTCTCTCTTCGTAGCCCTTCCCCTTAACTTTTCCCAGCATAGGCGTGTCAGTTCTCCCCCTTTGTCCGCCCCCAGCTTCTTCTCACACCCCCACGCCCTCAAGCCTGCCGCCTCCTTAACAGCTTCCTTTGAAACTCTTCCATCACCACGTACTCCGACGTACATCTTTCCACCTGTAGTACCCATTTTAGGTATCTTTCCTGCAACCTTTCCAAACATTCCCGCTCCTTCGATCCTCAGATTTCTACTCCGTAACTCACCACTGACCAAATTGATTTATCAAATAACCAAATCCTCCTACCCCAGTCCACCTCGCCCATCTCTCCTGCACCTCATTACCTTGCATTTCTCCTCGTTGAGTTGTAACCTTTTCCTCCAGGTAAAGCTCCAGCACCCCTATCATTCCTTTCACCTCCTCCTCCTCTCCTGCTAACATCGCTATATGGTCCGTATATGCCTAGGTGCAAATTTCCCTTCGCCCTACCTTTACCCCCCACACCCTCCATTCTCCAGTATCTCATCCATATCCGCTAGCAGTAGCGTGAATAACAGTGGGCTTAGCGGGCACCCCTGACTCACCTCCTTGCCGTCCAGAAAATTTCCCCCTCATACACCCCCACTCTCACCTAATTTCTCGTCTCCCTTAAAACCTCCTCATATGACCTCACTAATGCTTTCCTCACCCCCCTTTTTCTTATCGTTATTATTATTGTTTCCCTTATCCACCGAGTCAAAAGCAGTTCTCAAATCTATAACACTACAATCAACCTTCTTTCTTTTCTCTTCATCACGTAATTCAGCACATAGATGTTGTCCACACATCTCAAACCCTTTTTGAAGCCCGTTTGGCTCGCCGGCAGCAGCCTCTTTCCTTCCACTACGCCCATCACTAAAACTCCTGGGGTGCCCGTGCTCTGCGCACGCATGTCTATCCGGTCACCCCCGCCTCTGCATCCCTCCCAGGAGGGGGGAAGCGGCCCCCTCGTACCTACCCTAATAAGAGACCAACGCGCGATGGATGACGCGTTGGTCCCCCCCCCCCCATTTGGATCGCCTTATGATTGTCCGAGCCTCCCTTTCGGAACAATCGACGATCCCCGGGGACGCCATTGACGACCAGGACATCGCGGAGTGGGTTGAATTACCCCCCCCCCCCCCGGATCCTGTGTCCATCAAGGGCGCCCCCGCCCGCGCTAAGGAGATCGCATCGAAAGCCCGTTTATGACACGGTATCTGCGCCTCCTCCTGCCCCCCAAGCGGCCAGGGGCGAGAATCCGTTCCCGCTCCCTTCCCACCTCCTTCTTTTGCAGCATCACCTGCTCGCAAAAGTAGGAGAGAGCCCTCCAGGCCCACACGCTTCGGATTACCTCCGAAACGATAGCCGGGAGCGAGAGGTGCTATCCCACTACGCGCCGGAGTGTACGCCGTTCGCCTGACCATACAGGACATTCCTGTACGGTGTGCTCCGGCGTATCCTCCGGCTCGCCGCAATGGCAACACGCCGCCGTCTCCTCTCGACCGATCCGCCACAGATACTTTCCAAAGCATCCGTGCCCGGTCAGCACCTGCGTCGTCCGGTACGAGATCTTCCGCCCCATCCCCGCCTGAGTCCACCAGTGGTACTCAGGGAGGACGGCCCGAACCGCACGCTGCCGACCATCCTCCGAGCCAGCGAGGTCCCGTATCCACGCCTGCCCAGCGGGCCCCCGGGCGTGACGCCTGAAATTCGCCACCCAGAGCTCCCTCTGCTAAATAGCCACCCCCTGTCGCCGGAGACTCCGGGAGTAACTATATACCCCCGAAAGAACCAGAGCCTCCGGAACGAGAGGGAGAAGGCCCGCGAGCAGCGACGCCGCCGCATGGGATACGGTGCGGTATCCCCGCACGACAGCAATAACCAGGCTGCGCTCTATCCGGCACAGCAGTCTCCGCGTGCTGCTGTACCTCCTAGTAACACGTCAGGCTGAGCCCGGAGGCATCGCGACCCGAAGCACTCTGTCATACGCGAGGTTGTACAATTGTCCGAGTTCGGGGGCGAGGACCCTGGACGCCAAGGCCAATACATGGCAATGCACTGCGTCAGGGCCCGGTGCTTTTCGGGCCGCCATCTTCTCTATGCCCTCCCTGAGCTCGTCGACCGTCCCCGCCCACTCTTCCGACCATGGGTGAAACCCCTGGTCCAATGAGGGGCTGGCGCATTGTCCCCCGTCACGCGGGAAGAGGGATGCAACCAACCTCTCTAGGAGGAGCGGGTCCATCCCCTCCGTCAAAGGGGGCGCCCATCCACGCAGTCCCATCACGACCCCCAATACACCGCCTTGCGGGGCGTGTCTTTGCTCCGGGGCATGGCAGTGTCCGATACAGCTACCATGACTTCCCGGAGCGTCAACGCCCCCTGAGAGGGGGTAAGAACGGACAGACCCGTGCCCGACCAGGCAACTGTTTGGACGGCGGCCTTCAACAGATCCTCGTCCAGACCCTTCAGCGACCATAGCGGTCGTTTGTCGGTTCTCCGGTGTCGGGTGTCCCGCATGTCAGGTAGGGTGACCCACACGTCCATTACTATTGGCGTGTGGTCGGAGGAGAGCTATATCTCCCCCGCACCCTCCATCCCGATACCCGGCGCAGCGCAGCCGATTTGGCCGATCCCTGTTTCCCCTGTGTGCTCGAGCTCACAGGGGTCAGTCTGTAGGAAATGATGGGCGCGCGGTTCCCCTCGTCCTCCTTTACCCTCCTCTTCTTACCCTTCTCTCTCTTTCCTCTCTCCTCTTTCTCTCTCTTCTTTCTCTCCTCATCCTCCTTCCCTCTTCCTTCCTCCTTCACTACTTTCTCCTTAGGCTTTGCGTCCTTCCTCTCGGGAGGAGGGGGAGCGCGTGCTTTGTACCCGAAGCTGTGCCCCGCCGGTCTCCCCAGGTCCGCACACAGCGGACAGTTGGGTGTCGCGGTGCACGCGGACGCCCGGTGCTCCGCTGCGCCGCAGCGGTAGCATCGTGCGCTCCTATCGAATGTGCTTTTGCACGCCGAGCGCACGTGCCCCATCTGCAGACAGCGGAAGTACTGCAGCGGCCTCGTCATCAGGGCCTCGACACGGGCTGAGGACCATCCGACTAAGATTCCTCCGGCCCCCACCACCTTTTTGACAGCCGCCAGGGGTCCCTGTGCCCAACGGGGGTGACTCTTTGGCGCACAGACGATTGCGTACATCGGTATGGCACACAGTTCTTTTGGACAAAGTATTATTCGACACACGGTTCTTTTAAACACGGTAATATTGGACACACAGCTCTTTTGTACACGGTAATATTGGTCACATGGTTCAGACACACAGTATGAATTGCGCACATGCAGAATTGGACACGGTATGGGAAAGCAATTCTAGTTTTCACTGTACGAAGTACATGTATATTGGTAAAATGCATGTGTGTGGGAATGAACATCTGAAGGATAAGGCGATAGTTTTAAGCGAAGCGGTAGCGAACCGGGATTTTAGACGTTATTTTTGTTTTTATAAGAGCGAGCGAGAGAGACATTGGTTAGGGTTAGGCATACTAAAACCGACCCACGTTGATCCGATTTTGGATTAAGAATAATATTATTATAATAAACATTGGGAAATTTGTCTAAAAAAGTGCTATAACCGTATGCATAACCAAAAATTAACCTCCACTTGGTCGCATTTCCACCTGTGGAACCATCACACCGACCCGTATCTCCGCCTCCGAGCAATCCCTGACAGTCCCAATGACCGCCCGCACCTCCTTCGGTGTTATGGAGTCATCCAGACCATATAGTATTTTATTGTCTCCCCTCTGGGTTGCAATGCTCATCCATTACTCCTCTCTTACCTCTACATCTTCCTCCTTATCCTATCCTTATCCTATCCTTAATTTCTTACTTAAATGCTTACAATTACTATATCTAAAACTTAAACACTAGTTGTAAAACGATAGAGAGAGAGAGAGAGAGAGAGAGAGAGAGAGAGAGAGAGAGAGAGAGAGAGAGAGATCTATGTACAGAAAAAACTTACAACTATATAAAAACTACTCCTTCTCATTCCTTACTCTAATTGTGGACCCCCCCTTCCGGTCGCTCCTCAGACATCCCAGCCCCTTCCAACTTCATTCTTTCCCCCATTTTCCTGCTCACCTGACATTTTACCTTTCGCATTTTCCCTCCACTCCCCCACCTTCCTCATCCACTCCTCCCCTCCCCCTCCATCTTCTAACACTTCTCCCATTCTCGCCTGCCATCCAGTCTCCTCATCCACCCTCATGCATACCTCCCATACATGCTCCCACGTCTCTTCTTCCCAACCACACACTCTGCATTCCCTCTCATCTTCATCCAACCAATATTTTCCCCCTTTCATCTCATTCCCTAGCCGAAACCTTGCCACCCTCTGCCACCTGCTCTCCCCCCATCCTACCCCCAGATATCCCGGCAACCCGTCTCCCTTCACCATCCCGTACCATTTGTTGTATCTTGAACTGCCTATCCTCTCCCATCTCTCCTCCCTCCGCCTTTCCTTCTCTCTATTCCATATCGCTTCACTAACTAACTCCCACCTTTCATCCAGCATTTTTTCCACTTTTTACCCTGTCCACCCCCTCTCTTCAAAAAATTTAGTTCTCTCCTTCTTCCATCCATCCGTTACTATCCCCCTCTTAGCCCTCACCCTCACCTCTTCCCAACACCTTCTCGCCAACTCCCCTCATTTCCCCTCTCCCAACTTTTTCTCATAACCCCAGGCTCTTAAGCCTGCTTTCCCCCCTCATCAACTCTCTCTGCATCTTTTCCCTGACCATGTACCCCGGTGTACATTTTCCTACTCCTAATATCCACTTAAGAAATCTCTCCTGCATCCTTTCCAACACCTCCCTTTCCTTCCACCCCTATATTTCAACCCCATAACTCACCACCGGCCAAACTAACTTGTCAAACAACCACACTCTCCTCCCCCAGTCATTTAAAAACCTCCTCTTCCCTATCCCCCCATACCTGTCCCATTACCGCCGCTCCTTCCTTACCCTTTCCTCCACCTGTACATCCTGCCTCCCATCTGTCGTAATAGTGTAGCCAAGATACGTATACATTCCCACTTTCTCTAACTTCTTCCCCTTCCACCACCATGTGGCTTTCTTCCATCTCCCCCCCCCCCTCTCCTACACCTCAGCACCTTTGTTTTCCCCACATTTAGGTATAATTTTTTCCCCTCCAGGTACCTCTCCAACACCCCAATCATATATTTCATCCCCTCTTCCTCTTCCGCTAACATCGCGATATCATCCGTGTATGACAGAATACCTTTTTCCCCCCACTCTCACACCACCCCACCCTCTCTCTCCTCACACCTCTGGCCGTCCAAAACATTTCCCCTTCTTCCTCCCCCACCCTTACCTCATACCTTGTTTCCCTGAAAATCTCCTCACATCTACCCACTAGCCCTTCTCTTACCCCCGTTCCTCGCATTGCCCCCAACAGCTCTTCCCTGTCCACAGAGTCAAAGGCTTCTTTTAAATCTATGAACTTTTCCTTTTCACGTGCCTGTTCACCAGGCAATCAACACATAAATGTTGTCTAAGCAGCCCACCCCCTTTCTAAAACCCGTCTGGCTCACAGGCAGCACTCCCATCCCCTCCACTTCTTCTCTTAGCCTCTCAGCCAGTACCGCTGCGTACACTTTGTACGCCGTTTGGGTAAGTGTTACCCCCCTATAATCCCCCAACACCCTACTGTTCTTACTCTTTGCTACTGGCACCACCACTCCCCCCGTCCAATCATCCGGCCAACCCTCCCCTTTCCATACTCTTGTAGCGGCCAACGGTACCACCAATAAAACATTTGGCGTGAAAATGCTTAGCGAAGTTTGGGACACGTGCGCTAGTAAAGCTATTTGTGAGGAAACTGTCTTTTCATATTTTCGGTCATCTGCCCAGTAAAGATTGTGTTTTAGAATTTTCGTTTCGACAGTCTTAATAGCGCCCACGGGTGTCATAAAATTCGGGTCACCGAGGGGCCTCGGCACTAGCGCCGCGCGGTCGGTCCGGACGATGGGCCCGCGAAGCTTACCGAGGCTGGCTCCTGGGAAATCCCGCTACGTTGCCAGTTTTCACGTCAACACGACGTTTCGCGAAAGATTCTCAGAAAAACGTTTGCGAAAGAGGGGGCGTGGATCTACGTGTAGGCGGTGCGTTGTTTCGTTTAAGCCACCTATCGACTAATTCGGAATGGGCCTTAGCCGATAAGAAAAAAACACCACTTGTACCTTGACTCTCAGACGAGACACTTCGTCTCCTGAGAAGGAAATAAAAAAGTACTTGTGTAAAGAACACATTGTGATTTCCCAATCATATATCCCTTCACTCTGTTACACACCTTCCAAAGAAATTCCACTACCTCCTTTCCACCGTACTTCCATACTTCGTTTACAATGCCATCCCCTCCCGCCGCTTTCCCCACTTTCATGCCCTTTACCACCCTATCTATCTCTCCCCATTCTGTCCCCTTCATCATCCTCCCTCCTTCTCCCTACTCCTCCCTTTCTAACCCTCCATTCTACTTCCACCAATACCTCCTTAAAATGCTTGTCCCAATACTCCATCCTTATACCCTCATCTACCTTCGATCCCCATCCCCTTTCTTTCTTTACCAACTGCCACACCTGTCTTTCCGAACTTATCCCCTCTACCTCCTTTTCCCATCTTTCCCTCTCCTTTTTCTTCTTCCCCTCGCACATCACCATGTACCTCCTCTTTCTCTCCTTGTATTCCTCCCCCTCACCTCCTCCCCATCGCCAACTCCTTAACTCCTCCCTCACCTTTCTTTTTTCTTCTCTACACTCCTCATCCCACCACCCTTTCCACTGTCTCACCTTAACCCTCCCCTCCTTCCTTCCCTTCTCCAGCACTTCTTTTATACTATTCTCGAACTTTCTCCAGTCCTCCTCTACCCTCCCTCCCCCCACTCCTCATTCCAAAACTCTCCCTGAAAACTTTCACTCCCTCATCCGACCAGTCCCTCGCCAACTTCCATCTCTTTTCACCGCCCCAATTTTTTCTCCCTCCCGTTACCCCCTTAAGCCATACCGTTAGCGGCATATGGTCTGAATCTACCGTCTCCCCCACCTGCATCTTCTCTCTCGTCTCCCTCGTCTCTTCATTACCCAGTATGTAATATATCACGGAGTTCCCTCTCCCTCCTACATACGTCCACTCCCCTTCATCATCGCCCTTCGTATTCCCATTTAAAATCCCCCACCCCCTCTCTCCTAGATACCTACACAACACTCTCCCTTCCGCGTTCACTATCTTATCTTTTGAGTACCCATTTCCCACCCCCTTTTCCACTTCCTCCTCTCCTACTTCCCCCCTTCCTCTCTTGTCCTAGCATTAAGATCCCCCCCCCTATAATAACCCTTACTCCTTCTTCTCTCTCCTCTATCCAATTCCCCAGTTCCTTTAGCTTCCTTTGCAAATCCCCATTCACATACTCAACTTCGTCGTTACCAGCCCCTCCCTCATTCCCGATCCCCCTCTTTCCCTCTCAATTCCTTTCCTTACTCCCATTAACATACCCCCTTTTGCTCTCCCCATATTGCCCTCCCTCCTCGCCCACTGCGCTTCCCAAACGTACCCCCTTGGTAACTTCCCCCTTATCCGTCCCCAACCCCTCTCCTCCAGCCACGTCTCCATCAACACCATACAGTCCCATTCTTCTAACCCATTCCAGAAATCTGCATCCTTACCCCACAACCCCGCCTGATTCCAGAAACCCAGCTTGAATCCCCTATTTTTTGGGATTGTCCCCTCCCACTTCTCCCCACTCTGTTCCCTCCTTACTCGTTTCCCTGCTCCTCCAGCCAATTATCCTCCACTTCGTCCCACCTCCTCATCCTTCCATTCACCCACATTCTCATATATCCAACCTGTACGTGCTTACCCTTCATCCTATCCTTCTCTGCTTCCCTTTCTATTTTCCATCTTGTCCTCCTCTCCTGCTCCGTCAAATCGTCATCTACCCTTTCTTTTTGTCCCCTTAGCTTTCTGCTCTCTCCCATCACCTTCCTTTTCTGCTCCCAGTTGACCATCCTCACCAAAACCATTCCACTCCCTACCTTTCCCGCCTTCCCTATCTTAATTATTTCTTTCACTCCATCTTGCTTCAACTCCATTCTCCTTATTCTCTTCCTAACCTCCTCCACTTCTTCCACTCGCGATTCACCACCCCCATCTCTCCCCCCTCACTCTTTTTTCCCATCTCTCCAGCTTCCCTACCATTTGCTCTACCTTCTCCGTATCCCTTCTACCCTTTCCATTCTTTTTTCCATCTTTTCGCTACTTACTCCTTCGTCTCTCAACTTTTCCTCCCACTTCTTCCTTTTATTTCTCCACTCCTCCATCATCCTCCTCCTGTCCTCCCTCTCTGTCTCCATTCCTTCCTTCATTGCCCTATCACCTTCATTTCTTCCCTCAGTTCCCTCAACACCTTCATCTCTTCCTTCACTCCTTCTTTCATCTCCTTTATCTCCTTCATTTGTGCGTTCATCTCCTTTATCCTTCATCTCTACCTTCAACTCTATTATCTCCCCCATCAAATTTCTTATCGTCTCCAACATCTCTCCCACACTTTCCGGATCCTTACCCATCCCCTTCGGCGACCTCTTAGTCACCGCACTTTTTTTAAACACCGACTTTTCTAATTTGCCCCCCTCTTTCCTTCCTCTTCCTTACCCCTTTTTCCCCACATAATCTCCAAACTGCTCAAACCGCCACTTCCTAAACTGCTGCCACTATGCAATCTCCCTCTTTCCACCTTTGACGTTCTTCCCACTCTTTTCTCCTCCACCTTCCCTCCTCCCCTTCCCCCTCCCTTGCCCTCACCACCTACAACACTCATTTTCTCTCCTTCGTACCTTTCTCTTTCCTCCGCTTTCTCCACTCTCGTCTTCTTCCCTATACAAATTTCCCGCTCTCCTGTAACGTGTTTTCCTACGTGCTTTATTTCCCACTAGGTCGCGACACCTGTATCTCCTTTTCACTCTTACCGCGCGCTTACCTCGCTTACCTCGATCGCCTCACCAACCTAATCTCCAAGCTCCCCTCTACTATCCACTTTATTCTCCCTTCCCAGCCTTCCGTTCCTCTTACCCTTTCTTTCTCCCTTTCCCTTACGCCTCACGCACCTTTTTCACCATACCTTCTCTCCATACGCACACCTTAAACCCTCCACTCTCTTTCATAATTACTCTCACCGCTGTACACACTTCACTCTCTCATGCAACCGGAAACGGAGGTCCTCCGAGTCGTCCAGACCATTTATGCGCATTTATCCACGCTTGGAGGGCTGCGCGACTTTCTCATTCGTTTCCACGAAAACGGCCGAGATCCTCTCGGAGAGGGCCCTCGCCTTGTAGTGGCAGTCCGGTCCCTTAATCTCGAAGAGGACAGCGCCCGTCCTCGCTTTCCTGGGGAGCACCGCTCCATCCAACCCCATTGACTTTAGGTCAATCTTTTCTCTCGCCGTGGTCATGACCTTGGCGTACGATTCCCGATTCCTGTCGGGCACCGTCACGATCACAGCGCTCGTCTTTGGGGTGCACGCCAGTATCGTTTTCCATCCCGGTGCTGGTACACCCAGACACGACTCCCGTTCCTTCGTTCGTCTCCTTCTTCTCCTCCTACCTCTTACCTTTCTTTTTCTTCTTCTTCTTGGGCTTCTTTCCCGTTTCTTCCTTTTTCCTCACCTCTCCCTCTCCTTTGCTGCTGTCTAGCCTATTCCTGATCTGGCTCCATCCTCTCTCCTCGAACCACGCCTCTAGTATCACTATTACGATCCATTTTTTAACCCTTTCCAAAAGTCATCGTCCTTGTTCCTCCAACCCTCCACATTCCAGAATCTTACCTTAACTGTTGTGTTTCTCTGCTGTACCTTCTCTCCCCTACTCGTGTTCCTGCTCCTCAAACCAACTCTCTTCTATTTCATCCCATCTCTCACGCTCCCGGAAAAGGAAGTCATCGATAATAAGTGAATAATGAATGATATTTGATTTATTATCGAAACAAATGGTGATATTGGAAATCTGTCTTCACCGGTGTAATTCTTATAAAAAGACACAACTTTGCTAGTTACACCATTACTCTATCTATAGTAGTTTCCAAGATATTCGTGGAAAATGTTTTTTACCCTCAACATTCAGGTTTTGACCTCAGCTGTTCAGATTTTTAAATAAACAAAATAATCCTTAATTCATGGAATAATGAGTTTTATTATTTTGAATTGCAATTATTTTGCCGTTTTATCTTAAAAGAATCATATGACAGCCTTAGGAGCTTTTTAACGTTCCGAGCGGTTTCGGCCACAGATCCGCTGTTAAACAATAATAACTTTCTTTCCGGGACAATCCGGGACGTGATATTGGTATCAATATACAGGACAAAGTATTTTGAAAGTACTGCACATTGAAAGAAATCGGTTCGAAGAAATCATCGATTCGGATCTCTGTGCGACGCCCTTAAAATTTAAACTATAATCGTACGGAGCAGAAAATGTGGCTGGCACACGTTGTTTTGTAGATAGTACAAGACTGAGATTTTTTAGATTTATAACAATATATGCTTGAATGAAGAAATTGATTTATTAATTTCTAATAGAAGCATGTTTGTAATTCCAATAATTATGAAATGGTGGTACGGTTACTGTTAATCCGGGCATAACAATCACTTATTTTGTCTTTATTTAGTACAATTAAAAATAATTTACATCGTGAAATGATAGGTGCTTTTTCTAGCACTTTCCCCAATTTCAGTAAGCCCTTAACACGTTGATCACCTTGATGGGCAATGATAACCGGCGTTATGAAACTACTTAAACATGATTGTTATAGAAGTAATGCCGCTGAATATCAATTTATTAACACTGAAATTAATCAGATTATAGTATAAGGTGAGAACTTCGTTGTCAAGTAACTAACCATTGTTATTAGTAATGTCCAACGCTTCTATGAATAAAATAAGTAAAGCCTGTGTGTATCGCAATAAAATTCGCGTGGCAGTCAACGTGTTAAACGGTTAAGAGTATTTTCGTGCTTACGTACTACCGATCGTAGATGCTGCCCTCAAATAAGATAATGCGATCTAAAAGGATTATACCCATTACATTAATTTAATTGATGAAAATTAAAGGTACGAAAATCCTGGTCGCTGTCTCTGCCACAATTGGTTACACTGCCATGAAAAGGCGTTGATTCAAAATTGGCCAAAATTACCCAAGACCAATTTTCCTGAAACTTTGCATATTGGTAGCCCTTTGGGTCTAAAATTGATTCCGTGCAAAAACTTTTTCCCAGGACATCACGGTTACGGGGGGGGGGGGTCAAATTATGTATTTTGCGAAATCTATTATGTGCAGTAACTTTTAATAAGAATATGATATCGACCCGGCGCTGATACCAAAAAATCATAAAAAATTCAAGCTTTCCAACGGTGTATAAGTTTATGTAATGTATTAATTGCTAACATAATTTTTTCAGGTTTTTCGTGTTTTTCAAGGCGTAAAAAATTCAGAAAAATTGCAATTCCCAAAAAAGGTATCGCCTGATTTTAACCAAAAACGCTGCATTAATAGTACATTTCATGCCCTTTCGAATGGTGTTTGTCATACCTTGGGGAAATTATTCGTTTTTGAGTTATAAAGTAAAATGTGAGTAGAAGTTGAGGCGCGCGGTCAACTACTCGGCCCATATATTCATTTCAAACGTGGAAAAAACGCTTCCTCTGATTATATATACACTGTACACAACACAGCTATGCTACTGTTATCAATTTTTCTTTTTTGAAACAGTGAAACACATTGGTTATATTTTACAATAATTATACCAGAATGCAGATATTGCTTATTTTATTTTATATCTTATTATACAATTATCAGGTAGCGTATCTTCTTCAGCTTGTTTCGATTTATATTCACGACAGTATTTAATAATCTCAATCGAAACATACAGTGTTTTATAATTTTCCGAAACGGAACTATTCACTCTTTCATCAATACCCAGAATCAAAGGACTAAAAGAAACAATCATTTTCTTCGGATGCAGCCATCTAGAATTTCGAGAGAGAAATCAAGTATTGACGAGATGTGTTCATTTTTTCACGTTTCGCGCTTTGAGATTACTGTTGTCGTGGTAGTCATCTATGCATTTCTTTTAACTGGACCAAAGACAAATCATGAGTTTCATTTTCGTTGTCGTGTCGTGAAGGTCCACCGTCTGTAAAAGAATATTTGTATGTGCGCAACATTTCGTTAGAATATAGGATTATTTTAATTTTCTTTTATTAATAGCGGTGTAGTGTATAAGTTACATAGTGTAGTACATATTCTAAATAAAAGTATTTCTGACAGTACATGTGACTAATAGTAAACGTGATTAGTGCAATAACTGAAAGAAATAAATGTGAGTTCTAACAAATGCGAAAAATGTGGCATTTTTCTTTTAAAAAACCAAAGAAGGAGAAGAAAGTTAAATCAAATCAAGTGTTTTGTAAAAAATGTTTTTTGGGATCTCCATTTTCAAATATTGATGACCAAGAAGCTGGAAGAAGGTTCCAAGGTGTAATATCACCTTCAGTACCAGTAGGGAGAGGAAGGGACACTGAATCTTCCGCCACTTTACCAATAAAAGCAGCACCTTGTGTCATTCGAAGTGCATCTTTGGTTGTAGAGGTGTTGAAGAAAAAAATCTTACTTTTATTAATAAAAAATTAAGGACAGAAATATTGATAAATGATCATATTATAATCCACGAACGAAATGTATGTTGCAAAAGGCATATCACAAACGACAGTATAGAGCAATCTTCGATACTTGCACTACAGGACAATCTACAAAACGAAACAACGTTATCAATAAATCAAATTGTAAATATTATTGATCAGTTACGGAACTTCAACGAAAATAAACTACATGAATGTAATTTTTTTGATAAATTACACAACAGCGAAATAAAAACCTGGACTGGCTTAAAAAAAAACGAACTACGAAACTTAACTGAATACTGTTTCAATAGAAGTGAGGGCACTAACTCAATATACAAAGTGGCAATTTATTTAATGCATTTATATCGTGGTTCGTCTCAAAAAGACATTGGAGCTATGATAAATAAGTCACAATCTACGGTATGTAGAATAATTTCAGAAGTGCGAGATATTATTATGTCTAAGTTTGATCCTCATTTTGTGTGGAACATAACAAGAGACATCAAATATAGCTCGTCATTTAAATAAAATTCAAGAAAATGAAGATAATATATTTACCATTTGGGACGGAACATGTGTATATTTAAATAAAAGTACGAACTATCGCTTCCAAAAAGTATATATAACCACAGGAAGTGTTTTTTCCACGTTTGAAATGAATATATGGGTCGAGTAGTTGACCGCGCGCCTCAACTTCTACTCACATTTTATTTTATAACTCAGAAACGAATAATTTCCCCAAGGTATGACAAACACCATTCGAAAGGGCATGAAATGTACTATTAATGCGGCGTTTTTGGTTAAAATCAGGCGATACCTTTTTTGGGAATTGCAATTTTTCTGAATTTTTTACGCCTTGAAAAACACGAAAAACCTGAAAAAATTATGTTAGCAATTAATACATTACATAAACTTATACACCGTTGGAAAGCTTGAATTTTTTATGATTTTTTGGTATCAGCGCCGGGTCGATAACATATTCTTATTAAAAGTTACTGCACATAATAGATTTCGCAAAATACATAATTTGACCCCCCCACCCCTCGTAACCGTGATGTCCTGGGAAAAAGTTTTTGCACGGAATCAATGTTAGACCCAAAGGGCTACCAATATGCAAAGTTTCAGGAAAATTGGTCTTGGGTAATTTTGGCCGATTTTGAATCAACGCCTTTGTTTCACAGATAGAATCGAAGAGAGATTTCATTATGTTTGTATTGTAACGCTCGGTGGTCGCGAGGTGGGGGTGGATCGCGACCGAGCCCTCTGTGCCGAAGCTCAGGGTGCCCAGGGTCGCAGGAAGGGGGCCCTGGGTGAGGTAGCTCGCAACTAATGAGACGGTGGATTAGAATTCGAGATCTTTATTGAAGCTTCCGGTGTCCGGTTCGACCCGGCGATTCTCCGGCGTCACGCTCCTCGTAGTCTAGAACAATGAACGGGCGGAGTGACGATGAGGGCTCCTCTTATTCGGGCGGCAAGCCTTATGCGATGCTTAATGCTATGCATGAAACGGAGCGCGATACGGTTCGAGGCGGAGCGCGGAACGGCGCGAGACGGGACGTGATACAGGGTGATACGGAGCGCGGAACGGTGCGAGACGGGTCGCGATACACTGCGACACGGAGCGCGGAATGGCGCGAGACGTAGCGTGATACGGCGTGATACGGATCGCGATACGGTGCGGTGCGGGATCGGCCGAGAGTCGCGATTCGTCAAGCTCGTCTTCGGGGCGACCGGCAGAACTTGGTGCCTCGGAGAAGGGAGCGGAAGGAGTCGCGGCTGGCTCCGGCGGCGTCGACCGGTAGTCGAGTCTCTCCCGCCTCGTCCTCCAGGCGACCTACTGGTGCCTTCGAGGAGGGAAGGCGCTGGAGAGGCGGCTGGATCCGGTGGCGTTGGCGATGGTGTTTGTCGGGAGTTGTCCCTCGCCTGACTCGTCCTCTAGGCAACCAGCTGGACCTGGTGCCCTCCAGGGGGGGGGGCTGGAGGAACGGCTGTGACGGCGGTGGCGGCGGAACCCGGGGTCCTCTGTTGGGGAGTCTCTGAGAGCGTACGGTTGCGTTACGACCACTTAGCCCTGACAAGAGCTGCTCTCTACTCCGAAGCCTTGCCGGTATCGGCCGCTCTATATACACATCGCGTCTTATCTTCAGCCGCGAGAATCCGCCACGTCGTGGTGGACATCTCGCGGCCGAGTGGTGGGGAGCGCTTTATTACCGGCCTGCGGTTTCTTTTCCTGCGGTAACGGGTGCGTCGCGGTGGCCATCTCGCGGCCGGGGCGCAGATCGCACGGTTCGCTGCGTTTCCAAGTATATACGCTGGCGCGAAGTGGCACTTCGTCGCAGTATTATATTACAATACAGATCAAATCTATCCTTGCGGTGTCGTCGAAGTAGTTGTGTAAATTTGTATCTTGCCTTCATTCATTATCCGTCTGTTCTACTTAGTCTTATCGATACATAATCTATAAAGCATTGTGCGACCTTAAATCGGTAACGCTTATCTTCTATTTGCCAAACCTAACTAAGTGTTGTAACATTGATGAATACCTTTGTCAGTAGCGCACATTAAACAGTTTCTGAGTGTAATCACCAAGATACAGATCGGTTTGATTCCACTATCGTGATCCTTCCTTATCGATAAATAGAAGTTCTTGGTTGACATCCACAATGTTTTCTTGTCCAGATGTTACACCCCACGTCAAAACGATAAGACATATAAGAAGATGACTGAAAAATATATTCTACTAAGAACTTTTATCTTCCTTCATTCCTAATGTTATTATTTACATCGTATAGTAACCCTCTATAGTACTCTATACAATTTATCGCCTTACTTAAACCTACTGTTCAATGAATTTCAATAAGAAACACAAATACGTTCTTCTCGCAGCGACAAAACTATAAGACAATCTTTAGATAGGGCAGGGGTGCCTAACGCTGGCTCTCAGTACAGATGTTGCTGCTTCTCCTCTTCGCCTGCTCGGCGAGTCCGTCCCACCATGTCCACTCCGAAATTTTCCTTCGGCACGAACCCCACCAGTGCTGCAGAGGTCTTATGTACATGTACATATGTATATACGTAGTAGTCGTGAGTACCCTGCCGCGCCGGTCCAATGATCGTGGGGCTCGTGCCGAAGGAAAAGTTGGAGTGGACATGGTGGGGACTGACTCTCCGAGCAGGCGAAGAGAAGAAACAACATCTGTTCCGAGAGCCAGCGTTAGGCACCCCTGAGATAGGGCAACGAGCAAGACAAATAGTTCGTGATAAACTTTTGGTGTTAAATAGGTAATAATTTACGTAATTAGTTAGTTAAGTAGTGTAATATAGTAGTTAAAAATGCCTCATAGAAAACAGCTAAATGAACCTGAAATCAGCTTCACTAAGAATGTAATAAATAAATATTATTTGGTGAAAGATATTGCAAAAATATTAAGAAGAAACAGTTGTGCGATTTATAATTACTTGAAAAATAGCGACAATTACGGTAAAAAGACAACCAGGTGGTTGCCCAAAAATCGAAACTGATCGAGAAAGACGTGCAATGTTAAAGACTGCGTCTATTTCTTCATTAGTGCTGGGTAGAAGTAACGACAGTGTTTTCTCGATAATTATCCAAAACACGGGTCCGGCCAGGGAAAATTATCGTGCGAAAGACACTATTACTTGACCTCTGCCGAACATGAGAACGGAAAATGAAGATCGAGAGTCCTCGGGCACCGAGGAGTGTAACATAATACGGGTCAGGTAAGTACGGCGATATGCGACCACTACGAATCCAATATCAAAATTTTTTTATGGCACTTACACCAGCATATTTGTGGTATTTTTCTAATGAAGCTGATACCAAATATCATGATATTTACTTGTGTAGTGAACGACAAAAGTCTCGCATGCAAAGAGTCATAGACTTTTGAACTGGAGAGGCCTTCTTTTGCGCACAGACGATTGCGCACGTCGGTATGACACACAGTTCTTTTGGACACAGTAATATTGGACACATGGTTCAGACAGAAAGTATGAATTGCGCACACGTAGAATTGGACACATGATGGATTGCGCACAGATAGAATTCAAGCTGTTGTTTATCATCATGAATTGTGCTGTGTGATTAGTTTAAGGTTATACTTTCTGATTATCTTTCCATGTATAATATCAGAATTTGTCAGTGGTGTTAGTTTTATATAGAGGTGATTGTCTAAGATGTGCTTATATCATGATAAATTGATAAAAATGTGAGAAAATGTTACGGTTTTAAGTTATTTATTTTGCATACAATCTGTATTAGATCGTTCATTGTACTACTGGCATTTCAAATATTATTTTGTAATTATGAATGAGTTAATACAAACATTAGGAAAGATATACCGATAACTGATTCTATATTTTCTGATTACTGTACACAATGTTAGTGCAGTTATTACAATATTTCGTTCCACGATACAAATAAAATTGCGCACTGTAAGATGAGACACAGGTGGAATCGCAACCAAGTTGAGGTTAATTTTTGGGTATGCATACGGTTATAGCACTTTTTTTAGACAAATTTACCAATGTTTATTATAATAATCTTATATTTACCAACATAATAATCTTATACTTACTTACTAACACTAACCAATGTCTCTCTCGCTCGCTCTTATAAAAACAAAAATAACCTCCAAAATCCCGGTTTGCTACTGCTTCGCTTAAAACTATCGCCTTATCCTTTAGATGCTTTATTCCCATACACATGCATTTTACCAATATACATATACTTCCAACAGTGAAAACTAGAATTGCTTTCACATAACATGTAATTGTGGTATTAGTAATGAATGAAATGTGAATATGTAAAATAAGCGACCAGTGGCCCAAAAATCAATGTCCAGTGTAGGTCGACATAGGACAGCAATGGGTTAATACATGCATTTTTAAAAGCCACTTAATATTCAGATACGTAACATTGTTTGCCACTTACTATATCACCTGTAACAAGAAAATAAAACACATCACATAGTATCTGGTTCATCCCATCTCAACCTTTTTTATAGTTTGAAATACTTAATTAATCTGGTCGAATCATAGCTTTCAAATTATGTATCCCCAATCGTCTTGAATCTGTTGCAACATAATTTCTTTGCCACTATTTTACAGCTTCTTCACGTTAACTTTTTCACTAGATGAGTATATTGCGATCATACAAATATTGTAATAACTGCACTAACATTGTGTATAGTAATCTAAAAGTATAGAATCAGTTATCTTAGACAATCTAAGCACATCTTTCACAATCACCTATAAAACTAACACCACTGACAAATCCTGATACTATAGACAGATTATGCAAAGAAAATATAATCAGAAAGTATCACCATACACTAATCACACAGCACAATTCATGATGATAAACAACAGCTTGAATTCTTTCTGTGCGCAATCCATCATGTGTCCAATTCTGCGTGTGCGCAATTCATGTTTTCTGTCTGAACCATGTGTCCAATATTACCGTGTGCAAAAGAGCCGTGTATCCAATATTACCGTGTCCAAAGGAGTCATGTGTCCAATAATACTGTGTCCAAAGGAACTGTGTGCCATACCGATGTGCGCAATCGTCTGTGCGCCAAAGAGCCACCCCCTTTGAACTGTGCCGGTGTGGTGGCCGCAACTATCCGCATCTCTTTCTTTTCCATACGCCGTCTTTCTTTGTGTCCGAAATTTTCATCTTTCATTACACAAGTAAATATCATAGGAATTATATTAGATATCATTTTCATTAGAAAAATGCCACGAATATGTTGGCGAAAGTCCCATAAAAAATAATGAAAAATAAAGATGTTTTGTTATTGTTTTAGTAGTGGTCTTTTGGTCTCACACCAACATATCCGACCCGTATTATGTTACACTCCTCGGCGACTGAGGCCTCTTGGCTACACAAGGGGTATATCCCGCGGTAGTGGGGATAGTTCTGCAACGATTACGAGCCAGATCTTTTGGACAATTATCGGTATACATTGGATCTATGAAAAAAGGTAAAAGGAACCACCACGAACATGTCGCCACAAAAAGACCCGTTTCATGTTTGCGAAGGAACGAATATATGGGCATAAGAAACGGAGAAAGATGATTTTCTCCGTCGAAAAACGATTTAATTTAGATTGTCTGGAATGTATAAATTATTACTTTTACGATTTTCGAAATAAAGAAATCATTTTGCAGAAGCGACAGATGAGTGGTAGTGGCATAATGATAAACAAGTAAAGGTGGCACTACACTTTATTAATATAAATTAAAATAAAATTTATGATTGGATTCTGTTTAAAAAGTTTCGTATATCTTACATTTTTGTCGCAGCTACGAGGGCGTATTTTCACTGATTATTGAAATTCTTTGAACCGTAGTTTCAAGGGAAGCGTAGAACAGTATGAAGTGTTAATACATAATGTAAACAATACCGTTAGCAACAAAGGAACGAAAAAAATTCTAACTAGAATACACTTTTTATTAATTTCTTTTTATATTCTATAGTTTTGTCGCGGGGTGTATTACGCAAATCGTGTTTGAATTTTGTCCGTTCCGTAAAATAATACAACTATATATATGCATGACCTATCGACACAACCAAAAACAAAAGACGTGATATTTTGTCGAAAGGGAAAAGTGAAAACTAAATCCTATAATAAAGTTCGTGTTGTCAGGGATGTTGGCACGTCGGAAGCGATGGCTCGCCGTACAGACGACGTTTGTCCATGGGACGCGGCTCCAGGTCCCAGTATAGAGCACGCCACGGGTTCCACAGGACCGCAACACCTGACGTCATCTGCAACAACTTTGTCAGCTGAGGGTCAACTCGAAGAGAGCACCAGCAACATGTTCGGATTGCTGCAATCTGTCGAAACACGAGCAGCCCGTAAAAATTCGACACAGTTGGATTCCTGCAGCTCTTCGTCCGAGGTTAGCTTGCCGGTAACGGATGTGTCCGAACACCTTCGAAAATCATGCTGCATGCAACACAGCAGCAGCGTAGGTAAGTCATACATATATAGAATGATTCACGAACTTTTCAAACTAGGTACTTAAATCAGTTTCTGCCGTTTACTAAAAAATGCCGAAACTAAAACCAGTTGTACGTAATTTGAGATGGTGTAGTATAGCTATCCGCATCAGCTAAATCCGGAGAAAGTTCAATTTGAGTTTCCCGCTAGATGTGTTTTTAGCAGTAAATGTTTATTGTTTTTCCGGCAAGCCAGTTATATGTATACTCTAAAAGTGGCAGAGTTAATTGAATCGAGTGTGAAATACATTCGAAGAGCAACTATAATTGAAACACTTTGCGCTGGGCGGTCAGCAACCGAAATTATTCGATTCTTTGGGTACCCGAGATAAACTGTTTACGATATCGTGCAAAAGTATGTAGTTGTAGAGAAATCCAAAGAAGGTTCTGCTAACCCGGCAAAGCGAACTCATTCAAAAGAAGAGTCGTTCCCCGGATGTCGTCCAATGAACTCAAGAACTCATTTTGGAAAACCCAGGGACGCCGCACTATGGGCCGGATCGATGAATTAGCTGTTCACGCCTATTTTAGCATTATATCAAGATTTAAAGACCATGTTAAATAGGTCGTTGGATTCGTCTTGGTGTCAGCATTAACGTTATTGAATAAAAAACATACAGTGACAAATAAGTAATCAAGATGACCAATTATTTATTAAAAAAAATTATTTTCAAATTTTTTATACTGATATTTGTAGAAGGCTGGGTACTGATTACTTTTGTAGGAAACATTTTTTTATCAGACCACCGGAAATGTCTGAAAATTCATGTAAATAATGAATAATAATTGGACACTGGATGTCAAACAAGAGAAATTTATAATTTTTGAAGCAGGGAACTATATTACATACAATATAATGAAATAACAAAAATGTGTATATTTAAAAAATTAAAAATATTCAAACAAAAATAAGTATTATATTTTGTCCAGGTCAACTCTCGGTCGATTCCGGTACCACAATGCGCTCGGCTTTGCAATACTCTTTCGAAAATGCCGGGTTTATGATACGTCACGGCTATTGAAGAAAAACGGAAACAAAAGTTCATATACCTGGTCGATACATAACTTTCCCATTCATACCATTCACGTAACTTTAATAGTTTCCAAGATATTCGTGGAAATTGTGGAAATAATGGTTTTTTACCCTCAGTTATCAGGGTTGTTTTCACCTGGGTTCCTCCCTTGTGAGAACTAGTAGTAAGTTCAAATCTTTATCAATGATCGTATATTCTAATCAGCTTGTAACATAAGCTTTCTCAACCTCAAGATCCACTTGGTGGTCGTCAACGAATTACTGAATCGCCGCTGAATTACGTGTCACGCGACGCTTTAAACTATCATCCTCGGGGTGGGACGATGGGGAACGCAAACTTTGCAGGACCTTTTAGAGGATATATTGCTGAAAATGATCCACTTTGTTAGAGCACACACTTCTTCGCACTTTTCAACTTATTCCACGTCAAATTTGAAAAACTTTGACAGCTTCTTTAGTTTATCGAGTATTTCCTTTTATAATAAATTATTGATAATAATTTTTATTTCCAAGTGCGTCTTTAATACAGATACGTATACTATTCATAAAAAGAAATGAGATCATAATGTTTACTAGGTTTTCCGTAGCATCAGTATGAGAAGAAAACAATGTTTTCTTTTGGACGCTTATTTCAACGAGAGTTTTTAATATACTTTATCAATAATATTTGTTTAAAAATGCAATAGATATTTAAAAATCATTATACATTCGTTAAAAATGGATATGAGGAGTTTGATTTTTGAGCCCACGAACAGCTAGCGTGTCGATCTGGCCCATAATGCGCCGCTTAGAAATTTGGCGACCATTTTGAGGGAGAGTGAAGCTCTATGTGCTCAAGGTGCGACAGATGCAGTCTCAGGCTGCACGGACCAAACGAATTTGATATCCTATAATATCGACATGTTTTGGTCCAAAGAATTCTGGCCTTCGAATAGTCCAAGCATGAGCCCCCTAAATTATTACATTTGGAGCGTTATTGAGAGGGTGTTTAATAACTCCAAGCATCTCAATGTGGCATCCCTCCAGGTCATTTGAGGCAGCATTGGCGAATTTGAACAAGGAGCAATTGAAGAGAGCATGTCCGCGCTTCAGACGTAGAATCGAGTCAATGCTTGCAGCGGAAAGGGGTTATATTGAATAACAGGGCTTAGTAAAAATCCCCTAATTAATCTAGACATTTTTTTAGTCAATTCAAGTTGTGTCTGAAGAAACGTGTGTTTCAATGAACATATGTACATATGTATATGTGATAGTATGATAGTACTATAATAAACAAGCTTCAAGACTTAGTATATACGACATCTGAGTCTAGCTGACTGCTGCTACATTATTTCATTTTCAAGAAAAGGTCAGCTAAAAGTTATTGTTTGCTTGTAGAGATTGGTTTCAACGATGTCAAACTGACGATTTCGATGTGAAAGACAAGGATCGCTGTGTGATGCATCCAACAAGTTCCGGGACGACGAATTGGAAGCATTAATCGATGATGATCCATGTCAGACATGTAAGGAATTGTCAGAAACCATCGGTGCTAATCGTTTTTGAGAACAATTAGTCAATTGAAGTCGAGCATTGAAAGAAAAATACCCAGAATATGCCATAAAACATGACAGTGATTGTTTAGCATGGTGATGCTAGAACACTTATTGCAAAACTAATCAAGGAGACATTAGAACTGCTTGGATGGGATGTGCTACCACACCCACCATACTCATCAGACATTGCCCCATCAGATTTAATCCAATCAAGCATTACTTCAGTTCTTATGAAGATATCCAAAAATAGCTTGACGATTGTAATGTTTCATACGAACCGAATTTCTTGTATCGTCGAGAAAACTGAATAAAAACAAAGAACACTTATTTACTAAAAGAAAGGCTGAAACTTATTCAAGTACCTCGTATTAACTCACAAAAATACACTCCACTCTCATTAATTACTAATACGACGATCTGTCGTGAATCCTTTTGTTAGAAAAATTAACCAGTCACTCACAGTAATATGGGTGATTCGCGTATAACAACGTCCACTCTTATCTTATAACTGGCCGCGCGGTACGTTCTTCCTCGCTCCCCGAGAGCGAGAGGCCTCTCTCCGGTTGTTTCGGCTTAACGGGTGTTTAGCTAACTGTCCAATCCAACGATTTGGAAACTTGTTACTCAAGAATTATGTTACGACACGGGAAGAATGGGTTGGACATCCGTCATGTTGATACCACATATCTTCACGAATGTTCAAGGTTGTATTTTCCAGGAGAATTGGTAACGATTCTCGTAAAAATGCAATGTATTTTTCTGCATTTAATGTTCCGGTGATAAAGTGAGGCCCAATTATTTGGTTGTCTAAAATTCCGTATCAAACATTGACGTACCATGGTCTTTGTTTGTCGACTGTCCGTAACCACCGCGGATTTTCACATGACCAATAATGCACGTTTTTTAAATTTATCTGCCGGTGATTCGTAAACGAGGCTTCATCGGTAAATAATACTTTATTAAAAGTGAAGTTCTTGGTGAATTGATAGGTGAAAGGGTTGAAATTTTTCATGGACTATTTGCACTACACATTTTTGACTAATGCCACTTTATCGTGCGATTTGCATCGTACTAGCATGAGGGTTTATATTCACTGCTGCCAGAACATTAATTGTGTATGCTTCATTCCTTACAGTCCTCACCTTCGTATATTTTTTATTTTCAACACTACCAGTTTCACGGAATTTATTTATCACATTGAAGTAAACGGAAACTGATGGACAATTACGATTAGGAAATCGGCCCTTGTACAACCGCACTGCTTCTCTTAAACACTGTCGACTTTCTCCATAAATGAAAATCATATCAATCTTATCTTCATTCCAGTAACGCATTGTGAAACGTTCATCGATAAACTGACAGATTAGAAATCTTAGAAACAGTGAAAATCTGATTGCAAGAAGGTCTTCAGAGTAATTAGTAGTTGATAAACACGATTCTGTACGAACGCATAGGTGAAGGTATTTATGATATCATAAATGTCTTCCAGCAGTACGTTCTGTAACTTCACGATTAAATGAATGTGAGCAGCTCAAGGAATATTGAACATTTTGCACAACAGAAATAAAGCAAATGAATCTTACACGTTGAATTTTATTTATTCCATTTTTCTGGGTTGAACGTCATTTGTAGGTCATATTGTGTTACATGGATGAATTCGTAATTTTGTCAGCTACAACATTACGTTAACGAAGATATATCATTCCATTTAAAAAAACATCGATGACCTTGAAATTTCATAAAAAATGACCTTCAAAATTTTTTCCCTTACACCGTTACATGTGGCCCTTTAAACAGTGTAACTTTGTCCTAAGAAGCTTTTTTGTACAACGAAAAGTAACGAAGATATTTAGGTGTTCTGTTTCTTCGAACTCACGCTGTATGCATATACAGGGTGGCCCACATAACTCTGAACAGCTCAATATCTCGAAAACTACGCCATCGATTTTAAAGTTCTTAGTCTTAAATTGCATGGAACTGAAGGGCCTTTCTGACTACATAAACGTGAAGTGGCCTCCCTTCCCCATTAACGGGGGAGGGGAGGTACCTTTGTAATTTTAAATGGAACCCCCTATAAAATGTTACATATTTAGATTCTACAGGAAAAAACAAGTCAATTTTATATTATATATATATATATATATATATATATATATATATATATATGTTGAACATTATCTTCAGATTAAATAGTGACTGGATTTGGTTTAATTGTATGTAACTTTTATTGAATATTATAATTTTACATGCAACTCTAGCTGTGTACGAGGAGTTTGAACAGACAAAAGTATTATGAAATTAAAGGGATGAGCGTTAACGACAATACTTAAATATAAATATCAACCTGTACTTAGTAACTTTTAACTCATTTTACTTGTTTTTCATAAACTTTAGGGCATTGTTAAAGACGTAAAATAATTAATTTCGGTCATTTAAACAAAAGTTAAAAATCGATTTTTGGCCACCTTTGCGCCACTGTGCCCCGGTTAGAAGCCTTATTTTGCCGACAACGTAGCCCTTTTCTGTGCTGGGAGAAATTTTAAATCAACCCAAGCTGTGTTACAACAAAGCTTAAACAATTTAAATAAATGGTCCAGAAATACAGGCTTCAAAATTTCTAAATCCAGAACAACAGTTATAAATTTTCAACGGAAAACTAAGTCATCCACTGTTCCCAATCTGTATCTACAGAACAGTAGTATAAAAACAGAAAGTACTATACAATTGTTAGGATTTCTTTTCAACGAAAAACTATCGTGGAAACCGTATATTAAACTCCTAAACGATGAAGGTACTAAACGATTGGCAATTCCTAAAGCAATTGCAGCAGCTAAATGGGGAACTGATTACAAAGTCCTCTTGAACACCTATAAAGCTATAATTCGGTCCAAACTTGATTATGGGGCAATAATCTATTGCTCTGCGAATAAATCCACATTTGAAATACTAGAATCGACAAGGAACGCTGCACTGAAGTATGCGATGGGAGCATATCATACCCAAGCCCAACGATCAAAATCCTACTCGAAGCCTGTGAAATGTCCCTTACAATCCAGTCTTCTCAAAGATTTTCTGCATTCAAAATTCAAAAGTTTTCGACTCTCACCCCCAAACACCTAAACCTATCTATTACACACTGAACCAAATTCTAAAAGAACTAAATTTCTCTGTCCCCAAAATGTACCAAAAAAAGCTCCACACCTTTCCCCTTGGATCAAAATAGAGTTTAAAACTAGTATGAGCTTGGAACAATACTCCAAAGATTCGACAGATCCTACGGTATTTCAATCACTGCACACAGAGATTTTAAATAGTGACTCTATTGTTAAATAGGAATATAATAGGAGGTGCGGAGTGGTAGGAAAGTCATCGGAGACAACAGTAAAACGAGAAGTGTATATTATAACAATTACATCAGTGCATCCGTGCGACACGATGTCTCGGCTAGAACGACTGTCGAGAGACTAAAATCAAAAGACGCCTCGCGCGACGCTCGGCCGGTCGACTCCTCGAAGCAACGATCGGCCGCTTGTGATCCAACGATCAAAGGATCCCGCATCGCGATATCGCACAGTGTCGGTCTCCTTTTACAACACTTCCCCTCGAGGCGGGACGTTTGAAGGCCTCAATTTATATCGGGAAGTCCAATCCAAGCTTTTTGGATATTTCTTTATGTTTCGGACCCGGTAAGCCTTTAGTGAATACGTCGGCCACCATTTCGCCAGTTGAGATATATTTTAATTTGATCTCTTTATCTTTTAAAACGTCACGGACGAAATGGTGCCTTACATGGATGTGTTTCGTACGGTTATGAAACACAGGGTTTTCCGCGAGTTTGATCGCACTCTGATTATCGCAGTGTAATTCGATTTTCGACTTTGATTCGAAACCTAATTCGGAGAGAAAACGCCGCAAATATATAGCCTCTTTTGTGGCCTCGCTCATACTCATATACTCCGCTTTGACGGAAGAGAGAGCAACGGTTTTCTGTTTCTTGGATACTTAAGAAATCGCGGCACCGGCGAGATTGAAACAATATCCCGTGAAAGATTTTCGATCTTCTGTACAATTTCCCCAGTCGGCATCCGCGTATTCCTTTATTGGCGCACCGCTGGCTACGTATCCTAGGCCTACGTTACAGGTACCTTTTAAGTAACGCAAAATGCGTTTCGCTTCAACCCAATGAGTTCTATTGAAACAATTGTTGAACTGGCTGAGCGCACCGACCGCATGAGCTATGTCAGGTCTGGTAGCCACTGCAAGATACATGAGTGAACCTAAGAGTTCTCGAAACGGCAGATCTTTATGATCTTCGCTCGAATCCTCAGCCTCTTTTCGCAGCTTTCTACTCGAATCTAACGGAGTCGATACCGGTTTACAATTTGACATACCGAAGCGTTCTAACAGGTCTTCTATATAACCCCGCTGATGCAGCTGTACCGCTTGTTTGGAACGATTAAATTCTATTCCTAAGCAGCATTTTACGTCGTTCAAATCCCTAATCTCAAAAATATTTCCAATATACGTTTTGAAATCGTTTACCTTTTTGAGATCACGCGAAACTATTAAGATATCGTCTACGTAAACGAGAACTATCAAAATGTCTTCCGCTTGCCCGCGATAATAAACACACGGATTGGCCTTACTTGGAAGTAATTCGAATTCTTTTAATTCTTTATCTAAACGACAATGCCAGCTGCGACCGGCTTGTTTTAAACCGTACAAAGCTTTCCGCAATGAAAAAACCTTGTCTCCGTTTCTTAAACTACGCCGCATCTCAAAAGCTTTGGTTTTTATGCCACTATCTTTTGCGGTTTCAGCTAAAATATCTAAGGCTTTCTCAACGTGACGGGGGACCTCCATGAAAATTTTCTCGTTGAGTTTACCGTTTAAATAAGCTGACGTCACGTCTATTTGATGAATCTTCATGTTGTACTCTGCAGCAAGTGCAGCCATGATTCTAACTGATTCTAAACGTGCAACCGGGGCGAATGTGTAACGGATGGAAAGGTTACAAGTGAAAATGATTATTACAATATCTGGACTGATACTTTTATTTGAATGCAAGAGGTTGACAGCGTGATGAGTGACAGAGTGTGGATGTACGTGAATATCCACTATCCACTATCGAAAACTATCGTTTCGATCGTTTCGAGAAGACAAATCGACATCGAATGTCGTGTGATCGTTTTCGCGTTCTTCATAATCTGTATCGTACGCTGTGATATTTTCGGAAGAGACGTTTTCGAGATTAGAATTAATGTCTACTTTCTTTTTATCGGTTACATAATTCTCGAGAAATCTCACGTCGCGCGCAATTTCTACTCGCTTTTCTTCCTTATTCCATATTCTATATCCCTTTGAACATTCCGCGTAACCAAGAAAAATTCCCTTTCGTGAACGCGCTTCAAACTTCCCCTTATTAGGACTACTATTTAGGAAATAGATGTCGCATCCAAAATCGCGAAAATGTTTTACATCAGGTAGCTTTCCGTAGAGTCTTTCGAACGGAGATTTTCCGGCTAAGACTCTCGACGGACACCGGTTGCGAATATAATTTGCCGTCGATACAGCTTCCGCCCAGAATGATCGCGGCAAACCGGACTGTGAAATTTGTTAGAAAACATTCTGGAATGTTCCACGAGCTGGGGTCCGTGGGTTCGGCCCACGCTTGTGTTTCCGTCTTCGGTTCCGACCCGTCCATGGGACAAGTTGTATTCTGTCGTTCATATACTTATTATTAATTACATATATATACTGTTAGTGGATGTGTCTATTCGGTTATTGCTTCTGCACCCACACCTAACTCAATAGGTTATGGGCCTAGCATTTAAAAATAAAAAGTAAAAAGAGGGAAAGAAGAAAAAAAGAGATAGGCATAACTAAAAAGTGAGGTTAAGTGTGACCACATCCACGTGTCGGTGAAAAATAAATCGGGCATCATGAGTTGTTCAAACGTACAAAATATTGAAAAGTTGTCCAACGATAACTACGAATCGTGGAAGATTCAAATAAAAAGCATTTTGAGGTTAAATGAACTGTGGGGTTACGTAAACGGTACAATAGAAAGGACCGCAGATAATGTAGCCGAGTGGACCGTAAAATACGAGAAAGCTCTCGATTTAATTATTTTGAGTCTACACAAATCTCAATTTAACCATGTGAAACGGGCTGAGACTTCACTAGAAGCATGGGAAGCACTGAAGAAAGTGCACGAGTCAAATGGACCCATGAAACAGTGTGTTCTTTTCAAGCAACTGTATAGGATGAAAAAGGACAATAACCAAAGCATGGCTCAATACATTGACGATTTTATGCATAAGCTGGAACAACTCACCGAAGCAGGTATAAAACTACCAGATACAGTATTACCAATAATGTTATTATCCTCCTTACCTAGCCAATATGAAACTTTCTGCGTCGCCATCGAATCAAGGGAAAAAATGCCAACGTTAGACGAATTAAAAGTAAAACTGCTAGAGGAAGACATCAGAAAAGCAGATAATGATTCTATAAAGGACTGCGACAAGGAAGCAGCATTATTAACAGATAAAGGAACTGCGAAGGACTACAAGCTACAACGACAACCTTTCCAAAAATTAAGATATGAAAATAATCAATACAGAAAATCCAATGATAAATATTATACATGTGGAAGGATCGGTCACATAAGCAAATATTGTAAAAGCAAGAAGAAGTATACTCCATCAAGAAACAACAAAGAAGATGCAATGAATGCCTTCGCTCTAAATACAAGCCCGATTAATGCAGACGACTGGTGCCTGGATAGCGGTGCAACAGTACACATGTGCAAAAATAAGGATAAGTTTAGCAGCATGAACGAAAGACAAAAGGACAAAGTTTGCACAGCCACAAAAAGTAGTACAAGCTCCTTAGGAAGGGGAGAAGTCAAGTTAAACGTACATTCAGGTAACATGCAATCAACAATTAAATTAACAAATGTTATGTGGGTCCCAGACTTCCGGAACAATCTATTATCAGTGTCGAGCATCACTGATAATGGATACACAGTATCCTTCAATGAATATTCAGCAATTGTGAGACGCAAAGATGGCACTATTGCGTTAACTGCACAAAAACAAAATGGGCTGTATATAGTGAAACCTACAGAGATACGACAAGCAATGCTGTCACAGGGAGATGATGACAGACTTACCAGGTGGCACCAAAGGTTAGGTCATTTAAATATGAATGACGTCAGAAAATTAATTGACAAGGATATGGTGCATGGAATGAGCATGAGCAAACGGGAGATCAACAACGTACATAAATGTGAGGTATGTGATTTAAGCAAAATTACCCAGTTGCCATTCCAGGATTCTAATAATATGGAAAAGGATGTGTTGGGTCTAGTACACACAGATATCTGTGGGCCCATGAGCACACCATCTTTAGGGGGAGCCAGATATTTTGCAACCTTTATTGATGACTGCTCTAGATACACAGAAATAGTCACTCTCAAAGAGAAGTCAGAAATCTTTTCCGCATTTAAAGCTTACAAATGCCGAGTCGAGAAGCAAACGGGAAAGTCCATTAAGAAAATTCGCAACGATAATGCTAAAGAGTATCTTTCGAAACAATTTACAGAATACCTAAAAGAAGAAGGAATAACAAGGAAGTTATCAACCGCTTATACGCCACAGCAAAATGGGGTTGCTGAGCGTGCTAACAGGACAATAGTTGAAATGGCACGCACGATGTTAACGGAATCAAAATTACCGCTAACTTTATGGGCAGAGGCGGTAAACACCGCGGTTTATCTAAGAAACCGGTGTCCAACGAAGGAATTAGATACAACCCCATACGAAAAATGGACAGATGAAAAACCATATATTGGATTTTTAAGAGTTTTCGGCAGCAAAGTGATCGCTTTGGAGAAGAAACCCAGGGCAAGCAAATTTTTGCCGAGAGGTAAAGAATATGTTTTGGTTGGATACGACCAAGAGTCAAAAGCATATAGGCTGTGGGAACGAGGAACTAACCATATTGTGAAACGAAGAGACGTGCGTTTTCATGAAGAGGTTAGAAGTTATAAAAATTCAGAAACTGAACTACCAATATGTACATTCCAAAATAAAAGCTCGACGGAGATCGATGAGCTACAAGAAGAAAGCACACGAGAGGATTTGATGGAAAGTGAACCAGAAAAGGACCATGATGCTCAAGATGACGAAGATAACACAGATGAAGAATCATTATCCAACAAAAGGGCAAGAGGCCGTCCGAAACTGCTGCGTACCGGAGCCCCGGGTAGGCCAAAGAAAATATACCATCGTGCTGTTTACGCAAACGAAGAACAATATAAGGAACCAAAAACGCTCATGGAAGCAATGCGCAGTAAGGAAAGGCAATTATGACTGAGTGCGATGAAGAAAGAATACGATGCGCTCGTGAAAGGCCAGGAAATACCAAAATACTCACAAACAGATGGGTACTTAAAGTAAAAAAGAATCAAGATGGAACAGTGGACAAATTAAAGGCAAGACTGGTGGCCCGAGGAAACGAGCAAAGAAAAGGAATCGATTTTGACGAGGTGTTCGCACCAGTAGCCAGGTATGAGATTATACGAACTTTGTTTGCAGGAGCGGTGGAGAACAAAATGCTCATTCACCACATGGACGTCGTCACCGCATATGTGCAAGGAGAATTAACAGATACGCTGTACATGCAACAGCCAGAAATGTTCGTACAAATAGCTGACGAGAATAAGGTATGCAAGCTTAAAAAACCACTGTATGGTCTCAAACAAGCGGGACGAGAATGGTATCAAACATTAGATAAATACCTGAAATGTATGGGCTTAACAAATTCTCCAATTAATCCCTGTGTTTATCTAGATAATACTAGAAGCACAGACTTAATAATAATTGTTTATGTAGATGATCTATTGCTAGCATCTAGCGATTTACAAGAGCTGATAAAGGTAAAAGAATGACTGAAAAAGAGATTCGAAATAAATGATTTGGGCAAAGCAACTAACATCCTAGGCATATCTATCCAAAGGAAAGGCGATACTGGGCAAATCAAGATGTCTCGACGCAAATATGTAGAAGAAACACTAAAGAAATTCGGCATGGAGGACTGCAAACCTATAAGCACACCATTAGTGCCTCACGAGATAATTAATCAAGAAGACACGGATACAAAAGACGTAACAAAAATACCAAATAGAGAACTCGTAGGAGCCTTGATATATCTGTCAAATGCCACTCGACCGGATATAGCATTCGCCGCAAACGTTCTCAGCCAATTTAACGAAAACCCTTCCAATTATCATTGGAAAGCTGCGAAGCATGTTCTACGATACTTGAAACACACTATAAATTACGGTCTAACTTATTCAGTTACAGGTAAACAATTAGAATTATATGTCGACGCTGATTGGGCAGGAGACGAGAACGACAGGAGATCTCGCTCAGCATACGTGAGCCTGCTGGCGGGAGGTCCCATCAGCTGGGAAACTAAAAGACAAAAATCTGTCGCCCGCTCAACCATGCAGGCGGAATATGTGGCGCTCTCTGAAGCAACGAAGGAAGCAATATACTTGAGAAGACTGTTAACGCATATGAATTTTCATAATTTTGTGAATGTAAAACTACTATATTTTGTGATAATCAGAGTGCAATTCAATTAAGCAAAAACAATATGTACCATCGAAGAAGCAAGCATATAGACATACGCTATCACTATTCGCGAGAAATGCAAGAACGCGGAGAAATAAATGTAAAGTATGCAAGTACGAATGAAATGAAAGCGGATATATTAACAAAGTCGTTACCACAGAATAAGTTAAGAACATGCGTTGACTTGTTAAATTTAAGAGATTAGGTTAAGTAAGTTACAAAGAATAATATGTAAGACATATGTATAATCTGCGAAATTAAAAGAGCACTTTGAAAGGGGGAGTGTTAGAAAACCTATTCAAAGTGCGCGTGCGCGTGTGGAACATTCTGGAATGTTCCACGAGCTGGAGTCCGTGGGTTCGGCCCACGCTTGTGTTTCCGTCTTCGGTTCCGACCCGTCCATGGGACAAGTTGTATTCTGTCGTTCATATACTTATTATTAATTACATATACATACTGTTAAAGGATGTGTCTATTCGGTTATTGCTTCTGCACCCACACCTAACTCAATAAAATTAGACACCTCGCAGTATCTATAATCGTCCGATTCTTTCGCTCGGCTACCCCATTTTGCTCTGGATTATACGCGACCGATAGTCTACGCTTTATGCCGTTATCGTTTAGAAACTTGTCGAAACGCAGATTGACATACTCTTTCCCGTTGTCGGATTGAAGCATTTTAATTTTTCGACCAGTCTGGTTTTCGATATAACTTTTGAAATCCCTAAACGCGTCGAATACTTGATCCTTCGACTTTAAAAATCGTACCTCGCACCATCTCGAAGAGTCGTCGATAAATGTAACGAGATATCTGTTTCCCGCGTGCGATCCCGTTCGCATAGGTCCACATACGTCGCTGTGAATTATGTCTAAAGTACCTGTCGCACGCTTCGATTTTTCGGGAAAAGGTGTCCGCGTCATTTTGTTTTTAATACAGACCTCGCAACGCAATGTTCGTTTAAATTCTTTAACGTTACCGCTCGGTATAATGCAGCTGCGTCTCGCCTCCAGTAAATCTTGTTGATTCAGATGTCCGAGCCGCCGATGCCATATCTCGAGCACATTGTTGCCCTGAGATCTCGTTGCGCCTTCGTCTGTAACCATGGCACGATGACCCTTTTGTGACACGTAGTATAAACCATCCTTGCGAATGGCGATCAGCGTGTCGTTGCCTTCCTCGTCGATGATTGTCGCTCGATCCTTCGCACAAAGCACCTTGTAACCACAATCCGTAATTTTTCCGACCGACAGTAGATTTGTTCGTAGGTCCGGTACGTGCAAGGTATCTTTTATCGTGAGATTCTTGTCAGGATCTTTTTGATCGACGACTACGCGCACAGTGCCACTCGCGGTAATATCGGTCGACGCGTTGCTTGCGAGATTTAACTTTCCGCGTCGCCGTTTATCGATATTTACAAAACAATTCAGGCTTTTACACAAGTGGGATGTACTGCCACTGTCCAAACACCATAGTTCGTTGCTCGCCTCAGTTATCACTCGCGATACTTCGCAGTTTTGTCCAAATTCGGAAGTTGTGTAAAAAGAAACGTCACTGCTAGCATTCCTAGCCGAATGTTTCGAATTGCCACCACCTTTGCGGCACTCGGATGCCAGGTGACCGAATTTCCGACACCGAAAGCACTTCACTTTTGAGCGATCGTCACTGCAATTGTCCACAACTTTGTTAAAGTTATCTGTTCCGTGATTTGACTTCAAATGCTTCCCGGCAATCATGGCATTTGGCACTATATCGCGCGCTTCGCTTTTACGCGCATCGTTTTCTTCGATGATCTTTATTCGTAAAGCATTGGGAGGCGGCAGCTCGTCACGTGACTCGATCGCGCAACGGAAATTTTCGAAACTTTACGGCAAGCTGTATAATAGCAAAATCGCCATCAGATCCGCGTTAATATCGACATTCATCTCGTGTAGTTTGTCCACGGCATCGAAAAATTTCCTGAGGTGTTCGCGAACGTCCTCGCCCTCGTTCATACGCTGCAGGATTAATTTCTTCAGCAGCGTTGCTTTTCGCGCAGGTCCCCGTGATTGGTATATTCGTTCGAGCTTCTGCCATACCTCGCTTGATGTTTTGCAGTCCTTGACTTGCTTCAATTCCGACGGATTAATCGACAGTATTATGTCGGATGTTGCCTTTTCGTCGTTTTTAGCCCACGTGCGGAACGCTGCTTCCGATACTTGATCGCCGGCCGTCAATGTCGGTGCTTTCATTTCACCATTGACGTAACACCACGCGTCGTTCTTGACTAATAATGCACGCATCTGTATCTTCCATGTGTCGTAGTTCCCTCTGTTGAGACCTTCGATTTTCACGAGGTTCGCCATTTTTCACTTAGTGTTCGTAGGCACTCGTACCGAACTCAAACAGGACTACACTTTACACTGACACTTCTCTATCCCGCTATCTGCGACTTTCCGAACTTCGCGATTTCCTGGGCCCATAACCTATTGTTAAATAGGAATATAATAGGAGGTGCGGAGTAGTAGGAAAGTCATCGGAGACAACAGTAAAACGAGAAGTGTATATTATAACAATTACATCAGTGCATCTGTGCGACACGATGTCTCGGCTAGAACGACTGTCGAGAGACTAAAATCAAAAGACGCCTCGCGCGACGCTCGGCCGGTCGACTCCTCGAAGCAACGATCGGCCGCTTGTGATCCAACGATCAAAGGATCCCGCATCGCGATATCGCACAGTGTCGGTCTCCTTTTACAACAGACTCATTAGCAACAAATATATACAGGGATGGTTCTAAAACAAAAAATGGTACAGATTGCTCCGCAGTAACCCCGACTGCAACTAATCTTTATCGACTAAATAACACCTGCTCAGTTTTCGGTAGTGAGATCTTAGCCTTATTCAAAGCACTAGAATTAATCAAAAAGTCCACTGGGAATAGATACACCATTTTTACAGACTCAAAGAAGCGTCGAGATTTTACGCCTACCGCGTCGAGGTTTTACTAAATCGTTTCATCGCTGCATCGTTTTATCGCTTCATCATTTCATCGTTTCATCGTTTCATCGCTTCATCGTTTCATTGTTTCATTGTTTCATCGTTTCATCGGTTCATCGCCAGACCGGTTTTACTCCTACCACATCGAGGCTTTTACTCCCACCGCGTCGAGGTTTTTACTCCTACCGCGTCGAGGTTTTACGCCTACCGCGTCGAGGTTTTGCGCCTAACGCGCCTAAAGAAGTCGCACTTCAAAAATATAACACTCCGTCAGGTAAAAATCTGGAAAAGGGGTTTCTCCACAATTTGGATGGGCTTGAAATTTGTTACCTGTGGCGTGCTTCTGAGCATGTTATTCCTGTACATGCTACCGCTGCACGGCTTTAGATTCCGAGGTATTTATAAACACCTGTTAGGTTTACTACAGCCATTTTAAACGAATTTTAGTTAGCATCGGGATTGGTTTCTTGGGGCATGGTACAGCAACTAAAGCACGAGTTCAGTCAATTAAAACAACAGAATACTGTTTAGTGGAAGTTCATAATATTTTGCAAATACATACTTATGTATTTCGGAAACTAAAGCCGAGCGGCGGTAATTTATATAGGAAAAAGTTGTCCAGAATCGTATCCCCAACAACATAATTCAAAGTTATTGAAATCAGTGAGGACTCCACTGTTGCGAATACAGCAGATCGACGATTATCCGAATGTTGATTATTCGAAACGTTGTGTAACCGTACTGTTACATATCGTATCCTGGCATAGATTTGTATAGATGTGTATAGATGTGTATATATATGTAGGCGGCTTCGTTCTGCCTCGCCCCACCACGGGTTATCGTAGCGTAGTAACTGTCCTTTTCATAGAGAGGGACCACCGATAACCCATACAGCAGTGGTGGGCACGGGTGGAGCCCCTCAAATGCCTGCTTCTCCCACCAACCTCTCTTTCATGCAGCGCGCACGTTCGTTGCGTACGCTGTCTCGTGTTTTCGTTGCTCCATTGTACCGCGCTTGCTGGAAGGGGACAAAGGGCGCTACGGTGTTGACGGTTTTGCCTCAATTGAGGCAAAATTGCCCATCTCTGCCATACAGGCACTGATATATATATATATATATATATATATATATATATATATATATATATATATATATATATATATATATATACTATGGATACGAGATTCCCATAAGCCAGCCGTACAGCGGTTGAAGCATAATTGAAAGGGACTTTGGATGCCACCGCCCTCAACGTTCGATCGATGTATTAAAGGAAGCTTGAAAAATATAGTATATAAAAGCACCGTCGAGATACCTCGTGTGTGATAAGAGACTAAAAGAATAGTGTAATAGCTGTGGTTGTAAGGAAGAACGCCGCATGTCACATACATTCACTTTGACATAGTACATCGGATAAATTGCATTATTTTTTTGAGCCTTTCGAATTTGTTTTCAAGACCTTTTTTATGGTAAATACGTAAATCTCATACTCTAAAAACTCAATTAATGCAAAAATTCAAATTATTTGAAATTGTGAGACATGCGGCGTTTTTCCTTACTACTATAGATATAATGTATTATTATGAATTATAATAATAATACGAATTGCTTGTATGATGTTTGAAATTCAGAAAAGTTAATCAGAGCAAATGAAATTCATGAAAATAGTGGAATAAATATATAAATATAATATTAAACAAACTAAAGTAATGATTAATGAAGTTTGCAAAAAGTGAATTTTAAATATTTGTAAAGTTTTGTCGTTTGCTTTATTGTTTGGGATAAAGAAGATGTAGAAGAAGCATTAAATGAAATTGAATTCATAATGATACTAAAATAAATTTATTAATTTTACAATAATATATACAAATAAATTTCACTCTTAGAAACGTGATCTTGGGAATCCACGTGAGAATAAGTCAGTCGCATTTATTCAAAATTCACGGATATTAGACCATGTTCACATTAGAGGGAAGAGATTGTAGTAAACACATCTATGGAATAAGAAATCTTAGTTTTTGTTAAGATTTTACTATTTTTATATAAACCATGCTTTATATAAAAAAGAATATATCATAGCACACGAAGAAGGCAATTCTAAAGCACCCAGAAGCAGAAAAATAAATATCATGCATGCATGCGCTCGCTTTTGTGTTTTACAGTGTAAAAGCTATTTAACATCCTAACATAATAAAATATAAGCAAAAACGTATTATATACATAACGAAATCGACGAAAGGACGTGGTTCCTGGAGGATACTTGTCTCTAGTGAGTTTACCTCTATTTTTCCTATTTTTTATCACGCGATTGTACAATTCCATAGAAATGTCTTCATCTGCAGACAGACAATAATAAGCATTATCAGGCAATAATTTTTCGTGCTTTAGTCCTTTTACCACATCCTGTAAGGAATTTACCTTCGTTTTCAGACATTGGACTGATTGTCTTAATGTTTTGCTTTCTTTCACAGTTGTGTCCAATCTTCTGCGAAAAGCGCTTAATTTCCTCTTCATACTGCGTGGAGTGTCCTCATAACGGTGGTCATGGGAAACTATCTCATGTGCTGTTACGCATTGATATTTCTTGTTCAATGCATTTGTTTTCTTTGGTGAGAAGCATTTTTCTTGACTAACTGCAATGAGAAATAATGCTCAGTACCTACTGTACATAGAGATTTTAGTCCATGAACATTAACATTTCATACCATTTTCAATATCTCAATAATAAATCTTAAAATTTTCATTTAATAATATATGTCATTAACTTAAATAGTGTATTTGAAACTTATTTCAACTTACGCATATCTTTGCTTGTTGTAGGAGATTCACTGTAATCCACATATGTTGTTGCCTCAGGAACATGTTCAATTACCGAGGCTGGCCCTGTGTCATTATCTGAAATATTCATTACATAAGCTAATGTAGCGGTGTAAAGGAACTTTTATTTTTGCCTTTTGTCAACATAGACAGACTTTCTTACCTGTAGAATTAATTTCCATTAAAATATTCTTCCACGGTTCACAGTTTTGTTTCTCAGAAATTGTAGCCACATCTTGAGCTTTATCTGAAAAAGATATAATTATGGATATATCAATGATAGTAATTACATTTAAAGCAGAAAGAAAAACTTGTAAAAGAAAAATCATTTAAATACATTATTACTGGTTTCAAATGTTTTCGGTTAGAGAAGTGCACTACAAAACAGTCTTTTGTAAAATGATTTGAACACAATAAAGTATGGTTTCGAACATTTAGTTCTTCCAAACCGATTAGTTTCAACCACTCTTTACGTAATCGTTCGTCTCGTGGAAATCTACGTATAATCGTACGAAAATGAGAACAAACCTATATTAATACTATTGAAAATTGATAAGAGGTTATATTATCTTTACGTACCTGTGTAATGTCACATTTTTCTTATTGGTGCTCAAAATCCCACAAAATACGCATTTGCCCATTTTGAAAATATATTTGGATAAACACTTTTTATTACTGAGCGTTACCAAGCGTTACATATACTCCAATATACTCGCTTGAGCATCAGTTGATCAGTGGCGTGGTAAAGTATCGTAAACAATTGTAAAGTATGAAGCTCCGCGGGTGATCGCGGGGCGAAGGGAAGTATATAGTATATAAACCGATCGTTGGTGGCGCATCATGCAAAAGTCTTCTTCAAATCGCTTCAAGCATATATATATTCTATATATATATTCTAAATATATATATATATATATATATATATATATATATATATATATATATGTAGGATCAAAGACGATAAATATAAAAATATATAATTTAACACAAAAAATCACAACTGATACAATAAATTAAACTTTTTAACAACTTATCACGTCTAAATCTCCGTCTGAGATTTTACAATTTTCGTCTCGGACCATTCACGTCGTACTTTTATCTATTCAGAAAACCGCAATCGATAATATTGTTTTAAACAGATCGTCGCGTCGTTACCGTTACTATCATCGTAGTAATCGGCGGTATTCGGTACGGTAATTTGGTACAGTATCATTCCTACACTCCCTACACTCGGCCATCCGACATTAGCCTCTGCCCTCAGAGGCTGCAGGTATTCATCATTCTTCCTCTTTCTCTTGTTCACTATCATTGTCCTCCTCGTCAACGTCGACCCAAGGTTTTATAGAGTCTGCTACCGTTGTCGTTTTCCGAGGACCCTCGCAGTTCCCGATTTTTTCGACTACGTATCTGTCGTGTCGCAATGTTCGACTGATTCGATAGGGGCCTAGATATTTCGACGCTAGCTTTAAACCCGGACCGAATTGTGTTCGCCTGATGGCTACCAGGTCGCCTTCTTTGTACTCGAAAGCTTTCTTTCGCTTCTTATTATATGATCGTCGGTTCTCCTCCTGGATCTTAACGATGCTCTCTTTGGCCTTCGATCTTGCCTCGTCCCGTTCCTCTTGAAACAGAACGGTCCACTCTTCCTCCAGCATTTCTCGAATCTGCGAATCATCCTCGACTCGCATTCGTGTCCCGAAAAGTAGATCAAACGGCGTAGTATTGATACTGCGATGGGGTATTGTGTTTAAGATTCGTTGTACCTTATTCAGATATCGATACCACTCTTCTGGGTTTGGCGCCGTTAATTTAGTCAGCAGAGGAATTAGCGTTCGGTTGACCCGTTCTACCTGTCCGTTCCCCCTTGGAACGCCTGTCGCGATAAGCGAGTGTTGTATCTTTTCCCGCTGACAATAATCTTGAAAATCTTTCGAGGTGAAAGCCGTTCCTCGATCTGAGATGATACGCCGTGGGTTCCCGAAAATGATGGCTTGCTTCTCCAGATGTCGTAGCACTTCGCTCGTATTGGTTGTCTTCGTGGTATACAACCATAAAAATTTTGTAAATGCATCGACCACCACGAATATGTAGCGATAATTCTTCTTGGTTGACGGTAGTGGTCCCAAATGATCGACATGGTAGGTATCAAGTGGTACTTCTCCCTTCGCTATCGGGTTCAGAAAACCCTCGAGTTTTCCCGTTTTTCTTTCGGCTAAAATGCAGTCAAGACAATTTTTGATAGCTTTCTCTATTTTTTGTCGAATACCCTGGAACCAATAGTCTCTTTTCAGTAAAGTTTCTGTTTTTGCCGCCGAAAAGTGACCGTTTCCGTGAACATGCCGAATAACTTGTAATTGCAGGCTTTTCGGTACCACGATATTAATGTCTCCGTCGACAATCTTGAACAGCAGTCCCCCCCGCATAGTATACCCGTCCATTTTACCCTGCTCTGTCAACTCCGCAATCCGACGTGTTTCTGCGTCGTCTTGTTGCGCCTTGCGAATTCTCGCAGTCATATTATTCTGATTCGCCGATAACAAATAGCATATGGGTAACGGATTCCTACTCAAAGAGTCTACGTGGGCCATCCTATTACCGGGTCGGTGTTCGATAGTGTAGTCGAACTCCTCCAATAAGAGGACCCACCTAGCTACACGTACAGATAAATCTCGCTTGTTCATTGTAAGGGAGAACGCTTTACAGTCTGTAATTATCTTAAATTTAATTCCTAATAAATATATTCGAAATTTTCGGAGTGACCGCACAATCGCCAGGACTTCCAGCTCGTAACTGGCGTATTTAGCTTCGGCTGGTGTCGTCTTACCGCTAGCAAAATATACAGGGTGAAATTTGTCATCAACGTCGCTGCGTTGCATTAAAACTGCTCCGAATCCGAATGACGACGCGTCGGTGTGTAACTCGGTCTCCGCGTCTACGCTGTACAGATTTAATACCGGTTTCTCCATTAATTTCGTTTTCAAGAGATCGAATGCACCCATCGCCGTATCATTGAGCTCGAACGCAACGCCTGTCCGTAATAGATCCGTCAGTGGTCTCGCAATTATTGAATATCCGTCAATAAATTTTCGAAAATATCCGGTCAGACCCAGAAAGCTTTGAACTTGTTTAGCGTTCTTCGGTATCGGAAACTTCGCCACGGCTGCTGTTTTACCCTCAGACGGCCGAACAGAGCCGTTCTTTACAATGTGCCCGAGAAATTCGACTTTATCGCGTAGCCACGAACATTTTTTCCAATTTATTTCCAGACCATGATCTCTGGCCACCGCTAAAACTTGCTCAAGTTTTTGTATTCCGCTTTCTAAATCTTTAGATGGTACGATGAGATCATCCATATACGCCAGAATGACTTTTTGGTGCAAAAGATCTTTGAAAACCGTATTAATGAATCTCACGAAGACAGCTGGGGAATTACATAAACCAAAAGGAACGCGTAGAAATTCATATTGTCCATTGGGTACCACAAACGAAGTGAATCTTCGACTATCTTTATGGACTGGAACATGAAAAAAACCATTTCTTAAGTCAAGGGTACTAAACAGTTTAGCGCCCTGTAACGCGTCCAGTTGATCTTCCACAAGAGGTAAAGGGTAACGGTCTCTTACTATCTTCTGATTCAATTTTCTATAATCTACGCATAAACGCATAGAACCGTCTTTTTTCTTTACAATTACGATGGGACTCGCGTATTCAGAGAGTGACGGCTGAATAATGCCATCAACCAATCGCTTATTTGAGCGTCTACTGCACTTTTCTCTGCCGGTGCTAAACGTCGTGGTCTCTGATACACGGGTTCCTCGTCTTTCAGGACAATGTTCATTTCTACGTTCACCTCCTGAACTTTGCTAGGTACGTATTCGGTAATTACATTTTTAACTCGTTCACGAATCGTAATATCATCTATGTGTGCTACATCTACGTCGTCGCGCTCGCATACGATCCGAAAAACTTCCGGCATACTATTATCGATGTGTTTATCGGGGACGGAGTCTTCTCGGATTTTCTCGATCGATATCTCCCGGCCGTTTTTTATTAACCTGACTGTATTTAAAAAGTCTGCGCCTAGAAGTAAATCATGTTTCAGTAAAATGTCGGAAACTACGTGGAATTCAATTTCGTACTCGTGTTCATCGATAACAACATTGGTCACAAATTTGCCTAATGTCTTATGCCCTTTTGACCCGACGCCCGCAAAAATCGTTTCGCTAGCCTGTAAGCACGGTGTTCCTATTCTTACAAGACAAGACGCGCTCATCAGTGTTAGATCACTCGCGGTATCTATTATGGACACTAATTCAACATTGTTCACTCTTACCGCTTTACAGGATTGAGTTGAGGGGAATCGTGTTACTAATTTCACCGTTTTTCCGGCGCCGCTTTCTCGTCTCTGACAGTTCGGCGCAAGGTGTCCATGTTGGCCGCATCGATAACACTTAGGACCGCGAAACTTCGCCGGACAGTCTGCACTGAGATGACCCTCATTATTACAGTTGTAGCACCTCCTCGGTTGATCCTTCCGGAACGCTTCTTCATCGTGTCGGTCTGTTGCTCGTCTCCGCCGCTCATCGATGAATGAATTTCCCGCGTAGCCCGTTGACGGAAGCATCAGCTGTTCGAATGCTACTAGCAATGTTTCTGTGGTCTTGAAACAATGCATCTTTGCCTGTGTCCTCAGTGACCTGTCTGGAATGCCCTCGATGATATAGTCTACTAGTTCAATTTCGTCGTCTATCGGCACACGATTCGCCTTTATAATCTTGTCATGAAAATAGTCCTCAAAAGATTCGTTCTTTTTCCACACTCGTTCCCGTAATCGGTCGCGCAGAAGGATGTTACTCGGCCTGTGGTAGAACATTTGTTCGAACTTTGAAAGAAGATCGTCGGCGGGCAGTTCAATGAATTCAGACCGGGAGTAAACCCAATCTCTTGCTTTTCCCCGTAGCCGCATTCCTATCAGAACTTTCGTCTCGTCATCGTTTAATTTATATGTTTTCCGTAACACCTTTGTTTGCTTCGCCCACGATGGATAGTCTTCCGATTTCCCATCGAAGAACGCGAGTAGCTCGGCGACAGTTTTCACACTAACTCGTCCGCGTGTGCTTTCTGCCGAAGGGTGTTCGTGTTCCGATCCGTTGGAACGTCGCGTTTCTTGCATAAACGCGAGTTCTCGTCTTGCCAATTCTAGTTCCCTCTCTGCTATTTCTCTCTCCCGCTTCTAATCTCGCGGCGAACTTGTACTGGATCATCGTTCCTCACGGCATCGGCTGAAGGATGGTTTTCGGACACAAAATTTCCACCCGCGATTTCGTTGATCGAGTCCGCCTGACCGGGGTAGGCCCATTTGCAAGAAGGATCGTATTCTAGCAATCGTGCTATGAGTTCGGATTTCGTACCACACGTCTGTAAACCGTAACCTCGGAGAACATCTTTTAATTCTGCGACCGTAAGAGCGTTCACTTCTCGACACGACATCGCGAATACACTACCGTGATATTTTGACCGTATTTTCACCGTACGGAAACGTCGTCGTACGTGCGTCAATTTGATTTATTATACCGCTTTCACGCACTGTTTATAGGACGAGCCCCCAAAAATGTAGGATCAAAGACGATAAATATAAAAATATATAATTTAACACAAAAAATCACAACTGATACAATAAATTAAACTTTTTAACAACTTATCACGTCTAAATCTCCGTCTGAGATTTTACAATTTTCGTCTCGGATCATTCACGTCCTACTTTTATCTATTCAGAAAACCGCAATCGATAATATTGTTTTAAACAGATCGTCGCGTCGTTACCGTTACTATCATCGTAGTAATCGGCGGTATTCGGTACGGTAATTTGGTACAGTATCATTCCTACACTCCCTACATATATATATGTATATCAGTGCATACAGGCTGGTGTGCGAGCGCATCGATCCCCTCTCGATTAAATCGAAGGAGGTCGATGCGAACGATCGAGCCGGCACTCTACGTTTGGAATCGGTCTAGTCAAGACGTTTGACGAGTGGTCCGGCAGCGAAACACGGTAGATTGTTCGAGCAGGCAAACCGTCCTGGGTAGACTTGACAAACCGTCCAAGCTATCCTCGCGATCTATGCGGCTCAAACCGAGGGGTCGATAGCGCAAACCGCATTGTGACACAGTCCGAAACCGGAGCTCGAGACCGTTTTATGACTGTTTTCCACGTAGAGTCACGTAGATTAATATTCAATAAATTTAGAACAACCGTTCGGACCACTCACGAAACGTGTTTCGTGGTCAGTAATATTAGAGTCAGAGTTAATGAGTACGTAAAACTATCGAAATAGTATTTCGAGTCGTTATTGGAATGAGAATCATAAATATTGCGTAGTAAGTATTAATTAAAAAGGGATAAGCACTAACTCCGTTTCGGCATCCTAAAACAACCGTTCGTCGTATTAGAATTTCAACCGTGCATTCTCACATCCTCGTGCAGATATCAGAGGGGCAGACCAGGGCTACGCACTGCCGAAACCAAAGATGTTTCTGCACGTGTTTGTGAGGTTCTGACGAGTAGACAGAAGTCGTTGCCATCCGGAGCACTCTAGTTGGAACGTTCGTCTGTTCCTACATCATTGGTCGTCGCGTCGCAAGAGGTCGAATATACACCATCCAAGTAAAACTTACACTCTCATTTGGATATCGGAGGGACCGCCCAGGGCTAAGCACTGCCAAAACCAAAGGTGTTTCCTAACGAGTGTATAAGCATCCGACTGCAGACTTCGATTGTTCTCATCCGGAGCAATCCGGCCGGGCCAGTTGTCTGTTCCTGCTGTCGTCGTACATTAACGATCGGATTAAGTGCAATCGAGGCCGTCCTACCGAACACCGTAGATTTCGCGGGTCAGTCGAGGTTTAGTGCGGGTCTCCACTCACGCAACTCATCCGATATTCGGCCGATTGCGTGAGTGCTGCGACCGGTCTTCAATCGTTCGCGTCGGGTTGTATAACGAGATAAATTACCATCTGTAAAAGACGGAGTAAGGTGCCTACCCAGGAACGATCCAGTAACAATTTCCAAATTAGTCCTTAATACACGAAGTAGGACAAAGCCACCAAAGCGTAGAGCGTTCGTCGTATTCGCGCGTACCAACCGTTGTTGGAATTTAGCGTGTTTATATCGCGAACGGCGTTTTTCTAAACATTCCGGGCATCGATCTCAGCTCGGATGTAGAGCTTACGCGTCGTTACGCGTTGATGCGGTGCCATTTAAAATTTTCAGTCGAAGTTCGACATTTTCTATTTTTCTACATTGAAGAAACTGATCATACACAGCCGCGTTTCGCGAGAGATTTCGTATCAGGATACTCACCGCCGAGTAACAAGTTTGTATAGCTTCAACGTATACACAAATCGTTCTACCAAGCGTGAATAGTATCGAGATTTTCCGTACGTCCGTTGAATGCACGCGACGTGTATTATTCCGTCATCATTCGAGAGGTTACGACGGCGTCAGTGATACTGCTTCGCTGTGATACCGGTATTGTATTAAATTGCTAGCGCGATTCTGCATCCGAGATCTCTGTAGGCATAAAAGCAGAATGTATCTTGTTTCTACCAGATTATTGCTATTTAATCATTTGAGTTTCACGAGACCACGAGGGGTAGTAACCGGCCCCACAGAAATAACATTTAGAGTCTCTTGTCATTAAGTTGACAAACGGCGACTTTGTACGCCCCAAACGAGCGGTTACAGTTGATTATCCGAATACAGGATGAATCACGTTATGTACACATCGGAAGTATATACGTATGTAACAATACATCGTATTTACGTGTTTACATACGTATTTATATACATTCTGCATACAAATATACATCTAGGAGTATTTCATTAACTTTTTGTCCTGCATTCGTCTATTAGGTACATATTCTTTCACATAATGGTTTAATTTCTAGTTTATTTATGACTTGCTCACAAATTTGCTTCTTCTGTCTCCCAATTAGTTCGTATAATCATCGTCCTACTGCAATTACCGAATTATTTAATATTGCTAGAGTACTGTCTATTGAGTAGCATTTAGTATTTGATATAATAAAACAAGAACTTCCGGGCCCTATTGCCAAAAAAATATTTGTTTCTATATTTTATAACCATACTGTGGATTTTATGCATATATAACAAAAATGGATTGGTCAAATATAAAACTGTAAAGACACCAGAAGAATAGAAGGATGTTGGCATATTATTTTTGACTTATTAAAATTATTAGGGCGAATTCATCAAAATCGGTGAACGTTGCAATGAGCAACAATCGTTTAAAGCGGGTAATAATTGTAGTATTCCGCGATTTTCGATTTCTAACTGTAATAAATCTAAGGATTCTTACATCTTTCGATGCCCGACGTATTTTCCGCGTCAAACGATTTTGATGAAATTTTCAGAATATGTATAATTGACACAAATCAAGAAAACACATTTTTCAAATTTTCAATATGGGTCCACATAAAAAAGTTGTAAAATACAACTTTTACTATTTTCTCTGCAATTGCGACCAATTGCAAGTTTTTTCAATTTTTTTTTCACGTGATGTAGTAAACGAATTGTTCTAACTTCTCAAAAAATCCAATCCATAAAGTCCAATATTAAAAGAGGTATCCCCTCTTTAAAACTGGTCGAATGTTACTGTGAGTCACTGTACATCCCGGATAGTTCATCCGCAATGACAGGTTTCAAACATGAATGAATCGAAATGAAACATTGTTTTCATTTTCAGTTCATCCGAAATAATCATCCAGTGATTAGTTGAAAAAGCAGGATCGGTTTCTACTTTTGACGAGTGGACTGCCTGATTCACCCGTAATGAAACAGTGAAACGGCAGTGACAAGGCTGAAACTGTTAAAATAAATGAACAGTGTTCATTGTCATCGTTCAGTTTCAAAGCTTCGTTTTAATGTACATAATAATATGTAAATACATATGTAATGTTTCTGGTTCCGCGGTCGGACGATCTTCTCACAGCGGTTCTCCTTGTACTGGATAGCTCGCCGAGCCTCGGTACACGTCGAGGAGACCGGTCGGTGCAGGAAGGACGTGATGTGGTCAGGGTGAACTAAAGACACACGTGATTGTATTTTAACGACCGGCTGCCGTTCGGGAGAACGCGGTTTACGGGACGGTGCGCGACGCGGTGGTGTTTTTGGACCTCGTGCATGGCGGATTCACGATGTGTTTCTGATCGTGGCCGGAACCTTAATCCCCTACCACGGGACGCAATTTTCTGAAATCTGAAAGATTTCCGGGATCATATCATATTCATGTACCCCTTTGGCCTAACATCTACCTGTATACTAAATTGCAGTTTCCTATGTTTTCTGTGTTTCGAGATATTTTGACTGTCACGGAGGGCAGAGGAATTGCTATTATATGCATATGTATACGTATACGTATACGTATATGTATATGTATATGTATATGTAAATAATAAGAGTGACTGTGTCTATAGGCCTTGTGTTCGCATGTAAAAACAAATGCTGTGTATAACGATAAAATTCCTTTCACTATATTACGTTCGTTTTGACATGACAGGTGGAGTACCGTCAACGAGCGAAAGAAGTGGAGGAGGATCTGAAATGATCAGCAGAAATTATACAATCGGCACAACTTTTCGCAGAGTGAAGCTTGGAGAAATTGGCCGACCGCCTGCTTCGTCCTATAACGAAGAGTCCGAGGGGCACATTATAAAAACAAAAGTGTTGTCGCTTGAGAGGGACTTCGCAGTGAGAACTCCAGCCAAGGCCCCTGTAATAAGTATTAGCGCAATCGTTGGTGAATTAACAGAAAATCCGGAAGACAGCTGCGCGGCATTCTTAGAGGAAGAAGAGAAGGAGGAAGGTAATGGAAGGAGGGGAGAGCTGAACCCTGATAAAAGTAATATGACGGACACTGCCGAGAAGGACTCGGCAAGTCCGGCTCAAGCGGAAACGGAAACCGTGGAGTTGCTGGAAGAAGCGCAGGTTGTTCCTGTTTGGAAACCGGACACTCAACAGAGCGACCAAACAGCCCCTGTCACTCAATCAGCAACTCAGCAAAAGCGTGACAATAACGTTAACGAAGTGTGCCCGTGGGAGGACGAGTAAGTATAAATCGTATGGTTCTATAATACATACAAGCATGAAAGAACTTGTTGTTGAACTTCATTTATAGTCCATTAATTAGAGTCGATGTGCAAGTACTCCTCATACACACCGCGACAATACTCCATACAGCGTGAGCCGAAAGTCGTGGTACAAATGAGGTCAGAGAGATGGTACGTTGGAGGCTTAATTTACCAGAAAAGTGGATTTAAAGATTCATCAATAGTGAAAGCACCAATAGTTGAACAGTTCAAAAGAATTTTCTGCTCGAGTAATAGTAAATGCTTGCTCCTTTATTTAATGTAGAGATTCAATGCTTGAAAAATGTTGTTTCAGCTTCTTACATTATGTAACCGAGCTAACTTTTTTTAAATAGTTATGATATCCAAATTTTATAAAAATTTTTAAAATTTCAATAATTGCTTCAGAAGTTGACCACCCTTGAAAACGAGGAAAATTAATCATACATTAGTTCCTAGATGACATTACACTTATTAAATATAAAACTATAACAACTTAAGTAATGAAAGATTCAGTCATACAAAATTGAATGCTTGGGAATTTCTTACCGTGAATTATACGCCGTTTCTTATTCACAGCGTTAAGGAAAGTGCAATACGGCGGCATACAACCAACGTCAATGAAATAAATCGTCCGTTGTTACAATAAGCAATTCAATTTAACCAAAAGTGTTTCTGAGTTGGGCCGGTAGATGGTATAACACAGGCATGTCCACGAATAGCTCACTTGGACGCGTTTTCGAGGGAGACGCCTACTTTTCCCGACCGCGCGTCTCGCTCCTCGTGGCGGCCGTAGTTCTCCGAGCTCCTCAGGCTCGTACCTACCGCTTGCGGTATGTATTGCGTGTGGCGCTTTGGGGCGACTCTCATACCCATACGTTTCCACATCACCCATGAGGTACTATGTCAGTAAAATATTGACAGTATAATAAAAACTATTTTCCAAATTTATTTTTTCGAAATTATCGTGCGACGCAGTGGAATAGGCCTATAGGGGATACCACTGACAAAAAAAAACGCATGGACCATAGTACCTCATGGGTGATGTGGAATCGTATGGGTATGAGAGTCGCCCCAAAGCGCCACACGCAATACATACCGCAAGCGGTACGTACGAGCCTGCGGAGCTTGGAGAACTACGGCCGCCACGGGGAGCGAGACGCGCGGTCGGGAAAAGTAGGCGTCTCCCTGGAAAACGCGTCCAAGTGAGCTATTCCTGAACATGCCTGGTATAAGATATCTGTCGTGTCTTTTTCTAGAAACCATTACTTTTAAAAACCCTATTTTTCAAGGATATCTAAAAAATGGTCAACTACTGACACAAGGTCAATTACTGGTGCCTTTGCCTTACACGTTGGCGCATTGTTGTAACCTGTGGATTTTACTTCTGGTCAATACTAATGTATGAAAAGCTGACGTATTTTTAAAGCCAATATTCTTGAGTGATGCCTTCAAACGCAATTATACCATTCTTGATTTTCGTATTATTTTTATCTGCACTATCACCTTGACCTGATCTGTACCACGAATTTTGGCCGACGCTGTATATACAAGACACTACACCAAACCATACAAGTTTGTGTTGGATTTGTCCCTTTAATATATACATATAAAGTGTTATAGTTTGCTCTGTGAGAAGTATTTTTCGGTAATCTATAATTTATAGCTATAAAAATAATTAAGTTAAATACACTATTTTTAGTTATTTTTTTGTAAAAACTGAATACGAATATTTTATTTTTATTGTTTATCGACAGCAAGTACAGCCACCTATATTTTTGATAATCTTCAACAGTCACTTTTAATATAGATTTATCTGTTTCTTAAGTGTTTTCTGGTTTAAATCCTTCCATTGAATCTTATAAATAATGAATTAAATCTGATTCATGCAATTCCGGCCATCCTTAAGGCTCGTACACTTAGGTTGGTGCAAAAATAATCGCGGTATTCATTAGTTTAAATTTCAGCAATTTTTCTGAAGCGACATTTTATCTCATTACATTTATATAGTTTGTAACACAATTCATCATTGAAAAGTGCGAAGCTTCATCAATCAATTTGTGCTCTGTACTATGTCGTGACCACGACTGCGCAGTCGGCAAACAAATCCTAACACCGAATTTATCGCCGCGGCGTTTGACAAATACTGTTTGCGCACCATAAAAGACAAAAATTATCATCGCGGTGATGGCATCGACATACAAAGAATGAGAAGGGTATTCTCTGAAATTGATGTAGCGATTTCTTCATTAATTAGGGATATGAACATTACTACAATTATAGTACGTCAGGCATGTCCAGGAATAGCTCACTGGACGCGTTTTCGAGGGAAACGCCTACTTTTCCCGACCGCGCGTCTCGCTCCCCGTGGCGGCTGTAGTTCTCCGAGCTCCTCAGGCTCGTACCTACCGCTTGTGGTATGTATTGCGTGTGGCACTTTGGGGCGACTCTCATACCCATAGGTTTCCACATCACCCATGAGGTACTATGGTCAATGCGTCTTTTTTTGTCAGTGGTATCCCCTATAGGCCTATTCCACTGCGTCGCACGATAATTTCGAAAAAATAAATTCGGAAAATAGCTTTTATTATACTGTCAAAATTTTACTAACAATTAGGAAAGCTTGCAATATCCGCATCAAAGACGATAGCGAGGAATCGCTCAGGAGTGTACGTTGCTCTGTTTTAATGCTGTGCATTTTTGAAAACGAACATTCGCACAAATAAGTCGATCCGAACATGGAGAAAATTCGGATGGCAAAATTTCTTAAAATAGAATACTTCGATCACTTAAAGTTTTGAAGCATGCTTTCCTAATTGTCAGTAAAATTTTGGCAGTATAATAAAAACTATTTTCCAAATTTATTTTTTCGAAATTATCGTGCGACGCAGTGGAATAGGCCTATAGGGAATACCACTGACAAAAAAAAACGCATGGACCTTAGTACCTCATGGGTGATGTGGAAACGTATGGGTATGAGAGTCGCCCCAAAGCGCCACACGCAATACATACCGCAAGCGGTAGGTACGAGCCTGAGGAGCTCGGAGAACTACGGCCGCCACGGGGAGCGAGACGCGCGGTCGGGGAAAGTAGGCGTCTCCCTCGAAAACGCGTCCAAGTGAGCTATTCCTGGACATGCCTGTAGTACGTCTACGCGTACAAAAGAAACTGCAACGTCGATTTCGTTCTAAAGGTTGGATTTACAGGCGCGTCTAGATACAGCGTTCTGCGATCTTTGGGCCACTTATACTCCATTCGTCATACTTCGTCAGACGTGATAGCATGGAACGATGCAATCGCGTCCGTCTGCTGTACGTCCGAACGCACGCGGTCTGAAAAATTAGAATCAGTTTGAGGTGACGAAAAATGAATCGTAAATTACTGCTTGTGGCCCTGCTTGGAGAAGAGGATGGAGAGTTTCTTTTAAGAATTTTCATGAAAAAAAGCGAAGAAAAATGAAAAGCATATACAAAAAACAAAATGAAGAGGGTTATTGCAACATATTAATACAAAACTATTTACAGTTCTTCGAAAAGAACAGTCTTTTGCCGGAATTGGTGAAAAGGAAAAATGATTATTGGAGAAAGAAAAAATGTTTTCATAGTGTTAATATTTCTGCAAGTAAATATTACAGTTGCGTGCAAAATGACAAATTCTTCTAAAAGCGCAGTCTTTTGTAGTGATTGCCGGAAATGCTATAATGATTATTGTTTAAACAAAAATGTTTCTATAGTTTTAATATTTATAGTATAGTTTCCAAATGCAAACGATTGCGTCTAGACTACTTCTGAAGCAGTCAATCCTGAAACGCATGTGTAAGATAATAAAACTTAATATGACGTTTGTGAAATAAACGTATGGACACTCATAAAGGAAAAAGCTGTATATTTCCACTAACTGTAGTACATGTAGTCATGTCGACCGTCGATATCCAAGTGATTTTCACCAGTCTTAGTCCTCAGGACGTCCTTCTTTTCACCATGGCCTGTTCTACAATTTACGACTTCCCAACCATGGCCCGTCTCAAATATCTGCCCATTCTGATTTTCTAATCTAACACGTGCGTCTGCATTTGGGACTCAATTGCGTTTCAAAGCTAAGGTACAAATACAAACCTGTGCGTCCAAACGACTGTAGGAACTCGTCCGAGGCGCGTGTTGCGTTTACCCGATACTCTTTCTTCTTTCTTCTCATCTGAAGAAAAAAGGAATGACGTACCAAATCGCGTCTACGAGTGCCAACGCGCGCGACCGAGCATATAACAAGAAGTTATAACGAATGAAGTATGAATCACAGAATACTGCGTCTGGAAGTGCCTGGGAAGTCCGACCTTTACACGTCACAAAATTGACGGTTTTCTCTCTCTAATACGAAAAGTAAAGCAGTGAAGTCCAATATTTACTTGTACTTTGATACAAACGTAGTATTTTTAATATATGCATAAGTAGTTTTATTGCATCTTTCAATTATTTTGAGCACATTTTTGTCAGAAATTCCTTCCGACTCCATAGCCCTGATCTTAAATGGTGGAAGAATTGAGAAAAAGCAAATTCGTGCGAACTTATTATACGAGTTTAGATTAGAATGCAAATCGGCAGTTACTACATAACATAACACAACACTGGTTTCAAAAATTCTGTGACAGAGATAAAAGTCTCGATGAAGAGGCTCGGGGATCTCCTTTTGCAATTGATAATGATGCATCAAGGTTACTATCGAAGCAGATACTCGAAAAACGTCTCGAAAGATTTTTTTCCTTTTTTTTTTATTGTATAGTTGTAACCTCCAATGAGAGGTTATTCTGTAGTCTGTATTACATACATAATATCACACTAATCTTATTCTAAAGGGGTAGGTAATGTAATAAATATATAATTATATATGCAATCCACAATCTTTCAGGGGCAAACATACAATCTTATATAAAATGATTGTAGGTCTGTGCAGTAGAACATTGCATGACATGGGAAGAAAAAATCCTGCAATCTCAAATTATATATATATATATATATATATATATATATATATATATATTTCGATCTGTGAATAAGACGTGATTAATATTTTGTGTCTCATGTCCACATGAGCAGCCAGGGTTATTTACCACATTGATTTTTGCTAGAGAGAAGTTCAGACTATAATGGCCAGATCTAATTCTGTTAATGCTCACAATGGTTTTTCGAGATAAATTTTTCCCCGTGTACCAGGATTTTCTTCTTTCATCGTGGACTTGTTTAAAATAATTTCTGCCCTTGAATCGGCCTTCATTGACTATATATCCATTCCTGTTATTGAAAGCACGTGATTTGGAGATCTCACTTAGATCAGTGTACGGAATTTTGAGAGAACTGTCAGGATCACCACTGTTCCTGGCAATATTGACCAATTCGTCAGCTTTTTTATTGCCATGAATACCTAGATGGCGCGGTTTCCAGTAAAATAGATCTCGAAAGGTTGCAAAAGAACTAAAAGTTGATCATAACAATCATTCGACGTTTAACTCAAATTAGCAAACACAGCAAAATATATACAGTGGATCCAAAAACTATGTGGACACTAAGATTCCCGAAAAATTGTCAATATTTAATTTATGACAACTTCGTAAAATCAGTAGTCCATAAATATATTTGGACTCATTTTAAAGTTTGAAGCTTAAAGATTCTCCTCTCGAAAAACATTGTTCATTTCCTTCCAATTGTAAAATGTTATCGTACCATAATTTAGCGGATGCGAAACTAAACATCCTTTTTTCCTCGAAAATGGTATATATTAAAATCTCTCTAAAAACATTTGAAAATTAGTTTCGTGGTTGAATCCACCATCAATTTGAAGATATAAGCCCGCCTTTGCAAATGATTTCTTAAAAATTGTGGTACGATTTGCGTACCACTGCTTTATAGAACAAAACGGACGAACAAGTTTGGTTGTGTAAAGTCTTCATGATGTATCTTATATTATATTAAATTTAGCAGTACACCTTTTTACGTCGTTGCAAAAGGGAAGCTTCAATGGGAGACATAAGCAGGACGGGGTACCGCTGCTCGCGCTCACGGCCCTTATAGGCAGATAAAGGGGGGACGCAGAGTCGTCGCGTCAGAGCGCGGGAAAAAAAGAGTCGGATAGGATAGGATAGATTCAGCGCATGGAGAATGAACAGAATGTAAGACGTACCACGTTATGTATCATTTTTATTTAAATTAATAAATAGTGTTAGTGTAAATAGAAAGTGTCGATGTAACGATCCACGCCCACCATCCCAACATTCAATATTCAAACTTATTGTTGATTCATTCACGAAAAAAATATTTCAATGTTTTTAGAGACGCCTCAATCGGTAGGATTTTCTAGAGAAAACTGTTACATCGTGTAAAACTGCATGAATGTTGGTTTATGAAAGTAGAACTCTCAAGCTTTAAAATGATAGGTTGATTGTTGTACTATTTTTTTCAACGAAATTATCATAGTTCACATACCGTAGATTTTTCGCAAATTGGAAAAGTGTTCAAATACTTTTTGGATCCACTGTAGCTCTGACATAGAAGAGCAAAAACCGCAATTATTTTTGCACTAATCTAATATATGCAACAAGACATTTTTGCTAACGTATTCAGTTTTCCAGTTTTCAAATAATTTTGGTGGAAGAGAAAGCTGACTATTAAAATTTACATACTTTCCAGCTATTTTAATTTTTTTCAGTTATAAATGAGATCAAATAGAGAAAACTGTATCAATTATAAAATCACAATATAGTGGATAAAAACATTCTATCATAAGAAAATAAGGTTAACATACCTGTATCAATTATTGTTTCTCATATTTCTCTTCGACTTTAACGCAATATGTATAACGTTTTGCAAATAATTTTTCTGCCGGTGATTAGATTGTCCAATCTGTTGTTATTTTTAAATGTCATAGATACAAGCCTTCATTGAATATCCGAAAATTCTGCAACAATATCGTTGTAACTCTTGGACTGCGTTTATAAATACGTTGACTAATGTTTGAATTTTATCATTTGTTACAGGGAAAACTGTAGAGTGGATGCACCCTATGTAAAAACTTATTCGACTTTAGGTTATTTGTAACTTGGCGTTAACTAAACTTACATTTTACACGTAAACATTTAGAAGTTCCATTTCGATTTGATTTCTAAGTTCGAGTGCCCGAGCTATTGAAATTGCTTCATCGTTATTAATCCGTTTCCTCGATTAATTCGTGACGGGAGGGGCAGTTAAGTTGGGAGTATTATTTGCCAATATTGTTTGTTGCGGAGAAAAAACATTGTTTGGGCGGAGGAAAAACATTGAAAAGGCTTCGTTTACCTACAATTTAAAGATAATATACTGGTGCACTAGTGCGCAATATGGAGTTTTGTGTAAATAAATAAGCGGTGATACAAATTTTAACGCGCTGAAATACATACGTGACATTTTATCTATTGCATTCAATGCTAATAAATGTAAAATCCTCCTTGCAAATTGCATCGCCTTGAGAACAGTAATTTAAAATGAACTTTT